>VCAZ01000173.1:0-725541 GCA_005784505.1 Bagarius yarrelli | reverse complement strand
GATTAATTGTACTTAATTTATACAGTGAAGACGATACAGTGTGATTTTACATTTGTTTATTTAATTTCTGTATCCGAATCTCTAGAAAAAAACATAAAACACTGTTTATTTTATTTACATCTTTGTTTTATTGTGTTAATCTTTACTTATCGTGTGTGTTATATTTAGCGCAGATGCACTCCCTTAAAAAAATCACCCCAATCATTAAAAGTATATAAATGAATGCAAAACAAGTTAATTTAACTGTAAGTGTTGTAAATATTCTTCCATACAGAACACAGGCAGATACGATATTACAAAACGGATATCTGACAATGAATTTAATGCCTAAAAATCAGGAAAAAAACATTGCTAAAAACCGATGATTATTTAATTTCTAGTGTATACACAATTATATGTACATGTTCTGCATTTTGGCAGACGCCCTTATTCAGAGCGACTAACATTTATCTCTTTTATACAACTGAGTAATTGGGGGTTAAGGGCAATGCTCAGGGGCTCAACAGTGGTAACTCGGTGGGGTTGGAAATCAAACCCTGATGTTTCGATTAGCAGTTCAACACCTCAACCACTGCACTGTGATTTTGTCTGTTGAACATGATTTCTCTAAAATACATCCTGGTTTGTGACATCACAACCTGAGATGTTGTAGTGCTGCTTGTATGTATTTATCTGATATATTGTATTCTTAAACACTGCCAAAAACCTCCGCTTTAGTGCCTTGTGAGCGGATTTAGGCCCAATACCAATTCTATTTTTATATTCCTACCCCTACCCCTATGCCTACCCCTTCCCTTTGGCCCTTCAATGACTGCATTGATGATAGTGTGTCGTTAAATTCCTTATTAATGTCAAATATATGTTACATCTCTTCGGTCACTTGGGCAGCCATGTTGCTGCTGTAGCTGGTGTATCTTGGGACATTTTTCATACCCCTACAATTAAAGTGTGACCAACAGAGGAGTAGGGCTAAAGGGTAGAAATGGGATTTGGCCCTTTAATTGAGCACTTTGAGCAATTTGAGGTCATGTTAAAGTTCAGGATTATTTTATTGTTTGTATTTGAACTGAAGAATTTGTGTTGGAAAAGAAAAAAAACAGGAATTTTATGAGAAAGATAGAGTAGACATGAATGTAGTGTCTCTCTCTCGTCCTTTCTCTCTATTTATCTTTCTCTCTGCCACCTTCCTTTTTTCCTGTGTTTTTATTTCTCTGCATGTCCTCCTTTGTCTTTCTGTCCTCTATCTCCCTGTCCTTTAGCTCCCTATTTTTTCTCTCTTTTTCAGTCCCCTTGTTTCTTTCTACATCTCTCTGTTCTGTTGTTGTATCTTTGTATCTTCCTGTCTCACTCTGTCCCTCTTTTGTCTTGGTCTCTCTCCCGCTCCTTTCTGTCTGTTAGTTTTTCTATCTATTCCTAATTCTCTCTTTCTCTGTCTCTCTGTCCCTTTCTTTGTTTCTTTTTATAATTCTGTCTCCTTCTGAACCTTAGCACATTTTCTCTGTTTATATCTTTCCCCTTGTTTTCTCTGCTTTTCCATCTCCCTATTTTTCTCTGTTTTTTCTGCCCCTTCATCTTTTTTTTCCTCTTTCAAACTATTCTTTATTTCTCTGTTTTTTTTCTCCTTCACCATTTGTGTCTGTGTATCTTTTTTTCTCCTTGTCTCTCTGTCCTTTAATCTTACTTTTTATTTTTATTTGTCCCTTTTTCTGTTTTTTTTTTGTCTCTTTTTGACTCTCTCTGTCCTCCTCCTTTGTTTCTGCCTGTCTGTCTGTCTGTCCATCTCTACGCTTCTCTGTCTTTTTATTTTCCTCTGCCCTTCTGCCCCTCTCACCTCTCAGTCTTTTTTTTCTCTCTCTCTGGCCTCATTGTCTCCAACTTTCTTTCTCCACCTCTCTAGTTGTCTTTCTATCTCTTTATCTTTTTTTTTTATCTTTCTCTGCTCCTCTCTCTCTTTCTTTCTTGGTTTCTTCTGTTTCATTACACACCCACTTGCACACAGAGACAGAATTAGGCTTAACCCAGTAGCTGTTTTAGACAGTTTCTTTGTATCCAGGGCAACCGTAGGAACATGGAACCCCCTGAACCCCAATCATTCTGGAAGCTCATCCCATGTAAGTTCTGCTCCTGTCCCAGACAGCTGACTGTAGGGAGTCCCTGCTGAAATCATGTAAAGCTGAGTTTGCACTAAAAGGGCATGTCATTAGGATGAACAACAAGATGTACAAATGCTTTAAAGGAAATAAGGTCACTGGTTATTCCTGTTTTTTCTTAAATGAGCCGTGTTTAATACTAATTTTACACATCGCCCACCGTGATAAAACCCTGCAATATGCAGGATAATTCAATTTATTGTAATAACTCAGTGGTTAAGGCTCTGCATAAAGCCACTTCTAAACACAACTGCTCCTTACTTGCCAGGCTTTGCAAAAATTTCAACAATTCTGGTTGTCTCTCAGGCTGGTTGTCCCTCTCTAGTTTTTGGTAGCCCAAAAAGAATTAAATAGCTTAAGTTAAATTAAAAAAAAAACTTTTTTTCTGCAGGATATTGTAAAGGAGACAAAACATTTTCAAAAAACAGATGTCAGCGATGTTCGCAATTCTCTCCACTGCACATGCGTTGTCTGTTGCACAACAATTCCTCCAACAATGTCTTGTAAATCTTTACTATCCTCACGTAACAGGTGAAATCTCACGCAGCAATCTAAAAACATGTAGGAGGAATTGTTGTGCAACAGATCTGTAGCGTCACTGGCAAATATTGTGTAAAACCAGTAGCGCCGCTCTTTATACACACAGAATTGCTTACGCAGTGGAAGAAGGGCGATTCTGGAGAAGAAAAACGCAACTGATGACACTCTGGTGGATGATTTTTTAAATGTCTTGTAAGGTTTTCATAATAATTTTAAAAATTCACCAATTTGTGCTTGATCGAGCTAAAACGATCATCTGCATCTGATCATAGTGATGTAGATGATTGCATCAGCTCTGCCATTGGCATGCCAGTCACCTTCTGTTGCTTTAAAGTATTTTAGGAGAAATAAAAAGTTTTATCAGTATGACTTTGTGTATAACTTGATCATTTAACAAATTGCAAAAGCTGAATAATTGATCAGAGCCTACAAAATAATTAGTGAAATAAATGCATCCCAGTTAGAAAAACTTTTAGAAAATCTGGAATGATTTCCTTGTTTCATTTATGATTAATCGCTCTGCTGATCATTTGACTAGTAAAAATAATCGCTTGTTGCTCAAGCTAGTAGCAGCTAATGAGACTGAAAGTCATTAAGGCTCAGACTGAAATCGCATACTTCTATACTTTATGGTTAATGAAACTGACTATGCGATGAGTAGTATTCTATTCTGAAGTATAAAAACGATGTACACTTTACTATCCCTAAGGCCATAACGAGAGTGAGACTCGTCATATGCGGAAGTGGCGGAAAGCAGCGATGCGACTCGTTTAAAGTGTTTTAACAAGCTTAAAGAAGAAAACATTCAGGTTAAAGCCTTAAATCTGTCATGTGACACAGTATCAACATGGCAGATGTAGCAATCGTATTGCACATACTTTATAGAACATACTTTTTTAACAGTCGGGAAGTACATACTTAAATATATGTATATTTAAGTTAGTATGCGATTCCAGAAAGAGCCCGTGTCTCTCCGAAGTTGTTGTTGATTGGACGCTTGTTGCTGTATGTTTACAGATTGAAAGTTGCTGTATGTTTAAACATTGAGAGTTGTTGTATGTTTAAACATTGCACAAATGCCGAAACATGGCTGACACTTATTTGTTTTGTTTTCGGAATACATGAGTTCTGACAAACATCAGTTGGTTTTTAACCTCTAGAAAAGTCTGATCACTACAAGCCCATGAAATTAGACAGATGTAGGATTTATGTGCCTGACATTAGCTTGTTTTCTGTAATTTTGTTGCCATATTCACTAATAATTCTCCTCTTTTTATTTGTGTTTGATGTGTTGCTAGGTAACCGACATTACTTGTTATGTATTTTTTTTCTGGAGAGTAAGCAGTTTGAAATATTTTAAGATTAAATGAAGAACCGGCGTGCGTTCTACTGGATGATGAAAGACACTTGGACAGGGAACGTAGCTTGTAGAATAAAACGCTGCTCACTGCAGATCAAATGACTTTTTTTTGAAGCAGCACATTGAACAGTTGTCTGTAAAGATCAAGCAGTGCTGGTTGTAATAGTTCTTTTTATTTTCAGATAATTAAAACTGTTCTTGAATGTGGGTGGATCCTGGATTCTATTTTAATGTCTAGTTTGTGTTTTTCTCTTTTAGGAAAAGAGGCATAGAAGTTGTCCAGGTAAGATTTTTTTTATAACATCATATAATCTGAGACACGATTATTGCCGTGTTCAAGTATTTTTCTTAGATTGAGATTGATACGATCCGAAACAATCTGGTTGTTCCCAAAATTTTCATTGCCAGTAAACAGATGTAAGCACTCGTATGCAGTGTGTGAGACAGATTTTAAGAGAATAATTGAAAATAGTATTCAATGTTAATAGCTACTAATTCCACTATTAGAATTATTAATGGTAAGATTAGGAAAATAAGATTTTATTTTGTCACATGTACATGACCCCACAGTAAAATGTTTAATTCACATATCCCAGTTTCAGAGATGGTGTCAGGTCACAGGGTCAGTCCTGATACAACCCCCCCCCCCCCCCCAAGCTTTGCCTAAGGCCCCAAGGCAGTAGCTTGGCAGTGCAGGGACATTAAAGCAACACTATGTAATTTTTTGACCTTAAAATAATGTCTCTAAAATGTTTTTCAGTAGTAAAACAACTCTCAACTGAATGAATTGTATTGCCGTCTGTAACCTGAGCAGCCTTCTAATGATTACAACCACACTTTCTGTGAAAGTACGTTTTGTGATCGGGTCACAGCCCCTACCATTCCCTACTATTGAAAAACTGTGACCTGCTTTACAGCATACGTAACATTTTACTGGTAGCCTGATTGAAAATAGTCAACAGTTAACTATAAAAGATCTAATATGCCTCAAAAACAACGCCATGGCAAAGTCAGCAAAGAAACCAAAGAGGGATTTGTCAGAGGAAGTATAGAAAAGAAAGAGGAAGAGCGATCAGACACTAGTTCAATCACAAACTAATATCAGACAGTCTAACACTTAATGGTGCGGGTTAAAAAAGGCAATGGGTTGCAAATCTAATGGAGACGTAACATTATCCTTCCTGCTACCTTTTGTATGTACATTTTGTCCTAATGCTTTGTTTAATGAATCAAAATCATTTGAAATGGCTTGTGTTTCCAAATAAGCACTAATCCCCAAATGAAGTTATTTACTTTTTATTAACGTATGTACCTGACACTCTTTCTGACTCGAAATAAACCAATATTCCAGTCTTATTCAGTTACTCCAGCAGTGAAATAAACTGCTGTAAAAAGAGAACCGATGATGAGCATGAGCAGTGCTGATAGATTGCGTGCAGCCTGCTGGATACTAATGAACTTGCATGCCCACTAATAGAGCAATTCTTCTTTTCCATCGGCTGCAGCTGTGTTCGTATTACAGTACACTCATCTTAGAACAGTTTTTTTTTTTCAAATAGAAAATCATTGAGCTGATGAAACTGCACATACATGATTCAGCATAAAGCTACTGAACAAACAGTACTCACTTGCCTACTACGACTGACTAACAGCAACATCTGAGCCAAACTAGTTCTTTTGGACAACTGATTCTGTGAAACCTAAGTTTATTAAATAAAAACGTCTCAGATTACTTTTCGCAACCTTGGTTCCCTGAGAGCGGGAAAGAGACATTGCGAGGCAGCCTCTATTCCCCACCTTCACTTTCCTTCTAAAGATTATTGGCTTACTCTTGTGCATTAAACTGGTCTATTGCCACCCGTATGCAAAATAGCAATAAGCATGTTGAGAGTATATGAGGCGGCGCAGGGCAGCTATATTTAGACTCTGAGTTAACCGTGGTTACGGAAGTAACCGGAGACGTTCCCTTTTGAGCTTCACTTGACATTGCGGAGCATCCGCTACAGGAACAGTGTTTAATCACGCTGTGCCAGCAAACACTTTCAACAGAAAAAAATCTTCTGTTCATAAACCAATAGCCCCCTTCTCCGGCAAGCTACAGCTAATTCTAGGAAATTAGCTACTTGGCAAGAATGTACTGCAACAAATCCGTCCGCAGTTACCGGGCAGAAGAATACATGCCCTGAAGAGGACGCCACCGTCCGAAAATAAGCTTTTTCTAAGTCAAATATATACCCGTGGATGTAATGAGGATTAATTTATTCATTTATATATGTTAAAGATAAACATCCTTCTTTGCAAATAAATGCCTGAGCCAGTTTTTGGGTGCTTTAATTGCAAAACTGATTGTAAGAAACTTATCAGATCATGAAAATGATTTTTAAAAATTATTTAAGTTGTGAATACTGACGTTATTTGAATGTCTTAAGTACAATTTTTTTGATCCAAGATGATAGACTTATATTTGACAGGGGTTTTAAACTTAGTTCCTAGAGGTCCAAAGCACTGCAGAGTTTATTTTTAACCTTATTTCAAATCAGAAAACTTTTGTTAAACAACTCCAAAAGACATGATTTGCTGGATCAGGTGCATTTGATTAGGGTTAAAGCTAAACTCTGCAGAACGGTGGCCCTCCAGGAACTGAGTTTGACACCTACGGCATAAAAGATGGTAAACCCACCTGCCCAGAAAGAAACTAACTGCCCGGAAGCGCCAGTTTGCCGAAAACATCCAGACCTCTTATCATTACTTACAGTCTGTTTTTATAGTCTAAAACAAAAAAAAAGTACAGCAATACATGTTGGAAAGCTGTACTTTTTTTTGTTGTTTTAGACTATAATATATATATATATATATATATATATATATATATATATATATATATATATATATATATATATATATATATATAAATAATTAAATAAACATCTTTAACTTATAATCTTCTGTACTGCCTAAAACCCAAACACTACACAGACACATTTTAGTAAAAAGGTGTGCAGATGTCACCGGGGATTTCACCAGAGACGCTACACAGAACAGTCACGCTGCTGTACAAGCAACCAATCATCTGGCCTTGAATTAGTCTGTATACATAAAGACACATCATTTTACCTTAACCGCAAAAAACCAAGAGATTTTAAATTATCCAGCAGTTTAGCTGTGGCTCAACTTGTCTGTGCAGTGTCTTCGGAACTGGAGAGTTTATGTACCGTCTTTCTGACTGTCAGCACATCTGCTTTTGATATGCACATTTGACATTTACTGAACCAGGGTGGTCAGTTTTTAATGATGTCATTGCTTGAGAACATTATCTAACTGACCGTTCCCACCAGAAAATAGAAGCGGAAGGTTATTTTAATGTGGGAACAAAATAGGTATTTCCCTTAAGAAAATCTTTATCTATGTTCACAATCGTTTCTTTGACCTTAAGTTCATTTTGTTTGTTTGTTTTTTTTCATTTTTTTTGTTCACCAGTAGAACAACATTGTCGTAGGTTCCCTTTTGAATTGTGTCGTTCTTCTCTTGGTCATTTCCTTCTCTGTATCATCCGACTGTCACCTTAGAACATGATTTAGTGCTTCACAAACATAACTGTATGACTGTATGTATTATTTACAGTGTGGTCCAAAGGTCAGAGAGAACTTGTGACTATTAATCAGTTTAATTTCTAGAGATCAACACTCTGTCTGTACCTGCAGTATTTTTTGCATTGTGCTGCTACTATCCGATTGGCTGGATAAATAACTACATAAATAAGTAGTAGTCAAGTCAGACAGCTTTTATTGTTATTTCAATCAGACGTAATACACAGTAAACTAAAACAATGTGTCTTCAGGAACATGGTGCTACACAAAACAGCAGAGAGCTACAGAAACATAAAACAACATAGAGCTATAAACAAAGCTTTAAATTACACGTCGAAAAACTACACTGAGCTGAATATTACACATGTTTTTAGGAAAAAGGACACTGGGTTTATTATTGTCAAAAAACTGCTCACAAAGTTAACCCTTTGTAAAATTTACATAAATACCTACATAGTTTTTGAGATGTTTCTGCTCAGGATGCCCCGAGTTCAGATCTGCATGGACTCCACAAGATGTCATTTACTGTCTAAAGCAGTTAACACAATCAATTTCACATGCCTAGATTTAAATAGAGAGCCACAAATAATGCAAAATCTTGAGTTTTAAAGATTTTCACTTAAGCTGGGCTAACACGCTAAAATCTGTTGTATTTAATCGCTAGCTTGCCATGTTCACCAACAGCCGATGTGATTAGTTTTTACTTCTGATGAAATTCTAACGGAAGATTTTAGATAGTTAGCATGAGAACTTCAAACCATCTCGGAAAAATATGGAAACGAGTCTGGTGGACAGAACAGCAAGAAGTGAAACTTATTAAGGTATGCCATAAAAAAATTACTTCTTGTTGGCTGCTGGCTCCCATCAGGAAGAGAATGACGGAACGTGTTACGGAACTTGTCACAGATTGGTGGCGTAAAACTCCACTAGTTATTTTTCCTGTGTGCGTCTGTTTTTAAGCGATTTGACTCTCATACAATCTGGAATTATGACACTTGAGATCCTACAATGTCACATGGGGATCATGATGTCTGACGAGCATCAATCACAAGACACTATTGAAAACCCTGGCAAATCTCATTTATTGTCTGAAGCAGTTAACGCAATCAATCTTACATGCTTTGATTTAAATTCTTTTTTTACTCACTGTATTTTGTAGAAAGCCAGACGTGGTGTATACCCTTTCACTGATGCTTGTGGCAGTTTATTCGACCATTAAACTCAGTGTAGTGCATTAATTGAATACTCACTACACTGTATCTAAATGTTCTGTCAAGGTTTTTTAGAAAGATTTGTGTGATCATCATGTGATACTGGGTTATATCTTTGTATTCAAGCTATCGCTGGTCTTCAGATTATTCCTATTTGCTAATATGGGCTCATAAAATATGAATGCCGGCTTGGTGTGTCAATATTTTATGAAGGGAAACATTAAAGAGCAATGACATCAGCACAAGGGACATTTCCTCTGCTTTGTGTCCCTGTTTTATATTAGACTTCAGCATGCACATCACCTGCTGGTGTTTAAACAGTGCAGAGTAATCATGGAAATGTGAGGAGCGATCTATAGGGGCCGGCTTTCAGTAGCGTTCATGGGACTTGTTTACTTTGTCTTATACAATAGTACAATTTTTTTCTGGAAATAAATTTATTTTTAAAAAAATTATTACTTTCCAAAGTAAAATGAGTCACTAAGTCATGTTTTTCAGGTTTTTTAAAAAATTATTTCGGCGCCCTTGGTGGCCATTGCTTTCTCCACACCATGTTTCTGAGAAGGCGAATGATTTCTAGTCGCTCTCCATCTAGTTATGGTCTTGTACTTTGTCAGTTTATATCTCTCTACGTAGCAATGTTACTGTTAAATGTTTTTGGGATAACAATATTTGAGACAGTAATATAATTTCATAATTTAACCTCCAAACTTGAATATGTGCTGTAGGCAAAAATTGCATCAGGGCACCCAGTGCATTAAAATACATACTGCTGAATTCTTCCATAAGACCCACTACATGTTCCTGTAGCTTGTAATAATATTTGGCTTAGTGATGAGTAAATAAGGAGAGATTAGGAGACGTTTTTTACAGACAAGGACAATTCAGCGATATCTCTGCCATGTCAGGTCGCCCTACGCATCATCTGTTTTGTCAATAAATCATCAGTTTGGTCTACATGAGCAAGCACAGTCCACTTACTTTTCTTTGGTATCAGAAAGGAGCGTGGTTAGATTGTGGGTTGGAGGGACTGTAAATGTTTGGTGTATGAAACAGTCCTTGCATGGAAACAAGTGTCAAAGCAAAGCAGCGTGTAGTTTGTCTTCATTTTATGCAAGTGGGAGATTCTAAAAGCAACGTAATTCAGCACAACACAACCTTCACGTCTCAAGCTTTACCGGCTCTTACAGTTGAGACATTTTAAATAAAGTCTTATATCTTGGATAAATATTGTATTTTTTTATAACGAGCAGTTTCCCCTGTATGTATTAACACAAGCTCTTCAGGTGTTGTATAGATTTTACTTTGTGTTCAGATTTTTACTGGGTGAACACAGTGGCTTAGTGGTTAGCTTGCTTTCCTCGCACCTCAGCGGTTGGGGAGTCTATTCTCCACCCCTGTCCTGTGTGCATAGAGTTTGTATGTTCTCTCAGTACTCTGGTTTCCTCTTTTAGGTTAAAGGCATGTGCTGTGAGACACATGATTACAATCTTTAAAATAGGGTGTGTGTGTGTGTGTGTGTGTGTGTGTGTGTGTGTGTGTGTGTGTGTGTGATAGAGCCTAGTGATTTACTGGTACCTTGTCCAGGACAAGTAGAGACAGGCATAATTAATCGATGATGGATAACTGATCGCTAGAAATGTAGTTGATCATAATTAACACAATCTGTTGACCGTTTTTATTAATGTTCCAGACTGGTGGGAAGTAAATGGAGATTCCCAGAGAGAAAGCGACCGTGTGTGTGGGTGTGTGTTTCAGTAGTCACACTGAAGTTAAGTTCATTCCATCTTCGCAATGTCCGAACGCAACTATTAAGGCTAAGACATTTTTTGTGACTATGCCACCAAGCCCACTTCCTTGTTTCCTTATTTCGAAGGTGCACTAATTAGCTGATGTCACACATTTACTAATGAAAATAACCACAACAGTGTGCAAAGTATCTACCAGATGATTTTCACAGAAGAGGAGCTAAACCTTTTTTAAAAAAGTATTGGTTAATCCATAATTGATTGCTGTTTAGTTTTTAATTATTGTTTACTAAACAAATGAATCAATACCTATTTCTATTCCCGAGTTCTTTGGGATAGCCTTCACTCTCCCCACAACCCTGGGTAAGATCAATGTGATATAAAAAAAAAAAACATTAATTGGACTTTAACTTTAATCATTTTTTGTTGTACAAAAATCACTTGGATCCTTTTTGAATACCTCCCTTGATAATGACCGTTTCTGCTGAATGAGTCACATCCATGTTTTTTCGTATGGTCTGCAAATCAATGAGTGTCTAAACTTCACTACAGCAGGCTCAGGAAAATACAAGTGCAAAGTCACTTTCATATACATGTATTGTATCTCTAGCCAAGGGTGTGATTTATTATGGCCTAAAAAATATCAGCCCATATATATATATATATATATATATATATATATATATATATATATATATATATATATATATATATATATATATATATATATATATATATATATATGTGAAATCCAGATCTTTTCGTTAGAAGTAGTCAGTGTTTGTGAAACTGCTGTTTGTCTTTCCTGTCTGCCGCCAGCTTGACCTGAGCCAGCCTCTGGAGGAGCAGGGTCCGTTAGACGTCATCATCCACAAGCTGACAGATCTGATTTTGGAGGCCGACCAGAACGACACCCAGTCACTGTTACTGGTTCAGCGTGTGCAGGTGAGGACTGGTCATTGTTTTGATGTTATTATGCTTCTTTGCCATGTTTGATGTGCTTGCAATGGAAAAATAGTTGAGTTTTATTGGCCTGGTATTTAGACTAATGCATAAAAAAAATCAATATTCCCCAAATCTTCTGTTGCACCACATGTGTTTTTGTTTCTTTTTACAGAACAGATGTTATAAACAGCAAAAGATGAGGTTCTCCTCCTAGCTGATTATCTCCCCAATTATCTCACCCACTTAATCCCACCCACCAGCCAGCTCTACCTTATCATAAAGTGCTGCAGGGGTGATGATGATTTTTGTACACCAACCTAGAATCAATCATCACCTGTTTCCTTTGATAAAAAGTCCATAGAAATAATCCATTGACTTCATAAATAATACTGGGGAAGTATGGGGAAGTGGTGGCTCATGGTTAAGGTGTTGGATTACCATCCCGAAGGTTGTGGGTTCGATTCCCCCCAGCTCCGCCAAGCCACCACTGTTGGGCCAGCCTGAGCAAGGCCCTTAACCCCCAATTGCTCAGTTGTATAACAAGGAATATTGTAAGTCGCTCTGGATAAGGGCGTCTGCCAAATGCTGCAAATGTAATGTAATGTACTGGAATAGGTTTAATGTTATATGCAACACTTAGTCCCTTCTGAATTTTACAGGCTCTTTTTGTGATTGTTGCAGGTTAAAATTTGATGATTTCATGGCATAATAATGCAAAAAGTTATAGTTCTGATTTTGAAGTCTTTACATTACCTTACATTAGTAAATCACATTACATTAGTTTTTGCGAAGTTCAAAATTTCTTTTGTTGCAAACAGACGTAAAATGTTATTTTTTTGGAGTAGCGCAGTGATTTTATAAATGCAACACAAAATATTTTTTTTATACATAGCACGAAGGTAGAAAATGATCTATGTAGTGTTTTCTAAATTTTAGATGCCAATAAGGCTTTGTGTGGCTTGTTTTGGGATGAAGGAAACTCGCCCAAATGGCCAAAGTTCACACCGGATCGGTCAAGGCCGCCACCAGCACCGTTGACCTACAGGGTGCCGGCGGAAATTGGCCTACTGTTGGTCGAAGGAGGAGAGGAGGAGGATGCGTGAATAGACAGAAAGAGAGGAGGAAAGGCAAAAGTGTAGGACTGAGAATAGGGACGCTAAATGTTGGGAGGATGACAGGGAAAGGTAGAGAGCTGCTGCATATGATGGAGAGAAGGAAGGTGGATATACTGTGTGTACAGGAGACCAGGTGGAAGGGTAGCAAGGCTCGTAGTATTGGATCGGAAAGAGAAATGGGGTAGGGGTGATCCTGAAAAAGGGAGCTTGTGAGGAATGTTCTGAAGGGTAAAAAGATTGTCAGACAGGGTGATGGGTCTGAAGTTAGAAATTGAAGGGCTGATGGTGAATGTTGTAAGTGGTTACGCCCCACAAGAGGTTGTGAGTTAGAAGAGAAAGAGAGGTTCTCGCGTGAGTTAGATGAGGTAATTGTGAGTATTCCCAGAGGAGAGAAAGTAGTGATGGGCATAGACCTTAATGGACAAGTTGGGTAATGGGGAAGTGTTGGGAAGGTTTGGAGTCAGGGAAAGAAACAGTCGTAGCAAGACAGAGTACATGTGTTTGAATTAAAGGGAGGGAAGTGAAACAGTAAGATTACATGGTGAAAGGCTAAAGAAGGTACAGGAGGTTAAGTACCTGGGGACGACAGTCCAGAGCAATGGAGAGTGTGTAACCGAGGTAACAAAAGCGAGTACAGGCAGGTTGGAATGGGTTTAGAAACGTGTCAGGAGTGTTGTGTGACAGGAGAATATCAGCTAGAATCAAGGGGAAGGTGTACAAGACAGTGGTGAGACCCAGCTATGATGTATGATTTAGAGACAGTGGCACTTAGGGAGGAACAGGTAGCAGAGCTGGAAGTAGCAGAGCTAAAAATGTTGAGGTTTTCTATGGGGGTGATGAGGTTGGACAGGATTAGGGACGAGTTCATCAGGGGGACAGCTCATGTTAGATGTTTTGGGGAAAAAGTCAGAGAAGCCAGATCGAGGTGGTTTGGACATGTACAGAGGAGGGATAGTAAATATATTGGTAGGAGGATGTTAGAAATGAAGCTACCAGGCAGAAGGCAAAGAGGAAGACCACAGAGAGGGTATATGAATGCGATAAACGAGGACATGAAGTGAGTGTGAGTGAAGCGGATTCAGAAAATAGGGTTAGGTGGAGACAGATGATTCGCTGTGGCGACCCCTAAAAAGGTAACAACTGAAAGGAGAAGAAGAAGTATGTGTGTTTTCTTTGAGACACCAGCCATTTCACACTGCTGGTCAATAACTCTTTGAAGAAAGCGCATTATCTCGAACATACTTAACGCTTTTGATTGGCTAGACAGGGAAACGATATGTAATTTCCTCCTTCCCATCTACATCACACAGCTAATAGTGCTCTCTGTAAACAGCTGTTGCAACAATAGGAACTCGCTCACGATTTCCTAAACTATGTCAGCTCCATTCGAGCTGTGCATGTCATTTGATTTTGTTTTTTTTTTCCAATTATGTGAAGTGACTTATTTTAAGGATTAAAAAAACACACCCGCATTCTGATTAAGTTGGCCGCAAAGAAAAAATGTACTGTAAATATACAGTATAGTAACTATTTTTATTCTAAAAAACCAAAGATTGTCATATAGATATGCGAGTAAATGGTCCTTACAAAACGAAAGTGTGCGCTGGATAATGTGGCAGTAATAAACCAATAAAATGCAGCGTGGATTGAATAGAAAGCCTCAGAGACGTTTCTCCGACTTTGTGTGGCCTCCAGTGTGAGTTCTAGGTAACACTTAAGAGCCATCTATCATGCATCACACAACTGGATGAGGCTCTATTTATGGACATATAAGGAAGTAGATGTTTGCCCTGCTTCACTGAGACCTATCTCGAAGTACAAATCTCTGCTGGGAGAGGGGACGCAAAGGGGACTAGACTGTGTGGCACTGATCCCAACTGTTAGTGTACAGATTTACTTTGTATTGGAAATTTAACCACATTTTGTTTAGTCCATGTTTTCTTATTCTATCTTATTACTAATAGGCAATTAAAGTACAGCCACTTTACAATGTTGTATGAGAGGCTAATACGGTAGCTGTTCACAGTCATATACACCATAAACAACCTAAAGCAGACTGAGTTCATTCTGATGGCCATGGAAACATTTTAGTCAAATCTACTGAATGTGAAATGTTGAAATTTCCATCTAAGCTGCTTGCGAAAGAACATTTAGTAACATAGCTTGTGCCATGCTGTTGCTGGGTTTCAGTTAAAAACGAACACATAAACAAGTCATGATCACAATCTCAATGCCGTGTCCCAAACTGCATATTCCGCAATAATACCTGAATACTAAAGATGCTAAAGTATGCTGTTTAGATCAGCAGAACAGTTTGGAACACAGTATGACAGCATGTGCGTCACAAACCTGCTGAAATATGTGCACACACACACACACACACACACTCTTTGTGTTAGCTATAGTTGTGACGAGGGTTAGCTTTAGTGGAATCTTTGTGCGCACTGTATGCACCATACAGCAGGCTCACTGGCACAATTTTACTGTCAAAGAGGCTCTGCACATCTCCTGAAAGCCACGTTTACACCTATGTTTTTTGAAGTATGGCATCAAAAACGGTAAATTTCGAATTAAGTCGCAAAAAGGTGAGCTTGAGCGAAAAAAGTTTAATGCGAATAAAGGATAGCTAAAAAACGCATTTGTCAAATAAATTATGATATAACGAATATTAAACCCACGTGAGTAACCTGCATTTCTGCTAATGGTGTCTGTTTGGTTCCTTTATAACATCATAGATGCTAGCAGCAACAGGTGCGTCTGGACAGATAAGAAAAGCTGCACTTCTAAGCGTCAGTTTCCGTTCAGCTTGCCTTGTTTTATTTAGTAACAATACGACAGTCAGCCGCCTACACAACTTGATAAAAAACACAAACACCAAATTTTGCAGAACAAACTTTAGGTGTAAATTTGCAAACTTTAAGAAGATTTGCTTCACTTTAGGATGAAAAACCCTGTTACTGTGCAATTTAAGCCGTGTGATTCCCATAATCCTACACTAAAATTCGCTAGTTTGGACATTGACCAGCTGCTGGATGGTTTCAGGGGATTCAGAACACTTTTCTGCAGTGTGACTTTTTCTATAAACCAATAACCACCGGGAGCACCAAACTTGATGACTTAATAGTAATAATTAGCTCAACAACTTCAAACCACTTTGGAAAAAAATGTGTAAACGAGTCCGGTGGACGCAACAGCACGAAGAGAAACCTAATGAGTTGTAGAGGGAAAATGTGTGTTTATATAATTGTTTTTGACGTGTCTTGGCTATTGTACAGTCTGACATTATGACAAGGGAGATCCTACAGTGTGAAATTATACTCATGTTCTCACCATCTGACCGGCAGCAATCGCAAAGACTATTTAAAAATCGCACAGTGTAAACCCAGCTTTGGGTAGCCTGCGAAATATAAATGTGGTTCATGTGGTGCGTAAAGGGGCATCGTATTGTCATGCCCAAACCCAGATCAGATGATAAATGATGATGTGTGATGACAAATCAGTTTCCTCTTATGGAATCGAACTGTAGTACAAGAAAACAATGAAATAAATGAAATTACTTCATCATTCAGTGTTACATGCTTCATAATAGGGATGAATCAGCTAACTGATAATCATCAGCTTCCTAAAAACTATTTTACATTCACTCACTACATTTGTTTTTTTTCATTTTTGTCCTCTGTTTGCCAGGGTTCTCCAAACAAGTGGATACGAGGCCCCCACATTTAAATCAGCACTCTAAAAAATGATAAATATCTAATAAAAGATATATTTTTATATATTTCATATCTATATTAAATAATAAAGAATGGCTTTTAAACCAGATTGACTTTATATAAATTTATATTTATATATACAAGTATATAAAAATATGTTTATATATATTTTTGCCGTCATTGTGCAGATACGACAATAAGTAGAGAGAGAAGGGTGGGACTGGGAAAAGTTTTATGAAGAAATGACTGTTGTCTCATCTGTTACCTTTCATGTTTTAATATTCTCTGTATCTGTTAAAAATCTAGCATTAGGAGGCAAAATAAATACTGACCGGTGTAATTTTCTGCTACAGACTCACACGCTCCCTATAAAAGACACAATTGTGTGACCCTCACATAAAAAAGAAAAAGGTTTGGGGACCCCTTCCTTAAAGGTAAAAGGGCATTATAGTTTCCTGGTCTTGTGGTCTGGTTGGTTCATGCCTCTGCCCTGTATGCACACTTTTGCTATTTTTCCTTATTTTTCACCAGTCCAGATACGTGCGTTCTAGTACATGAATAGATGTATGTCAGTTGTGTGGGTGTGTTTGTGTGTCTGGCAAAGACTCCAGGATAGAGGGTTGTTTTTTTATGCTGGTGCAGCTACAAAATGTATTTGGGACATTTTTGGTATTTTGTAAGCCCCTACGGTAATATATAATAAATAAAACATATTAAAAACGGACATGATTTTACTGTGTGTGTGTGTGGTGCGTGCAAATAGAGCAGTTAAACAATAGAGGGGGAACCGTTAATAGAATGTCCTCTGTAAAACAAGTTCTTTTGCCATTGCCAAAAAGAGAAAGAAAGAGAAAGAGAGATTTATATGTCAGCATTATTACCTTACATAACACATTACTTGCTTTGTATGTGTGCTGGCAGGATCTGTGCTGTGCATTCCTGTGTCCATGCTGATGCTCCTGCTGGCAGCAGACATGCATGAACAGCACATGCGCCTACATGCTTGAAGGGTGTGAGAGATTGTAGAATCATTTACTGTTTCTTGAAATAGGAAAGAAAAGAAAAAAAAGGAAGTCGTGTTCTAGAGACATTCCAAATCAAACAGTTTCTCCAAATCTCAGTTTCTGCATTGGAGAATTTTCTTTTAAAGTGTGATGGTGGAACATGTTTGTGAGTGTGAACAGTGACTTGTGTGGAAAAGAGACAGCTTTGGACTCGGTGTGAGTGATGTCACAAAGCCCAGGTTGCGTGTGTGTGTGTGTGTTTGTGTGTATCTAATTCACAATGTAGGTTTTAAATTAACCATCGTCTTCTTAATGTGCATAATATAATTTTATTAGATAGGAAAAAAATTAGCTAGCAGCCACGTGTTTGATAAGTGTTACTAATCTACCCTTTTGCCCTGGATTTACAGGACTACATCGATGCTCACCCTGAGACCATAGTGCTGGATCCACTCCCAGCCATCAGGACGCTACTTGACCGCTGCAAGTCTTACCAGCTGGTCCACCGTATAGAAGCCTGCATGCAAGGTATAGCTGCCTGAAAATAAAATTGCAATCATTTCTGTTAAATGTATTGTGTATTTTCAGGGCTGCATCGATACAGATGCCCGATACTGAGCTCATGTACTTGTACTCATAAAAACAGAAACCGATACCTCTCTTGACGGTTTTCTGTGCACAAAGACTTCGGCATCAGCAACAGAATGTCCGGCTCAGCTGTGTGAAAATATTTTAAAATGAATGATAACAACCCACGTATAGCAGTCGGCAAACTATGTTCTGCCATACAAGTAATCCCACTTCGAAAAAAAGTTTATGTATCAGTATCGACAAGTACCAGGAAAAAATAGCAGTAATCGTACTTGGCCTTTAAATCAGTGCAATTCTAGATATTTTAGTTGCGGTGTTTAATGTAACTTCTAAGAGAAAGTGTTCATGGCTTTTAACAGAAACAAGCTATTAGTGCCCGAGCGATTCTTATTTGGTGTCATGAGCAGCACACACAACTAAACTGATATTCAAAGTAAATGCATTATTAAGCAGAATTTCCAGTGCAGAGATATTATTGTGTTCTGGATATATGCATCAATATAAAAACACAAATTGTTTATAGTTTCGGAATAAATTAGCACATGTATTACCGTGCTCTAGCGCTGTGCTCATACTTCTTATCTTGATTAATCAATAAAACATTTTTAATTCTATTACTTTTTTGTAATAACCCGGGGTGGGGGAAAAAATCAGTTCATCAATGCATCACAATTCTTTCTCTCACGATTCATAAATCGAAGTCCAGAATTAATTCTAACTTTAAATAAGTGTAATCAAGCGTTTGTCACAGGTTCACCTAAACACCTGTGTGAATGCACTCTCACCGAATTACAGCAAGCCCTGAGGGGAAAAATGCATTTACCCCCACACACACAATGGGTGCTGACACAAAATTACCAGGGCTTAATAAACAGTTTAATCTGTTACATAAGCACTGACTGACGCACAGACGTATGCTGGCGAATTTGCTTTCTTTGAACATTAATGGACATCAAATCAACGTCAAATTTAAAATCGATTGTGTGGCAACACTTCAACTGGTTAGAGTTGAATTATTTAGTCGGTGGCGTTTTTATTATTTTTATAAGGACTTGGAATAACACAGGGTTTCGCACACTGTTGCAGGTGCTTAAGCCGAGGTACAGTGTGCTCTTATGGCGTTATTTCAAATATTTCATTCAGAGTTTCTTCATCCGGAACACAACTTTGTTAATAAACAGAACATTTATCTACCAAATCATCTTTTTTAAGAAGGATGATATTGTCATACAGAAATTCCAACTATAAACTAAACGCATAGAAACTCTAATTCTGTTTAAAATGCGAACACACATTTACACAGCATAAGAATTCGAAAAAAAGTGTAAAGTATAAAGAATCGATTACGGATTGTGACTTCCAGAATCGCAGTGGATCGTACAGTACCCAAAAATTTCCACCCCTAGAAAAACCATGTTACATATTTATGTTTACAGCATTTGGCAGATGCTATTATCCAGAGCAATTTACTATACATTTATCAATTTTTTACAACTGAGCATGTGGGGGTCCAGAGGTGACAACTTGGTGGTGCTGGGAATCGAACCACTGTCTTTTAGGTATCAGTCCAGCACCCTAACCACTAAGCCACCACTTCCCCACATTTTATAGTCATTAATAGAGATAAGTAGGATTAATAGCTTATAAATAACTTATTGTTAAGAATTGTGTTAATCATATGTAATTGTAATAAAACTTTATTCTGTCTGAGCTATTGAGGGTCAAGGGCCTTGTTCAGGGGCCCAGCATTAGCAGCCTTGTAGTCCTAAAATTAAACCCGCGATCCCTCAGCTCAACAGTCCAACATCATAATCACTAATCTACCACTGAGCAACCTGAGCTAGCACTTTTTTGCAAATCCTGTCGAATAGATGCCAGTGTGGACTAAAACTATTTATTCTGGATTGTTCTTTTAATTTGTCTTTCATTCGTGCATGTCTGAGTGTCTACATCGTAGTTTTACAGACAAATTTTCCAGAATGAGGCATCCTGAACTGGCAAAGACCTGTACACACACATGGTGTTTGTGTGTACGTATTTGTGTGTTTGTGTGTGTGTGTGTGTGTGTGTGTGTCTTGCCTTGTACTCACACATGGCAGATGGTTATGTAACTAAATCCTCTGTAATCTTCCAGTCTGTTTTAGTTTCTCTCCCACATATCACTGTCATGCGTACATTTTGTATAGTATTCGAGTATTTAGGGTATTTAATAAGTGCTGTGCTGAGATTAAACCTTGTTGAGGACTGCAGAGTATTTAATATTTGTCAGGCGCATTTTATTATTCTTTGCAAATAAACTCGCTGCTCTTGGGTACGTCTGCTTAAAAACACTGTGTAGCTGAGGACGCAATTCAATGAAAGATATTATATTAAGATGTTACCACATTACTATATTAACCTTCTAAGCCTGGGGTTTTTCTTGACTCTTTGAACTCATCGTACAAAGTTGTAGCTGGGACATATGTTATATAGGACATATGTTTTAAAGTGAGGTGTTTTTAATTATGGAGTCCGTAGACAGGTACACGTGTTCATGATGGAAGATGTTTACACCAGTGCACATGCTTTATATTATTGCAGATAAGTTCCAGTTAGCGGTCCTGTGGTGTAAGAAAAGGCTTTTCTGTGGAGTAAGTGAGTGAGTCTGACCAGGCTTTCCTCCATACCACTCATTCTCAGCACACCGATGCTCTGCCTAAACATTGTCCTCTTCTGTCTTATGTCCCCTTTCTGGAGACTGGACAGGACAAGAACATAACTTTATACTTTTGAGGTCATTTCCCCTTGGTGTGTTTATGCGATCATTGCACTGGCCTCCTGTTGTATGTGCTGATGTTGAAGAGCTTTGCACTTTAAAAGGACAGAAATCTACTTGACTCTGTCAAAGAGCGTCCCGCTCCACATAGGCACAGAGTGTGTATAAATATTGGAATTAAAGAAAATCTCTGTTCCTTTCGCACTGTTGATTCAAGACACATTATTGTGTCAAGGATCTAAACATGAGCTTGTGAGTTGTGATTTTTTTTATGTAGGCAGAACTAGCAGGTTTTATTTTCTATATTTTATGCTGTGGTTGTTATTATTATATTTTGTAGGTAAGAAGTTTTACAGCTTTAACATAAAGAGCCGGTTGCAGAATAATTAGCAAACTCAAGATTAATGGAACTGGTCGGTGATTGCTTTAAATGTGTAAACGTGTACTGTGATCAACATGTGTTTAGAAAATTAAAATAAACTGTGCAAAAGATTTAGCCAGTGATGTTAATTTCCACCACATAAAACTAGAGATTGACCGATAATCATGGTATCGATATTTTTCCAGATATTAAAGCCTTTTTAAATATCAGATATGGATTTTGTAATATCGGATCCACTGACAAATATGAGTTGCGTTCAATACCGCCGTTATGGCACAGCATTATATATGATGCATTAGATTAGAGTAAAAACTTCCCTGTCTTAATATCGATACTTCATGATTGTTGTACAATAAAATATTTAGAAAAAAAATTTGAATTGAATTCTTAATAGTCTATTATAAAGGTACATCCTGTGAATGAATAATAGTTAGAAGGTCACTGTGTTTTCTATGAATTTATAGCAGTGCTTGTTATTTAATAGTTGTTGTATCCTGGGATGTGCATCCATATTGACCAGTATGCTCAGCTAATCAGCTGGGCTAACCAGCTAAGCTAAGCTAAGTTTTGAGTTAAACAGTCAATCTTGCTCTTATGCCATCACAGCATAACATTGTAACGTTACATTTTGGGCACGCGGTATGAATGTTCACGCACAGCGCCATTCTATTTTCGTACTGCAGTTTAAAGACACTGTGGTACTTTCCCAATGATCATGGCATAATAAATGTATTCATTCACTCTCACTTTTGTCTAGCTAGCACCAAGTCACAGAACACACACTCCTTGAAGGCAAGTATTCGAGACAAACAGATCAAGAGATGTGCTGCTAGGTTAGCAAGATAGACAGACTAGAGAGAAATGTGCATAAATTTAACATCACTGTATTTGTTGGCAGGAAAATTAGAGGGTAAAGAAACAAGTTTACCTGATTTCTGTTGCCGCAATTCACTCTCATGGCTGTTTTTTTTTTGTCTTTTCCTGGCCTGTAGTATAGCTTAGCTTTATTCTTTAATATACGTTGTAAAAACTGACATGAGTTTTGACATGAAGAACGGCGCAGCTGCCGTGGATGGCCATCATACAGTCTGTAACAAAACTCAGCTAAGATTTTATTGGGTAATAACTGTAAAATAAAACTGCTGTGATTACACTGTAAAAGACAGCTTTAAGAGATATTACCGGTCTGCATGCTAGCACGTCAATCACAGCATTTAGCTTTCACTTAAGTCGAACTGACACTGTGCAATTTTAGCCAGGATTTGGTCTTTTGAGAGAAAACATTTCTATAGTCCTACGATAGAATCTGTTGTCTCTCATCGCTAGTTTATCATGTTTATCAGCAGCCGATTAATGGGCACTGCAATCATTTTTTTTCCTCCAATAAAATTCTGGCAGTTAGAGAAGCTTTGTTTGTGACTTCTCCTACGCTGACCAACAAACCAAAAGCCAACAAGCACTGAACCTGATGCCACAATCAGCATGACAATCTCAGGACAATGTTGAAATGAGTCCGGTGGACAGAACAGCAGGAAGTAAAAGTTTTTAAGGTAGAACATGAGCAAAATTAACAGTACAGAGGCTGAGTAGAGTGGATGCAACAGGTCTATATTAATAATGTGAAACAAACAAAAGAAATTTGCTGTAGGTATTCAAATACAAATGAAGGAACAGAACCGAAGACGTTAGCTTTATCTTTAACCATAGCATTAGCATTCAACCACGACTGAAACGAGCGATAATTCGGTGGATCATGGACGACACAGGAGATACATACAGCCTCATTCCGTGGTCTTATCTGTCTGGCAGTCTAAAGACAAGGTCATCACTGGGAAAGTGCCTCTGGGGCTTATTGTCTCTAAGTGCTAATCCACCAACTCCACAGATGTAATAGCACAGATGTCATTCTACTTACAATATACAAATACATTGTGTGTTTCTGGAAAAGACTAAGAGGTCACTCAAGTACTGAGGTGCTTAACTATTCAGGGCTTTATAAGTAATTAGCAAGGTTTTAAAGTCTACCGGAGGTTTTATAAGGAGCCAGTGGAGTGTTGACAGAACTGGGCCAATATGATTGTACGTCCTGGTTTTACTAAGAACTCTAGCTGCTGCATTTTGGAGCAGCTGGAGTTTGTTTATTAGGCGTACAGAAGAACCACTCGATAAAGCGTTCCAATAATCTAATCTTGAGAAACGCATAAATTAAAGTCTGAGTCTAATGTGTTATAACAGCAATTGATTCAGAATTTACTGTTTCTAAGTAACGTTATTACACAGGAAACATTCGGCAGGGTGGAAGATTTCGCCACAACAACAGCTGAGACCCAGTTGAATATTTGGCACATCTGGGTTTTTTTTGTTGCCCGAGATTGTGATCTGGACACTCCTGAGAAAGTGTCATAACACAACACAATTAAATTATAAATTAAAAAAAAGAGTTATATATTGAATCACACATACACAGGATGTAAGAAGTGTTTTGACCACTCAAGGAATGGAAAGTGTAGGAGTGTTTTAAGACATCCATGGGGACGTGAAATACACAATGTTGATTTTAAACACAAAGTTTAGGCCTACTTCATCCCATTAGTCAGTCCCTGGGCCGTCCATTCCGGTGTTTAAACAGAATCAGGGAAGAACTCCAGACATCAGCTTGCCAACAACTCCTGGTAAACATTCCGCAAATGACCGCAAAGTAAACCTCTCCTCCGTGCAAGTGCTGGAGATTTTAGTCTAAGACCTGACATAGCAAAGCATCTGACCCCTTCATTAAATTTTGCACTTTTTTTTTTTTTTGGAATAGAAATAGTACCGATGTTTTTTGGCAAAGGGCTTAAAAAAGAGTTTAAAAAAACCGAATAATTAAAATCGCTGAGTAACAGTTAGAGAATTAAAAGCAGGGTGTGATGCAAACCAATGAAAGTTTGTGAAGAAAAAAAACCTTGAATTTTTTTTTATTGCGTGGTCGCAACATGTAACTTATAGCCTGTCTGTTTAGCAGAGAAAAAAGTTGTCTGTGCTTGTTTTTGCTGGCTAGCATAAAAAGTCTTATGTAAGCTTCCTCAGGAGTAGCAGAACAAAAGCTCGTTTCTGTTGCTGGATACATGTTTGCGCTCTGATAAGAAAACCACATTGAATTTTTTTTTTTGACTTTTGGTCCTACAGAATTTGTTAAGGGACAATGGTTTAGTCATTTAACAGCGCAGCAGCTAGCTCAGCCAAACAGGAAGTGAAGTGCTCGCTTTGCTTGTGTTCTCCTGGGCAGTGCCAGGCTAAACACTGGCCTTTGACTTCTTTTAACCAAAAAGCATTTATTAATAAAAGCAGTAAAACAAACAAGAATTTAAATACATTACTGATTGCTACTTTGATACGGGCATATTTATGTTTTTTTTTTTCTTTTAGCTGTTTAGTTATTTAGCCAAACTGGAGTACAACTGTACTTGTTTTTTGTCCTAGGAACTTACTGTACTGTATGATAAACTCTTTACTATATTTAAGCTTGTTAGCCTGCATGCCAATCTTATCGGTCTGTTGTCATCAGTCTGATAATACTGTAGTCAGGATTCTGTGCTATCAGCACCTCCCTCCTAAATGTCCTTATCAGCAGTGACAGAAACGCAAGCCCTGCTGTTAAATGGCCCTAGTGTTAATACAACGGATCAACTAAAGTTTGTTTACTCTAGTGGAAAAATGAACAACATTTTTTTTTGAGCCTTTTTTGTTTTATTTTTCGTTGAGTCAGAAGATATTTATTAACTACTTAACCTGCACCCCTGTATTTTGAGCATCTTCTGAAAAACGACCTACCTAAATAAAAAAAATGTCAGTATTTCTTGAACCCTGTGGTCTATATTCACAAATCTGGTCTTGTTTGAAACTAGCAGTGGTGTGCAGTCAGGGCCAGCAAGGTCTTCTCTGCTGGCCTAAATGATATCAGAAGCTGACCTACAAATATAAATAATAATATTTATTTCATTGTCTTTCCATTTTCTTCCATTAAATTGAATTAATTTATTCTCAACAGTATATTCTTTTCATTTTATGGCAATTATCTTGGTTGCTTCCTGTATGTGGATGTTCGATTTTTTTTTTTTTGTCCAATCAGATTTCGGTTTCTATGTGCTGCCAAAGCCTTCAGGATCAGTAGTGCTGCCCATGGAACTTGAACTATATTAGCAGTGGCAGATTGCTAATTGGTTAAATAATTGCTTTTTTTAACCAATCAAATTTCAAATTCAAATCAACAGATACAGCTTGCTGGCCCACAATGATGTCAGCATTTTTCCGTCCTCTGATTGGTTGAGTAGAGTAAAATTGTTGCAGCCATGTTTGTCTTGCAAAAACACGTCTGTACAGGTGAATTACAATTTTTATGCCCACAATGGCTGACCAAGCAGACTTGGTCTTACTTAAAAAAAGTTTTTTTTAAGGCAGACTTTTCCGGGGAAAAAAAATTGTGAAGAGTGTTTGACTAATTCTGAAGATAACTAGCTTGTCATAGCCCAGGAAAGAGTTTCCAGACTAGTGCCGACGAATGGTAACGCTGGCTTAAGTGGTGTATCAGTCGGGTAGGTCCCCACCGAAGGCTCAGGTTCCAAATGCACCGCCTGCCACTGGAAACTAGACACTTGAAATTTTGTTACACGAAAGTCAAAATAACTTAAATGTGGAAACAATTCATGTTAAAGACCTATAAACACACCATAAAGACAAAGCTGAATGTCTGGCCATGTTTTGATTTAAATTTGAGGATGATCCTCCCAAAACTGAAGGCGTCCTAATACCAAACAGATCCATATCATAACAGAACTGCTCTGTCCACTAAACCACACAAGAAAAAACATATTTTAAAACTTACTGATACTATTGTATTTATGTGTGTGTGTGTATGTGTGTATGTGTATACACACGCACACAAATAAATAATGCAATTGTGACGTAAGTTTCATAACCATATGACATAGACATGAAGCACCCTGAAGGAGTTTTTAGAACATGAATTTTGTGTTTTAGCTTTTAAATGATGCATAAATTATGATATCTGGCTAAATATTTTTATATAAAACAAAGATTTTTTTTTTAATGTACAGACATGCACAAAGACGCACCATCTCAGTGCAGATTGAAGGGTTAATATTAGGTCATGATGGAAAATGCTACCTGTAGCCTGATCGCACTTAAAGCATACATCGTACCTTCTCTGTAAATCGCCATTCAAAGCCATGCCTTCTGAATGCATTATCTTGCACAGACTTCAGAATACTTCAGAATATCTTGTGTCATTCACTGGTGAGAAAACTTTATAGTACAGCTAGTAACAGTAATTTTCAGACCCTTCGACTCTTATAGTCGACTCCAGTGTAGAAACACAACGCCGACATTCATTTAGGATTTTGCTCAGGTTTTATTTCAGCCTTTTTTTCCACAACATGTGAGCATGCTGAGTGTGCAGACGTATGCACCGACATATGTTGTCAGGCAGGTAGGAAAGCCTATCAAAATGGTTGGACCGAACATTTTGATTGGACCAACGTTACTTGGTTTTACGCCTTTCACAGAGTATATAATGCATATAAATACATCAAGACAGCTTAATAAATGCTTTCTTTAATTTATTTCATTCACAACATTTTTCTCTAACTGTATACATAAGGATAACCGAATAATTTTTAACTAATTAGGCTTGCTGTGTTTGGTTTTATCAGTATGTAATTTTATTGTGTAATTGATCCACTACACCCAGCCTGCTAGCTGTTAGTGGATTTGGATGTATACTGGTATTCTTTGACATGTGTATCTGTATTTATTTGATGTTGAATGATTCTGAAAGTATCCAGTAACCAGACAGTAAATTAGTAGTAATGGATCTACTGCTTGGGCTGTCGTTTTTCCTTTCCTCCCACGGAAAGCGAACGCCACCGCAAAGCGACTTCATCTTCACAGATATCGATTTCTCTCATTTTTACTACAGTGTTTGCAGAACAGTGACAGCACAGTATTTTCAAACAAAGCTCATCTTGCACTCGGCCTATTGGCTGCCTTCTGTATTATGCAGAGGGGGTCGTGGCACATAAGTGCTGTGTGCGCATTGTTCTTCAGCCACCAGAGTCAACAAGGAAGAGAGTGAACTGATGAGTGAGGATTTAGAGTTAAATCAGGCGTAACCATCTGCTCTCGCCAAAGCACACCTTCCTGCTGGAGCTGAACAGAACATCTTAATTTCCTGTTTGGTGTAATGCAGAAATGTGGGTACAGTGGAACCTTGAGTCACGAAGGTAATTTGTTACTTAATTTTGTTCGTGACCCGATAGTAGGCTGATTGATTTTTTCCATTGGAATACATGTAAATAAAGTCAAGGAGTAATTCTCCTTCAGGGATTTTTATTCTCTTTAATTTTTTGTTGGTCTCTACTATGCGCACCTATAATCGCAACCGGAAACTGAGCAAAACTGATGCTGGGCAACACACTCATGTCTTTGTTTAGCTGATAGTGGTGGCCTGGGATGGCCGTTTACAGGTTGTAAACATCAGCAAATTTTAGGCAAATGTTTTGGACGTGAAGATTGTATGCGATAAGGAGCGTTTGTGACCTAAAGTTCCACTGTATTTTATTTTATATAACTCTTTACTGTCTTTTTCTTTCTATAGATGAGAGGATCTGCTCTCCTCCGTTCATGGTACTGAACAGCGAGTGCGGGCCAGACACACTGGAACAGATCAAACAACATGGTCTTACATTCCCCTTCAGTAAGTCCACCTTCTTTATGTGGAAAAAAAAAGAACACAGGAAGTGGCAGCTTGTTTTATTTACCATAAAGCAAGCCAAAGCGATGTAAAGCATTATCGGCTGTAGTCATCATGTTTAAACAAAACTGAATCGTATGCCATCTGTTGCTCGCTGTCAACGTCCACAAAACCAATAAATTTAACATCCGGAATATTCTGATTGTTTTGTTGCCTTTTTTTATTTTTCAGTTTGCAAAACACGAGTAGCACACGGCACCAACTCACATGAGGTAAGACGCTATCATTTTCAACTTAACCTTTCTAATCTGTAGAAGTTATGGAAGTGGTGGTAGGGAAGTGGTGGCTCATGGTGTAAGGTGTTGGATTACCAACCCGAAGGTTGTGGGTTCGATTCCTGGCTCCGGCAAGCCACCACTGTTGGACCCCCTGAGCAAGGCCCTTAACCCCCAATTGCTCAGTTGTATAACAAGGAATATTGTAAGTCGCTCTGGATTAAGGGCGTCTGCCAAATGCTGCAAATGTAAATGTAAGTTATCCACAGGCAAGGCTGGGCAACTCCTTGAGTTTTTTTTTGTCCTGCTTGATTCCTAACTATCCCTGCCCTACCCACTGCTGATCACCTGGATCTGGTGTGCTCAGTCAATCACAAGCTGGGAGATACCATCTCAGATGTAAGTGGGGTGCAGGAAGACCAAGAATTGGTATCTCCCATAGGTTTCCCACACTGCCCATAGAATACCACAAATAATCCACAATTAGTCCTAGCTTGGTTTTGCTTCATTACTAATGAGTAGATAATTTTTAAAATATTACTCCTATTGTTTGGTACAATAAGATGAGGAAGTCATAACACTTCAAGATGACTTTAATCGAATCTTTCATGTTCTTCCTGTGTTTCTGCAGATGGCCATCATCTTTAGCACTGAGGATCTAAAGGATATCAAGCCCCCGTGCGTGATTCAGAGCTTCATCAACCATAATGCTGTGCTGTACAAAGTGTTTGTGGTGGGTGACTCCTACACCGTGGTGGAAAGACCTTCCCTGAAGAACTTTCCCTCCGGCCCTGCTGGTGAGCCTTCCTAGTTGCCTAAGTTGCTGTACCGTGTAAATGGTTCGGTAATTCTGTAGTGAACAGATTTTAGTTGGGCGATCAGTGTGCATTGTGAAAATATTGCAGACAATCAGCTCATTGAACACACGAGTTTAATTAACTTGAATTGGTTTAAAAGTTAGTTTGGATAGGTGTCGATACTAGAGGTTACAATATCAATAGATCACGATAGTTAGCTTTAGCGATATTTTTACACAGCCCGAATCAAAAACCTTTTTTTTTTTTTTAAACAGTCGAGAGGTATGTACTGTACTAAATTAACTATTCGGACGCAGCAAATGTGTTAACTGGTGCTTCTTTCGCATGCGTTACTGTGCAAAGCTTTCATGCAAAGTAGACATTTGACAAGACCTGTTAGCTGTATGCAAACATCTAAAACTCACCAAATAGATCCACATTCCTCTCTGTGTTTCCTCTCTGGCTCTGAGTCACGTTCACCAGAGCCTGCTCTACTCAGCTCCTGCGCTCTGCTGCAGCCTAGTGGCCTGTCCACACACTTACACCTCACTAACTGTACAACAGATGCATTCGGCAGGAGAGGCATTTCGGCGAGAAAAAAAAAAAAAGTTTTGTAAAGTCATCTCTTTATCATTTTCAGACCGCAAAGCTATTTTCTTCAACAGCCATAACGTGTCCAAACCAGAGTCATCCTCAGACCTAACATCTGTAAGTTCTACGAATGTATCTGTTAATAGCATTGAATGGACATGTGTAGTATTCATTAAGGTCAGCTGAAGCAATGTTCCAGTCTATTCAAGATGTTTCTCTTCCTGTAGCGAGATAATGTAGAGGGTGTGTCCCAGCCACCTAATGATGATGTCATTAGGAAAATGTCCAGATCTCTACGACAGGCTTTGAGAGTGTCGCTCTTTGGCATTGATGTGATCATTAACAACCAGACAGGTCAACATGCCGTCATTGACATCAATGCTTTCCCCGGTAAGTGTTATCAGGTGTGTTACATACGTCACTGTTAAAAAACACCATTTTACAGATTTTCCACCTTTCTTAAACAAAATCTGTCCTAATTTCCTAATATCATCACCAGTACATGATATTAAACATTACTTATGTATCTGTTCATGGTGCATAGATATAATTTTACTGGCTTTCCTTAATTCATTAAATAGGGGCTTCTGCCAAATTAATGATAAAACAAACAAACATATTTTTTAAAATTAAATGTTATGGATAAATATTTATCCTTGTTTTCCCTTTTATCATGTGAGAAAATCTTAAGTGTTTTAAACATCTTCCTTTTGCTCTGTGCATCATGTGTCCAGGATATGAGGGTGTTCCCGAGTTTTTCACTGACCTCCTCAACCATATCACCAGCGTGCTGCAGGGTCAGTCTTCCAGTGACCATCCCTCTCCACCCATGGCCTCCCTTCCGTCAGCAGCGTTAACTGCTACAATGTTGGAGGAGCCGAGCGAAGCCCCCGTCCAGCACTGCTGCACCACTTCAGGGGAACATTCAGACAACAGCAGCAGCACGTGGATCCTGGAGGGGGACGAAGGACTGAAGAGTCCATGTCAGAGACTGGGCTGTAATTCAGCAGTGTCACCCAACTTCCAACAGCACTGCGTGGCCACCATCGCCACCAAAGCCTCCTCCCAGTGACCCACCTTCCTTTGCCTCCACCGAACAAAAACCAGAACAGAGTGAATGATCCTAATAAATAACAAGAGTAGATCCTATTAAATCACTGTCTGTAATCAGAAGTATATTTGTCGATAGTGTTAATAATACAAGTGGTGATGGATTTCCTATGTGTATTTTTTTTTTTTCAGATTCGTCGTAGTGTTTATATTCATTTTAAAATGTGTTTTAATTTGAAGCACTGTGGACAGTGAGGAGAGATGAGATGATTGACAGGTATTAGTCTCAGTGGTAGAATATTGTGTTCAACTGTAAGTGAACATGTACCTATTAATCAATCCTGTAACTTTAACAGCTCTGTGATTAAGTGTCAATCCTGCGCTGTAACTCTCTGTACACCTCCTCTCTGCTGCGTTATTGTACAAGTCTCCCCATCATCTCTGAACTTAGGAGAGCAATGCTATAGAAATATCATTCTGTGTGCTGAGGAAAGTTCGTACCACCTTTTTTCCCCGCTCACACGTGGCCGTGCGAGTCAACTGTAGGTGTTCAGCTTAGCAGTTTCTTTTCACACATTTTTGCTAACTCATTATGACACCCGCCGTTTTCCTGCATGCATTTCCTTCTTTTGTGATGATCCAACCCTAGGAATTGCGACGTAAATGGTCGTTAATGTTATAAGTTGTGTTATGAAACAACAACCGTAAAACGTTAAAAGTTAAAAGTACATTACTCGTGTATGCGTTTGTGTCTCACCAGAAATTCTTGCATTCCAATATTTTGGGTGTGGTCTGGTGCAGTCGCTGTTGGATTTCTGCAACCACATCCCCTTGCGTCCCACTACTGGTTAAAATGAATGCAGGGTTGTTATGGAATGATATGTGATGATATCTAAATATATTTACATATTGGTGTTGATTATTATTATTTTTTTTCAAATACCACAAACAAGGTTTGTTTCTGAATTCACTTGAAAATGATTATAAATGCCTAAACCTAAAACCATTCCTGTTCATATAAAAAAATTGTACTTAAATTATATTCAGTATTTTTCTCTTACTAACAAATGACTAATAAATCCAAACATTCAGGGGTGGTTAACATTTTACAAAAAAAAAAGTTAATTGATGGACGCTTGCATTCCAATGCCGGAATCAATTAACTCTCATTGATACTGATAGTAAGTAGCTTTTTATCCCTTTATTCCCTCATGTAGAATTTACAACCAGTGCAAGCGGTTTTTATTTAAATGAATATCATTTTGGAATATATGCACTATAGTCTTGGAAGACTGATGGCATTTACATGATCACATGATTTGTAAGAAACTTTGGTGTTCAGAATACATGCTTATTAGTGAATATCTTGGTGTGTGTGTGTGTGTGTCACCAGTTTGTTTTTATTTATAGGGGAAATAGAAATGAGTTGGAAGTCTTCCTGTTTTTTGTTTAGACCAATAGGTTGATAATCGGTTAGAATTTATTTCGGTTTTGACATTTGACATGTTGTGCATTTAAAAGGGAAATATAACAATCTATATTAGAAATGTTATAAAGGCTTTTATCATTCATGTGATTATACTAGAGAAATAGCAATGTTGCGATGAGACGGTTTAATAAAATCGTAACAGGAGAGTTTGTATAGATAAACACAAGCTCAATGTCTGGGCCACTGATGTAAATTTCTATTCTAGAACTTTGATACTTTGGTACTTGAGCTGAGCAAATAGGGACATTCGGAATTTGTAGTGCTTTTATTCACCTCTAGAGGGCCATTGTTAAAAATCAAACCTCTTTTCCACACAGAACCAGCAGTACCAAAATACTGAGCAGCTTTGCACAAAATAAAAAGATTTCAGAAATCAGCCTTCATCTTTTAGATTAGACTGCATTGATCGAGCCGATCTAATCAACATTACTAGACTTGAAACTAGGGCAGTTTTTGCCAATCTTACTGTGTATAAAAATATGTAAATGATTGGAACTGGATTTCTGTATGAGGTGAAATTAAAGTTGTCGACCCACTTCTTAACCCTGTGAGATGGAGAGAATATGACAGCTTGTACACTGCTCCACTTTGTGTATCCTACCTGTACACCTATTGCATTTATTGTGCGTAGTACCTACCCCATACTACAACTCATTGCGTTCTATTGACATCCACTTAAATCCACGTTTACTTAAAACTGTCATATATCTATTGTTATATATATCTTCCTACTGTAGGCTATGTATGTATAAAGTGCACAAACCTTCCCCACCTGCCTACATGCCTACATCCATAAGGAACGTCACGTGTGTTTTGTAAGATCAACATCAAATCTACTCTTTGTGATTCATTTGAGATAAAAGATTTTAAAAATGAACATTATATTCTTTTGTGTTTTTCCTTTATAGTCTTTATATTTTGAACGTGTGAGTGTTTGTTAGTATTGCCTGGATTTTTTTAGGAAAATTGATAATAATAATAATAATATTAATAATAATAATAATATAACAAATTAGTCATTACATTTGCAGGTAGATTGTTATGCCTGTAGACAAACCCGGTCTACTCGTGACGTATTCCTCAGGCAGAGCGCTATTGGTCCTTCCGTTGTCACTCAAAGCTGTTCATTAAAACGGCCCGTGACGTGATTGGCTGAATAATCCATCCATCAGTGCTGCTGCCAGTGATTGGGCGGGCCAAGTGAAAGAAGATGCTAAAACAAAATTGGGGGATTTTCTCAACGCACAAGCGCAAAGCCGCACGAGCGGCCAGGAGACACTGGAAGGTGGACTGAACACTTTACACCTGTGAAGAAGTGTGAGACAGCTTTCCAAACCCTTATTAAACACAAGCCGTGTAAGCGAACACAATGCGAAGTTGAGAAGACGCGAAGACTTTGTGTGAAAGAAAATGTCGTCGGGAGTCTTCTGTTCAGGCGGACAAGCTGCTCCGACAGCCGACTGACTGAAGGGCTGATCTGAACACGGCTGCTCGTCGTGGAGGAAATAAAATCGCTTCGAAGAGAAAAAATAAAGTGCGAATATGGCTGACAGAACAGCTCCAAACTGCCATCTGCGTCTGGAGTGGGTTTACGGCTACCGGGGCCACCAGTGCCGCAACAACCTGTACTATACAGCCGCCAAGGAGCTCGTGTACTTCGTGGCAGGTGTAGGAGTTGTGTACAACACACGGGAACACAAGCAGAAATTTTTCCTGGGTCACAACGACGACATAATCAGGTACAATTCAACTGGTGGTAGAAATAAGGATGAATAAAGAGCTAACGGTGATTAAGGAAGTAAAGCTAATTAAAATAACGCAGTTAAAATGATATAAAAAAATGTCTTAAACATATAAAGTGTCATGTGTTCTGGTTACTGAACTGGGGTTCGAAAGCGCTGTGTTTAGACTCGGTAACCTTCAGGAGTTGCTGGTGCTGGACAGGGACAGTGTAGCGCGCGCGCGCGCGCACGCACGCACACACACACACACACACATACGAGGTCAGTGACCGACTCTGCCTGCTACGATAGAGATTTAGACGATTTTTTTCCTGATCAAACGATCAACGACGATCTTCCCGACTCCAGTGATCTTCCCGACTCCAGTGATCTTCCCGACTCCAGTGATCTTCCCGTGATCTACATTCAGCTGTAACGCACCAGTGAACTGCATTCAAGGACATCATGACGACAGGCTTCCCTTATCTACCTTCATAATGAGTATAATAGTCAGTGTCCCTCTGATGGGAAAATATCCTGGCAGGATACCAGCTGAAATCATTTAAAGGTCAAACTGGTAGACCTGGAGTCTTTCGCCAGCTGGTGGAAAGAAAGGAAAGCGATACTGAATTGCAGATAATAATGTTAGATGTGGATGAAATGTGGAAGTGGTTAAAGAGTTGGTCGTTTGTTTAAATCCCATCACCACCAGGTTACCACTACTGGGAGCCTACAAACAAGACCCCTAACCATCAACTGCTCATGAGATAAATGCTGGTAGAAATTGTGGGCCCTATGAAATCATTTCCTTGACATTACTTATAGTATTGTTACTGTTAATAAAACAGATCTCTGGGGGCCTCCAAAGTGTGAGTATGACCAGCTGGGCAGTCGGTAGACCTGGTAGATTTTGCTAAATTCATTGATGTGAATAGTAAAGTTTGATAAAATGTTCACTAATTAAGTACTAATAGCTGTTTGGGGCTTAAAGGTTCTAATAATCCTTAAAAAAAAAGGCAACCATGCAAAAATCCTCAAGGTATCAAATGGTGCTGTTATTAAACCTGCTTCTGCCGATGCAACACTTTTCCAGCTGTTAATTAAATCTTGGCACTTTTTTAATAGACTGCCAGCTACAGGAGCATTTTTGTATCCAAACCTCTGCTTACGTGGTGTACCGGAGTGTGTGGGAGCTTCAGAGTCATCTTCCTGAAGCAGATTGATTTTTGCGTATGCGCTCGGTTAGCGATTGTACCATGAGTTGGGTGGAGACGCTGCCGCTAGTCAGCTGGCTCAACATTCCATTATTTATTAGGTTAGAAAGAAACTGACCTTTTAAACTGTGCGTACAAACACACACACACACACACACACACCCTCACGCCCCCCTGCCTATATGCATATGTCAGAAATGAATGGCTATAAATTATTCATACTCATTTAATCAACTTTCCAAACGACACAGTGAGTAAAAGTTTCACAGTTTGAGAGAAAATGAGAAAGAGAGAGAGAGAGAGAGAAAGCGAGAGAGACAATAAGGACATGTGACCTAAAACAGTCTCCAGGACGCAGATACTAATTTAGGCGAACCGAACTGGCAGTACAATTTAAATGAAATAAATTTAAAAAAAATTTCTGAGTTTTACAAAAGCAGAATCTGAAAAAAAAGAATCGAGTGTCTCTCTCTCTCTCTCTCACACACACACACTTTTTTTCACCACGGAAACAGCCACTTACTGATTTGCCTCACATTTCAGAAGTGTGTTTGCGTGTCACTTCAGTTGTTCCATAAGTGCCTGCGCTTCTCCGGTTACTTCCGCAGCAGAACGTGGCCTTGTGGTTGACCCACTGAGATCACTGTCATTCACTGATCATGCATATCAAATGCCTCCATATGGCACCAGTGTCATGTTTTTCTAACTTGTGTTGCACCTGAGTGCTGTGTACAAACCCAGAGCTGCAACAAACCATTATTCTAATGCTCCAATCATCACTGATCGCTGTAATCGGGATGGGAAGGGTTTCAGCGAATGCCATTAGTTAGAATATTGAGTTATTCCGGTTGTAACTGATTTAAGGAATCAAGAGCTGCGTTTACACTTTCCCCAAGTCTGATTTGGTGACTATATCCGATTGTTTTGATGATCCGCTTCCATTCGTTGTTAAAACTGACCCGTATCCGATATCTGCGTTTACACTGTACACGGCAAAACAACCCAATCAGTACTTTCCACTCAGTACTGACCAGGAAAGGAAGGAAAAACAGTGCAATAATCCATGGATGCAATGGATAAAGACGAAATGATTATTCAATATCTGGCTTCATGTTTAAAGGTCGGCAAAACAAAGCTTGCTTTAGGTGGAGAAAAGATGAGAGCACTTTTTGCAGCCTGGGCAAATGTAGCATAAATTCCTTTTTTTTTTTTTTTATTGTGCATTAATTTTTAAAAAATGTTTACGGACAAAACAGATTTGAAGTGAATAATAAATATCAAAAAACACAGTTGTGCTAAGTTATATATACTGTATATCTCAGTTTGGTGAGCAAATCTGTTTGCTTACATAGTAGATGCTGATGCACGTATCCGATTTATATCCCATTTATTTCCACATATGAATGAGATCTGAAAGATCTGAGATCTTTTCTGCTTATCCCATCTGTGCCACATGGGAGAAAAAAAATGGGAACTGGGTCACCTGAGACGTGCGGTGTGTAACGGCGGCCTTGGAAATCACGCCCGATTTTTAATTGAGCTGCAATTGTTTTACTACCCATTCAATAGGATTTGATCAGTTATTCAGCTCTCCAAGTAGTTAAACTTTTAAGTTATACATCTTTATACTGCCTAAACAAAGGAATCATTTTTGAACCTTTACTATTATTTCTGGATAAGTTTTTATTAATGTATTTATTTATTTGTGTTTTGATTGCAATCAGATTTAACACCAACTAGTTCCATACTGACTAAAGAGCAGAAAATGTGTAGAAGGAAATTAGGTTATAAGTCTAAAACTAAAAGTGACACTGATTAAATATATAATTAATTATCACCATGCTTTAAACAATCTAGAGAACCGTGAGCTGAACGGACTTTACTGTCCAGTGATTTTTTTTATCTAAAAAGAATGAAAAACAGCTTTACGCTATATTTTGTTTGTAGTTGTGTAAAACCTGCCCACACTTTACCATGTAGCTGTGTCTGCAATGCCCCCAGCAAGTTTTTTGGCGATCTATATAAATGTAAATAACACAAAAAATAAGTCATAAGCAAACATAAACTACATACGCTACAGCTTATATATGTTTTTCTTCTACATATGTTTACCTTCTTTGTAGAATCAAGTATTAGAATCTGACCATCAGTTGAAGTGATGACACCCTTTTAACTCATCAGTAGGACCCCAGCATAATACTTTCAGCGTAATAGTTTCAACGTAATACTTTCATTTCAGCGTTAGTTTCAAGCGTAGACGTTTCAGCGTAATTTTTCAGCGTAATAGTTTCATTCAGCGTAATAGTTTTAGCATAATAGTTTTAACGTAATACTTTCAGTGTAATTATTTCAACGTAATACTTTCAGCGTAATAGTTTTAGCGCAATAGTCATCACCGTAACAGTTTTAGCGTTATACTTTTAGCGAAATAGTTTCAGTGTTTTAGTTTCAGCGTAATAGTTTTAGCGTAATAGTTTCAGCGTAATAGTTTTCGTAATAGTTTCAGCGTTATACTTTTAGCGTAATAGTTTTCAGCGTAATAGTTTTAGTGTTATACTTTTAGCATAACACTTTCAGCATAATAGTTTTAGCGTTATACTTTTAGTGAAAATAGTTATACTTTAGCGTAATACTTTCAGCGTAATACTTTCAAGCGTATACTTTTAGCGTAATAGTTTCAACGTAATAGATTCAGTGTAATATTTCAGCGTAATATTTCAACGTAAACGTTCAATACTTTCAGCGTAATACTTTCAGCGTAATAGTTTCAGCGTAATAGTTTTAGCGTAATACTTTTAGCGTAATAGTTTCAGCGTAACAGTTTTAGCGTAATAGTTTCAGCGTAACAGTTTTAGCGTTATAGCTTTTAGCATAATAGTTTCAGTAATTCTTTCACGTAATACTTTCAGCGTAATAGTTTTCAACGTAATACTTTCAGCGTAATAGTTTTTTTCAGCGTAATAGTTTTAGCGTAATAGTTTCAGCGTAATAGTTTTAGCGTAATAGTTTCAACGTAATACTTTTCAGCGTAATAGTTTCAACGTAATACGAAAGTTTTCAGCGTAATAGTTTTAGCGTAATAGTTTCACGTACGTAATTTTTCAGCGTAATAGTTTCAACGTCAACGTTTTCAAAGCGTAACTTTCAGCGTAATAGTTTTCAGCGTAATACGTTTAGTTTCAGCGTAATAGTTTTCAACGTAATACTTTCAGCGTAATTTTAGCGTAATAGTTTCAGCGTAATATACGTATAGTTTCAGCGTATTTTTAGCGTAATAGTTTCAGTGTATAGAGTTTTAGCGTAATAGTTTCAGCGTAACAGTTTTTAGCGTTATACTTTGAGCGTAATAGTTTCGATGTAATACTTTCAGCGTAATACTTTTAGTGTTATACTTTTTAGCGTAATAGTTTCAGCGTTAATACTTTCAGTGTAATACTTTCAGCGTAAATATTTTCAGCGTAATACTTTCAGCGTAATAGTTTTAGCGTTATACTTTTAGCGAAATAGTTTTAGCGTAATACTTTCAGCATAATACTTTCAGCGTAATACTTTTATTGTTATACTTTTAGCGTAATAGTTTTCAGCGTAATACTTTTCAGTGTAATCAGCTAATTTTAGCGTAATATTTTCAGCGTAATACTTCAGCGTAATAGTTTTAGCGTTATACGTTTTAGCGAAATAGTTTTAGCGTAATACTTTCAGCATAATACTTTCAGCGTAATACTTTTATTGTTATACTTTTGTTTTTTAGCGTAATAGTTTCAGCGTAATACTTTCAGTGTAATGCTTTCAGCGTAATAGTTTTTAGTGTTATACTTTCAGCGTAATACTTTCAGCGTAATATAGCGTATAGTTTTAGCGTAATACTTTTAGCGTAATACTTTTTAGCGTTATATTTTTGGGTAATAGATTCAGTGTAATATTTCAGCGTATAGTTTTTTAAACGTAATACTTTCAGCGTAATAGTTTTAGCGTATATTTATAGCGTAATATTTGTTTTTAGCGTAATACTTTTAGCGTAATAGTTTTTCAGCGTAATAGTTTTAGCATAATAGTTTTCAGCGTAACAGTTTTAGCGTTATACTTTTAGCGTAATAGTTTTCAACGTAATACTTTCAGCGTAATACTTCAGCGTTATTGTTATACTTTAGCGTAAATAGCGTTTCAGTTCAGCGTAATACTTTCAGTGTAATGTTTACTTTCAGCGTAATAGCTTTTTATGTTAATAGCCTTTCGTAATAGTTTTAGCGTTATACTTTTAGCGAAATAGTTTTAGCGTAATACTTTTCAGCGTAATACTTTTCAGCATAATACTTTTAGCGTTATAATACTTTTATTGTTATACTTTTAGCGTATAGTTTTTCACAGCGTAATACTTTCAGCGTAATACTTTCAGCGTATAGTGTGAGCGTAATACTTTCAGCGTATAGTTTTAGCGTTATACTTTTAGTGTAATAGTTTCAGCGTAATACTTTCAGCGTAATATTTTAATTTTAGTGTAATACTTTTATGTAATTTTAGCATAATACTTTCAGCGTTATATACTTTTAGCATAATACTTTCAGCATAATAGTTTTAGCGTTTATACTTTTAGTGTAGCTATTTTGAAATAGTTTTTAGCATAATACTTTCTTTCAGCGTAATACTTTTAGCGTTATATTTTTTGGGTAATAGAGTCAGTGTAATATTTCAGCGTAATAGTTTTAACGTAATACTTTCAGTGTAATAGTTTTAGCGTATACTTTTAGCGTAATACTTTCAGCGTAATAGTTTTAGTTTTATCATAATAGTTTCAGCGTACGTAGTTTTAGCGTTAGTTTAGCGTTTTTAGCGTTATACTTTTAGCGTAATAGTTTCAACGTAATACTTTCAGCGTAATAGTTTCATAAACGTAATACTTCAGCGTAATAGTTTCAGCGTAATAGTTTAGCGTAATAGTTTCAACGTAAATACTTTCAGCGTAATAGTTTCAAGCAATGTAATACCTTCAGCGTAATAGTTTCGGCGTAATAGTTTTAGCGTAATAGTTTTAAACATAATACTTTCAGCGTAATATTTCAGCGTAATATTTTCAACGTAATACTTTCAACGTAATACTTTCAGATCTGAATAGTTTTCAGCGTAATAGTTTAGCGTAATAGTTTTAAAGTTTTAACGTAATGGTTTTTTCAGCGTAATAGTTTTTAGCGTAATAGTTTTAACGTAATAGTTTTTCAGCGTAATAGTTTTTAGCGTTATACTTTGAGCGTAATAGTTTCAACGTAATACTTTCAGCGGTAATAGTTTCAATAGTAATACCTTTCAGCGTAATAGTTTCGGCATAATAGTACCGTTTTAGCGTAATAGTTTTAACATAATACTTTCAGCGTAATATTTTCTAATAGGGCAACGTAATACTTTCAGCTGAATAGTTTCAGCGTAATAGTTAGCGTAATAGGAATGTTCAGCGTAATAGCGTTTTTAGTTTTAGCGTATAGTAATAGTTTAGCGTTTCAGCGTAATAGTTTTAGCGTAATAGTTTTAAAGCGTAATAGTTTTCAGCGTAATAGTTTTTTTTAACGTAATAGTTTTAATATCAGCGTAATAGTTTCAGCGTAACAGTTTTAGCGTTATACTTTGAGCGTAATAGTTTCAATTTCAACGTAATACTTTCAGCGTAATAAGTTTAGTTTTAGTGTTATACTTTTAGCATAACACTTTCAGCATAATAGTTTTAGCGTTATTACTTTTTAGTGAAATAGTTTTAGCATAATACTTTCAGCGTAATACTTTTAGCGTTATACTTTTTGCGTAATAGATTTAGTGTAATAATATTTCAGCGTAATAGTTTTCAACGTAATAGTTTCAACGTAATACTTTAGTTCAGCGTAGTATTTCAGCGTAATAGTTTCAGCGTAATAGTTTCAGCGTAATAGTTTCAGCATAATAGTAGTTTAGCGTATATGTTTCAGCGTAATAGTTTTAGCATAATGGTTTCAGCGTAACAGTTTTAACGTTATACTTTTAGCGTAATAGTTTCAACGTAATACTTTCAGTGTAATAGTTTCAGCGTAATACTTTCAGCGTAATAGTTTCAGCGTAATAGTTTTAGCGTAATACTTTTAGCGTAATAGTTTTAGCATAATAGTTTTAACATAATACTTTCAGCGTAATAGTTTTCACACGTAATACTTTCAGCGTAATAGTTTCAGCGTAATAGTTTTAGCGTAATAGTTTTAACGTAATACTTTCAGCGTAATATTTTCAACGTAATACTTTCAGCGTAATAGTTTCAGCGTAATAGTTTTAGCGTAATACTTTTAGCGTAATAGTTTCAGCGTAATAGTTTTAGCGATATACTTTGAGCGTAATAGTTTCAACGTAATACTTCACGTAATACTTTCAGCGTAATAGTTTCAGCGTAATACTTTCAGCGTTATACTTTCAACGTAATACTTTCAGCGTAATAGTTTTATCGGAAAGGAAACAGCAGATTTTGGGGTTGACATGTTTAAAATATGTTTCATGCTGTTTCTGGGATGTGTTTCATAACCAAAATACTCCAACCATTCTTATAAAAGTTTTTGCTTTGTCTGTCATGGATTTAATGACATGAGGAGATGAAAAAAAAAAAAGAAAGTTAAAAAGGTGAAAAAGGTAAGAAAGACCTGATTTGTCACATATAAATTCATGCACAGTAAAAATATTTTTTTCACATCTTAGGAAGTTGCCTCAGAACAGAGAGGGTTGAGGGCCTGGCTTAGGGACCCAACAGTGGCAGCTTGGCAGTGGTGGGGCTTAAACCCTTTATCCTTATTATCTACCCAGAGAATTGGAATGTGGTATCTCAAAGGTTGAGGCACTAAACTGTTAATTGGAAGACTATTGATTTTTACTCACTGCTGGGCCCCTGAGCAAGGCCCTTAACCCTCAACTGCTCAGTTGGATAGATAAAATGAGCTGAATGTAAGTCGTTCTGGATAAGAGCATCTGCCAAATGCCAGAACTGTAAGTAGAAATGGGAGACACTACAGTATTAGGGATTTGCCCCAAGAAACTAGCGTGAAAGGAAATGGAGCTGTTCTTTGCCTTTCTTCTTTAACAGTGTAAAAATGATCTAAACACATTTAGAACCGTGACCTGAGGTTGTCTTTATATAATCCATAATCCACCGCGAGATTTTAGTGCTGCTAGCAAGCGAACCAGCCATCTGCTACTCATTCCTCCATATATGCAGGACGGTGTGTTACTATGACAACCCTGGTGTGTAAACGGGAGCAAATAAAACAAAATCGATCACATGTCACATGCACTGCCACTTGGTTAACACTTAGTCCAAAACAAGACTAAGTGTGAAATAAATCTGATTTTCCACTGCTGCCTGAACGAAACATCAAATGTCAGTCTAAATGTTAGCAATTAGATTCAATTGGATTCATCTTTATTATCATTGTGCAGTTAGTATCTAACCAGAATTGGTATATAGATAAACATATATATATATATATATATATATATCTATATCTATATATATATATCATCCTATATATATATATATATATATATATATATATATATATTATACCCTATATATTATATATATATATATGGGTTTTACAACCCATAAATATGGGTAAATAAATATGGCCAGCGTTGGGTATAAATGCAGGCAGCACATTCATGGTCCAGTTACAGGTGACATGATGCAGGTCCAGTGTGTTGGATGTGTGTGGGTGTGTGAGCATGTTGTGCTTTTGCTGCTATGTTTGTTGATATGGTTGCTGCCCTGGAGTGAAAGGCTCTGTGGGTGGTGGACGGTGGGATTAGCAGATGTTGAGTGCAGCTCATTTTACAGTGACTTGCACAGAACAGAGAAAGACGAGTAAACGAGTAAACGAGCCTTTCATTATACAGCAGAGAGGCTGCTGTTCTTGTCATCTTTTATGATGGATTAGTTTCTCTGCACGTGCATCATGCTGCATGATTACAAGTTTGTTTTTAGGTTCATATTATAGGATGTTTCTAGTTAAGGAAAAAAACTAGCAGAAGGAAAAAGGTCTAATAGAGCAGAAGAAATTTTTCTTCATATATTTTAAAGAATATTTCTAATTAAATTAAAATTCATCAGCTTACTTTCGAAATGGATCAATAATAAATTTTTCTTCAGTTTTAGTTTATGGAGCTCGATTTTGTGTAATTATAAACTGATTATTCCAGTTGGGCTGAAACAATTAGTCAGCCTTATAGACAATATCGACAACAAGTGAATAATTATTTTTAGTTACAATGCGCATAAAATATTTTCACAGATTGCATAAGCTAAAATACTTGCTGATTAATCGATTCATCGCTTTAATAATCACTGACTTATTGACTATCAAAATAGTCTTTTGTTGCACCTCAATATTCCAGTCTGTGGTGCAGACTCACTAAGCCCACTGAGAAGACAGCTGCATGCTTACACACACACACACACACACACACACACACACACACACACACATACAGGAGTCCAGATGAATTAAGTGCAGTGATATATTCTGGCCTCTGAGCAAGGCCCTTAACCCTCAACTGCTCAGTTAGATGACTTAATAGGGATATTATGTAAGACACTCTGGATAATGTAAAGGTGTGTGTAAATAAACGGTGTGTGTAAAGTTTTATTTTCATGTAAGAAAGCTGAATCTTCCTCGAATCCAACTGTTTTACTATGCAACACAAGTCCGATGGATCTGCTGAATCCAAATCCCCCTATCCAACTCAGCTACTAACTGTAGGAACAAGTGACTGACTAACTACTTAGAACAACGGAACAGTGTTTTAGGTCTCTGTTGTTGTTAGGAACAAGATCATTTAGGACTGGACTGATTTGAGGAAAACCAAAGGATTAATATTATTCGATGAATCTGGATTTGCTAATCTCTAGTATGTACTTAAGTGTCTGTGTGTGTGTCGGGGTCTGACTGCACCTCTCGTCACATGATCACCAGCTCAGGCTTTCTGACTTGCCGTGTCCCCGTAAGCCAGGCGTGCAATCATTTCAACCAAATCCCTAATCCACATCGCTTTCTGCTGCTTGTGCTCTAATAGTAGCAGTAATCTAGTGTTTGTCAGTGTGTGCAGGGGCACGCAATCAGGGGTGAACATCGGAATACTGTTTATCCCACGTGTGATCAGTGTAAAAATTAGTGTTGGTGGGACGGAATCGGTGCTAGTGTGTGCCCTGCGTCGTATAGATCAAATGTTAATGAGATCTGTGGCAAATTTAATGTGTGTTCCTGTGTCCTTGAAAGCACTGCATGACGTGTGTTGAAGCTGCAGCAGTGTGCGAGCGTGCATGCGTATAGGACCGCACTCCTAGAGGCAAAATTCTCAACAGCCCTAAATGGAAGTTTATGAACTACAACCCAGTGACCCGACTCACTGCTGTACATATTTATATTTATATTTATGTTCATATATTCTCCTCACACCAACCTGTGTTTTGCTTTAGGCTCTGTGCACAACAGCTATGTAATGTATGTGATTATCGCTAGCGCATTAGTGTAGATTTGCATACAAATGCCGTAAAGGGATCATAGGTGAGAAAAAGTGTGTGTGGGGGTGTGTATAGATAATGTAAGGAAACAGAGTGCATTCGTGTTTATATGCTGCAGGCGTGCGTGTGTGTGTGTGAACCTATTACTGTGAGGCTAATGCTAAGAGACGGATCTCTCTCTGTCTCTGTCCTGGTCTATTCCTGCAAAAGGCAATCTTTCTCTCTCTCTCCCTCTCTCTCTCTCTCTCTCTCTCTCTCTCTCTCTCTCTCTCTCTCTCTCTCTCTCTCTCTCCCTCTCTCCCCTGTGCTACTTGGCTGCTCTAACCCTTAGCACAAGTGCATACAGTACAAGCATTCATTTAAGCTGTGTCTTTCCACCTCCCACGTATAGATTCATACTCACAAACACAAATGCTGACATATTTACTGTTGAAGCACTAAAGGAGTGCACAGTAGGTTAAAGCGCATCCCTGCGTAGGAAACCCATCTCTGATACTGTGTAGGATTGCTGTGTTTCAACACAAACACACTGCTGCTTGTTTTTAGATATAGTTTCATTGGTAAATCCTGAAAGGCTTTTTACTGACACACTGATTGTAAAGCAAGGACTAGATTTAACTAACTAAAACTGTTAATTTTGTTGTCTGCTTTGTGCAGCTGATGGATGTGCAGAAAGCAGTACCTTACTGAAAGATACGATATTCCTTGGAGCAAATAATCATCTAACAAAACTCATTTAAAATTTATATTTACATTTTTGGCATTTGGCAGATGCCCTTATCCAGAGCGACTTACATTTATCCCTTTTATACTACTGAGCAACTGGGGGTAAAGAGCCTTGCTCAGCAGCCCAGCAGAGGTAATTGGGTGATGCTGGAAATCAAACCCAGATTTTACAAATACAAATATTTATTTATAAATGCTAAATAAATAAATTCAGAGACAATTAATTAAAAAAAATATATGATTAATACTCCTTTTATTGTTTACTGTTCCTATTTTTCTTATCAATTTCCGCATTTGGAACAGTAAGTTTTATATTGTATTATCTGAAGAATGTTTGTATTATTTAGATTAGATGTATTAGTGTGATTAGATGCATTCATTTTCATGATAATAGCACACTCAAATTTGAGTGAATAAAATACAGTGTAGTGCTTTATGAATATTATTGGATTACTAGTAACGGATGTCCATTTACGCAAAAATGGTAATGCCAGCAAATTTAATAACTTTTATTTTGAAAGCCATCATGAGTTATTACAACGCCTCCTACTCAGGCCATGTGTTCTAAACTGCAGTATATTTACCCTACAGGGCTTGTTCCATAAACTGTAGAAGTGGGAATTGCAGACTGTATTTGCACTGAACTGAAACCTGTCAATCAGTATCAGGGGGAGGGACATACTATGGGATGTGTTTGTATTCGGAAGTGACGTCACTCACATTCGACAGCCAGAATTGGACGTCATTAATATTTGTTGACATAATTTTGAATCTGTTATGTGGGTTGTTACTAAATAAAACATAAAAAAGTATATTCCAGAAGGAAACACAAAGCAGTAGCGCACTTATCAAATGTAGAGTATTTAAAACAACTTAAGAACTTAAGCAAACATAGAATTACCCACAACATGAGGCATACACAAAGTCACTCCAGCGTTACTTTTACATGCCAATGGCGTGTGGCGTCTGAAAACCTCAGACGTCCTTTGAAGACCATTGGAACCTGATGCATGTGACGATAAGGGCCTTAATTTCTAAAAAGATTTTATCTAGTAATTTATTTTATTTTATAACAATATACAAAACAGATTCAAAAAATGTTCACAAATATTAATGACATTTTTTCTCTTATAACTATACAGAACGTGGTGGGATTAGTAGGCAGCAGTTATTATCATATAAAGCTTTAGGATTTAAGCTCTATAATGATTATTTATCTCTGTAGTTAAAGCGAAGGGCTTGTTGCCGGTAATCCCACAGCAGTAATAAAGCGCTAGATTGTATCCACTGATGTACAACCTCATGATGATGAGTCTTACACCGCAAACGAATTTATAATGAAACAAAGCCCAAAAGCCCTTAAACAACCAGACACTTTTTACTGAATCAGTGTTGCACAGCATTAACAGAAACTCTACATTTAGTAGTTAATAAATATAGATGTTAGGCTTTGCCATAGTGAGTCGTTCCAGTGTCTATTGGCTGGCACCTATATAACTCAAACACATGGATTATTAGTTGTTGAGTCCCACAACGAGACAAAAAATGAGATTGGGAAATTAAACATCCAATATAGATGATACGAAGCAAAAAATCTGAAGTTACTGAAAGAAATTAACACTAAATTATAAAAGTGGGGGGTAAAGGAACAGATTTAATCGAAGCTCTCTACAGGGAGTGCAGAATTATTAGGCAAGTTGTATTTTAGAGGATTAATTTTATTATTGAACAACCACCAGGTTCTCAATGAACCCAAAAAACTCATTAATATCAAAGCTTAATATTTTTGGAAGTAGTTTTTAGTTTGTTTTTAGTTTTAGCTATTTTAGGAGGATATCTGTGTGTGCAGGTGACTATTACTGTCCATAATTATTAGGCAACTTAAGAAAAAACAAATATATACCCATTTCAATTTTTTATTTTCACCAGTGAAAAACCAATATGACATCTCAACATTCACAAATATCCATTTCTGACATTCAAAAACAAAACAAAAAAACAAATCAGTGACCAATATAGCCACCTTTCCTTGCAAGGACACTCAAAAGCCTGCCATCCATGGATTCTGTCAGTGTTTTGATCTGTTCACCATCAACATTGTGTGCAGCAGCAACCACAGCCTCCCAGATACTGTTCAGAGAGGTGTACTGTTTTCCCTCCTTGTAAATCTCACATTTCATGATGGACCACAGGTTCTCTATGGGGTTCAGATCAGGTGAACAAGGAGGCCAAGTCATTACTTTTTCTTCTTTTTAGACCCTTTCTTGCCAGCCACGCTGTGGAGTACTTGGACGCGTGTGATGGAGCATTGTCCAGCAACATGAAAATCATGTTTTTCTTGAAGGATGCAGACTTCTTCCTGTACCACTGCTTGAAGAAGGTGTCTTCCAGAAACTGGCAGTAGGACTGGGAGTTGAGCTTGACTCCATCCTCAACCCGAAAAGGCCCCACAAGCTCATCTTTGATGATACCAGCCCAAACCAGTACTCCACCTCCACCTTGCTGGCGTCTGAGACGGACTGGAGCTCTCTGCCCTTTACCGATCCAGCCACGGGCCCATCCATCTGGCCCATCAAGACTCACTCTCATTTCATCAGTCCATAAAACCTTAGAAAAATCAGTCTTGAGATATTTGTTGGCCCAGTCTTGACGTTTCAGCTTGTGTGTCTTGTTCAGTGGTGGTCGTTTTTCAGCCTTTCTTACCTTGGCCATGTCTCTGAGTATTGCACACCTTGTGCTTTTGGGCACTCCAGTGATGTTGCAGCTCTGAAATATGGCAAAACTGGTGGCAAATGGCATCTTGGCAGCTGCACGCTTGACTTTTCTCAGTTCACGGGCAGTTATTTTGCGCCTTGGTTTTTCCACACGCTTCTTGCGACCCTGTTGACTATTTTGAATGAAACGCTTGATTGTTCGATGATCACGCTTCAGAAGCTTGGCAATTTTAAGAGTGCTGCATCCCTCTGCAAGATATCTCACTATTTTTGACTTTTCGGAGCCTGTCAAGTCCTTCTTTTGACCCATTTTGCCAAAGGAAAGGAAGTTGCCTAATAATTATGCACACCTGATATAGGGTGTTGATGTCATTAGACCACACCCCTTCTCATTACTGAGATGCACATCACCTAATATGCTTAATTGGTAGTAGGCTTTCGAGCCTATACAGCTTGGAGTAAGACAACATGCATAAAGAGGATGATGTGGTCAAAATACTCATTTGCCTAATAATTCTGCACTCCCTGTAGATTTAATAGCTCTGTGTATCAAACAATATATTCAACAGACTGCATAATAAAGTAGTGTATTTATCTTAAAAACATTGAAAAACATTCTACTTCAGTTCACAAACTGAATTCACCCCTTTTTTATGAATCAGGGAGTTCAGCAAAGACTCTTAATGAGGTGATGCAATAACCTGTCAACGATCAATAACTTCAGGCTCAATTAAAATTTAAAATGCTTCTCACTGTAATAAGAAGCATTTTAACATAACCAAACCCACATGGAATTCCAGGCTTCGGTGATCTTTTGGAAGCTTTAACGTGCCACAACAATATCTGATATTAAAAACAGTTAACGTTTCGTTTACACGAGTCTGAGCTAACAGTATGACGTAAGTAACATCGAAATAATGTGTTTGCTATTGATCCAGTATTTTAAAACGTTTACTTAAAACAGATTTTTAAAAGATTTCTTAAAAAAGAGTCACAGTTCTGTGTAACTAATCTTCTGATATTGTGAATGTTGCTGACTTGAACTGTGTGTGTGTGTGTGTGTGTGTGTGCAGCTGTCCACCACTCACCCATCCACCCACTCAGGCTTCCCTCCATCCCATTAGCTAATAGACCAACAAGCTAACTGTAAGCATCTGACACGTTGCCCAATCCACTCTTGCATCCCAGTTCATTAGCTAATAGAAATAGCGCGAGTCTATGCAAAAAACCTTCTTCTTGATGTTCCATCATTCTTAGCCAAATCTTTGATATTAGCTTTATTTTTCGATCGCATTTGGCTTCTTTTGATGTTCTTTTTACATCACAAATATTCTAAAGTCGATTTTCAGCTTACAGGGTGTTAAAAGCGACTGGAGAATGAGACTCTGAGACTACACACTGCGTGGGCTTCGGCTTTGTAGACACTGAGAATAAAACCAGAGCATTAGCACCACTACTACACTAAAAAACACACTTTTACTTTCAAACTGAAGGTCAGACTTGTTCTTTAGAGTGGAAGAACAGTATTACTGTATAAATTCTCCAAGCTCTACCTGTGTATCATTGTTAGTGGTGTTTAGTCTACGAAGTTCTGCGACATATTCTATGGTTTTAAAATGTGGCTGTATAAGGTTTCTGTAGAAGACTCTGAGCTTTATCATGATTGGTGGCAGCGGGTGCCTCTGTTTGAGTGTGCCCAATCCACCAAATATAAGTACACACACTGGGAGAGCGAAGGACAGGTCCCGCACCACCAGGGGCAAAAAAGGGCATTACACCCTCACATCTGATTTTTGCCCTCTTGCTTTATATTTTGCATTGATTTCAAGGTTTAAAACGAGGCTTTGTGAATAAATACCCAAAAAAACAAATGAAAGCTGATTAAACTAATGAGGGTGAGTTCCCTATCGAGTCTGGTTCTCTCAAGATTTCTTTCTACTAGTTTTCTTTTGTCCTAGTCGCCATCAGCTCCCTCATCAGGGACAAACATAGACTTTTTCACTATTACTGCATTCTGTGTGAAGCTTTCTTAAGACAGTGTCCATTGTTAAAAAGCGTTAGACAAATAAAAATTAATTAAATTAAATAAAAACTGCATTGTGTGTGTTTACAAGACTAACTGAAATAAACTAAACTAAAATATCTATAGGTTCGTCTTCTTCGAAACAGGGTTCTGCATCTCTGTTTCTCAATAAAATAAAGATAAATAAGAATTAAATTAATAAAAAAAAAAAGGTCAAATGCATTAAGCATTTTATTTTTGGTAAGATAGTAAAAATTAGGATTTAAAGTTATTCAGTTTGTCTGTTTAAGTAGTGTAGTAATAGTATGTCACATGCCCCCTTAGTCATTTTCTTTCTGCAGCTGGGTCTGGCGTGGGATCCTTGATTTACTCTGCACATCCCAGTGACTTGATTAAAAAAGGGCTATGAGGTTAATATTCAATCGTGAGAGCAAACTCAAGCTGGTGATAAAAGTTTTTAGTGTAATAATAATTTTCCGATATATTTTCCGATATAGTTGTATAAAAAATTATACAACTGAGTACCCCAACAGTTTGGGGTTACAGGCCTCGCTCAGCCTGGTTAATATACCTTAACCACTGAGCTACAGTTTCCCAATCTGCAATTAATAATTAATATCATATCATGGAAATATGATAGTCCTGATATTCCACCACATGGTCTGCTTTTGTTTAGTAGGTTTTAGATGCTTGCAAGTGTTTGCAAGGCATAAACACCTCTAAGATATGGCTTTAATGCATTATTGCAGATATTCTTAGGTTCCTTACGGCTCATAGCAAGGCCTCCTCATATTCGAGATGTTATACAAAAAATGAGACAAGAGAAATAAATGAGATGTTGTGCCAGTGCCCCAGAAAGCACAATGCCTTTGCGCTATTTTTAGATCCAGAGTAAGTGTTTCACTGAGAATGGGATGAAGAATTTGGATTGCCAGGTGATGTGCAGAAACGGTGTGGTTCCACAGCGCTTTACAGTGGTTAACATTGTGGCTAGGTATGCTACTGTAGCTATGAAATAGCCGGATTCAGTGAAAACCGTCCTGCTCAGCTTTACATTTTATTTATTTATTTATTTATTTTTAAATATAAGAAAGAAGCCCTTCAGAAAACACATTACTGCCCAAAAATACAGTATAACAAGGGTAGCAGATCCATACAGAGCGATTGGACTGTTACAGGCTGCCTGCAGTGCCAATTCTCTGGGCATTTTATAGCCTTGATTCGCAGAGTAGGATAGAGGTGCAGCAGCGGAGAGAGGAAGGGTTGGTGAGTCCAGAAATGGCGGAATCAAACAGGTCGCCTGGAACGCAACAGAGCAGGCGCTCCAATGCATATTTTAAAGCTAGCTTCCTATCATCATCATCTACTACTACATTATCATCCTCTCCCTTATCCTGTGTGACTTACATTTATCTCAACCCTTATCCAATTGAGAAGTTGAAGCTTTGGGCCTTGCTCAGGGGGTCAGTAGTGACAACTTGGTGTTACTGGGAATTGAACCAATGATATACTGATCACCAGTTTAACACTGAGCTCATACTATAAATAATAGTGATAATAATGATCTCCCATCCTGTCCTTAACACAGAAGCCTGAACGTTGGATTGAGATAGCGGTTGTGGGTTAAAAGATTAGCACAAACGGGTGGGATTTTATTTAGGAGTCAGAATCGTTGGCTAAAATGTCATTCCTTTATTATTATGGCTTAATTTAGTTAGTTATTAGTGCCATTAAGATTCCTATGGTTTGGTGTTCTGTTACTAGCTAAATGATCCCAGGTAAAGTTTGCAGCGAACAGATATTTTTTCCAAGCCAGTATTGGTATGTTGTTACTGTAAACTGTTGGCGCTGAGCTGACCTTTAACCCTCAGCTGCGATAAATCCAAGTCGCTCTGAATAAATGAATAAAATTGACTGCCAAATGACAGAAATGTAAATGTGAGGCGTAAATGTAAATGTGATTCTTTACTTATTTGTATTGACAAATTTCAAATGAATCTGCTAAATTTATAACAAAAAAAAAATTCAATTAGAGTTCTTGTTAAGTTAATGAGTATAATGTGAAAAATAGTTTGTCTTAAGGTGACTTATAATAATGTATATATGTATTTGGTGCTTGTTGATAAAATTGGATGCCCATAAATAAGTCACATGGGTATTGAGCCAATCCTGGGTCTAAGCTTTGTCCAGAATCTCTTGACCTTCATTTCTAATGTTTCTGCCAGGTACCTCAATGAAGGCTGGAGTTAATAAACAGAGCAGAAACACAAGGGTCCTTCTCATCACCAGTGCTTCAACTCTATTACTAATTATATTGACCTGCTGCTCTGTTTAATGACTATTAGGACTATTAGCACTTGTTGTGCTGTTAGTCTTGATTTTTCGTCTGTGTGGATGAGTCTCGAATGGCAGAGAGAGGCTGATTATCTTTCTTTTAGCTAAATCTTTCATCTATTTTTTTACATAAGATGATTATAATCAGCAGCAGCTCAACTTCCAATTTCCTGTTTGTGTCTTGATGTTACACTAAGTAATAAGAAACCGGTGATGATTTATTGCATACCTTATGTGTGTAACACACTTTTTAAAAAAATAGCTGAAATAAGGCTGATTAAAATATGAGCATTTTGTCCTCATATTTTAGTGTCCAAAAATAGAACTGTTTTTTTATTGTCTTCTGTTTGTGCACAGTTTAGCTCTGCACCCAGAGCGTGTGTTAGTGGCAACAGGACAAGTGGGAAAGGAGCCATATATCTGTGTTTGGGACTCCTACACCGTCCAGACCGTGTCCATCCTGAAAGACATGCACACACACGGCATTGCCTGTCTCGCCTTTGACCTCGACGGACAGGTAAGCACCGACCCCTGTGGTTATATAATGGGAGCACCAAACCAGAAAGAAAAGCCTCACTATATACAATATGTTGCCAAAAGTTTGTGGACATCGGACCATCACAAACATAGGTGTTTTTAAACACAGGGCTTTGTGTTGAACACTGTAGTTTTCCATATTTTAATGGAACTCCAGTGTTTTGTGCACAGGGACATTGTCATGCTGGATCAGTGTTTGTGTCTTTTAGTTCCAATGAAGAAATAATAAAATGCAACAACATTTTAGACACCCCTGTTCTTCCAATTTTGTAGCAACAATTTGGAGAGAAACCACATAGAGATCTGATGGTCAAGTGTCCACAAACTTTCGGCAACATAATGTAGATTTTTCAAAAATCTAATCGTACAATTTAGAAAGATAAAATAATAAGATTCTCATTTATACAATTAGGATATAGACAGTGACAGTACTCTTTAAATTTATATGGCTAATATCAGTGGGGAAATGGCTGTCAGGCTAATCACAGAGCTCCTGAGTGTCACATCTGTAAGCACTTGACTGGTGTGTCTCTGACAGGCTGACTGACATTGAGAGCATGCAGGGTGAGAGACGAAGAGGAAGACATAGAGTGTGAGGAAGTGTAGAGATTCTGATACACACAGAACAACACATTATTTCCTAAATATACATGCTTTTGATATTAAAATGTATTTAAATTACATGCTACAGCGATGACAGTGAAAAATGGCTTAAGGAAATAACACATTTTTGCATAAGAACTGATAAATTTCTGTCCTTATTGCAAGCTCTCGCTCGGATGTTCTTACAGTTTGATTTACACAGATAGAAAAATCAAATACAAGCATCTCAAATTACTATTATTTTCCATATTAAATACTACAGAACATCACTCTCTCTCTCTCTCTCTCTCTCTCTCTCTCTCTCTCTCTCTCTGCACTTCTATTTATTTAGAAGTACGCAAAATAAATTTCTTCTGTGATACGAATCCTCACAACAAAAGACAGATATAAGCTGGATATTTAATTGCTCTAAATTGTTCAGCCTCACAAAGGCAGCAAAGTGGTATCGATGTTCATCTGACTACAGAGATCTAGAAAAGACTGTGTTCTATACGACTTGAGAGATATCAGCGGAGAAAAAACACACTGATAATATCAGTATTTCACAGCAGGCTAAAGCTCTCCAAAAGCGAATCTTCCTTCCACCCCCGGGAGGCTGGTCGATGCCAGCAAAGCAAGGTGGCGTGTGTGGAGAGCAGGAAGAGAAAATAATTTTCATGTTTTTTTGTCTAGACAGACGTTGTGTAAAATAGATGCTTTTTGAACTCTCAGTATTAATCTTCTCTTTCTGCTCTATCAAAGAATAACATTAAATGATTTATCGAAAGCACTTTTCTTTTGTACAGATTCAGAGGACAGAGCTCTCGCCATTTTGGTTTACGTAGGCCATGTTTAAGTCTAAAATAAGGATGTCAGGGCTGACAGGACAGTGCTGGAGAGCTGACTTTATATAATAGTACTAGTTGTTTTAATTCCAAACGATTTAGTTAGTTACTTGTTTTGTTGGGTTTTCATGCATCATCTTGGTTAGTGGGTTGTTGCTGATGACCAGTAAAGCATACATCATCAATCGTGTACCTCGATTGGGTGTTTTACAACAAGACACCCTCTGCCATGGCAAGCCCAACACACGCTGATCAGACCTGGGTGTGTGTATCACAATGAGGACTGAATGGTTCATTTGATTCCCCATGCTATATCCTTTCTTTTCATCCATAGCCAATAAAATGTCTTTTATTTCAGGCACTGTGGCGAGTTCTTTAAATGTCTTTCTCTGGGCCTGCCCTCTAATGCCCACTTCCTTCAGAAGCCTTGTAGTAGAATTGACAGCAAAGCCTCTGCAGCCAGATACACACTCCAGCCCAGATACACTTTTGTATGCTTCATTGATGCCATCTTCCCAGGGTAACCGTTAGCTCAACAATCTAGACAAGTCGGCTGCGGGAGTTGGACCACAGAACTAGGTTTGGGCGCAGGTTGGTCACTTCTCTTGTGGAAAAATGAGTCTAGGGCCTAAGTCAACTTGCATTTCCCAGTTTCAGGCTACATTTAATGAACTCAAATCTTAAGGTGGAGGTTTGGAGGTCTACTTCATCTTTCCTTAAATCTCAGATAAAGACTTTGGGAGAGGAGTTTGGTTAGACAGGACTAGGACCAAGACTAGACATTACAACGCTTCGTTATGGCACCAGGTGTATCTTTTTTGACAGGAATTTACAGGAACTTACAGGAATTTATTTGAATTATTCCGAATGTTGAGGAAATTTATATGTAATGTATATGCAATTAAATGTAAACATTTCTAATCATCATTTGACAGACAAGCCACTCTAATACAGATTTTAAACTGATATTTTAGCAGTTCTAGTCAGGATTAGCAGAGCATTGGGGAAAGTAACACCTCAGACTCAGAACCTGCATCAGAACCTGCATCAGTCCAGGACCCTGAAAAATCCCAGAATGGTTATTGCAACACTAATGATGCATATTTCATTGATGAATTTCTATTGATTTCTTATGTGTTTTGTAGTGTTTGGTGTCTGTTGGCCTTGACTCCAAGAACACAATCTGCATATGGGACTGGAGGAAAGGAAAAGTGTTGGCAGCTGCTCCTGGTCATGCAGACAGGGTAAATCCACACACACACACACACACAATACAGGGGACAGTGTAATGTCTGATCCTGTCCCAATCCATTAATGCTTTTTCACAACTGTCAGTTTCAAAGCACAGAGTCGTAAATAATTTAGCTTTGATTAAATGTTTTGTTCCAAGAAGCTTTTAGGGAATTGCTTTCTGAGGGCTTTTTTTTTAAATAAACAGCTAAATAAGTGGCTAATTATTTTTTGTAATCGGGGAAAGTGGTAGCTCAGTGGTTAAGGTGTTGGACTGCTAATCAGAAGATTGGTAAGTTTGATTCCCACCACCACCACCACTGCTGCTGGACCTGAGCAAAGCCCTTAACCTCAAAATGCTTAGTTGTATTAATGCAATAAATGTAGGTCGCTCTGGATAAGGGCAAAGACACAGAACGTTTACTGCTAATCTGATTAAATCTAAAGTAATGGATGCAAAGTATTCTAGATAGTACTGTGTTTATAGAAAATATAACTATTTAATATGTGTTATGTGTAATATTTATTTATTTAATTTTTTAAAGATATTTGACATTACATGGGACCTGTATCAGCAGAGCAAACTGGTGAGCTGTGGAGTCAAGCATATAAAGGTACTGATAACTAATATCTTATTTTTTGGGGGGTTTTGAGATACAATCAGTTGGAAAAAAAACCTTGTACAACTGCACACTTATGCAGAAAACATATTAAATAATCTTGTGGCAGCAGCGTAAAGCGAAATGTTCAGAGAAACATAAAGAATTCACAGAAATGTTCAGAGAAACATAAAGAATTACAAATCTGTGACTTTGTTTTATTATATTAGAACCTGAAAGTGAAAAGTTGAACACTGGATAAAGATAAAAGTGATCTTTGGCTGGTACAATAGTCAAATATTTATTTTACTGATGTTTGATATTAGATATTAACCTTCCTGTTGTCTTTTAATTTTTACGGTTATAATTTATATTTGTAGTTTTGATTTAATCAGAAGGACAAACAGTTAAAAAGTAAGACATGGTTAATGGAAAGACAATATAAAGGCTTAATATGGAGGAACTGCAAACAGTATGTACATTTTCTTCAGTTGTGACATAAATGATCTAGATAGATTTTAAAACTCCGTACCCACTGTTGTGCTTGTGGGTGGATAGACAGGGCTGGAGTCCATCTCAGCATGGTGATTTTTCCGGTTCTAACACAGCACACTAATGAGCTGGCATGTTGAAACAGGCATTTGAAGCAGGGATGTACTACCAGGTGTTGTTGTATATTGAGTTATTGAATGTAGCTCTTAAGATAGAAGTCAGTTTTTAACTGAAGTAGCTTTAGTAAATAACAGAGGCTTAGTCAAGCATTTAAAGCGCTCTGAAATGCTTATTTCAAATGATTTTTCGTGATTTTTCGTGATCTCTCGGGTAAAATGATACGGTGGGACTGGACTTGCATTGGCTGTGCTGCACTGCATGCATTAATCTCAAGTTCAGAGCTTAAACAGCCATTTCCGCGAAACGCAGTATGGATAACATGGAACGATTTGCCCACAAACTAAAAACACGAGTTATATATATAGTTATATATAATTTACCTTTGGCTGCTTTCAATCATTTTGTTATTGTTAAAAAAAGGAAATAAATATGTATTATGTGGAAGTCTATTGTGACATTGTAATATTGATTTTTAAATCAGCATCAGCGTCAAGACACTCTTAATACCATTTAGTATGAGAATTAGAAAACTTTTTCATGGACCCGGGTAGAGGCGCAGGTGTTCCAATGGAAAAAAAACCTTTTTCAATACATAATCTGCAATCTGCATGCAATAATTACACTTTATATTAGGCGATTACTATAACAGGTAGGAATCTTGGTAGTTTCTTTTAAATGCAGCTTCCTTTTTTGCTTTCATCGTTTGCCTGTTTTTCTGAAAAAGCTCTCCGGTTAATTTTGTTTTTGACCCTTTTTTTGAAGGGTTAGTTTGTGTCGCTGATGTGTGAAATAGTCGGTAGTAGGGCAGGATCGAAACTGGTGTTTTTAAAATAAGGTCTGAAAGACTAATAAATGAAAAATAACTTAACTTAACCACAATTTTTTTCCCTTTGTGGCCTGGTAACAAATGATCCATGGCTGGTACTGGTCCGCAGACCGGGGTTTGGGGACCCCTGGTGTCAAATATCAATAGTAATTGTATTTTTTTTTTATTTCTACTTAAATAATGCATGTACATAAAAATGAAATGTAAAAATGAAGTATGTTTTTAAAAAAGAACTGCTCATAAATGAGAAGTGGTAATGCAAATGGTAATGTTGGAAGATCAGGCTTGGATTCCAGGGCCCACCAAGTTACCACTGCTGGGCCCCTGAGCAAGACCCTTAAACCCCAATTGCGCAGATGTATAAAAGAGATAAATGTAAGTCGCTCTGGATAAGGGAGTTTGCCAACTGACGTAAATGTAAATAAATAGTAGAAAATAACGACAAAATTAATTGTGTGTTTGAGATTTGATTGTAAATGACAGGTTATGTGATGTTAATTTTCATCACAGGACTGAGATTGACTTGTACTCTACTTTAGCCTGTTTTATATAAGCAGAACAGAGAGACTTTGGAGGAGACGGGATGTGAAAACTGGCCAAGTAGTTTTAAATTCATGGTTTTTGCTTCGTGTCAATCAGATCAATATACTATAATAATAAACCAGTAACGAACTACTTGATTAGATTTTATCTCGGATACTTCTACACTCTTAAGTAACTATTTAGATTGTTACTTTTACTCTTACTCCAGTTAATATTTTCATAAGTACTTGTACTTTTACTTGAGTACAGATCTTAAATGATCTACCCTCCTCTGTAAATATATATATGTTGGGACATATTGTATTTGTCCTGCATTATTGCACATATTGTAAATGTTATTATAATGCACATATTTTACCAGGACAAATTGCACATATTGATTCTAAACATATGCATCATCATCTGCTGGTATTGCAATAAAATTATATTATGTAGATCAGTGGGAATGTAACAGCTTTTGAGTGTTAGGTAAAAAAGCTTTTTTCCTCTCCAGCTAATCCATATATGCCCAAGCAGTATGCATATACTGTATACACACACACACACACACACACACACACACTTCTTCACCTCTCCCATGACAGTGCAGTGTGGCAGTTGCTGCTGAATCTTTCCATCCTAAACCATGTGACATCTGCTTCCAGACCTCGTGCTCAGTCAGCGATTACAACATTCAGTGCATGGAAGAGATCTAGCTTGAAGTAATTCCCTCCCTCTCTCGTTCTCTATCTCTCTTTCTGCAAGGCCGGCACAACAAATCATAGTGGCACTGAGATACAGGATCTTTTGCCATCTTATAATTACTACCAGAGCAGTCAGGGCTTGATTTAGTCAGCGTTTGAAGAGGGCCTTGGTTTGGCATGGAAGCAGAGTGTGTGTGTGTGTGTGTGTGTGTGTGTGTGTGTTTGCTCTTTACTTTTAGCTCAGTGGTTTGTTAAGCTTCACTGAGCTGCTGCACTAACACATCTTATAATACAGTCTCCTAAATCTCACTTCACATCTTACCCCTGCTCCCCTGCGTTCTGCAGTAATATTTAGTTATGTCATAAATTGTAGCCTTGCAAAAACAATGATAGATTTATTCATTTCAACTCACATTACAAAAAAAGTTACGTTACAGCTGCCACGGCATTTATAGTTCTTCTTCACTACATGTGAAATTTCAGTATAGTGTAAAAGGTTGACAAATTAGACCAAGTTTTATTCAGTTATTCATTTATTTAGCCAATCAATAACCCTAAGTAACTGCTTTAGTTGATAAAAAAAATTATTGTGATAATAAAATTAATATATTTTTAAATAAAAAATATATATATTTTAAGATGTATAAAAATGGGCAAAAGAAAGATTTGCTAAAGCAAAGGCTTGACCATGCAGAAGATGGACATCCTGTATGCACAGTGTGGCAAGTCCGGAAATGTGATGGTGATGGTGGTGGGGATGTTTTATGTGTGTCAGGAGGTTTGGCAGATAAATAGCACTGCCTCATGTTAATTACATTAAAAGCTTTTTCAAAGAGCAGACTTGCAAAGAGTAGCTCTGTAATTCAGTGCCTTTTGATGCTGTGTTAGCATGCAGTCAGTTTCTGACACATCCGTCAGTGATCCAAGCTCTCACTTTTGTGCTTCCTAGCTGTTTGGCCTTGAATAAGTTTGGCCTTGCCTCCCAGAATTCTGACTGCCTACTGAACAGGACCGGAGAAAATGATGCCTAGCCTTGTGATCACTTTATCACATTTATTCTATGACTGTTTAACTTAATGTTCCAGTAAAAACTAACCTAAATATAGAGAATGTGCAGAGAATTATTATTTTACGCTGGAATGCTGCCGGCGTACTTAGAGGACCGCTCTCGGCTAATGTTAATCCCTATGGCTTGTTTTGATTGCGCAAAATGTTGAAATTTTGTCAGACAAGGGATTACATGGAGAAGTGAAATAGAAAGTAAATTCTGCCCAATTAAATGTCACTTAAATGTCGAGTTTGGAGTGTGTGTGTGTGTGTGTGTGTGTGGGCTGAGTGAACTTTAAATAAATGTTTTATGGCTAATAAAGCATTTTTAGACGAGGATTATCACCTGCTAAACACTTCTTAATTTATGCTGCTGCTAAGTGCAATGCTACAGAAGCTAATCTGTTTCCCTGTAACACTATTAGTAACTGAACTATTACCACTATCCATCTTACAAATAATTAAATGAAAATAAGAGCATCTGTTTGTCATACTATCGAGTATGTAAGTCAATCTATCTCCATCACTTACCGCTCTCATGGATATGATGGATAATATCCATCATGGATAATATCCATCATGGATAAGTCCTCTTTATGTTTAAATAAGCATATGCACAAGCTAGCGCTGGGCTAGCTTGAAAACCATGGCCGACGCATCAGGAGAAGCAGGACGTGCAGTGTAACGTGTAACGTGCTAGCTGGGGTTCCCTAGAGGTGAATGCAGATATACACTCCATCTCAAACTCTTTACTCCTCTTCACTGGGTGTCCTCCATACACCCTCTGCTCGCCAAAGAGCCTTTAGCTGTGTTGCTAGAATTCTTTAGAACCCTTAGAATTCTCTCCTATCTAACATCCGTCATTCAGACCAAACTCAAAACCTATGTAGGTTATTTTACCCTACATAATTACTGCCTGCACTCTATTGTTTGTTCATCTGTGTATGTGTTCTGCCGTTGTTGTAATTGTTATTTGTTATTCATTTCTCAGTGTAAGGTGACATTGAGTGATCTGAAAGGCGTCCTTGTATTATTATTATTATTATTATTATTATTATTATTACTGTTATTTCAAATGGTCAGCGGGGCCCCAGGCAACTGCCTGCCTTGCCTGCTCTGGTGTTGACACTGGAAATACCGTTATGTGTGTTTTTGTATAAAAGTGTGTAGTTTAAAACTTTGAACTATATGCTAAATAGCCAGAATGATGTTTTTGTCTCTCTCTCTCTCTTTCTCTGTCTCTCTGTCACACACACATTTACAGACACATATCATGATATTTTGGCAGACGTTTATGCGTGAGAGGATGTTTATGTCCAGAACATACATGTTCAAATTGAAACTGTTTCATCCTTTCTTTGCTTTGCTCTTCCCGCCTCAGTTCTGGAGTTTGTGCGGAAACGCTTTAACCCCGAAACGGGGGATGTTTGGGAGAACAGGTGAGCTGCAGACCATCCTCTGTGTGGCATGTGCCAAGGATGAGGTCACATACTCCGGTGCCTTGAACGGGGACATTTATGTGTGGAAGGGGATTAACCTGATCCGGACCATACAAGGGGCGCATGGGGTAAGTCCTGTCACCTCAAACTCTGACTTTTGAAACCTTGGACTGAGGGGATCTGACTGAAGAGCAAACCAACGTTGGAAATAAAAACAGGGGCAATGACAACAGCACATTTCTTGTTACTTTAAGTTAGTGCTCACATATCAAAAAAGGAAATAAAAAACTTATGATATAGTTGTAATGCTGTTTTTTTAGTCTCTGGGTTTTTTTTTTTTATTACATTTAATACATATTCAAAAAAAATTTTGTCTGATAGTGTACTCATTACATCAGCTCATTTATTATCATACAAGGGGGCATCAGTTTCAAGACACACATCTGCACCTTTGTGCTGCCATCTGTTGGTGTGTCCTGAAAGTTTTTGATCAATACATGAAAGATGTTTCCGGTTCTAAAACAATCTACAGTTCAAATTCTGTGCAGAAACTAATTCTGTCTGTGATGATTTGTGCAGTCTGGAATTTTCAGCATGAATGCATGTGAAGAGGGCTTTGCCACTGGAGGCAGGGACGGCTGCATCCGCCTGTGGGACCTGAGCTTCAAACCCATTACCGTCATCGACCTCAGGGAAACAGACCAGGGATATAAAGGTAACAAACAGTCAACTGTTTTGCTTTTTACTTATTAGAACTGATATCGTTGCATAACGTTTTATAAATTTGAATGTAATTTTATACAAACATTAGCAAACTAGAATATGCATTATGGAGTGTTTTTTTTGCTAATGGACTCTTCTTCTTCTCTTGCTCTTTTACTCAATTGGCTTTGACTCATCAGTAGCTAGAGCTGAAAATTCTAGAGGTGGGTTAATTTGACGAGGTTACCATATTCAAACTACCCCACTTTAAATTCAACCTTGTTATGCCTGGTTGTTATCAGCGTCTCTGCAGCTGTGTAGATGTCTACATTCATCAGCAAAATCTTCCCAACCTCCTTGTCTGCGCTCCCAGTTTCCTCGAGTCATTCCAGCATCTGTCTGTGTTCACTGTCTCTTAGAATGGTTTAAGCCTCTAAATGTCGGATTTAAAATATTACTTCATTTTCTAATGCTATGGTTTCAGGACTGTCAGTGCGAAGTGTGTGTTGGAGAGGGGACCACATCCTAGTTGGCACGCAGGACAGCGAGATTTTCGAAGTGGTGGTACATGACCGCACTAAGCCTTTTCTCATCATGCAAGGCCACTGTGAAGGCGAGCTCTGGGCCCTGGCAGTGCACCCCACCAAACCCCTGGCTATAACTGGCAGTGATGACAGATCTGTCCGGTAAAACATTACCCAAACACCCTTATCCAAACGAATTACATTTATTTTATTTTATTCAACCAGTTGAGCACTTGCTGAGGGGCCAGCTCAAAAATTAACCAATGATCTTCCGATCAGCAGTGCAACACTTTAACCACTGAGCTACCACGTCTAAATTTAAAGACCATGTACAATTCGATAGTGTTTTTTTAAGAGAAGGCTATATTGTACATTGTGTTTTGACTTTTACGATATTGTTTAGGATATGGAGCCTGATAGATCATGCTTTGATAGCACGCTGTAACATGGAGGAGCCCATCCGCTGTGCGGCAGTAAGCCCTGATGGCATCCATCTGGCACTGGGCATGAAGGATGGATCGTTCACTGTGCTGAGAGTGAGGTAAGTTACACCCAAGCCAAATATGTATCTAGAAAACGCAAATGTTTTGTAAAGGTATTTGATTAAATTATATTTCCAGAGCATTTGCCTATATCAGTATATTCCTTATAAATAATTAAAGCATCAGTAAACGTTGCAACTGGGTGATCAGATTATTGTTTAGAATAAAGAGGTAAAAAAGTAGAATAGAAAATAAAATCCAGTAATCTTGATAGGGACATGACGGAGGTGGTGCACATCAAAGACCGCAAGGAAGCTATTCATGAGGTGAAGTACTCTCCTGACGGGGCTCACCTGGCCGTGGGCTCCAACGATAACTCTGTGGATATCTACGGCGTAGTGCAACGGTATAAGAAGGTGGGCGAATGTCTGGGCTCCACCAGCTTTATCACACACATGGACTGGTCCATTGACAGCAAATACCTGCAGACCAATAATGGCAGCGGCAGGAGGCTGTTCTACAGAATGCCGAGTAAGAACATCCTGGTTATTTCTTTTGTATAAAGCACACACAGATTTATAAGAGCTGTTAGGGTTGTGTGAGTTGTTAGATTTACTCCAAAATGTAAATAGCTTTGAAGTTTTAATCAGCATAGATTTGCTACAGTATGCTAACAGTAAAGGATGCCGATTCATGCAGAAAAAAAACATAATTGTTAATGTACTTGTGTGCATTCATGGGAATAACCAGGGGCGCAGGAGACATTTTCAAAGAGGAGGAGGCAAACTAAGCAAAAGCCTGTATTATAATCAGATTCAGACTCACCAGGCACTCCAGATTTCTACTAATCAATTTAGGACCGATATTAGAAGCACTATTAGAAGAAGACAATGTACCGTTTACTGTCAAATAGGAAAAGAGTACATACATGTAGGCTAACATTAAACGGCATTGTAGTTTATTTTCTCCTTGTCACTAAAAGATGTCTAGAATAAACATGCCATTGGTGTATGGCTTAAATTATAATGAATGTGATTGTCAGATTGTCAGAAGTTGTCAGAAGGGCAGGGTAATTTTCCTCATAAAAAGTGTCGATTGCTCTCTTTGCAAAACTGCCACGGCACACCTGGGAATTATGGCGTTATAAATAAACAGAGTTACTAATAATGTCATACTATACTTTAAATAAATAGCCGGTAGAAGTTTACAAACCCCGGGAAACGTTAAAGGTCCTTTTGACGGTTTGAGGTAAAGGCCAATCAGCCACAGCTTCCACCCTGGAGTGGTCCATGGCAACCCCGTCCCATTGACTTGGTCTTGGTAACGACCAGTTTGTGTTTCTTGAGTCGACGTTTGTTTGTGTTGTTTGTCATGTTCAGAGAGTGAGCGTGAAAAGATAAGAATATCGTCAATATATACATAGACGCACAGATTCAGGAAGTCCTGTGGAAATCTCATTAACGAATGATTGAAATCCTGCTGGTGAATTAGAGAGTCCTGACTAAATACATGACTAAATATTTGTAATGGCCCCCGCTGGTGATGAAAGCTGTCTTCCATTCATCTTATTCTTCACGAATTCGGACTAGATAGTAGGCACTGTGCAGCTCAAGCTTGGTAAACTTTTTAGCTTCATGTAATTGCTCAAGCGCGGTGGGTTCTAGTGGCAGAGGATATCAGTATTTCACTGTCACGGCATTAAGACCACGATAATCAATGCAAGGGCGCAGCCCATTATACAAAAAAGGAGCCTAAAGCTGCAGATGACATGGAAAGGCGAATGACACTCTGGGCTAGGGCTTTATTAATGTGAGACTACATGGCTTAGTTGTATAATAAGAATTTATTCTATTTAGTGTAAATTTTATTATCAACCCTTTTTCATATTCAAGCATCCAAGTTACTTAATATATTTGAACATTTTTAAAAACTAATACACTTTCTTTCCCTAGTAATTAGTTACTTTTATAACGATGTAAGTTACTATTTTTGAGAAGTAACTATAACTAATTATTTTCTTTTGAAGTAACATGTGCAACACTGCTTACATGTGTTTTTTGTCTAGCTGGGAAGGAGGTGACAAACCGAGAAGAGCTGAAGCTAGTCCAGTGGTCCTCATGGACTTGTGTTCTTGGCCCAGAAGTAAATGGCATTTGGCCAAAATACTCCGACATCAATGACATCAACTCTGTAGATGCCAATTTCTCAAGTCAAATTTTAGTAACGGCCGATGATTACGGATTAGTAAAATTATTGCGATACCCATGCATAAAGAAAGGTTTGTGTTCTTTTCTATACCTAGAATTTTGACGGTCAGCGATGCTCTATTATCTTTTGTATCTAAATAACCATTTTTGTTGCTTCATCCCAGGTGCAAAATTCAAAAAATACTTAGGGCATTCTGCACACATAACCAATGTTAGGTGGTCACATGATTATCAGTGGGTGATAACTATTGGTGGAGCTGACCATTCAGTGTTCCAGTGGAAATTTATACCTGAAAGGAAGTCAAAGGATACCCTCCATATAGCACCACAAGGTACAGTACAATCAGTGGTTAAGGTTTTGGCCTGCTAATTGGAAGGTTTTGGCCTGCTAATTGGAAGATTATCGGTTCGATTCCCAGTGCAAACATGCTGCCACTGCCACTGCTGGGCCACTGATCAAGGCCGTTAACCCTTAACTGCTTAGTTTGGAGAAAAATGTACAAAGGATTCAGTCTAGTTGCAGAAATGTGAATGTAGTGAATTATTTGTAGTGATTGATTATTGAGGGTTTAACTGTAGTAATCTCCTTATTACTTAGAAGCAAAGATCTGTTTTATTGCCTAGTTTACTTTACAGTATAGAGCCTATAGTTCATGTGCCTGATGGTTCCGTTGCAACTCATCCTGGTAGTGCGGTTCCTAATCCATTAGCATTTCTCACAGCTCGACTTGTGGTGCTGCTGCAACTGGTGCAGTTCAGTACTGATAAATGTATGTGCTACACTCAATAATATGCCTTTTTAGCTCAACATTTTCTCACTAAACTTTCAGAGATGTTGGCAGATTCAAACAGTGAGGAATCGGATTCTGATCAATCCGACGTGCCTGAGCTGGACTCAGAGATTGAGCAAGAAACGCAGCTCACGTACCGACGACAGGTCTGTGAAGCTATTATTATGTCCAGACATCCTTATTCAGTACACATAGAGCATACTGTATTCAGTTGCACTTTAGCACATTGCACCTGAACTTTACATTAGACACTCGTCCCATATTTCTCTGTCGGTTTATTAATAAATCTGGTATATTTTTGCACTATTAATTCTGTTTTTCTGTTGATCTATTTTGACTTTATCTCTTAGGAACGGTCAATAGTGCAACAGATTTTACTGCATGTCGTTCTTTGTATGATTTAGTATGTAGCATTTAAATGTATTTAGTTTATTTCCTGACTATTTTGTTTTAGGTTTACAAAGATGATCTACCTCAACTTAGAGAGCAGTACAAACAAAAGCATCGAGTGGCAGCTATGAAAAAAAGAGAGCGACCCCCGGCCAATGGATTAAGATTGCATTTTATACATGGGTAACCTTGCACCCATTCATCCTTCTACCATTAATGCCTTAAAGTGGCAGACAAATGGCAGACCCTATTCATAATTACACAGTGTCACTCTGCAATGTTTTGACCCTCAATGTTTTATTTGGTGCTTTGACACATGGCAGTTTCACAGTTTCTGTCTCGCTGCATTTCAGTTACCGAGGCTATGACTGCAGGAGTAACCTGTTCTACACTCAGACCGGGGAGATTGTGTACCATGTTGCTGCTGTGGGGGTGGTGTATAACAGACAGCAGAACACACAACGCTTCTACCTGGGCCATGATGATGACATCCTCTGTCTGACCATCCATCCTATCAAAGATTACGTAGCTACAGGGCAGGTATGCTAACATAAATTATGTCACAATGACAACATTTACATGCGCATGAATAATGAGATTATAATGCGCAGGAATATTGAGATTTTGATCAGAGCAGCAATAATGCGATTAGGGTGTTTACATGTCTGTATATTTTGATTAAAATCGGCATATGCCACCTATGTTAATTCGATTGTGCTTGCTGCAAATATGAGCTTAATATAAATCATCAATTTATTATTTAGATTGAATTATTGCATAAAGTTTAATTGCAATATTGACAAAATGTAAATGTAAAATAATGTAAAATAAATTGCTTGTTGCACAGGACGTTTGTCAGAGACACATCCAACAGGCCACAGGTGTTTTACAATAACAAACAAAACCATAAAGCTAACAGTCTAACATTACCACAGTGTATGTTAACGTTAGCTCAGTCAACTTAGGCCAACGTTAACAAGTGTAGACAGATTCTGTCTGACAGAAAATATGATTACACTGGCCTGAGAAAATTTACTGAATCAACTTACATCTCCTTCCATCTATGATAAACATTAGTCATCTGTCGCTACTCCGAGAATTTCATTGCTGACTGCGCGATACCTGCTTATTAGAGCTTTTAATGAGCTATTTTAGAGTAAGCACGCAAAAAAACCGGGACGCAGACACGCATATATACACAGCCAGACTTTCTGTGTCCTGCTCAGCCCTGCTCTTCCGTGGCAATGACGGCACGTGGTTAACGAATTATACCCTTGAATAAGTTAATTATTTCAAATCGACAGAGTTAATTTTTTAGTCAATTTTTACATTTACACCATTTGCACAATGCCCTTATCCAAAGCGACTTACATTTATCTCTTTAATACAACTTAGAAATTGGAGGCTAATAGCTTTTGGAGGTTATAATTCTTAATCATTGAGATTTATATTCATATTCAACAGGTGGGGAGAGACTCGCCTATACACATCTGGGAAACCGAGTTTTTAAAGCCTTTGTCTGTTCTCAAAGGATTTCACCAGTTTGGAGTTTGTGCACTCGACTTCTCAGGTACTGTGTGTCAATGAACAACATTTCGTTTAAGTAAGATTTCAATTAGCAGTAATTCATGGAATAATCATTAATTATTAGATTTGCCTATTCCTAATTTAGGTGCTTAGATGCTTAGAACTACATCTAAGCATTTGAAATGTGTAGAACTTTTACATAAGTAACAGATCTGGTGAGCTACTAAAAATAAAAAAAAAGCTTTTCCCTGATAAACAGCAGATATACTACAGAGATGAGGTAATAGCAGCAGACTCTCAAGAGAGAAGCATTGAAGGTAGAGAAAATCTGGAAGATCATTTTAAAAAAGCATCATAGACATGACATAGTCATAGTCATGTGTCTAATGTGCAATACAGTGCGCATTAGGCATTAGACTCTTTTAATGTGCAATACAGTGCGCATTAGGCATTAGTCTCTTTTAATGTGCAATACAGTGCGCATTAGGCATTAGACTCTTTTAATGTGCAATACAGTGCGCATTAGGCATTAGACTCTTTTATGAGTACAATACAGTGCGCATTAGGCTTAGACTCTTTTAATGCATTAGGCATAGACCTTTTATGTGGCAATACAGTGCGCATTAGGCATTAGACTCTTTTAATGTGCAATACAGTGCGCATTAGGCATTAGACTCTTTTAATGTGCAATACAGTGCGCATTAGGCATTAGACTCTTTTAATGTGCAATACAGTGCGCATTAGGCATTAGACTCTGCATTTAATTGCAATACAGTGCGCATTAGGCATTAGACTCTTTTAAATGAGTGCAATACAGTGCGCATTAGCATTAGACTCTTTTAATGTGCAATACAGTGCGCATTAGGCATTAGACTCTTTTAATTTACAGTGCGCACTCTTTTAATGTGCAATACAGTGCGCATTAGGCATTAGGCATAGACTCATTTTAATGACTCTTTTAAGTGCAATACAGATTAGGCGCATGTTAGGCATTAGACTCTTTTAATGTGTCAATACAGTGCGCATTAGGCATTAGACTCTTTTAATGTGCAATACAGTGCGCATTAGGCATTAGACTCTTTTAATGTGCAATACAGTGCGCATTAGGCATTAGACTCTTTTAATGAGCAATACAGCATTGCGACTCATTAGGCATTAGACTCTTTAATGGCAATACAGTAGGCGCATTAGGCATTAGACTCTTTTAATGTGCAATACATTAGTGCTTATACTCGCATTAGGCATTAGACTCTTTTAATGTGCAATACATAGTGCGCATTTAGGCATTAGACTCTTTTAATGAGCAATACAGTGCGATTAGGCATTAGACTCTTTTAATTTTGTGCAATACAGTGCGCATTAGGCATAGACTCTTATTAATGAGCAATTACAGTGCGTATTAGGCATTAGACTCTTTTAAATGTGCAATACAGTGCGCGCATTAGGCATTAGACTCTTTTAATGTGCAATACAGTGCGCATTAGGCATAGACTCTTTTACAATGTGCAATACAGTGTGTGCGCATTAGATATTAGCATTAGACTCTTTTAATGTGCAATACAGTGCGCATTAGGCATTAGACTCTTTTAATGTGCAATACAGTGCGCATTAGGCATTAGACTCTTTTAATGAGCAATACATTAGTGCGTATTAGCATTAGACTCATTAGGACTCTTTTAATGAGCAATACAGTGCGTATTAGGCATTAGACTCTTTTAATGTGCAATACAGTGCGCATTAGGCATTAGACTCTTTTAATGTGCAATACAGTGCGCATTAGGCATTAGACTCTTTTAATGTGCAATACAGTGCGCATTAGGCATTAGAGACTCTTTTAATACAGTGCAATACAGTGCGCATTAGGCATTAGACTCTTTTAATTGCAATACAGTGCGCATTAGGCATTAGACTCTTTTAATGTGCAATACAGTGCGCATTAGGCATTAGACTCTTTTAATGTGCAATACAGTGCGCATTAGGCATTAGACTCTTTTTAATGTGAGCAATACAGTGCGTATTAGGCATTAGACTCTTTTTTATTGTGCAATACAGTGCAGTGCGTATATGCATTAGACTCTTTAATGTGCAATACAGTGCGTATTAGGCATTAGAACTCTTTTAATGTGCAATACGTGCGTATTGCATTGACTCTTTTACTTTCAATACAGTGCGCATTAGGCATTAGACTCTTTTAATGTGCAATACAGTGCGCTTTTAAGCATTGCATGTTAGTGCGTATTACATTAGACTCTATTATGTGCAATACAGTGCGTATTAGGCATTAGACTCTTTATGTGCATATCAGTGCGTATTAGGCATTAGACTCTTTTATTGCTGCAATACAGTGCGCATTAGGCATTAGACTCTTTTAATGTGCAATACAGTGCGTATTAGGCATTAGACTCTTTTAATGTGCAATACAGTGCGTATTAGGCATTAGACTCTTTTAATGTGCAATACAGTGCGCATTTTAAATATGCGTTACTAAATAACTAATGAATCAAATTTCCTCACGCGTTTACTTACTGTCATCATAAATTTGTGTTGCCATTCCTGTTATGCTATATGTTATATAACATCTATACTGCTATGTGTTGGTCTGTGTTTTCTTTAGCGGATGGAAAGCGCCTAGCCTCAGTGGGACTGGATGACAATCACACTATCATGCTTTGGGACTGGAGGAAAGGAGAAAAGCTCTCGGCCTTCCGGTGAGCCAACTTTCCTTACTATAATCACAGGGCTCTGATAATATCAAGCTTAAATTGCTGACTTAATTAGTATTCTTTCTGTGTGTATATGATGGTACAAATACTGCGTTGTTTTTTATTTGTTTGTTTGCTTATAGCGTAAAAGAATCTTTCTTTTTTATCTGACTTGCAAAAAAGTGCTCTTTGTTTTTAAAAGCCACTGTTTAATTTCCTATATGGTACAGTTACATTCCCAGTAAAAATTATTTTTATTATATCCTGCTCTTCTTCATAGCCCTATTCTGTCTGATGGTGAACTTGCTGTTCTATTTCTCATGATAAATGTGACTTATTCATGAGCCATTAAACCAGGAAATAACCCATCTAATCCTCCTGTCATAACACACTCAACAGTCGCAGCTAAGTAATTATAGGTCCGTCAAAAGTATATTTAACCTGGGAGACACTGCTGACTTTTCCATTGGTTCTGAAATTAGCACTAATACCTGTTTTCATGAGATGCGTCTATTAATAGTAAATGTTTGGCTGGGAACTGTGTATATTCTGAATATGTTGTATTAATGTAATTAAGGTACATATACAAGGTAAACAACAGTGATTTAATACCATCTAACCGTCTCCTTACCGACTCCAGGTTTTTATATCAGTAGTCTAGAGACTAATGACTTTCCCGGGTTGAGAGGCGGGAGGATGGAAATAGGTTCTGACAGTGGAGTCGCTGCTCAGTGCTCTGCCCACTCTGTGACAGGGCCTAATGTGGGGAGTGAAGCGGCAGCGGTAGTCTATTCTTTTAGCTTCAGATGGCTGTCCTGAGTGCCTGAGTGCCGAGTCTTAGACAGCGAAAAAAGCACAGCAGACAGCTCATTTACAGCCAGGCTATGACTCTCATCAACTTTTACACTTCTGTTATGATGGGAGCAGCTTTTTAAAAAAAAAAAAACAACCCAAAATTTGCTTGTGAAAATATGTGCCTCTGATCAAGAACGCAAGGCGAGTAATATATCCGAATCCAAATTTAGTATCCAAAAATTGGTAGGCAAAATGTTCCAGGAGGATTTACTGCTTCTGCCCAGGTTCCAAAATATGCATACGATACGAGACACTATACTCTGCTACGAGCCGGTGGGAGAGGCGACTCGGCATGGCCATGGCGACATGGCACTTTTCATATGCTTAAACTAGCTTAAAATTCCCCTAAAGAAAAAACACTGTTCCTGGTGGTTGAATTGCATTCATTCATCATCATCCATCTTTCTTTGTTTCTTGTTACAGGGGGAGCAAGGACAAGATATTTGTTGTTAAGATTAATCCATATATGCCTGATAAGCTTATCACTGCTGGGGTGAGGACATGAAGTTCTGGCATAAAGCAGGTAAGACTATCTGTTTGCACTAGGGACAAATTCTATAATTTCTATAATTGTACTTATTGCTATATGACAGTATATGTTATTATATTTACAAAAACCTTTTTGACAACGTTTCCATGCGATTACAGGTGGAGGTCTGATTGGAAAAAAGGGCAGTATCGGAAAGACTGAGACCATGATGTGTGCAGTATACGGCTGGACAGAGGAGATGGTGTTCTCTGGGACATGCACTGGAGACATCTGCATTTGGAAGGACATGTTTCTTGTGAAGACGGTTAAAGCTCACGATGGGCCAGTCTTCAGCATGCACGCTCTAGAAAAGGTAGTAAAAAGAGAGTGTGAGGAAAAAATGACGTAATGAAAGTTAAGTAATAAGCTCGGTACGATTCCCAGCACCACCAAGCTGACACTGCTGGGCCTCTGAGAAAGGCTCCTAACTAAGTGCTTAGTTGTTGAAATGAAATAAATGTAAGCCGCTCTGGATAAAGGCATCTTTCAAATACAGGAAACGTAAATGTATAATGCTTTTCCACTGTTCCTAAACATAGGGGTTTGCGACTGGTGGTAAAGACGGAATAGTCGCTCTGTGGGATGACACATTTGAGAGATGCCTAAAGACATATGCTATCAAGAGATCTTTGCTTGCCCCAGGGTCCAAAGGTAAGTCTGTGTGATTTATAGTACCTTTTAGCAGCCTAAAAACATTTTTCTATAAGGCATGCAATGATGAGTCCTCTCTCTTAGGATTATTATTGGAAGACAACCCCTCAATTCGTGCCATATCTTTGGGACATGGTCACATACTTGTAGGAACAAAGAACGGAGAGATTCTGGAAGTGGACAAAACTGGGCCTATCACTCTTTTAGTGCAGGTATAAAGCAAAACCAGTACCTCTTGTGATAAAACGTTTTTTTCACAGCACGTGCAACATATACTTCACACATATAATACAGCCCTTTAATGATACTGTCTATAATTAATTAATTGTTTTTTGCATTTGTTGGTTTGTTCTTTTATTTATTTATTTGTTATTTATATTCGATGTTTTCCGGAATCCTTGTTGAAAGCAACCCAAAGCATTTTTTAACCCTAATATCCATTGCTGATGGTACCAGCCAATCTGAAATGAATTTAAGAAATATAAATACATTCAGGGGCAGCACCGTGGCTTAGTGGTTAGAACTGTTGCCTCACAGCAAACAGTCCTGGGTTCGATTCCCGGGCAGGTGTTGATTGTTGATTCTAAATAGGAGTCCATAGCTCATAGAAGTGAGTGCGTGTGTGGCCCTGTGATGGACTGGTGTACCTCTCCTGCCTTTCGCCCTTTTGGAAAACAGCTGGGATAGATTCCAGCAGATCCCTGTGAACCCGAATTGGGGAATAAGCAGGTATAGAAGATAAATGAATGAATGAATGAAATATATTTAGCCATTTTTTGTCATGTATTTTAGATAAAGTCGTTTTACTCAGTCCCTTGTGGATTTCGAAAATACAGGAAACTGTAGACTTTACTGTGAACAAAACAGAATTATAGATGTATTGTAAAATTTACAGTGCAGAATAGACAACAATTCCAAAAATAAAGAAATTTGCTGGAGTTATTTTTAAATTAAATGAAATCAGACATACAGTATAAAGCCAAATGTTCACGGACACCTTAGAGTGTAACAATGTTAGACGCACACAGTTGTGTATGATGTCTCTATATGCTGTAGCATTATAATTGTTTTTACTGGAACTACAAGGCCCAAAGGCTGTCCCAGCATGACAAAGCCCAAGTGTTCTACTGCAGATTATTACAGAAGTGATACTCAGGATGATCAAAAAACGCACATGGACATAATAGTCAGGTGTCCCAATAGTTTGTATAAAGTATAGAGATTATTTCCCTGCAAGTCATATACACTAACATTGTTTATTTTTCACATTGCATCCTTTTTTGCCAAACTCTACTGGGATTTCACAGATTTTACACTTATACACTTATCATACCATGTTCACTTATTGAGCATTTTATTGAAATGAAAATGTGATCTATGAAATTTGGGCAGTGGCATGATTGTGGATGCAATATCAAAAAAGCTGGTTTAAGTATTTCTATAACTGTTGATCTCTTGAGTTTTTCACTCAACAGTCTCTAGAGTTTAATTACAATAGTGCAATAAAGTGATTCTGCAGAGAGAAACGCTATAATGATGTAACAGATCAACAGAGAAAGCCAACAGGAAGTCTACAGTAATATACATAACTACTCTTTACTATTGCGGTAGGCCACCAAACATCTTAGAAGGCCTGACACGTCGAGCCATTAGTTTACATTCATAGTATGTGACAGACACCCTTAACCAGAGCAGGGTTGCAAAATTCCAGGAATGTTCAAGGCTGGAAGATTTCAATGAGAATTAAGTGGAATATATGGGAATTAACAGGAATTCATTAGAAATAACTGGAATAAACTAGACATTTGCAAAATTTAATATAACAAGAAATGTAATCCTAACCAACCTGAGCTTAGTTAAAAAATTACACAAGCAATTTAGCAATTTCAATTTCTCCGCTGTATATTCCTCAGTCCTATCCACTATTCTCTACTGAATGTTGTTGGCATGATAAATCCAATCTCACTAAAGCGAAAGGTTTTATTAACTTGTTACAGTATACCAATATCTTTAGTGGGTTTAGTAGTCTTTAGTCATCAGATCTGAATCCAAAAAAATTCTTTAGGTGTTGTTTTAGATTTTTTTTTAATTAAGAATCGTAGCAGGAAAGTACCTTTAAAAAACTCTACAGAAATTCACTGATGCAATCATGTCAGCATGGACCAGAATCCTAAACAAGTGTGTGGTCAAACGTACCACAGAGAATTAGCACTGTTGATATAGTGTTCCAAATGAGGTGCGTAAATGTGTATAATCCTGGGATTTGACTGTCTGAGACATGTATCGTTTAGCTAGACTGAATATAATACATCCATACAGATATCAGTACAGCATAAACAGAAAAAAAGAGGCTCACTGTGTCGGGTGACGGGTGTCACTGTGCACAGAAACCTGACTGAACCACCTTTAGAATAACCTGGAGTGCTGACTGAATTCCAGCTAATAACAATGAATGCCTAAAGTCACTAATACTATTATGGCTGATTGAGCAAATCCCCACAACCATGGTGCACAATCTGGTGGAAAGACATTCCAAAATTGTGAAATGTATTTAAGGAGTAAGAGTGAGACCAAATCTGGAATAGGATGTTTAAAGCATATATGGAATAGTGTTTGTGTAAGTGCCAAGAGTAACATTTGCTTATTAGAAAATCACAACATCCAAGTTGAATTGCTGGATTTTGAGTGTTATTTGAGTTTAAACAGTGAATCTGAGCTCGGGCAGGCATGTGCTACTGTGGCTAGTTCCTTACAGGTTTACCTTCTAAACAGTGCTAATTTGGGTTTCCCTCGTGTTCAGTTCCATTTTTAACAAAAACATAAATAGAAAATTTGGCATAAACATGAGTATGATTTTCTTAAATTAAAATGAATTCGCAGGGTAGCCTGTGGTTTTTAAATTATTATAACCAACAAATCATGCCCAGTTTTCTGCTCAGGTCAGCATCTTTATTTTATAGTTTTCCTGCTGTTCTTCATCAGGAAGAGATAAAATGTCTTTTAATGCTAGTTCGGTAGGATTGTTTAATAGCTCTCTAGACACTAAAGGTTATGTGTGTTTAAACTATATTTCCTGATGTGTTATGTTCTGTTTAAACTAAACCACTGCTTTGGGCCCAGATTCTATAAAGTACTGCAGAGCTTCATAGCTCACTTTAAACTCTCGCTCCAGCATGATCGATATGCTACAGTGGTTTTTGGTAACGCAGCACTAACTGTTGCAGTGAGCGTGAGATTGTGTGTTATATAAGGGCATTCATCATGGTATGCGTTAACTGCACTAAAGTGCGTTACTCTGTTTTGGGTGGCCAGGGCCATATGGAAGGAGAAGTGTGGGGTTTGGCAACCCACCCTCACTTGCCAATGTGTGCCAGTGTAAGTGATGACAAGACCCTGAGGATATGGGACCTCTCCCCCAGCCACTGCATGCTTGCTGTGCGAAAACTCAAGAAAGGTAGGCTGGGGCTTTACTTTATCTATGTGAAAACCTATAGTGAGTGCGGTATTGCGATAGTGTTTACCTTTATAGTATTTGGCAGACACCCTTATCCAGAGTAGGGTCGCAAAATTCCGGGAAGGTTCGAGGCTGGAATCTTTCCATGGGAATTTATAGGAATATATGGAAATTAACAGGATTTAATTGGAAATAACTGGAATAAACTGGGATGTTTCAAAATTGCAGGTTAGCCTATAACAGGAAACCAATCTGATATTGGTTAAAACAACCAGATTTAATGAAATTTTAGCAATTTTTATTTCTACTCTGCATACACACAACACCGCAGAGCTATTGATGCCACATCTCCACATGCAATCTGCATTTCAACATAACATACAGCTGTCAACTGCAATTCTGCACACAAAATAATGTCAAAAAATTCTGTCTTGCTCAGTATTTATGTAAATTACATCAATAGTAAGATAAAAAATTGTCTAAAAGACCCTCCCACACACATAATATCCTTTAGATACTTAAGAGCTGTATTAGTTTGCTTGCATTTTATCTTATGATCAAAATTGTTTAGATTTAATTTCATAGAAAGTTTATATAAATTCTCCCAAATTAGTAAATAATTTATATCAGAGCCCATAAATTCCAATTCAGAATATTTCCAAAATTCCCAAGAAGAAATTCCAATGGAATATTTCCGGATATTTTCTGTCCCTCTGCAACCCTAAGTCTCCAATGATAAATAGACTAGAACACAAACTGTGTAACAGAAACCCAAAACTCTTGAGAAAAAAAGAAGCTGGTTTTGAATTATTTTTGTAAATTAAATATAAAGGGGCTAGGTATTTAAGAAAGAGGTAGATCTTTAACTCTATGTATAGTAATCAACATTTGAAGTGAATCAAAAGTTCATCAGTTGTCTTAAGACAGGAACAGGTATTGTTTTGGTATCAGGACAATTTTGGTGAAAAGTTTTGATCCACTTTAAATGTTGACTTGTGTAGTTTAAAAAGTTTACTATATGAAAAGATTTATGTGGATTCATGAGTACTTTAATAAGCCTGATGTTGAAATGTAACCCAATCTGTAATATGAGTATGTCAATTATTGATGCATCAGGGACACTAGACAGACATGTTTCTGTAACAGCAAAGTGTTCCCGAATCAGTGAGATTTATATTACACTGCACCGGAAAAGCAACCAAGAAGAGTTGACCAAAGCCGTTTAACCAAACTGTTGTACGAAGATCATTGTCAGCTTTTTGGAACTGAATCAGGCCGAATTGATTTGTCACTTCTCTAAATGCTCATCTGGTCTCTTCGCAAGGCTTGGTACTTGCAGGCTGCTTTATTGTTACTGGTTTCCCAAACGCCTAATACAATTTAAAAATCCATTATCACTGTTAGTACTTGAAGCAAGACGGTGGTGATTAGCATATAGTAATGGTGTTTGTTTGAATGCAGGTGGTCGCTGCTGTTGTTTTTCTCCGGATGGGAAAGCTCTGGCGGTAGGACTAAATGATGGCAGCTTCCTTATTGTTAATGCAGACACTCTGGAGGACCTGGTGTCATTCCACCACCACAAGGACCTCATCTCCGATATACGCTTCTCTCCTGGTAAGTCAACACACGAAAGCCAGACATGACATACTGAGTAGTAAGTCTATTCTGAGTAGAGCCACAAATAGTTTCTGTCAGGCTTTGAAATCGAAAACACAAGCCCTATCAGACTGCAAGACATTCAGAAGTAAAAAAGTTTAAAATAAGACTTTCTCAGGTTTGCAAGGAAGGAAAGAAAGTTTTTAGACCGGTTGGCTTGTAGAGGATGAGACATTTGAGAGACAGTTGTATTATTATATTGTTGTTACATATATATTACATTTGTAGCATTAGACACTCTTTTCTCTGATCCTTTGGACAACTATTAGCATGGTTTAGGAATAAATTAACACTGATAAATGCGTTTAGGTGCAGGGAAATATTTGGCAGTGGCCTCAGGTGACACCTTTGTGGATATATACAATGTGATGAGCAGCAAGAGAGTGGGTGTATGCAAAGGCTCCATGAACTACATCACTCACCTGGACTGGGACAAAAGAGGTAATATGTCCATACATACACATATCACCTAAAGAATAATTTAAATAGTGTAGTTGTCTAAAATAGTGTTAGTAACTGTGTTGCCATTCAGGGCCAGCTATAGACATGGGCAGCGGTAGGCTAAGCCCACCCAAACGTCTGTCTTGCCCATCCAATCAAAATTTGGTAGAGACCGCGGTATCCATTTTTATCTCCGCGGTATACGTTTTTATTCTCTTTGGTACGATTTATGCTTTTATAAAAGCAGTTTGATGCAAGGATTACGGAGGCTGACAGTCATGCAATTCCTAAAATGCGGAAATATTTGCTTACAAATGCAATGCATTGATTTTTGTTGCCCTTACAAAAGCCTGTTAGTGGATCCAGCAACAGTGACTGTAATGTGGTTGCTTTTGCTTAAAAAATCCATTGTTTACAGATCCCTAATCGATCTATCTATCTATCTATCTATCTATCTATCTATCTATCTATCTATCTATCTATCTATCTATCTATCTATCTGTGTATCTATCTATCTATCTATCTATCTATCTATCTATCTATCTATCTATCTATCTATCTGTGTATCTATCTATCTATCTATCTATCTATCTATCTATCTATCTCTATCTATCTATCTATCTATCTATCTATCTATCTATCTATCTATCTTCACTCCAACTTTAAAAACATTAGAATATTGCATAAATTTGTGCTTATTAGTCCAGTCATAACCCTTCATTTAACATTTTAATGTCTTTTTAAGACCCAAAGCAAGCATATTAGTACAACAATATTTTTGCTATTCCATCATTTAATTGGTTGAATTACAGTACAGAGTATCGATCTCCTCAAACCCACCCCCAAAAATTGCCCACCTGGGATACCTATCTTTCCACCCTTCTATAGTTAACAAGAACCGTTCAAAATTACTTTTTCTATAGCTGTGCTTTATTTTCTCAGGGAAGCTTTTGCAGGTCAACACTGCAACTAAGGAGCAGCTATTTTTTGAGGCCCCTCGTGGGAAGAAGCAAACCATTTCTGCTGTAGAGGTGAGAGATGCTCAACATATTGTTGTGGTTGCTCTTGTCGTAGGTCTAAATTAGGTAAGGGCACTCATAAGGGCAAGAACATGGCCCACTTCTTATTTGTGGGGTCTATATTTAGACACAAGGAAATTGGGCTGCACCTAAGATCACTGGTGCTTTATGGTAGTAACTTACCTCGCTCGGCTTGTGAAGTACACTTTACATTATTTACTGTGTCTGTATCCAGGTGGAGAAGATCGAGTGGAGCACATGGACATGTGTGTTGGGAAGCTCCTGTGAGGGCATCTGGCCAGTGGTTAAAGAGGTTACCGAGGTAACAACGGCATGTCTCAGCAGCGACAGACAAGTGCTGGCAACAGGAGATGACCTTGGATATGTAAAGCTTTTCAGGTATCCTGTTAAGGTAAGAGTGATTGTTAAATTATTAAAGGCGGGAATATGAAATGTACAATTTAGTTAATGCTTTAGATTTTTTTTAAAGAATTTGTTTATGATGCAACAGTTTAGTTTCTCTTGTAAAATGTGCTTTATTTGCTTTGTTGATTACTTAAATTGTGTTAAATGTTCTCTAATATTAATTAGGGAAAATATGCAAAGTTCAAGCGCTATGTGGCCCACAGCACCCATGTGACCAACGTACGCTGGACACATGATGATTCTCTGCTGGTAACAGTGGGTGGAGCTGACACATCTCTCATGATTTGGAGCCACGACACTGAGGGCTGTCGGGAGGTGCGCCAGTGTGATAGCGAGGAATCTGACATTGAGAGTGAGGATGACGGGGGTAAGAATAACTATGTTTGATAAAGCTAAAGTAAAAACATAAACAAGACCTATTAAGCCATGTTGCAACAAGTTGAATATTATCCTTGTCATCTTGTTTTTGAAACACTTTCTATACGAGGTGCTGAAAAGATCTACAGTCAGATTGCTGAGTGACATTTTAGACTTCTGAATGATCTGATTTTCACATTTCAAATGACTAAAATGTTGTTTCTTTCTGCTCTCTTCTTTTTTTTGCAGGCTACGATAGTGATGTGACTCGAGAGAATGAAATCAACTATGTAATCAAGGGCTTATCTACCAATATTAGACCCATGGCAGGGGTCAAGCCTCATTTACAGCAAAAAGAGCCTTCAGCAGATGAAAGGTATGTCTGGAAAGCCATTTTCAATGATAAAGTTTCTATAAAACACTGCCTTTCAAACTTTCATCTATGATGTATATAGTCTTATTTAGTTTTGTTTTATTCTTCCAAGTTTTATACACTTATTTGCCTCTCTAACAGGAATGTTTGTCCGTCTGCTTTTTATGAAATTATCTAATCAGTCAGTCACGTTGCAGAAGTTCAATGCCAGAAACAGGCAATGGTTTAAATCTTATCGTTTTACTGTGCTTTAGATTCCAGTTTTTAGCTGACAGGAGCAGAAGCCACTGTGGGCTTTCCGCCTTTCTGTAGACTGAAACCATTTTATGGAAATGTGTTTTACACAGCTGCTGATGTAGAGACAGTCAGTCACACTCATCATTTTAAATGACTGATCCTAAACCCGCAGTTATGAGCAGCTTTTCTCTTGATAAGCAACCAGAGGCAGCACCAGGCAGCAGTTTGAGTGAAACACTTTTACAGCGAATTGTATATCGCTAGTCTGAAGTCCGTGACCTGTGGTCAGAGTAAGGCTACGCCTTCTTAATACAAAGTCAGTGCAAAGAAAATAATAAGAGGCAAATTTGCTTCAGATTATGCGAAATACACAATGCATTGACCACTAATATGCAATATACTCTTTGATCGCATCTTCCAAGCAAATTTAAAAAAAAATGTAACTCAAGCGGAAAATTCGCATGATGCATTATCACCTCAGCTAATCCGCAAACAGCTCATTTAATCGTCCGTTCTATTGGACAATAGAGAAGAGCGTTATTGTAGCCATCTGCAAGCACTAAGAAATTTATGATTAGGAATAAACACATTGCGCTTCGAAAGTAAAAACATCCGACAAGTAACCTACAAGCATTACACACACTCCGCCTATGATGATAATGAATAACTGATACAGGACATGTGCAGGAAGAAAGATGATACACAACTCTAATATGTGAATTCTATTTTAGTTTTACATTTACATTTACTCTCTGGCATTTGTTAGGAAATGTAACATCTTTTGGTCAGCAGTTTTACACCTTAACCACTGAGCTACCACTTCCCACCAATTTTCTTGTCTTAAACCTTCTGTAGCCTTTCAACTTTAACATAAATTCCAGTGCAGACTATTCTTGAATTTAAATGTGTACAATATTTTACAATCTAATAGTGTTCAATGTTGGATTATTGTGTCCCTCACTGATATATAATATCAAAGCAGTTTTTTTTAAACCTAAAGATCATTTTCTTCCCTTATTAAGATTAGTTTTAATGGTGCTGATGTGCTGTTAAACATTATAGTCACCGCTGACCAGCAGTGCTGTAAGATACTTCACTCATTACAATAAACAACGAGCTTATTATTTAATATTTGTCCGTGAACAGATTATATTTCCAGGTTATCCTGTTAAAATGAGAAATTAGATTCTTTTAAAACCCCAAAGTAGAAAACACAACCAAATTATTGATCGCTTATTTAGTTGGATTGAAGTAATGAAATTATTGACATATTTATGACCAAGAGATTCATGGCAAGCACTTTGTTGTAAGAAATCTAGCATCCCGGTAACTTTCTCTTCCTCACATCCTCATTTCTATGTCTGTCTCTACTTTGCACTCTTTCCTGTCACCACATGAAGGCAGGGGGTAGTCAGGTAAGACGTGCCTCTGTAAGAAACCAAAGTTTTAACTGTCCTCTGTGAATATTGTGAATATCTGTAAATATTCTTTCTATTTCAGTCTGCTTTTTCTTTTGCTTTAAAGCCAGTGCAAGCAGGTAGATGGGTTTACATGCATTCGTAGCAAGGATATCTAATCTTGCAGTCAGATAGATCAGACTGTATTGCTTAGTGTTGGCTGTTCTTCTTCTTGTACCTTAAAACATTTTACGTCTGATAGTGCCGCAGCTATTTGATCTTATTACAGCTTATTTAAGGTATAAATAATTTTGTCCTGCCTCCTGTTTTGCTAGCTCTACGCCATTGTTTTTCAAACCCCAATGCTGCTGGTTTTACATAATCACTGCTGTCACTAAATATTGCTTACATTTAAAAGGTGCTTGAGCTCTGTTGTGTATTTTGTGTTCTCAGCGCCCCTGTGTTGTGTTTTTTCAATCTGGTGTACTTTCCTGAGATCTAAAAAGAAGACAGTGGTTCTAACTTCTAACTTCCTTTTTTTCCCCCGTTAACGCTTCCATGAAGGGGCTCAAGGTACGCAGAATCCATCTCACTCAGCACTGGTTACACAATCATTTTAGATTCTTAGGATGGTTCTAATGTGTCGAATCTAAATGATAATAAGAGAGATATTGTCTCTTGGAACCGCTGTTTGATAGGCTAACTTTCAACTCTTTGTATTTGTGCTTGATTCGGACCCAGACCCCCAGTAAGCAGGTCATTGCCAGTACCAGAGAAACTGCAAACCAACAATGTGGGGAAGAAGAAAAGGCCCATTGAGGTAAAGTTCATGTAAAGCAATGAAAAGGTGGAGGGTGGCATAAACATCTAAAGAAATCAGGCAGCAGTGTATGTCATATAGTTATGCTTATAGAATTGAATATACGGGAGAGGAAGGGAAGGCAAGAGAAGGGAAGGTTAAGGAAAAGAAAGGGAAGTGGAGAGGAGAGAAGAAAAAGGAAGAGTACAAACCTTAAAAAGTGGGAAAATTTTTCTTACAGCAGCAAAAATGTACAAATACGAAGCATAGAATAAAAAAAATGTAAGTACAAAACAACAAAAACTATTGAAGTGTTACACAGTGAAACAAATTGCACTAAAGTGCATTGTTATTGCACAGTTCAACAATCAGTAGTAACAATAAGTATTATGGTGACTGTAAAGTCTAATAACGGCTGGGAGAAAAGTCCTTTGTATCACTTCTTTAAACACTTACGATGTCTGTCACTAAAGAAGCTGTTCAGTGATGGAACTGTTTCCTACAGCAGGTTAGAGTCGTTCTTAATCAAAAACGATAGCTTAACTACCATCCGTCTTTCTTTCAACTGCTGTACTGGGCATTTCGAGGACTTAGCTGGCCTTCCTCATTAAACTGTCCATTTTTTTCCTGTCTGCAGTAGAGATGCTGCTGCACCAGAGTCAAAAAGGTCTTCATTAGCGAGCCCTATACTCCAATAGCTCTTGGTCTCCTCAGCAGAAAGAATCTGCTCTGTAAATCTACATCTTGTGGCCACAAAATGACTGGTATTTCCTATTAAGCCATGTTGCTTCTGCTGTGATTGGGAAAATGTATACAATACTAAACAACCCAGTCCACCAACTCGGGTATAGTAATAGCTTTGTTCCAACAGCTATCTTTTTTTTCCTTTTTAATGTTTCCTGTAGGGGATGTCTAACTCTGTTTCTCCTTTGCACATGTCCAAACCACCTCAGTCTGGCCTATATGAGCCGTATCTCTGGTGTGCTTGTTCCTACCCTTGTCCAACCGCATTAATACCAAAAAGAAGCTTAAAATATGTGGGAAATCAGACATCCATGAGTCATCCAGTACTCTTGCATACTATGTCTTGTATATTTTTGTCTTGTGCTGTTGTGTTTGTGTTATGCATCGACTATGAAAACCCAAGAAATTATTAATAGAAGGACAAAGAAATGATCTATCCATATTAAAAGTCTTCTGTTAAGAATATTTTGAAGGATTACAGACATGGCTGTCAGGTGAGTGTGTGGCCTGTTTGATGGTTAGGATGTGGTATCCAGATACACAGCCCTGAGGATAGACATTAGCCCAATCTCGTTAACCTTCTTTAATTGAATCGCAGTGCAGTTATTCTCTGCCTGTCCTCTTCCATCCTGCAAGTGGACTCCTATCACCTCGCCGTCATTTCCATGGAGACGACCTCTGACTCTAACCTCTCTTTAACTCTTAACACAGGACTTGGTGCTCGAACTGGTGTTTGGTTACCGTGGCAACGACTGCCGAAACAACGTGCATTACTTAAACGAGGGGGCGGATATCATCTACCACACCGCTTCAGTTGGAATTGTCCTCAACTTAACAACAGGTACGTTCTTAAAATAGGCTTCATATGAAATAAGTCTGCACATTGTACTTTTGAGTGCGGTGTAAAAAAAAAAGCTGTCTGTGATTCTTTTAGCTTGCCAGAGCTTTTATATGGAACACAGTGATGACATTTTGTGCCTCACCATTAATCAACATCCCAAGTTTCCCAACGTGGTGGCAACTGGCCAAGTAGGTATGTTTGTGAGACTGTCCTTTATTTTCCAGGATAATGTCACTGATTTTCAGCTACCACTTTTTCACATTAATGACGCATACAGCTTTCTGCCATGTTTTGCTGACTTCACTTTTTTTAATAATACTTTAATAATTGTTTTGTTGTTTCACCCAAACAAGGATGGGTTCTTTGTTGACTCGGGTTCTTCTCGAGGTTTCTTCCTATTAGCATCTCAGGGAGTTTTTCCTCGCCCTCTTCTTGCTCATCAGGGACAATCAGAGACAAACTGATATCTGTTTTATTCACATTATTCACATAATTATCTTTGTTTGTGTAAAGCTGCTTTGAAACAATGATCATTGTAAAAAGCGCTATACAAATAGAATTGAATCATATTGAATTGTTTTAGCTAGCATCAGTGTTTGTACCTATAATCAGTAGCGCAGCTATATGCTAATGATGCGCATATTATGCGGGCCTGGTATTATATGGAGCTCGGAGCTTTGATAATGAAAAGCTGCGATGGTAAAACTGTTCAGACTATCAAATCCGGAAACACTTTTAAAGTAAACACAGCTATAATGTAAAAAAATAGCTTGTTGCCCTTCGTGCTAGCTGTTAGCCACTCCATAGCACCAGCTGCAATCTTTAAAATAGTGCAAAAAACCTGGCCTTTGTTAGTGAATCCAGTTTTGGTGTCGATCTTTCTTTCTCTATTATTTCTTTTGTCTTGCAAAGACATTTTTAGTAGATCAGCAACCAGATCTGGTGTAGTTGGGTCTCTAACTGGGGGCTGTCATTTTCTTTTCGTTGACATCCACTTTCATACCTGGGAAATTCCTGATAAATGCTGGGGGTAGCACCGAGCATGTCTCTAGAACCATAGAGCAGGCTGACACTATGACACAATTTGATTGGCTGATGATGTGACATCTTTTATCTGTAAATGGCCCAGAGCATATTTAATGTAGGATATTCCAGTTTAACATCAACAGAACTAATTATAGGCCATTCGTCAGACATTAAACTAATAAAATTATAACTAAATAATCAGAAAAATATCTTTACACAATTTTATTGTGTGACCGTCAATCACTGCCTATAATGACATTAAAATGATGCTACAACAATTAACAATTTAAATGTATTACTTTGCAGAATAACAGTAAGATTGTCTTGTATCTGCTAATGAGTTATATTTTTGGTATGTTAATATGTTTATTAACATTTTGAAATGTTTGCAGGTGATGCTGGTGATATGTCAGGTAAGACATTTTGTTTGCTGTGGTTAGGCAGTGCCGCAGCTGCTTTAATAGTTTGGCACTGCAGAGTAAATCTGCTAACAGTGAGATTACGCACCTTTACCAAGCTGCTTATTAACACACTCATAGCCAGAAAACATTTCTTTCCCTGTCGAAAGTGATGATGAAACCTCCCTGACACCACTGTGTTTGACTATGAAGTTGACCACATGATCTTTGGTGTTGTGATGCATGAAAAGGCAGATTTTGTATCCGGCTCAGTTAATTTCCTCTAGAACACTGCCCTCTACTGGCACATGTACACATTTACATGTTTTGGACAAACTCGCTGTTAGGATTATTTACATATTTTTTTAAAATACGTGTTCATTCAAAAGTTGAAGGTTAAGATATATATCTTCGCACCAGTGTGTTATATATTTTGGACTCAGTGTTATATACTTACATCTGACATTTTAGTGAAATGAATAACTGAATTACAGATTATGTCATTAGTAAAAAGTGTGTGTATTCTTATATTATATACACATTCACATACATTTAAATAAATAACTGTATATGGTAAGTGAAAGAGCATTTTATATATATAATTATGTTAATATTTAAGGGTTTGTAAGTGAATTATCTCAGCCCTACACCTGAATTTTCTAACTGCTCCTCAGCCACATCTCCTTCCATCCACGTATGGGATGCCATGAATAAGCAGACTCTGTCTGTGCTGCGCAGCTATCACTCCCGGGGCATCTGCTCAGTCAGCTTCAGTGCTACTGGCAAGCTGCTCCTCTCCGTCGGACTGGACCCCGAACACACCATCACCATCTGGAAGTGGCAGGAAGGTAGTGTTAGAACTGATTCTCTCTGTTCAGCTTCCCTCTGTCTGGACACAGGGCATTTACTCTCTTACAGCATTACCTACTCTGTTATTATTACCTAATACTTAATGTTAAAAACTGCACTGTATAATAAGCCGCATTTACACTGCACACTAACTACACTGTCTGTCTATCTATCTATCTATCTATCTATCTATCTATCTATCTATCTATCTATCTATCTATCTATCTATCTATCTATCTATCTATCTATCTATTTACATTTAGATTTACATCTATCTCTATTTACAGACACCCTTATCCAAAGCGACTTACATATATCTCTTTTATACAACTAAGCAATTGGGGGTTAAGTGCCCTACTCAGAGGCCCAACAGTGGTGGCTTGGTGGTGCTGGAAATCGAACCCCAGCCTTTTAGTCTATCAGTCTAACACACTAACCACTGTGCAACCACTTCCCCTGTCTGTCTGTCTGTCTGTCTATCTATCTATCTATCTATCTATCTATCTATCTATCTATCTATCTATCTATCTATCTATCTATCTATCTATCTATCTATCTATCTATCTATCTATCTATCTATCACAAATATTTCTACATGTCATTTCTATATTGTACCTTTTTCAGTGTTAATACTTCATTGCATCTTTATTGCTGTCACAGTTATTTGTGTTGCTCTGCCCTCTTTCTTTGTCTCTTACTGCCTTGTCCCTTATTACTCTTATCTTATTGTACATGCACACAAATGTTGTATATACACAAATTTAATACAAAATTGCATGTATCGCAGTATATATTTATATACAGTACATGTGACTGTTAATCTAATTTCCTAAGGTGCCAAAGTTGCCAGTCACTCCGGTCACACACAGCGGATCTTTGTGGCAGAGTTTCGGCCTGACTCGGACACTCAGTTTGTGTCTGTGGGCATAAAGCATGTGCGCTTCTGGACGCTCGCCGGCCGCGCTCTACTCAGCAAGAAAGGAGTGCTGAGCTCCATCGAGGATGCCCGCATGCAGACCATGCTCTCTGTGGCATTTGGAGCTGTAAGTGTATCTGATTTATTCTACACTCAGGCATAACGCAGCATCTGCAGGACTGGATACTGTTCACGTTTCATTTAATAACAGCGTGTCTATTGTGATGAACTAGAAAAAAATTGACTAGATTATTTTCTAGAAAATGTAGCACCTGTTAACAATTAAGAAATAAGCACATGTATATACAGTATGTTGATGTGAACATGGATAAAATTACCCAGGAAATGAATTAGAATGAAACGTGCTTTGCTTGTACTGTTCTCTCTCTTTCGCTTAGAGGCCACTAGATTAGTGCAGATTTGTTTTCTTTTCAGAATAACTTGACATTTACAGGTACCATTAGTGGAGATGTGTGTGTATGGAAGGAACACATTCTAGTACGAATTGTGGCCAAGGCACACACCGGTCCTGTTTTCACCATGTACACCACACTGCGAGATGGTCTCATCGTCACAGGCGGCAAGGAGCGACCGTGAGTTACCTTACACTCTTATCTCACACAATGTTGGAGCAGTAAAGAATCAGTCGGGCTGTGTTGTTCTTTGTTATTAAATGTTTTCAAATTTGAAACAATGGCTTAGCAGACCCCTAAAACCAAGGAATTGATTATATAGCAAGACGACTCCTTGTACGTGTGTGTACGCACTAACAGGTCTAAAGAAGGCGGTGCTCTGAAATTGTGGGATCAGGAGCTGAAACGCTGCAGGGCTTTCAGACTGGAGACTGGTCAGATCATCGACTGTGTGCGTTCTGTCTGCAGAGGAAAGGTAGGACAGAGCGTAATCGAAATGATACGCTTAAAGCAATAGTGGCAACAGTATTAAAATTAATGTAACAGTAATTTGTTACAGTTACTTAGGAAATGTGTGTAATTAAATGACAGTTATTTACAAAAATATAAAGGATTACAAATAGGGTTACATTAAAATGTTTTATTTAAACATTCAAGGATATGATAAATAATTTTCATTTGTTGTTGATTTGCCCGATACCTGCTGCTAAAGCTGTTTATTAAAGCGGTGATATTCTGAGGTTATGATTGATTCTCTGGTTTGAATTTCAATAATCCACATTGCCACTGAAAGCTTTAGGCTACTACACCCTGTCTGAGAGTAAGATTACTCTGTCTGGTAGAAATGTTTAGATATAGATGGATGGATGGATGGATGGATAGATTATTTGGTCTTTTCAGGATTTTGTGTCTCTTTTTGTGTTGTTGTGAGTTGGAGTCACAGTGTTTTTGGTAGCTTTTTAAATATTTGCAGTAGTTTTTGTTAGAAAAGTGACTTTTGCGTATTAATAGTGTTTTTTAAAGATATTATTGGGGCATTTTTTGCATCTATGGGTCACCAGTGCGCAACAACTTGCGCCTGTGGGTGCCGATTCTTAACCCACTACACTACAGCACCGACCAAAACAGTTTCAAAATATGAACCAAAATAAAGATAATAAAATAATAGGGAAACTTAAAAAAAGGTTGCTGTGGTTGGAGAAAGTTGCACGATTGCGCAGATTTCACAGGGATTTAAATAGAAATAGAAATTGTGTTTTAACAATCATCCTAACTGCTCCTTTGACTTAAAGAAGAGAAAAAAAACTCCACTTGCGCTTTATTGTCTATTTTCCGATTTTCTGCTGCTTGGCTACTGAAACACACTCACACATGCAGAGCTCTGCGTTCTGCTCGCCGAACTCTGTCTTTCTACTAGTATAGAATGTGGATAAAAACTATCAATAAATTTAATAATCAATTGACAAATTCTTAGCAATCAATACTTCCCTCTACATTGGTACATCCATCGGTTAAGTATTTAGTTTTGTAATATGGATACAAACTTTGTAAAAGATTTCTGCTTTTCTTTCTCCTTAATAATTCATTGATCTGTTGTCTTGTTCAGGGTAAAATCCTTGTTGGCACACGAAACGCAGAGATCATTGAGGTAGGAGAGAAGAACGCAGCATGTAACATCCTAGTAAACGGTCACATGGACGGCCCAATCTGGGGACTGGGAGCTCATCCGTCACGAGACGTCTTTCTCTCTGCTGCTGAAGACGGCACAGTGCGCCTCTGGGACATACCTGAGAGGGTAACATCTTTCAGACAGTCACGCATACAGTCACCCCCTCCCATCAAAGCTTTTACTTCATCCTGTGCACTGAGAAGAATCCAGCAAAATGTCAGTTTGTTAACAGTTTGTTGAATATCTGATAACACCAACAGTGCTGTAATCTTTTGGATCAATAACAGAAGATGCTGAATAAGGTAAACCTGGGCCATCCTGCACGTACCGTCAGCTACAGTCCTGAGGGTGACATGGTGGCCATCGGCATGAAGAACGGAGAGTTTATCATTCTTCTTGTGACGTCCCTGAAGATCTGGGGCAAAAAGAGAGATCGCCGCACTGCTATCCAGGATATCAGGTTAGACTTTTAACTCGGTCGACTAGCTCTTTTAACCCAGTAGATATATTTGCACTTAACTGAGGTCATTATATGTTAAAATCAGCACCTGATTGTGTGTGAATCTTTCCTGTCAGTCATGGTAATAACATGAGCCTTTATTTACCTCTAACAGAAAAACAGCAGCGTTAAACAGACGCCAGTCTCCCCGGTAGTGTTTTGGAAGAACACATGTACTGCTTTGGAAAACTCACAGATTGTTGCTTTTATGTGTATTTCACTGTGTCAATAAGTCTCCTATTATCATTAGATCAAATTCAACCCATTTTAAAATGTTTTTCTGTAATTGCTTGAAATTAACACAGCGTAACCTAGAATAGGGTGATCATTAACAGTCCTCTATAAATCGGAAGAAACACAGGGGCATCGCTAGCATTTTGGGTCCTATGAAAGAATATGAGGTTGAGCCTCCTACCACACCCATTATGCACTGTTACTACTAATAACACAGATTTCTGGTGGCCTGAAGCAATTGTCGGGAGATTATATAATGTAGTTTTTATAGGTTGAATACTTTGCCAATGGCCTCTCAAGAGCTTTTTTTCTTAATAAAGTTTTGTTGTTTATACTGCAACATTCAGTAGTTCAGTGCTTTTTTTTTGTCTGACACACAAGTAGGGTCGGGTATCATTTGAATTATAGAAATTCTGTTTATTATTCTGTTTATCTGTTTCTGTTTATTGATTACGATTCTTATTGATTCGTATTAAAGTTTTAAGGCCAAAAAATCCAACATATTTAATAAAGAGCAGCATGCAGAACACTTACAGATGAAGAACTTAAGAAATACAACAGCAAAAACAAGTATTCTACATTTTGAACATTAGTACAGTAAACGGTAATAAAATAAAAACAAATTAGTGTATTTTCTTTTCCAACTGTTCACATTTATGTTGGACAAAACTGACTGTGATTTGTGTTATCAGGATATTTTGACAATTTTGTATATAGTTATGACCTGTTCAAACAAAAGACATGAAAGACAAATGTGTTCAGAATTTGTCCACTATGAGAGGTAGTTTAGCTCTCTGAAAGTGCGGCACAGAAAACAGCCCATCAATTCTGAATTGAGTTCAGCTTCTTTCATGTGTAATGAGTTACAAATCACATTTTACACACTGAAGTATTTGTTCTGCAGTAACTTAAACATAGTAACTTAACAGTAACTTAACAAAATACTTTATTTACTTAAGTCATAATATTGTTCAGTACTTTCACTTGCACTAAAGTGAATTATTTCTTAATTAGAAATGTTCATTTCCACCACTGAGTAAATTATGTCTAGATTAGGGTTAGGTTATGTAAGTTAGCTAAAGTATAGTGTTTTTCTATAACTTGTTATCATTGTGTTAATTAAAAACTCAGTACATGTTCACCAGATCCGTGAACACTGGCTCGGAAACAAAAAAATGAGCAGCACATAAGGGTTAAATTTCTTCTTAAAAAGCCGCTGTTAGTACCGGGATTACATAAATAAAGTGACTGCAGCTCCTCGTGTTCCTCATCAGGTTCAGTCCTGATTCACGCTACCTTGCTGTCGGCTCAAGTGAGAATGCTGTGGATTTCTACGATCTGACCCTGGGTCCTCAGCTGAACCGCATCAACTGCTGCAGAGACGTCCCAAGTTTTGTCATTCAGATGGACTTTTCTGCTGATAGCTGTTTCATACAGGTACACCCGTCTGAGTCAGTGCACATTCAGTAGATTGTTTTTGCAGTTTATTAATGTTTTCAGTCCTCCTGCTCTCAACAGACTCTACTAGACTAGTGTCTTTCTTCCTCTAGCAATTAATGATCAATTATTAATTATGTGTATTCTTATAATATGTCCATTTTATGTCCACATCTGCAGTTGTCTACTGGTGCATATAAGCGTCTGGTTTATGAAGTGCCTTCTGGAAAGCAGATCACCGAGCCGGCGGTAATAGACAGAATCACTTGGGCCACTTGGACAAGGTAACCCATAGAAAACCGCAGTGCTCTCATTTCATCCCCAAATGACTGATGCTTTACCCAAATTTTTATTAGAAAACAATCAATATTGGTCATTAGATTAATTAAAAAAAATTGTGACCAATAAACAATATGCAGAACCGATTTTTAAAATTGTTTTACTTCTGTTTTTGACATAATGATAACAAAAATACTGAACAGACATTTTTATTTATAACTAACTTGTCATTTTACTAACCTTCCTTTTAAACACCTGGCGGTCGGGGGTTGAGTGGTGGTGGGGTTGAGGGTGTCTAAGGCTTAAGGTTTAATTAAAAAAAAAAAAGATAAAAAAAAAACAATGTGCACTGTCATTAAGTAAAATAATAGCTTCAGTAAAGTAATGACTGGAACAACTGCTAACTAATAATGAACAGACGAATAACATACGATAAAGTGCGTTTTTTTTTTTTCTAACAGAAAAACCCCAATTATACTAAAATAGCTGAAGATAAAAAAGCTCTCGCACCATAATGGCAGATTTGCCTAAAACGGCCACAAGATGGTGTTATAAACATATGTAATGCTATGTAATTATATATATATATATATATATATATATAATATATATATATATACACACACACACACACACACACACACACACACACACACACGTGTGTGTATAGTATGTATAACCTCTACATTGGTGGATCCTATATTACAAAATTAATATCTAATAATAAGAAAGTCTTCTATATCAGAAATATTAGCGTTAAAAATGATTATTGTTCAAACGCTTATTTTGACAGTATAAATTGTGACTGTGGACGTTTGAAAAAGCTTCACACACATTGCTATCAGAGCGTAGTGTTCACACCGGTGTGTGTGTGTGTGTGTGTGTTCAGTGTTTTAGGGGATGAGGTGGTTGGAATCTGGTCCCGGAACACAGATAAAGCTGATGTAACATGCGCCAGTGTTTCCCATTCCGGCATCAACATAGTCACAGGCGATGATTTTGGGATGGTGAAGCTATTTGACTTTCCATGTCCAGAGAAATTTGTAAGTAAATTTTGATTTGAAAAAATTATTTATTTATTTATGGAAATGTAACACAATAAGAAAAAAGCAAGATATTTTCTTGTATATGATTTATTAAAGTTCTTATGATTTTTAACAATTATGCAGAAGAGAGTAATAACTATTACCATGTGTACTGTACATGATCACTATTTTACTGCCATCTTGCAAAACAAAACAACTCTTATTACTACATAAATAAAATAGGGGTCCAAATATATAAATAAAATAAATAAAAATATATTTAAAAAAATTAAATCCACACAAAATTTTATGTTCAAGATTTTATCGGTGGATCTATTATTACTGAACCGATAACCAATAAAAGGCTAAATATCGGAATAAATATTGGTAAAACCGATTATTGGTCGATCTTGATAAAGCATCATACCACATACTGCTCTAGTCATCTGCCCCTTGTCTCTTCAGGTAGCCAGCAGAGATACATTTTTCACAGAATAGTGAATTTGATGTCGGGTTGAAACTGTGATATAAATCAACTAAGCAACAAGTTGCTTAATTATAATTTTAAAAAAAACCCCAAGAATTAGGAAGTATTATAAAATACTTTTCTGATTATTACTTGTCATATTACTACAGCACACATGATCTTATAGTCCTGCTTGTCGGAATATAAAAATATAGAGCATTATAAGTGCTGAAGCTTCTATAACACACTGCATTGTTCTTACACACACACACACATTTCTGTGAGTCTTAAAGAGCCCCCCTTGTTTATTCCTCAGGCCAAACACAAGCGCTTTCTAGGCCATTCAGCTCACGTGACAAACATCCGCTTTACCGGTGGGGACCGATTCGTCATCAGCGCTGGAGGCGACGATAGAAGGTGATTAACTATGCTGATCTTTAGAACGTTTGTATTTTTAGTTTCTTTTGAACTGCAGACATTTCACTACTGCTTGTGTGGTCAACTGACCTGAGTCAGAGAGACGATTAGGACTGAAATCTCATACATACAACATTGTTTCCTGTAGTTCTATTGCACTTGTTCCTCAACACCCGAGTAAAAAAATTATAGGACGCGTGACACTATCAACATGGTGGCTGTAGTATGTAAGAATTTCACACTACACATAACTGTACCATATAGCGCAGTGGTGGCTCGAATGGCTCCGGGGTTCAAGTGATAATTTATTGGTTGGAAGATCAGGGTTAATGTTAAACCATTACCAGGAGTCCACTATCGGGCCCTTGAGCAAAGCCCTAATCTACCCTATGCTTCAGGGATGCTATATCATGGCTGACTCTGCACTCTGACCCCAGCTATCTAAAATGGGATTATTCAAAGAAATCAATTTCACTGTGATGAACTTATATCTAAAAACAAGAAGTAAAACTCACCTGTATGAACAGTCTGGAAGTGTGTACTACAGTACTAAGATTTTTTAAAATATTAGCGACCACAAACAGGACAGAAAATCCTAGATTTAACAGGTTTCCTCCTATAAATTTTAAAATTTGTCTCAGACGACCAAATTCTAGTTAAAATCACACAGTGTGCATCCGGCTTTATGTTTTGTAATGATTCTATTTCTAACATCTCTAACATCTCTCCTGTTTTGTTTGTTAACCAGTCTGTTTGTGTGGCGGTGCGTCCACGCTCCTCACTGACACATTCGCTCCGGCTGTAGAGCCCAATGAAAAGAGCAGAAGGAGCTGGTTTTCAGGACCAGCTTCATGTTTCCAGAACCCGGTGCATGTATCTGGACACGCCTCTAATCTAACGTCTGATTGATGCCGAAAAAGAGTGAAATTCTTTGGATGATGTCGGAAATAGACTCTGTGTATCCCTTGCCTTGTGTTTCACACCATCACTGGGATGAAAATCGGAATTTTTTTTTATAAATGAATTCAACATCTTCGTCATTGTTCTTGACTACCAAAGGTGTAGCAAGCGGAACAGGATTAGCCTTAAAGCAATCTTTTTTTAAGACCTCTGGGTTTAAATGATTCCTTTTTACCCGATTACTCAGTTTTTTATGTGCTTAATGTCTTGCTGTATTTGTTCTTTGGTCTGAAATCTTTTACCAATCCAAACTCTCGTGGCCTTTTCCGTGAATGTAGCGTAGCTGTTACATTCTTGGACGTCAGCATGCCAAAGCATACTATGCACTGTACACTTGACCTGCTCACTGTGGCTCTCCAGTGGACTTTACTGTCATCCCTAAACATCCTAGACCTTAGATCCTTCCTGCACATGTACATAAGTGACAGTCTTCAACGTAATCGCGATTTCTCTGTGTGTGTGTGTGTGTGTGTGTGTGTGTAGGCTTTGTAGCCTGTGTCTGTCAACAAAGTTTAAATGAAAAGATGGTTCTATTAAAAAAATCATAATCAGGATGGAAGGATGTGTGTTGATGCTGTGTTGCATCATATAAAATCGTTATTCATTGTGCTGCTAAAGCCTTTTAAGGTCGTATAGAAAAACATGTTTATTTAACGCTTATTTGACTCAACCAGAATGTTCCAACTCAAAAAAAAAACATCAAAGCAAATGGAGGTTAATTTACACCATGCAAAATATTTTCTATTTCATTTGTTGTCAGTGCAAAATGTGTCCAGTGCATATTTTGATTTTCTGATATTGATGTAAATATCGATTGTAAAGGCATTCTTTTGTATATTTTTGTGAAATGTTTTCTTAACAGTCGAGTTTGATTAAAAAAGGAGTGTTTAATCGACTGTGGGACTGATTCTTTGATCTGTAGTATTTATGCAATAATCAACAAGAGAATCCACTCTGATTCACTGGCGTCTGAAGATTTAATCTCGCTTTGAGAGAGTAAACAAAGCACAGAGGTGTTAACGGAGCCGCTGTAGCGGCGATCTAATCGAATCGGCCCAAAGGTCCTCAATGGGACTGTCAATAATCGGAAGGATTTAATCATAACTGATTTAATCAGGGGCGTCTCATCAACTCTACTGTGATGTCTAGTGCTGACGCTGCACATAACTGCTCAGGAACATACTGATCTCACAGCCAGTCATGAGTGGAGGGATTAAAGCTGGGAATTAATCCGATTTTAATTATCATTGTACCCATAATCATCATCATCATCATCGAAGTATTTATTCCCAGCAGAAATCTGGTGGACACGGGTGTCTGCGTATGTTTATTATAATAAACTGTATAACCTGTGTAAGTGTCTGCGTTTGTTTATTATAATAAACTGTGTAAGTGTCTGCGTTTTTTTATAATAAACTGTGTAGGTGTCTGCGTTTGTTTATTATAATAAACTGTGTAAGTGTCTGCTGTTAATGTTTATTTAATAACTGTTTGTTTATTATAATAACTGGTGTCTGCGTTTGTTTATTATAATAAACTGTGTTTATTATAATACTGTGTAGTGTCTGCGTTTGTTTATTATAAATAAACTGTGTGTAAAGTGTCGTTTTGCGTCTGCGTTTGTTTATTATAATAAACTGTGTAAGTGTCTGCGTTTGTTTATTATAATAAACTGTGTAAGTGTCTGCGTTTTTTTATTATAATAAACGTGTGCTGTCTGGTTTAAATTGTCTCTGCTTTGTTTATTATAATAAACTGTGTAAGTGTCTAAGTGTCTGTGCGTTTGTTTATTATAATAAACTGTGTAAGTGTCTGTTTGTTTATTATAATACTGTGTACTGTGTGTCTGTTTGTTTATTATAATAAACTGTGTAAGTGTGTGTCTGCGTTTTTGGTTTATTATAATAAACTGTGTAGTGTCTGCGTGTTTAAGTAACTGTCTGTGTTGTTGTTTATTATAATAAACTGTGTGTGCGTTTGTTTACGTGTCTGGCGTTTGTTTTATAAATAAAAGGTGTCTGAGTTGGTTTATTATAATAAACTGTGTAAGTGTCTGCTGATTATAATAAACTGTGGTGTTTGTTTATTATAATAAACTGTGTAAGTGTCTGTGTTTGGTTCATTATAATAAACTGTGATAATAAACTGGTAAGTGTCTGCGTGTTATTATATAACTGTGTAACTGTCAGGTGTCTGAGTTTGGTTTATTATAATACTGTGTAACTGTGTAAGTGTTTATTATAATCTGCGTTGTTTATTATAATAAACTGTGTAAGTGTCTGCGTTTTGGTTTATTATAATAAAACTGTGTAGTAAGTGTCTGCGTTTGTTTATTATAATAAACTGTGCAGGTGTCTGCGTTTGTTTATTATAATAAACTGTGTAAGTGTCTGCGTTTGTTTATTATAATAAACTGTGCAGACTGTTGTCTGCGTTTTGTTATTATAATAAACTGTGTAAGTGTCTGTGTTTGTTTATTATAATAAACTGTGTAAGTGTCTGCGTTTGGTTTTATTATAATAAACTGTGTAAGTGTGCGTTTGTTTATTATAATAACTGTGTGAAGTGTCTGCGTTTGTTTTATTATAATAAACTGTGTTGCTTTTGTTTATTATAATAAACTGTGTAAGTGTCTGCGTTTGTTTATTATAATAAACTGTTGTAAGTGTCTGCGTTTGTTTATTATAATAAACTGTGCAGACTGTCGTCTGCGTTTGTTTATTTATAATAACTGTTGTAAAGTGTCTGTTTATTTAATAACCTTGTAAGTGTCTGCGTTTGTTTATTATAATAAACTGTGTAAAGTGTGTCTGCGTTTGTTTAATAAAACTGTGTGTGTTCGTTATAATAAACTGTGCAGACTGTGCTGTGTTGGTTTATTATAATAAACTGTGTGTGCCGTGCGTTGTTTATTATAATAAACTGTTTAAGTGTCTGCGTTGTTTATTATAATAACTGTGTCTGCGAAGTGTCCCTGTAAGTGTTTGTTTATTATATAAACTGTGTACGTGTCTGCGTTTGTTTATTTATAATAAAGTGTCTGCGTTTGTTTATTATAATAAACTGTGTTTATTATAATAAGTGTCTGTGTTTATTATAATAACTGTGTAAGGTGTCTGTTTGTTTATTATAATAAACTGTGCAGGTGTTCTGCGTTGTTTATTTATTATAATAAACTGTGTAAGTGTCTGTTTATTATAAACGTTGTGGTGTCTGTTGTTTATTATAATAAACTGTGTAAGTGTCCTGCGTTTTTATTATAAATAAAACTGTGCGTTTGTTTATTATAATAAACTGTGTAAGTGTCTGAATAAACTGTGGAGTGTTTGTTTTTATTATAATAAACTGTGTAAGTGTCGCTGTGTTGGTTTATTATAATAAACTGTGTGTGCTAATTTGTAAGTGTCTGCGTTTTGTTTATTATAATAACTGTGTAAGTGTCTGCGTTTGTTTATTATAATAAACTGTGTAAGGGGTGTTTTTGTGTCTGTTTGTTTTATTTATAATAAACTGTGTCTGTTTGTTTATTTTATTATAATAAACTGTGTCCGTGTAGTGTCCTGTTTGTTTATTATATAACTGTGTAAGTGTCCTGGTGTCTGCGTTTGTTTATTATAATAAACTGTGTAAGTGTCTGCGTTTGTTTATTATAATAAACTGTGTAAGTGTCTGCTGTTTGTTTATTATAATAAACTGTGTAAGTGTCTGCGTTTGTTTATTATAATAAACTGTAATAACTCTGTGTTTGTAGTGTCTGTTTATGTATTATATAAACTGTGTAAGTGTCTGCGTTTGTTTATTATAATAAACTGTGTAAGTGTCTGTGTTTGTTTATTATAATAAACTGTGTAAGTGTCTGCGTTTGTTTATTATAATAAACTGTGTAAGTGTCTTTGTTTGTTTATATAATAAACTGTGTTTATATAAGTGTCTGCGTTTGTTTTATTATACGGTTATAAACTGTGTAAGTGTCTGCGTTTGTTATATAATAAAACTGTGCAGGGTTGTCTGCGTTTGTTTATTATAATAAACTGTGTAAGTGTCGTTTGTAATCGTTTGTGGTGTCTGGTTTGTTTATTATAATAAACTGTGTACGTGTAAGTGTTTTGTTTATTAGTGTCTGGTTGTTATTATAATAAACTGTGTAAGTGTCTGTTTGTTTATTATAATAAACTGTTCAGACGTAAGTGTCTGTGTTTGTTTATTATAATAAACTGTGTAAGTGTCTGTTTGTTTATTATAATAAACTGTGTAAGTGTCTGCGTTTGTTAATAGGTGTAGTGTTTTTGTTTATTATAAACTGTGTAAGTGTCTGCGTGTTTATTATAATAAACTGCGTTTGTTTATTATAATAAACTGTGTGTCTGTGTTTGTTTATTATAATAAACTGTGTAAAGTGTCCTGTGTTTGTTTATTATAATAAACTGTGCATGCTTCTGGACTTAATACAGTTTTACTGGCTATTGATTAGTCTCAGTTGCTGAAAGCAGCTTATGCAATAAAACACACACACAAGCGAGAGAGACAGAGAAAGGGGAAGGAAAGAGACACAAACAGAGACACAAACAGATAAAGAGAGACAGGGAGAGAGAAAAGAAAAACAAAGCTAGAAAGAGAAACGAGAGAGAGCGAGATAGACTGAGAGAAAAGAGAGAGAGAGAGAGACAGAGCAAAAGAGACAGAGAGAGAAAGAAGAAAGACAGAGAGAAAATAGAGAGTGACCATGTAGATATAGAAAATGCAAAATACCTTAAAAGATGTAGCATTTAACATTTATTTCATTCATAAATCTTATTTACAGTCTTTATGTACAATTTGGAAAGAAAAGATTGCATTATTTATACTATTAGCGAGTTCCAGCAGGTTTAATCATGACAGCCTCAATGCAGCAAATAACACTATATTTTTATGGTGCGGGTCTGTTTACGCTTGTGTGTGGATGGTTTTTAAAGCACACTTAGTTAGTGCTTCTCAGTTCCTTTTTTATTTCGGGTCAGGTGGTCTGAGTTCTCTAACACACCTGGTTGATCTTCTTTCGGTTCCTCTATCATTAAATGTTTATCAAAAAGGGGAACCGGAACCTGATTATCGCAGTGGAGTATTGGTGATTGGTATTGGTAGCATCAGGATTAGAGTTTGACAGAGAAAGAGCTACCACAGGAGCAGCCGTGTTCTGCCTGCGGGTTCCTCAGCACCTGGAAGGAGGAGCGGATGAGCTCCTGACTAAAGTCGAGCGTTGCTCCTTTCACAAACTCCAGACTCTCCTCGTCTACTATCACACCCACGCCGTTCTGTTCAAAAACCCTGGACAGACACGGAAACGGACAAACAGTGAGTCCAGATATACAAGGGAGTATCATAACCCCATTGTGCTGCCATCTGTTGGTGTGTCTCGAAACTTATTGATACTTTCGCCATTTTATATGCCTGTTGTAACTTGAAGTTGAAATAAAATAAAATGACACATAAAATGACACATTCTAATGAAAATGTGTTAAAAAAAACGCATTAAGATTTCTCAAGCTTTATTGTGGAAAAGAAGTGTGTGTTGATGTAGTCGTGTTGCTCTGGTAGTGCATAAACACCTTACACAAAAACTCAACCAAATATATGATATATATCCTGATATATCCTAAACCGATTCATTTGTTTGGTACATCATTATAAACATTCAGACAATAAAGTTCAGGTTGTAAAAATAAAAAGTTTGTTTATTTCTCTGTAATGATCATTCTGTGGTTAATAATTGTTAAGATTTTTATCAATCATATGTAATTTGATGAAGTAAACGGTCTTATCAATGAGCAGACAGTGTGCGGTGTAAGCCATGTTCTGTTCTTAGGCCAGATTAGTTTGCTGCCTAAACTGAATGCTATAGAAATCGAAGTGAACATGAGGAGAGGAATGTGTGATTTAGTGTGGGAGAATTCAGAAGTAAAAAATTAAGTTTATTGTTAATGTTGAAATACTGTTCAGATGACTGCTAAAATAATTGCTTGGGAAAAAAAAAAAGATTCATTAGTGGGGAAAAGCTCTCCTTTTTTAGCTTATATTTATCATCAAACAATAATTTAGTTAAAAAATTAACAATAAATCAATAATTCTACATTAATTTTCCAGATGTTGGAAAGTACTTATAACACACACCTCATAAGAACATAAGCGAGAATTAGGTTACATATTTCCTACTATATTACAGCACACTTTGTGTTATGAGTGGATGAGTGTGATAAGTGTGATAAGTGTGATGAGTGTGTGATTGTGTTACCGGTCATCTCCGTTTTTGACAGTGTCCACAGCAAACTTGTACTGGAAGCCAGAGCAGCCTCCACCCTCCACCTGAATCCTCAGATATTCTCCATTCTGCAAGATTTCACTCAGCCTCTGCACGCAAACCAACTCCCATAGTAAACCTTCCACATGGCGTTGCTATATACAGTTGAGCTCATAAGTATACACCCCCCCCTCAGTTTTATTTTCTTTCGCCAATAATGAAACAAATAATAATTAAATTTACATGAATTAATTCCTTGATTCTTAACGCTGTGTGTTAATACCTGGATGATTCTGGAGTTCTTCATGCACATGTAAACTTGGTAATGGAGGTGGTTTGGATTCTTAATCCCTTGATTATCCTGAGCTCTAGGTTTTTTAGATTAACTCCTCAGATATTGTACAATCAATGCCTGTTTGAGCCTTTTCAGGCAACAGGAACTCGACTGAGGACAGGAAAAACTCCCTGAGGTGAAGTAGGAAGAACCCTTGAGAGGAACCCGATTCAATAGGGAACCCATCCTCGACTGGGTGACACCGCATGTTATTGTTAATTACAGCATATTGTAATGATCAGGATAATGGATTTATTTTACATTTTAGGAAACAGGTAAACATGTAAACTTTTGAAAAAAATCTTTAACTAAAATAACAACAATAGCAAAAATTATCTTACAAATATTAAACAATTAAATTGCAATTTAAAAGATCCAGCTTATTTTTTTTTTTAAAGAGATACAGAGAGAAAAAAGAGACAGAAAGAGAGAACAAGCGAGAGCGAGAAAGAGAGAGAAGAGAAAGAGACAGACAGCGAAAGGAAAGAGAAAAAGGAGAAAAATAAGAAAGAGAGAAAAGAGACCATGAATATATATTAAAATATGCAAAATATCTTGAAGAATGTAACATTTAACATTTATTTCATTCAGTAAAATTAGGAAAAGAAAATAAATTGCATTATTTACACTAAAGCCTCAACGCAGGAAATATAGACTATAATCGAAAGATCATGTCTAAAATAATTTACATATATTTTAATGTGACACTTTAAAACTTTATAGAAAACAAGTGAAAGGAAATTTTATTCGATCATGACAGTGTGTGTGTGTGTGTGTGTGAGGATATACAAACCTTGGCACACGCATCACTGAGATGTACTTCATGATCAGTGGGACTGGAGGAGACGAGCGGTCCCTGTGATGAGCTGCTGCATCTGTAACCCAGTGTGGAGACCAGAGGAGACCTGTGACATGTCTGTAGTCCTGCTGGAGACAACCTGCAGAACAAAACCAGCTGTTGGTCAACTGTCCAGTGAACAGGAGTGTCTAATGCCGCAGAGGAAACCGGGTGGCGGTTTCTGTCCATTGTACACTGAAGGGTATTGAAAAAACACTGTAGTCAATAACAACCCCAGATATATTGATTTAATAGGGGTGGCCAGGGCAAATCTGGGGTGGCTCACTAAAAAAATAAACAATTACTAGCTCTCTCTATCTATATATCTGTGTGTGTGTGTGTGTGTCAATGAAGAGACACTGTGAAATTAGTCTGCTGCCTAAACCAACTGCTATAGAAATAATAGGGGTGGCCAGAGCAAATCTTTGGGGGTAGCACGCCAATAATAATAAATAATACACTTAAAATGTAAAATATCATAATCAATTTGAAAGCATTTTATTTTACTTCATGAACTTTTGTAAATTAAGATTAAGCATTCAAATCATAGTGCCCACTGCAACATCATGCTAGGGTTGCCCTAATGTTTACACACGGTGGTCGTGGTCCTAGAGGGGGCGCCACTAACTATAGTAAATATACATACATACCAACGTAAATCTATTCGCATTACCGCGGGGTTCCATATAAAATATTAACCAGTATTTATCAAATAAATGAATGTTAGTCAGTAAAGGTAGCAGCTTTAGCTTTGTTAGCAGCTTTACCCTTGACTCTGACCTAACATAACTAGCATGCAATAGCAGCGGCGCGCGATAGCTAACAGCACATGTGGATAACTCGACACATATATTCAATATCAGTGAAAAAAAAACAAAACCTGTAGTAAAATACGGCTTTATAGCTCGTATTTTTAATAAAAATAATTTTTTTACGAAGTGAGGTTTTAATAATAATAATAATAACCTACTTTATAACGTTCCATGCTCTAGTTTTGAACGCGCTTATCGCCAGTGCTCTAACCAGTGACATCTTTCATAACATAACAATGACCGGCGACGGGTTGCCAGGTCTTCAACAAAAAACAACAACTTTTTTAAAACCATCGAAACATTTACATACGTCGACTATACATAATAATAATATTTATTACAACAGCTAAATCGAATTGTTTGTTTTTCCCGATTCATTTTGTAATTGTAATTTTTAAATTTTAACTTTTTAACGTAGGATATTAGAATATCTGGCCATGAGGCGGGAGCTTAAAGCGTTTTTTTCTCAACTCAAGCAATTCTACTGGTCAGAGAGTTAAAGACAAACGGCTGCCATTGGTTCAATGCGCTGTCAAACTAATCACGAGTTTGTTACGTCAGTATCGTGCGGGATGGTCATAAAGGAACTCGGCGCAGTCTTGTGACCAGAGGAACTGGGAGTGATTGGAATTGCGGGCGGACACGCGTGTAATATATTAACACTGCTGTAATAACTCTTTATTTATTATTTATTTATTTAAAGTTTTAAAGATTTTAGTTAGTATTAATAAAGCTTACGGTGATGTTTAATTGTAAAGATAATTATGGGTTGTGTTTATCAGTATTGTAAAACTTGAAGTTGGTTGGTTGGGGTTTGTAAATAAAGTTAAATGACCCCGCACGGTCCTGTGGGTGTTTGTAGTTTAGTTCGGAGTTCATTTTGAGGCAGTTTGTAAAGAAAGAGCATTTAAAGTTGTTCTGTGTTTGACAGGTAGTGAGGACTGACCTGTGTGATGGAGTTCCGCGTTGTTGTGTGTGTTTTCTCACTACTGTTGTTGCTCGGATTCTCTCAGGCAGAGCAGGTGAAGTTCATTGACTGTGGTAAGTAAATTAACCCTTTCTGTTCAGTCCTGCATCAGTGCTTTAATATTTATTTCTTATTTTTTTTGTAATCCCGAATAAGCATGACGTTGCTGGGAATTGAACCCACAACCCTCTGATCAGCAGTCCAACTTTTTTAAACCATTGAACTAAACCACTTTATTCTGTAGTTCCCATCAGAAATTGAAATCAACAAGCAGCAGATCAACTTGTGCTTTTTTTTATGTTATTTTTATTATATGAAAGTAAAGCAAAACAATGAAGTGGGTTTTTTTTCTTCCAGCTACGAACTAATAACACAGTATATTTCCGGTCCTGGTGGGATGATCAGGCTTCGGTTCTGTATTTCGCAAGAGGAGACATTTGCTTAGTTTACAAAATTATTTCCATTTTGCAACCGTCATATTTTAGAAAGTTTATGGCATCATTCCATTTGTATAGGTGGATAAATTAGTGTGTGAAGCCTGAAGGCAGGAGATTAGTTCTAGGACAGATATTGTTTTTACAAGCTTAAAATGATGATGATGATGATGATGATGATGATGATGAATTCTTCTTATGCTAAATCTCTTTATTTAAGCAGAACCAACCGCATAGCATAATACTCCATCCGGTCTGACATGTGACTGTGAGTCAGTTGCAGGATTTTACTGTTTGTGTTGTCTCCCCTCCTTTAGGCTCATCTGTAGGACATGTGATTGAGGTTGACATTAACCCCTGCCCAAGTCAGCCATGTCAGCTCCACAAGGGACAGTCCTATGCTGTAAACGTGACTTTTTCCAGCGGTAATTAACTTTGTTCTGCTTTTCCACTAAAGTTATATTGTGTGTGTGTGTGTAATCTGATGGTTTAAACTATACTATCCAAAGTAAATTAAATTGCACCAAATGTACATAGGAGGCGCTGATGCAAAATTTAAATACTATTTGGACATTTTAACCATCACCTTCTTAACTGCACTTAATAATGTGTCCCTTTTTGCACAAATTGAGGAGCATAAAGACAAGATTTACCCCCTGTCGATTGCAAATCCTGTAAATTCCCGTTAATGTTGTTGCTAATGATGAGCCGTGAAACTGATTATTTAGGGACCGACAGTCAGACAAGCAAAGCTGTGGTCCATGGCGTGATCGCTGGTGTCCCTGTTCCCTTTGCAATCCCTAACGATGACGGCTGCAAGTCTGGAATCCAGTGTCCTATTCATAAGCAAAAGAGCTACAGCTATGTCACCCAGCTGCCTGTTAAAGCAGAGTACCCCCCGGTGAGTAAGGATTTCCATTCTTTCTCCTCATTACTGTGCACTGATCTCCCAGTCCCTTGCTGGTATAATTGTGGCTGTATTTTTTTTGTTTGTTGTTTAAAGATAAGACTGGTTGTGGAATGGGAACTCCGAGATGAATCCAGTAAGGATTTGTTCTGTATCAAGTTTCCTGTCCAGATCGTCAGCTGAGCATCAACACCATTTCCAGCAAAAGGGACGTTGTGGGTTTTTTTTATATGTACTTTAGATTTTAAGAAATTGTTTTAAAATGTTTTTTTTTTTTTGTCTAACTTGTAATGAACACTGATTTTAAATATAGAGGAAATATTTAGTCAGTATGATCTTAGTAATCTTGAGTTAATATTTAAGTGATTAAATATTAATGATTAAACAACATCAATGCATTTTTTGGCTGCTGTGTCTATATTAAGTGATGGTCCAAATGTTCTAATCTTTAAACATCATTTTTTTTAATATCAGTTATCAGAAATAGAAATATTTTGAATGTAGGTGTCTGAAATAAAGAACTTTTTAACTTGGCAATGTTTGACCAATATTGTACCATTTAACATGGATTTATTAATTAAATGATCTATTTCTCTTTACTGTTACCTTTTAATTGATTACCTTGGTAAAAATATGGCCAGGTTTTTTTTTCTCCCTCTTAAATTAGATACAAATGCACATCACAAAAGTTATCAATTGTGTGCTTTCATTTTTATTAGAATTTTTTTTCGCTATTTGTCCACACAAAAACATTCATCTCAAGTTTCTGAACGAAGTCAACACAAAGTTTAAGTTTCCAGACTTATTTGGTTTCACAGAACTGTGCAATCCTGATCATTGGAGCAAAACTCTTAGACTACGTCTAATAAAACATCACCAGGCTCATAAAAAACAGAAAACATAAGGATCCGTCTGATTGACTCATCTCAACACACTTAAATTACAACTGAAGCAATCACAGGAACTCATCTTTGTATGATGAGAAGCTGTATTAAATGACTCTTTTCTGCTGCAACACAAAGAAAAGGAATTAGTTGGAGTTTAATATTGTTCTACAGTTTACAATCCAACAAAAAACACTTGCATTCAGTGTCAGCAAACAATCTATTACAACCATCACTCAAAAGTTTCTATTCCTATGTGGCTTTTAGAGCCGAACATTATTCCCGTATAAAGCACAACCTTTCACGTACAAAAATCATGAAATCATTTTTGTGGTACTGCAAAGTAAAATAAAAACATGCACAGGATGAGTCACGGTTCCAAATTAAGAGTATATTGTAAGGAAGCGTCTCATTGGACAAAATGTTCCAGATCATCACATTAAGGCATCATAGAACCAGTTATTAAGCAGCTTTTCAGCTCTGGTTAAGTCAAAATAGTAAAGCTTCAGGCTGTAGAACTGCACAGAGCTGGCTTGAGTTTGTGGTCGCAATACCGGCTGACCAAATTTTATTAGTTGGTCATGTGCAAAAGTATTTCATTTTGTATATTCTACACAACAACATCCATCACGCCATACCATAAAACACGACGAAACACTGCTGAAGAGAACTGGAATCTGAGCAAGAAGTCTTTACAAAGTTAAAAGCGTAACTAAACGTGGTTTCGGAAAGAAAAGAGCGCGCTGATGCTGAAAGCTGGCTGTTGCACAGATGTGCAGTGTGAGCGTTAGCTAGCACTATAGCTTGTTTGGAAGCGAGTCCTGGGTTCAGGATGAACGATTCACTGTCCGTTTTTTTGTTTGAGTCTCTCGAGTCGCTGGAGCAGGGCATTCCCGAAAGCTTCCCTGTAAGCCGGGCTCAGAGTGTCCAGGAGCGAGTAAACAGTCTCGTGATACTGAGAGCTCAGTCCCGCATCCACCTGATCAAAACTGTGACCCACCACCTGCAACACAACACAATGAGAAGAAACTAAATCAATTGCAGATTTACCAACCTGTAAGAACCTGACAAACAGCTCCACCTACTGGAAATGCCCAGCCCAGGACATACTGTACACTCCAGTCACCAGCTGTGGAACAGTGGCTGACCATGTCATTCAGTGTAGAAAAGTATCTCTCTCTCTTTCTCTCTCTTTCACACACACACACACTTTCACTTATATGTTATTTAATTTTACTTTCTTTTCCAACATTTTTTTTTAAAGTTAAAGCTATTTATTAGATCCTGTTTCTCAGTGGTTAAAGTGTTAAACTGCTGATTGGATGATCATGGTTTAATTACCAGCCTCTTCAAAATGGCCCCTAAGCAAGGCCCCTAACCCACAATTGCTCAGTTGTATAAATTAAATAAATGTTTATGTTTAAAAGATTTGGCAGACGCCCTTATCCACAGCGACTAACATTAATCTCTATTATACAATTGAGTCATTGGGGGTTAAGGGCCTTGCTCAGGGGCCCAGCGGTGGCTACTTGGTGGTGCTGTGGATCGAACCCCGATTTATTAACATTCCAACATCTTAACCACTGCGCTACCAATGTAAGTCGCTCTGAATAAGGGCGTTTGCCAAAATGCCCTGCAGTAAATGGTTGGACTGCTGATCGTAAGAACATGGTTTAATTACCAGCACCATCAAGCTGCCACTGCTGGGCCCCTAAGTGAGGCCCTTAAACCTCAAAGGTAAGTCACTTTGAGTAAAATAATTTCCCAGAAACATAAAAAGACCCTATAAACCCCCATTTATTTGGCTTAAACTGAAGAAAGAGATGAATGTAAATCTGAACAGAACTGTACATTTATTGTTTTTTATTTCCTTTTCAGTGTTTATCCTCGTCTTGATCTTTACTTTACTTCTTTGCTTTATTTCCAATAAAATCATTTTACACTGTTTGGACGTTGAGAGATGATTTCCACACACAGTTCACTGAGATCAGGAACTCGGATGGAGCTCAGATCTGTACTCACCCTGAGCCCTGCTTCACTCAGCTCCAGGCAGTAGCGCTTTCCTTCTCTCGTCTCCACGTTGATAAAAGCCAAATCCAACCCGTTGCTCAGGGTTTTGGACACGAACATGTTGTTCACCGCGAACAGGACGTCGCTGACTATAGCTTCCGCCTCCAGCCTCATGTCTTTAACTCCATGTTCAACACTGCGCTCGTCGTAAGAGGACATGACCAGATCCTCCGGCTGATAGTCCACCTCCATCCCCTGAACACACCACTGCGCACTTTACTAACCTAAGACAGTGTGCTAGTTAGCTAGCTTAATGTTGTTTTCAATTCAAGCAAATAATTGATAAATCACATGAAATCAAAGACTGTAGTGATTAAATAGTGATGCGCTTAAGTTAACAAGACAACCTAACATACATCCTAAGTTAACATACATCCTCTGGCTGCCTCGAGCTTAGATCCGGAACGGCCTACATTAGCGAAACAGCTAAACGAATAGATCTTATTTTAAGCTAACAAATGCGGCCAAATGACAAACATGTCACGTTCCGCAAAAATCATACACACTGTTAATGAAATAAGGCATTGCGTAGTACGGCAATTATCGGTGTAAACATTAATAATGTTGGTAACTACAGACCTCCGGGGACGATTCACCGGTGCACTTCCGGCTCATGCCGGCCAATAATGGTGTGTTCACCACCAACAACCGTTGCGCACAATGTTATTTTATGACTGAAATGATTAATAATATTAAGCGATTATTAATCATTTATAACTAGTTAAACCACAAAAAAGTTTATCTTGCTTTACTCTGTAAAATGACAGACTGTATTTATTGTGTGTGAGAAAAAAATGAGAGAGAGAGGCGTGAAGAATGTAAATCTAGAGCCCATTCCGAAATCTCATGTTTCCATACTACACAGTAGACGAAACTGAGTATGCGAGACGAGTAGCATGTCTGATTCCTTAGTATGCAAATAAAAGTATGTGAAAAGTTCCCGGATTATCCACTACTCCTTACCCAATTTTTGAGTATGCATATGACGCACACTTTACTCTCCCATGAGGCCGCAGAAGAGATGATTTGTCATATGCGGAAGTGGAGGAAAGCGCAGATGCAGCACTTTTAAAGTGGCTTTCACTCGTTTATTATCATCACTGAGTTAAACATTATCCAACTTCAAGTCCATGCTGCTGTGACGCAGCATGTCACATGTCAATATCAAGATGGCAGATGTAGTTCGTCTGAATTTCATTCATACCACCCGTAAACATACTATCTTAAATATACTTGTTTAACAATACTTACTTATTAAATGTAGTACATATTATACTACAATATGACCTAAATGACTCTCTTTATATTATATCATACATATAATGATATCCCTTTTAAGCATCTGTGGCAAGAATTGAAATTGCTGTTCACAGACGCTCCCCTTCCAATCTGGCAGAGCTTAATCTCTAAGAAGAATGAGCGAAAAATTTCCCCAGCTGTCTCTGGATGTGCAAAGCTGGTAAAGACATACCCCAAAAGACTTGCAGCTGTAATTGCAGTGAAAGGTGGCTCTACAAAGTATTGACACAGGGGGACTGAATACAAATGCACACCGTTCAGATTTTTATTAGTTTAAAATTAAAAAAAAAAAAACCCATGTATCATTTCTGTTCCACTTTACAATTATGGGCTACTTTGTGTTGGTCTATTACATAAAATCTCAATAAAAACATTTAAGTTTTGTGATTGTAAGGTGACAAAATGTGAAAATGTTTTCCAAGGCACTGTAAGCAACTACATTGTTTTCCAACCGCCCCTTTAAGCTAAAAAACATGGAGGCTTACAATTTGTTTGTCAGTTGATGGGTTAAAGAACTCAGTACAAAGGTTTGGTTTTGGTTTGAGTAGTATTACTATTTTGTCCTGTTGATTAAACCCAACAAGAAACATTCAATGCTGCTGTGCCTCTCTGTGTTTACTGCATTAAAGGTTCTCTCAACCGTATAAAAACTTTTTACAAATACAAATGACATATTGGTCATTTCAAGAACATTGTCCTCAAAATGTTTTCTTTCAACATCACAAGAATGTGTATTAACTATTTATTAACGCTTAATAAACGTTATTTCAGAAACGTTTCCCCCCAACATTTAGACAACTCTTGAAGATCGTTTATGGCGTGGCTTAAAACGATACGTTATTGGTTGCTTTATCTGTCAGTCATACATCCTCTTAGCCAATTAAAGCGTCCAAAGTTTTGTCGTATGTCTAAAGGTTTGGCTACGCGAGACTAGACCCTATTTTACACATATTTGTGCTCTCCTATAATTTAATTTTAACATTATTACTTTTATGTTAAAGTTAAATTATTAATCTAACTAGGCTAAATGTTTTTTGTATGTTCCTGGCATATTACTTACTGATTAAAAGTGTATTAATGTTGTGTTAATAATTTTTAAATAATTTTTCTGCTTGTTTGTTTGTTTGTTTATTAACACGAATATATTTAACTCAAAAAGAAACTAGACGGTATTTGACCGCTAGTCTCGGCTGTTAGCTGCGCAGATTGGTGCAGTGTGAACACACCCAAACGCGTCAGCGGTGAATGTGTAGTAAGTGTGGGACAGGAGAATTCCGCTGAAAAGTGCGCAGTCATGGAAGTGTTTGTAAACACCGTTCGGTTCATCCACGCACAGTGTGAGTGATGCTGCTGGGACGTTCTATAACCCGGAGTTCATGTTTTAACGCTGCTTCGGCGCTCTCGAGGTTTAGTGACGTGGTTAGTGCAGCATGTTTATGATCTCACCGTGACATTAGAGTGCGGCTTTGCGTTAGAGCAGGTTTATTTTATAACATTAGCTTGCTAAATCTGCTAGCCAGGCAGCTAAAGTGGCTAATTCTCGAGTAGTTTATACATGTTGGGGGGAACGTGTTGTCATTAATCCGGAGCGCATTACAGGTGAATTATTAACCAACGCATAAGTCTATATAATTATTGTAATGCTTTGTCTTAGCTTATCTTAGCCGGCTAGCAGGACAGCTACCTGTCATGTCCGCCGGTGTGGTTTGTGTTTTGGTTTGTACGCCGGTGGGGCTGCTGAGTGTTAATGCTGTTTTTCCGAAGCAAGTCAATAAGCTTTTAGTGCTATTTCGAGTGTAGCACATAATATAATAAATATAATATATAATACAATACATTGAAATTAAGTAGAAGTTATTAAATGGAATATAGAGGGGTGTCTTATTGGTCTGTTGTAGTAATGCATTTCTGTTTACTTTAACAAGCACGTAGATATACAACAATAAAGCTATTTTAAGCACGAATGCAATTTTTGAAAACATTTTTGAAAGAAAATATTCACAAATTAGTATTTTTTTAATAGATTCAAATCTGTTTTCTAGTTGGTTAACTTAAATCTCTGCATCATCCAATTGGTAATTTATTGATGGTCCCTAAATAATCTAGCCACAGGGGTCACAAGCCAGTGACTTCGGTGCCAGTCCCAAGCCTGGATAGATAGAGAGGGTTGTGTCATGAAGGTCATCCGACGTAAAACTTTGGCAAATCTAAATATGCAAATCATCCGGCGGAAATTAGGCTACTGTTGGTCGAAGGAGGAGAGGAGGAGGATGCGTGAATAGACAGAAAGAGAGGAGGAAAGGCAAAAGTGTAGGACTGAGAATAGGGACGCTAAATGTTGGGAGGATGACAGGAAAAGGTAGAGAGCTGCTGGATATGATGGAGAGAAGGAAGGTAGATATGTTGTGTGTACAGGAGACCAGGTGAAAGGGTAGCAAGGCTCGTAGTATTGGATCAGGATTTAAGTTGATTCATCATGGAGTGGATAGGCGGAGAAAAGGGGAAGGGGTAATCCTGAAAGAGGAGTTTGTAAAGAATGTTCTGGAGATGAAATGTCAGACAGGGTTATGAGTCTGAAGTTAGAAACTAAAGGGCTGATGGTGAATGTTGTAAGTGGTTACGCCCCACAAGTAGGTTGTGAGTTAAGAGAGAAAGAGAGGTTTTGGCGTGAGTTAGATGAGGTAATGGTGAGTATTCCAGAGGAGCGAGAGCAGTGATAGGTGTAGACTTTATTGGACATGTTAGTGAGGGGGACAGAGGTAATGAGGAAGTGTTGGGCAGGTTTGGACTCGGGGGAAAGAGAACAGTAGAGTGTCCCGAAGAGCACACAGGTAGATTACATCCTTTGTAGACGAAAGAGATAGAGATCCTGAACTAAAGTTTGTAAAGTTGTGTTGGGAGAGAGTGTAGCCAGACAGCATAGAATGGTGGTTTGTAAAATGAAGATGGTGGTTTGGAAGAAAAAGAGATTAAAGGTAGAGAAGAAAACCAAGTGGTGGAAGCTGAAAAAGGAAAAATACTGTGAAGAATTTAGACAGGAGTTGAAACAGGCTTTGGACGGTCAGTCAGTGTTTCTAAATGAATGGCAAACTACAGCAGAAGTGATCAGGGAGACAGGAAGAAAGGTGCTAGGTGTGTCATATGGAAGAAGAAAAGAGGATAAGGAGACTTGGTGGTGGAATAAAGAAGTATACAGAGGAGGAGGTTAGCCAAGAAGAAGTGGGACATGGAAAAGACTGAGGAAAGTAGACAGAAATACAAGGATTTGCGGCACAGAGTGAAGAGGGAAGTGGCTAAGGCCAAGCAGAAGGCATATGGGTAGTTGTACACTAGGTTAGACACTAGAGAAGGAGAGAAGGACTTGTACAACTTAGCAAGGCAAAGGGATCGAGATGGAAAAGATGTGCAGCAGGTTAGGGTTATTAAGGATGATCACAAGTGAGGAGAGTGTACAGAGAAGATGGAAGGATTACGTTGAAGTGTTGAGGAATGAGGAAAATGAGAGGGGGAAAAGGGTAAAAGAGGTAAACAACGTGGAACAAAAAGTTCAAAAGATTAGTACATGCGACGTTAGGATGGCTTTGAAGAGGATGAAAAAGGGAAGGGCGGTTGAGCCTGATGAAATACCGGTGGAGATGTGAAAATGTTTAGGAGAGGCAGCAGTGGAATTTCTTACTAGATTGTTTAACAGGATTTTAGTGTTTGAGAAGATGCCTGAGGAATAAAGGAGGAATGTAATGGTGCCTATCTTTAAGAACAAGAGTGATGTGCAGAGTTGCAACAACTACAGAGGCATAAAGTTGATGAGTCATACAATGAAGGTATGGGAAAGAGTAGTGGAAGCTAGGTAAAGGAGGGTAGTAGATATCTGTGAGCAGCAGTATGGCTTTATGCCCAGAAAGAGCACTACAGATGTAATCTTTGCTCTGAGAATGCTAATGGACAAGTACAGAGATGGTCATAGGGAGCTGCATTGTGTTTTTGTAGACCTGGAGAAAGCATTTGATAGGGTACCAAGAGAAGAGCTGTGGTACTGTATGAGGAAGTCAGGAATAGCAGAAAAGTATGTCAGGGTTGTGCAGGATATGTATGACGGAAGCAGGACAGTAGTGAGGTGTGCAGTAGGTCAGACAGAGGAGTTCAAAGTGGAGGTGGGACTGCATCAGGGATCAGCTTTGAGACCCTTCTTGTTTGCTGTAGTGATGGATTGTTTGACAGACGAGGACAGACAGGAAACTCCTTGGACAATGATGTTTGCAGATGACATTGTGATCTGTAGTGAGAGCTGGGAGCGGGTGGAGGAAAACCTGGAGAGGTGGAGGTTTCCTCTGGAAAGAAGAGGAATCGTCAGACGTCAGACGTAGCAAGACGTGTTTAAATGAAAGAGAGGGAAGTGAAACAGTGAGATTACAGCGTGAAGAGGTAAAGAAGGTCGAAAGTCCAGAGCAATGGAAAGTGTGTAAAAGAGGTAAAGAAGTGAGTACAGGCAGGATGGAATGGGTGGAGAAACGTTGTCAGCAGTGATGTGTGAGAATATCAGCTAGAATCAAGGGGAAGGTGTACAAGACAGTGGTGAGACCAGCAATAATGTATGGTTTAGAGACAGTGGCAGTGAGGAAAATTAGAAATTTTAACTGGCTGATTTGTTTGCTTAATGGTTTTAATACGGCACAGACTGTTCCAGAAACTATATGAGTCAAACATTATTACAGAAATACTGATGATAATTAGGTTTAATCCATGATTTTGTGTGCATATACTTAAAATCTGATTTTATTTTAACAAAAATCAGGAATTACATATTTAATAACTATTAATTTAATATATCTTATTTATTTGTCATCACGTTATACAATCTGGATGAATGACCTTGCGACTTTTTGGAGTCAATGAACATGTTTTGATGATGAAATGTTATTATATGTTCCTTGATTTATAGAAAGAAAAAAAATGGACATGATTTACAGTCAAAAAGTCTGTCTGCTGCTAAAAGTGATTTTATTTTAAATCGAACATACACTTTATTATGTCTATCTTTCTCAATTATTATTTTATGGTGCAAACCTGTTCAACATTATACCCGAAATGCCAATGCTAATGCAACCTGACATCTGGGAGGAGCCAAAGCTATAGATTCCTTCTAGTCTTTACATTCCTAAATTAAAATTTTGCGGTGCAGTTTCCGAGCATTCGACAGTGTTCAGTATTAGAATGCATTGTGAATTGCTGATACCTTTGTTGTCATTTTCTAGGTGCTGTTTCTTCACATAGTATTTACCACCTGAGGTGAGACTGTCATGCCACTTTGCCTCACATTGGAAGACAACATTAGCCGACCAAAGCTATTGGAAGTTACAGTCTACAGAATGCTTCCTCAATCATTACCGTCCGCATCAAGCAGAATGTCTGTGTATCTTCTCAATGGAAGGACACGCCTAGCTTAGGTGTGTTTTTGGGACTTCACAGACTAAGATCAGGAAGCAGACACAATGCCCTGGCCTTTTTCAGAGTCTATTAAAAAGCGAGCCTGCAGGTACCTGCTACATCGGTATTTGGGCAATTTTCTGCAAGAAAAGCTGAGTTTGGACCAGCTCAGTGTGGACCTCTACCAGGGCAAGGGTTCGCTTGCACAAGTGCCGCTGGACAAATGGGTAAGTGTCTGTGTGGCAGCAGGTAACTTTATGCAGACAAGTCATGCAATTGTCTTTACTAAGAGCTGTGACAGTTGCCATAACCGCTGCTTTCATATCTATAAATTTGTTGTTATAAATTTTTGCATCAAATGAATGTTTAATATTTAACTTTCTTCTTCAGACTATTTTTTTATTTAACTGTATTACTTTTTTGATAGTTAAGCAGGCTGTGTTTACTGACATAAGTCAGATAAAATAAACACGCCTATTTGTTGTTGGATGTTTGGGCCACAATTTATCTATTTCTAAACTTTAAAATCTGTTTTAAATACATAATATAATTAAAAATATTAGGAATTATATACGTGTATATGTGTGTATTGTATAGTACTATACTGTAATGTAATGATGAATGTTTAATATTGTGTTACCAGTATGACTTATAATCTTGTGTGCCGTTCCTGCAGTCACTGAACGAGATTCTGGAGTCAGTTGATGCTCCTTTTGAAGTAACTGAAGGCTTCATCCAGACCATTTCCCTCACCGTACCATGGGCCTCCCTGCTACAAGACAACTGTGCTCTGGAAGTCAAAGGCTTGGAAATGGTTTTTAGGCCAAGACCTCGCATGAGTAAGTGCCATGATTGGTACATCATTAAAAAAATAATTTTTTGGGCTATTGTGTGTGTTTGCTTCTCAACACTATCTTCTGATCTGCCTTTGTGTAGCATCTGGTATGGAGCCTATGTACTGGTCTAGTTTTATGACTAGCAGTATGCAGTTGGCAAAGGAGTGTCTGAGTCAGAGACTGACCGATGATCTGGGAGAATGTTTTCAACCACTGGAGGGACTAGAGAAGTTTGCTGAGACAATAGAAACAGGTACTGAAATCTACTCCAGATGTGGTGCTGGTTGCCAGCAGATGTATATAACTTCCAGTTAAATTCAGAAAACTTTCTTTTTGGGAAGTTTAAAATTATTCCAAGTTGAAAACTTAACAGGAATTTTCGAATTTCGGATAAAAATAAGTGAATATTTTCTAATTATTTAGACATTTTTGAAACATGTATACAAACTGTATAAAAAGAAAATCTAAACATATTCTTTGGCCACAACACGTACATTTTAAAACTGACATTTTTTACTTTCCAATGGAAAATGGGGAGGGATCCCTCCTATGGGGGGGGGTTGGTGTGTGGGGGTATTGGTTCTTTCTTTAGACATTTAAAAAAATATTATAGCACCAAAATATTTGCTCAATAATTGTATTTTTTGCACTGTAGCACAAGAGTTTTCATGGGTTCAATGTTTCATAGTTTATGTTTCATGTTCTTGTTCAATTTTAATTTAATGTTTTATTTTCATGTTTATATTATGTTCGTTTTATATAGTTCTTGTTTTATGTTGTGAGTTCATGTTTGTGGTTATTGTTTATGCTTGTTCCTGTCCTTGTCACGTGAGCCCCTTGTCCATGTGTCTTGTTTTCATTGGTTAGCCGTGTGTATTTGTAGCCCTTGTGTTTCCCTTTGTCTTTGTCATGGATTTCGGGTTATCCCTGTCATGAGTGTATGTACGTATGTCAAGCCAAGTTAAGTTATTATAGTCAAGTTCATGTTTATTGTCTGGTCAAATGTTTGTTAACACTATTGTTCAGGAAAATTTATGCTAAGTCAAGTCTAGTTAAGTCAAGTTAAGCCTAGATTAGTTTATGTTTGCCTCAGTGGAATCATTACAGTTTTAAATGTAAGCCTATTTAAAATGGATTTGCTCCCAAAGATGGACATTTTATGACTTATTTTATGTGCAGGAGTGACATTAGAGACATTCTGAGGATATGTATTAGGATGGAATGCACGGTTTATGTGGAGATGTGGTCTCCATAGCGCTGCAGTGCTGTATGCACAGGATTGAGGAATATGCAGGGGAGAAACTGAACTGAAATAGCGGTTGTTTTGACCAAGACTACATTTAAGTTTCCTGTTATAGGTTTACATGCGAATTTAACAAATTCCCACCTTGTGGGAAAGTTTGCAGCCTCGAAAATTTCTTGTAACTTAATTCTCTCTTTTTTGTTAGATTTGGCATATGCATATAATAGTAATAGAAATAATGTGGAACATACTGAACCTGTACATTTTAATTTTAAAATGATATTTAAAGAATGTCTGGCTCTAGTTAAAGACCAGCTTTTTTTTAGGATTGTGTGTGTAATTATGATGATGACAGGCTGTACTGCAGCCCTTTTGTATTTGTCTGCTTTTGAGTGAGTTGAAATGCTTATTTTCTATTCCTTAGTTTTAAGAAGAGTCAAGGTCACATTTTTGGATACCGTTTTCAAGATTGAACATGTTCCAGAAAATTCCAAAACAGGAATCTCTCTTGAAATCCGAATCAAAAGGTAAATTGTAGCAACAGTATAATACACACACACAACACTTTAATAGAAATAGCTGTGTAGGGACTGTCAGTTGTGACAGCAGCAGAGTGCATAACAAATTTAGACACATCTGTACAGCTGTTCATTTATGCAGCTATCCATTAAGTTAATCATATTATAGAAGAACATTGCACAATCATTTTCTCTACAAGCTATAACCTATAATGTTCATATCAGATATATTTACTGTTGTCTATGGCATGGTTGTTGGTGTCAGAAAACCTAGTTTGATTGTTTTAGAAACCGCTGAAATCATGGGATATGTTTAACACTGGAAAGCAGAAACCCGTTTAAACTAGGAATTTTTGGTAGCTACAAAGCACTCATACCTGACACCTTCTACAATATTAAATGTTTAAACATTAGAAATTGTGTTTTTGGTTTGTTAAATAGCAACTAAGTACATACTGTTAAAAATGTGCTGTATAGCACTTAATGATACTCTAAACGCTCTGTGATGCTCATTACCAGAGCCAGAAGATTCAGTAACAAACAGGATAAAATCACAGGCGAAACAACACGTAGTTGAACAGTTACAAAAAAGAAAAGTGGTCCGATAGTCATATAATCCGAACTCTGCATTGATTTCATCGTAGGTAAATGATGTAGTCATTAAATGTTAGTGCCATTAAATGATTTTTGTGCATTGTTCTACTCAGGATGGTTTACTGTGATGAAGCAGCTGAAGAGGGCTCGAGTGTAAACATTCACCAACCGACCACATTTGCGCACAAAAACCTGACACTGGAGGGTGCGAATGTTTTTTGGGATGAGTTTTCCGAGACCTCCCGTGCCAGTGTCAAATCTTCCCCCACTCAGTCGGTACGTTTGTTCTGACTTGTGTTTTATGCAAAAAATATTATTGCAGAGCTAGTTAAATGTTTACTATACTAATTATAGCACAGAAGTATTATAGCCCAAGTATAATAAGTAAAAGTTATTGAGTTTTATTGCTTCTGTTTCTCCTGGACTTTTTAAACTCATAAAATCATCTGCCTCTTTATTGAATTTACAGGAAACTGAACCTAAGTTATCCCCAAGCTGGAATCCAAAAATCATCTGCGAGCCTCACCCACAGTTCACCGAGCCTGTATGTGCCAGCACACCCTTTGAACCTGTGCAGGTGGGCTGCCTTAGTGGCAGACTGGAGTTGTCCCTGGTGCTGAAGCAGAATGAAGCCATGCCTGGAGCCAAGGTCTGACATCCCACAATAATACCAAACTGTATTTAATGCAGAATTCTTTTCAATACCTGCACCGGTATTTAATATTTCAACCTTCACGCTGTCCTTGGTTTAAAGTTGTCCTGTTGTAAACTGTCTTTTAGTAGAAATATGATTTTATTTTTTAATTATTTTCTGGATAACCAGGGTGTAACCCAGAACTGGGTGATAATTGTCTAGTTTGTGCTTTATAAACAGTTAAATCAGGACAACAACACAGTTACTTCAGTAGGACAAAAGTTGCATGATTGGCAGAGGGCAGTACAAAGGTTAAAACACAAACTCCTCTTTCGGTGATTGTTCTGGCTTAAAAATAACGATTTCACAACAGATTAAAAAAAGCAATGTAGCTGTTTTGTTACAAGTATATTGTAGGATTAAGTAAAAAATTCTACCACAATATAGCAAACAATTAAAAACTGTATTTTTCTTTAGTGAAGAATGTCGTGGAAATGCAATGCACGGTCTCCTGCATTATTTTTCACATCTCTGCATCTTCTTTAAAATAAGAAACAAGGTTTAGTGACCTACTGGTCATGTTTAATGCAGGACATTACAATGATTTAATTAACTTGAGTTGCAATTGTGACATTACAAAATTCTAGAGGGATTGAGTGAAGGATAAATACACTCAATGTATATAGTAGTTTATGTTAGTAATGACTGACAGGGATAAAGTGTGTCTGCCCGAGGGACTACCAAAAAAATTTTTCTGAGCCCTGATGATGCTGAGGGATATGCTGAGAGTTTATTAAAAACATGTAGAACGAAAAACAAAGAAATTAGGATTTTTAAAAACTGTTTACTATATTTATAGTTTCAAGATTTTTTTCATTATTTACTTTATACTTGTAAAAATATGTTAATTGAGGAAAGTTTATAATATTGATGTTTAAACACGCTGTCAAATTTTGTGACAGTAATGTTAGTCCAAGTTCATATTTCATTTACTATATTAATTAAGGTCCTATTAAAAGGAAAAATGTAATAAAATAAGGTGAAGTTCTTTTTATTTATAAAATATGTAAGTTTATTATATAAAATCATTCCATTTTTTTGGAATAACTACCTATTCTAATAACTAAATGAGGAAATATATTGTTACATTAAAATAAAATTACTCATACTGTTTAATAGAATTTTGGTCCCCTCCAAACTGTTGCCACAAAATTGTAGACATACAAATAATAATAATAATAATAATAATAATAAAGAACCTTCTTCAGCCCTTTTTTAAATGCCACTGAAAAAAAGCAGAAAGCAAAGTCAGTGATCTTTTAATTTACCAAAGCTGTAATAGATAATAAACTTGATCATCCTGCAGTAAATTCTGGTCTGAACTTCACTAACTGTTTAGGATTAACTAGAACACCAACGTCTGTGTCAGGTCTCCTGACTTAACTACAGGACTTGACTTTTGTGATGCTCTTGTTTATGAATAAGCACAAACCTTCAGAGCCACATTTTAAAATCTGGTGGAAAAGCTTTTAATAAAAGTAGGACAGAAGAGAGGCATTCAATTGCCTGTTATTGTTGATTGTTCTGAAATGGTCAGATACGGATGTGATGGTTGGGTGTTTATATGCTTTTTGGCAATTTAGCCTGATGCTTTAAAGATTTGAACTGATTTGGTAAGCATTTGTCCTTTTCTTAGCTGGACGTTGACGGACAGATTGATTCTCTGATCATGCTGCTTTCACCACGGCAAGTCCACCTGCTGCTGGATATGTTTGGAGGTTTCTCTAGCTCAGGTATGTCTCCAACATTTACTTCTTTATTATTATATCTTTATTAGTTTTCTTTAGCTGGGCTAAATAGCTTTTTTGTTCCTGTTGCAGCGCAAAAATGGTCTGGCTTATCGAAAGACAGAAAAAGTCGTCCCATGCAGCAGGAAGACGAATACCGTCTGCACATGGAGCTTAACCGCTGCTTAAAAAAGGAGCCAATGTCTGTTGTTTCTGAACAGACTCTGTTTGAAAGCCAGACGACCAGGACGATGTCAAGCAAAGGCATGCTGTACCTTTCATTTTCTTTCTGTACCTCAAGATTAAATATTGACACCGTAATTATTGGTCAAGTAAAATATTTCTGCATGTTGTGGTGTATTTTTCTCCATCGTTCAAACAGAAGATGTATTTTTTCCATGGCTGATATGGACATGTCACACAGCCTATCATCTCTGCCCCCTCTTGGAGACCCACCGACTGTAGACCTGGATCTGTCTCTCAACAGCAACTACTCCACCTCTCTGGGGGAGTCACCGTCTTCCAATGCAGCTGTTAGTCATTCGTTTTAAACAAATTGATGAGCTCATTTCTGAGTTAAATAACAGCTTAAGTATAACAAAAAATAGTTGTGCTGAATGTTATGAATTGTTTTGGGGTTTTTTTAGACGGTGTGGGAGGAGTACCTGGATATGCCGAAACAAAAAGAAAAACAAAGCCATGGAGCACCATTGTTTACTAGAGAGCCTCAGGGCTTACATAACCTCCCCAGACAGACCTGTAAGTCTTTTAGACACAAGATTCAAGCACTAGTGCTGTTTATGCACAATACATCTTTTTAACTATTTATGTTTCCTCCAAGGGAAATAATCATTTAAAAGCATTATTGTGAAACGTTACTTTTGCACAACATATTTGCTGCTTTTTACTCTTAAGATTCTTAAACAAATTCTTTTTTTCAGACTTTAAAAATGATCTCTCATTTAAAAATTTGCTTTTCTTTTTTTTTTTAGCTTTATCTAAGGGTCACTGTGATGAGTCCAGACCTGAGCTGGTTTTCAGGTTAACAGTGGACAATCTCTGCCTATCGGTGCTGCACATCGACCCTCTCCCACCCCCAGACTCAACTCACAGCCCTCTTGCACCTATGGCATCTGAATTTTTCCATACGATGGCTGACAAACAGCTACATCTGAAAGGGTTCCTCCAAGCACGAGATGTATTTGATCAGGCCTGCCCTCATGACCATCTCAGGTGGGAGTTAAATACTGTTCAGTTTTTTACATTTATGTAGTATCGAGAATTGTGTGTAAACATCCTGCCACAGGGTTGTCGAAATGAATGTCACTGTTCCAATGCAGTTGAACTTTGCGGTTAAACCCCTTAAACTTTTTCACATTTTTCACCTTACAACCACAAACTTAAATGTATTTTATTAAAATCTTATGTAACAGACCAACACAAAGTAGCACATAACTGTGAAGTGGTGGCTCAGTGGTTAAGGTGTTGGACTGCTACCAGAAAGACTGGGTTCGATTCCCAGCACCACCAAGACACCACTGTGGGCCTCTTAGCAAGGCCTTTTACCTCCCAATTGCTCAATTGTGAAAAGATAAATGTAAGTGGATAAAAGCTTCTGCCAGATGTAAATGTAAATGTTAACGAATAAGGCTATGTCTGTATATGCATAGCAAAGTATGTGCAGGTATTTACAGCATATTAAGTGTTGGTTGGAATTTAACCTTGTGTGGGAAGTGGTGCCTCATGGTTAAGGTGTTGTCAAGATTGGGGGTTTAATTCCTGAATATTGTGAGTTCAATTCCCAGCTCCACCAAGCTACCACTGTTAAGCCCCTGAGCAGGGCCCTTAACCCCCAATTGCATAAATGAGATAAGTCTTAAGTCGCTCTGGATGAGAGCGTCTGCCAAATGCTGTAAATGTACATTTAAGTGGACGAAAATGATGTAAGGTTTTCAATCTTTTTAGGCAAATAAAAATTTGAAAAGTGTGTTTGTATTCAGCTCCCCTGTACTCTGATACCCCTAAATAAAATCCAGTGCAATTAATTGCCTTTAGAAGTCACCAAGGACACTCACCAGACAGGTCAGGGATGAAGTTGTGGAAAAGTCGGGTTAGGTTATAAAAAAAATATCCCAAACTTTGAACATCTCAAGGAGCGCTGTTCAATCCATCATCCAAAAAGAAAAAAAAAACATGTGACACCTGCAGACCTACCAAGACCTGGCCGTCCACCTTAACTTACAGACGAGCATGAGGAGCACTGGTCAGAGAAGCAGCCAAGAGATCCAGAGCTCAGGTGGGAGAATCTGTCCACAGGACAACTGTAAGTCATGTATTCCACAAATCTGGCCTTTATGGAAGGGTGGCAGGAAGAAAGCCATAGTTTAAAAACATATAAAAAGTCCCATTTGCAGTTTGCCACAAGCTGTGTAGGGGACACAGCAAACACATGGAAAGAGGTGCTCTGGTCAGATAAGACCAAAGTTGAACTTTTTAGCCTAAATGCAAAGCGCTATGTTTGGGGAACACTGCTCATCACACTGAACACACCATCCCATGGTGGTGGCAGCATCGTGTTGTGGGGATGCTTTTTTCATCAGTGAAGCTGGTCAAAGTTAATGGGAAGATAGATGGAGCCAAATACAAGGCAATCTTGGAAGAAAACCTTCCACAAGGGAATAGTTTAGATCAAAGAATATTCATGTGTTAAAATGGCCCAGTCAGAGTCCAGATCGAAATCCCATTGAGCATCTGTGGCAAGACTTGAAAATTGCTGTTCCATCTAATCTGGCTGAGCTTGAGCTATTTTGCAAAGAAGAATGAGCAAAAATTTCAGTCTCTTGGTGTGCAAAGCTGATAAAAACATACCCCAAATGACTTGCAGTCGTAATTGCAGCGGATGGTGGCTCAAAAGTCAAAGTATTGACGCAGGGTAGCTGAGTACAAATGCACACCGCACTTTTAGATTTTTATTTGCTTAAAATTTTGAAAAACGTGTATCATTTTTATTCCACTTCACAATTATGTGCTACTTTTTGTTGGTCTATTACATAAAATCTCAATAAAAACATTAAGGTTTGTGGTTGTAAGTTGACAAAATGTAAAAAAGTAACCCTAGATAACAAGGAAATAATTTTATATACATGTACACGCATATGTACATGTTCATCCACACAAATACATCCATATACATCCATAAGCTAAATATTATTGATAAAAACATTGTAGTAATTAAACAGTTTGAACTATTAAAATGTAATAATTTCTATTTAATTAATTATTTTTTTATAATTGTCAAAAATATTCGACTTTTCACTAATACTTCATCTTATTATTGGTAATAATGCAGTTAAAGTGTGATGCAATTATTTAAAAACCCCCCCAAAAACCTTATTTTCCCCATGCTTTTCTACAGTGTACATCTGTAACACTTGAAGTTCTCTCCAGGTTCATAGGTCAGGGGTTAAAGGTTACATATGAGCATTGCCAGGGCTCCAGTCTGCGCACTCTTTGCACCGATCTGTCTCTGAGGAGTATGGAGTTGCTGGAGTGTCTCTACCCCACAGAGAATCACGCTAGCACTGTGCTGAGTGGAGTGCAGTACACAGAGGTGCCTCTCAAATTCCCTCCTTAAAAAAAATCTGCTGTATTTGTTGGCCTGTTACTAAATATGATGTTTGTCTTTTTAGCTCCTAACATTTGATGTTGCTAGCAGCTGTAGTTCTCCTGCTCAATCCTGTCTACATTTGTTATACAAGTTAACTGAACGCAGAGGTCCACAGGTAAGCGTGTTGTTGAGCAAGAGATGATCTGCCGAGATTTATGAACCTGCAACTTTAAATTACACACACTTTCTATCTATCTGTATGATGTACAGGCTACTGATGTATTTGTTTATTAGCTTTACATTAATTGTCATACTATCTGAACATATTCACTCATCCTTCTCTCTTCTTCTCTTCTTGTGACACTCCTCTAAGGGTGGGCCGGTACGTCTAAGCGCCATGCCCCGTAAGGCGGAGTTTCAGGTGGAGCTGGGTGAGGCTCGCTCAGAGTGTGACATCAGCATCGTGGACCGCCTTCACTCCCTTCTTCAGCCACAGAAACTAGCCACCACTGAAACCATGGCTTCTCACATGTACACATCCTATAACAAGCACGTTAGCCTCGTAAGGGCATCTTAAATCCCACTTTTCCTGCTTTAGTCAGTTTTATTTATCTTTCTTTTTTATTCCCTTAAATAAAGACCTGTTTTTGTTCCCCTGCAGCACAAGGCTTTTGCTGAGGTGTTTCTGGAAGATAGCCGCAGTCCTGCACACTGTTTGGTGGCGTTGTCTGTAAATGCTCCCCGGCTTGCGCTAGTGATACGGTTTCCTATCCCAGACCTGCGCTCTGACCAGGAGAGGGGTCCTTGGTTTAAAAAATCTCTGCAAAAAGAGATGCTACGCTTAGAACTGGAGGATCTGGAGCTCAAAACGGAATTCAGTGGCAGTAGTTCACCTGAGCAGACCAAGATAGAGCTTACCTTCAAGGAGCTAAGTGGTAAGAAATTAGAAATGAACTCAGTTCAAGCATGCTCTCAACAATATCTTAGACTGGGCTGGACTGTGCCATTTTTTAAAGTCAGTTGTTGCCTGTCCACATGCCACACTGTAGAATCTTAGCTGTTAGACTATACAAAATGAAGACACGCACAGCAGACACACAAGAAGACTTTTACAATCTGTGACTCGTTCAGTAACTTGCATTCTCGTGCTAAATGTTAGTTAGCAACAAACAAACAGACTTATTCATGAGTTGGTTTGAATTTGTTACGCTAATTGTGTTATAAGTTTTGGCACTCATATTGATTCTTAGTTGTCGTAGGAAAAATTACACTGCCGGAAGGTGTCACTGCCAGAATTTTATTGTAGGTAAATAACTGATTGTGATGGCCATCAAAGAACAGATTTTAGTGTCAGGTTATAGGAATCATTTATGATTTCAAAATATGTCTCGGACAACCAAATCATGGCCAGAATCGCACCGTGTCAGCCTAGCTTTAAATTCAGTTTTCAGTTCAGTTCAGTTTTATTTGTGTAGCGCTTTTTACAATGGTGATTGCCACAAAGCAGCAACGTAAGTAAGTAAGCGTACCAATATTTCTGTAATGCAAATTACAAAACTATTCTAACTGCCATTTAAAAAATCTTTTACAGGTACATTCCTGCATGACAAAGATCACTCTGCATCCAGGTTCCTACGTGTGTCACATAGTATGGAGGAGAACATGACCTCTTCTGACAGTGGCAAATTTGACTGGCCCAGGTATAATACTAAACTAAAGGTTCTTAGCAGAATTGTTCTAAAAAATCTTTTTTATATTGCACTGACTGCATGAACCTGTTAAAAGAGAAGAGAAACCGTACTTTGATACCTCTGTATGTTTACACATATAGTAGAATTGACAAACAAAGAACCTTAAACCTTGATAATTATCAGGAAAAGTGTCATGTATATTAGTGTAAATGATTCTGAAAACACATCCAGTCTTTAATATCTGTAGAGTGGTCCTGAAGATGAACCCCATGGTTGTGCGCTCCATATTGGAACGGGTTACAGCTGAAGAGGAGGAAGGTCCAGAAGGACATTCCCAGGAGGAAGAGGAAGAGGAGGAAGGAGCCGCCCACTCTTTAAAGGATGTGTGTGATTTTGGTAAACCTGAGCCGTCCCCCTTTTCCTCACGACGTGTCATGTATGAGAATGAAGAAGTGAGTAGAAAAAGGAATATTAGGTATAAGATGAAGTAATTATATACATAAATAGAGTGTGTCAAGTTGTGTCCATGTTTGTTGGTCTTTTATGGATTCCTGTGTTTACTATGGTTTTGTGGTCTTGTCAGATGGTCATCCCGGGAGATGTAATAGAGATGTCAGAATTCCAGGAAAACCATGAGCAACTCTCGTTACATTCTTGAACTGTCTTTTCCCAATGTGCAAATATCATTACCTAATAAGGCCTTCTATGAAAAACTGCACAACAGGTACTCGCAAATAAATCATGCGCATCATTTTTAGTTAATACTTCATATGCCAAGTTCACACTGAATAATTTTCAAAGCCGTCGGATCACCATTGTTTTTACTTAACACAAATATTTGTTTTCACATTGCACAGTAAACTAGGATATGACGTTACACATTGCATGACAAAATTAAACTACATTTTATAACCAAATGCACATGAGTGACATGGAAATACCGCATAAGACTGGAAATGTTATTAAAAATGGTAGCCTGCAAGAAGTTAATGATACAAATGGTCTATGCGCTGATTTCCCCCATTTTTTTAGTCCAAATGGACAGAGAAGGAACCTTTCTCAGGACTTTTCTCTCACAATATCTCAAGCCATGCTTGCTGATATTGTGCACTATGACAACTTCCTTTACTTCCTGCTGCTCTGTATATTGCTTTCTCATTGGCTGTAGGTCATCACCAATGAACAGGTCTAGATATTTAGCATACCAAATATTTCACAGGCCTCTGCTATACGTCCATGATTCTCAGATTGCATCTTTGATAATTCGCACTGTGATTTGCCGATTTTGGCCATTTGTTGCCAATATCGCAAACCCTGTAAAATGGGGGTTAAACCGTGCAGTGTGGACTCAGCATTACACCACCAGTTTTTCAACTGGCATGTTTGTAAAAAAATAACTATATTTTTCCATGTCAGGATTAACAATAGCCTGCTGTTATGGGAGCCCACAGCCCCATCACCCGTAGAGACGGTGGAAAGCATGCCATATGGGGGTGGCCTGTCTGTAGCCAGCCAACTTATCAGTACCTACAGCAAGGAAAGCTTCAGCCAGTTCAGATCTCTTGGCCCTGAAGGTAAGCTCTGCATCCCTAATACATTATTGTACAATTTCATTAAGAGCTGATTAACTTCTCTCAAATTTGATGCTACTCTTTTAAGTCTCCAGTCAAAGTCAACTTTAAAGTTAAAGGTTTTTCTTTCTGTATTGTTTTGTGTTTTTAGAAGAAGAAAGTAGTTCAGAAGAGGAGACTCTACCATACTACCCTCCACCTGAGCTGGGCTATAGGAATATGAAGAAGAGGAAGAATAAGTTGTCGTCTAAGAACTCTCAGAGCCTATTTTCTTTTCTGCTTTCTGTCAATCACTGTCTAGTAGCGTTGCATACCGAGGCTAAGGTACGTGGACTGATTAACTGATTTCGCTTTCGATTAATTTCATTAGTAAGAAGTTGTATTCAATAAGAATGTTATCTTAAAAATACGTATAGTATAGAGACTGCTGTTTATTTTGTGTTGTACCAGCAATCGGATAAAAGTGTGCTGAAGGATAAACACGGGGAATTCTGGATGGAGTTAAAGAATGGAGTTGTGTTTGGGGTGACACAGTACGAGGGATATAAGGACCAGCATTATGTGTGTTTCCATACCTCTACAATATCCCTTTATCACCAAGGTAATCAACTTTTCAACTGCAAACTGATCAAATCCTGTTTTATTTATTTTTAATTTTATTCTTTTGGACTGAACATTTACAAATCTAATTAACTGATTAACTCCACTCTTTTAGTAAGACTTTCCACTACAATTAGCATGAATGTGAGATATGTATGGATTCAGCTACAATAGTATTGTAAAGTGAGATCAGGCACTAACGTCAGGAAAGCAGGTCTGTGGTGCAGTTGGTGTTTCAGTTCAGTGTTGAGGTCAGGACTTTAAGTAGAACACTTTTTTTCCCACTCCATTCATGTCCTAATGGAACTTAGTTGCTTTGGGCATTGTTATGCTGGAACAGCGTTTAGGTCTCTTAAAGGTGTGATTGCTCGGTTAGTAAGTGTAAACGCTGCCAACCGAACCCTGGTGCGCACCAAGTATGCAGACCAAGACAGCTAAAAAGATGTCTTGGGCCACGCCCAAACAAATTTGAGTCTGACTGAAATATCAATGCAACAAGGACCAAATGTATTTAATTGGACCAAGAACAGAATGTGATGTCACAAAGTGACACAAAGTTTCTGCATACAGTGGAAGAAATCCTGGTGCCGTTTTAACAGTTTAGGAGTCTTCGGAAGTTCCCAGCTGGTAAAAGTATCATTTTCCTTTTTGGTCTGGACCAGAAAAACAATGCTTTAAAATCTTCTAGAAACATTTTTGAGAGGTGTCAGGTGTCCACCAGTTTTTGTCGGTATACTGTATTAAATGTTTGTGTGGCGCTTTACAGGCACAGTGGAAGGTGAGGTCTCTGAGTGGGAAGTGAAGTTGCCCTGTAGGATGCGTCCTCACTGGTTGGAGCCTGTATTGTATGTTTGCGAGTCTGCGGCAGAAAGGGCGTCTCCTTCAGAAGGACTGAATATAGAGCCTCAGAGTATGCTGTCGCTTGCCCTCAAAATATCTTCTCAGAATGCTGAGCGTAATGTAAAAGTAAGTTTGTGTCTCTGTGCGTATTTTCTTTTAATGGTTTTATCCATATAATCTTCGCCAGTTTGGATGAAAATGTAAGTTTGTTATTAGGAATTTCTGCTCGCCGTTGGAGTCCGAGCGGCCACATTTCAGCATCGAGTTGTTCCCTCTAGTCTGGGATGGTATGACCAGGTATGAGCTCTATTATAGAAATGATGATATCTCAAGTTATAAATGTAATTTATTGTTGATACAGGGCAGATGATTGCAGGCATTATGACTAAATACTGACTTTGTCACCTAAAGATGGTGGACTTTCTGAATGTGAACGATGAGCCTGTGCTTGGCTATACACCACCATCCTATCTTACAACACTCCACCTCCACCTGTGGAGCTGCTCGCTGGATTACAGGTGTTCATTTTAGTACAATTGATGGTGATTGTAAAGCTATGTGCTATTTGTGTAAATTTGTGTAAACTTTATACTGTGAATAAGGATTACTAGTAGTACTTGTTGGATCTCACCAGGCCGTTGTACCTGCCTGTAAGATGTCTGCTGACAGTGGAGACCTTTAGTATTTCCAGCAGTGTGTCTTTGGACCACTCTTCCTCCTCCCTCAGGTAGGATAATTGTTTATTTACCATAAAGTCCTGATCTCCTCTACCAAGCACACATTGGTAGAGGAGATATCGCATATCATTGATCGCTAATTTTATTTGGTCTTGTAGAATAATTCTGGATGAAGCAGCACTGTTTCTGTCTGATAAATGTAATGCGGTGTCTGTTAACCTGGCTCGAGGTGAGTAGTAGTAGTAGTGGTTGAAACCAACTGGAAAAATACTTCCTCTAATGATGTAAGAAGTGACTAATTTTGTCTTTTTGTCCAGACTATGTGCAGGTGGTAGACATGGGAATGCTGGAGTTCAGGATCACAGCAATCAAACCTGGAATAGATGGAGAAAGAGTAAGACAAACACTCCTGATGTCAGTGTAAAGTAGCCCTGTTTACTTTACGCTTTTCTCATTCCAACTGAGATCATTCCGCTTAAAATATTTAGCGAATTCTGTGTGGCCATGCTCATCATTTCCTGGAAACTAACCATTTCCTGAGAAATTACATCAAGCCCAGGCATGAGTGGAAGGATTTGCTCTTAAATTAGTTGTTTGAATTGGGGGATTTTTTTTCACATCTCTCAACCTCATTGCGTTTAACATTGCATATGGATTTAACAAATGTAGCTTACGGATGTTGGTAGGTCAGAAACCTTAAAATATGAGCTGATCCTGTTCCTTAAAACATAGTCTGGAATTACATTAGAGTTTTAATCTTTTAATAAACCAAATATGCTAGATGCCACATTATTCAAATAGGCCTTATATGCTTAATGTAGATTAATAAGCTAGTCCAAGCTCCTGAAATGTTTGAAGCTGTTAAATGTTGTTGACTTACACATAACAAATATTATATGGTGGCATCAGACACAAATTTTCTAGGGTTAGCAATATATTTTTTGCATTGTTTGCAAGCAAATGGCTGATACTGTGATCTCTTGTAGTCCCAAATCAGTGCTGGGGTAAATTTGTAGTGTTCCATACTCTCTAACTACTCTTTCTCTCTTAACGAGTTAGACAGAACCGAAGTTTGAGTTGCGCTGCTCAAGCGATGTCATTCACATTCGGACCTGCTCGGACTCTTGTGCTGCGCTTATGAATCTCATCCAGTATGTTGCCAGCTATGGAGACCTGCTTCCTCCTTCCAGGCTGGAGAGCAAGGCTGGTAGCATCAAACAAAGAGCAAAGGTCAAAATCATCATCTCTTTATATTAGGCACCGTCTAAGACTAAATCTGGTTTAAAGTTTAGCTACCCTAAATCTTGTTATAGTATGGGGCATACATTCACTTGTTTTTGTTTGCTGATGTCTACGACAGCAGTAAATTAACAGCTTAACTTGTCAATAACAAGCAGGTGTGGAATTTTATTGCTTTTTCCCCTAATGTAGATGGATTTTTTGAGCAAGCCCCAGTCCCATGGTCCTCTTCTTCCTGATGCTGAGCAGCAAATGCTGCAGGATCTGATGAGTGATGCAATGGAAGAAACTGACTCCCTGCAAAGTCACTCCGTGCAGTCCAACGGTCAGAAGCTGCTTTTGATTTACATTAATGTGTAACTAGAGTCAGTAAAATTTACTCAGTGTTATATACACTGTATGTATATAATACATTCTTAAACTAGAGTTTATATTATTTGTTTTTTTGCCTAATACATGTCTACAACATGAAATCAATAGGTTCTTCTCTCTGTAGGTGTACATGCAGATCAAACAAGTGATCAAGACCCACCACTATCTGATCTCTTTCTTTTCCCTGATGAGAGTGGCACTGCAGACCAGGATCCTTGCCAAGCCTACCCCATACTGCATTCACCTCTAATCTCCCCTCCTGGCCCTAGCATACACCATGACTCTGATGACTTCTGCATTCTGGACACTCCTGGCTTTAAAGCAATGGTGAGACAGATGATGTTACTGAGTTTTTATTTTAGTTTTACTTCTGTTTTTGATGCAACAATTTTTGTTAACAATGCTGAACTGGGCGAGCATTTTTACTTACATCAGTGTCAGAAACGGACTTTTCCAGAAAAGTTAGACATTGTGAGGAGGGGTTGGCTGACCCTGAAGGCTATATTGTCTCAGCCCGGGAAAGAGTTTGTGAGCCACTTTTAGACCAGCGGCGATGTCTGTTAATGCTGGCTTACAGCTTTTAAATGTATTATATATTTCATTTAATATTTTATGTTTTGTCGTTGTTAAATTTTGATTTTAAATTGCTTGGTAAACATGTCAAACTATCTGTTAAAGTCAACTGATTTAAGCATAAGATTATAGAAATCTTGTAGGATTTCAAAATCTGTGGCCCAAATTGCCCAGTGTAAGTTCAGCCCAACACATACACAAGTTTTGATGACTATTTTATAGTATTTATATGCAGGTATTTTCTATTGATGTATGTTTTTAGCAAATTTGGTGGACAAAAGATTTGCTAATGTTAAGTTTTATATTTTAGGGAAAGAATGAGGAGCCACTGGTAAAGCAGCTGACCAAAGAGCCAATTTTGTTGCTGGAGAACCATTTTAGTGAGCCTCTAGAAGGCAGCACTTCTAGCAGGGGCCCGTTAAATTTTCCTGTGCCTGACATCAGGTACCTAGTCAAGGAGATCTCTGTAATTTGGCACCTTTACGGAGGAAAGGACTTTGGCAGTGGAGTCCTCTCATCTTCTCCAGCCCGCAGTCGAGGGTAGGGGGGTGTGGGTCTTGCATCATCACTCCAATAATGCTAATTACAATATTTACATAAGTGTAACTTGTGTAAAATTTGTATGTTGTGATGATAAAAAAATTCTAAAATGAGAAATCTGTAACTGTAGCTCAGCAAGGCTATTGTGGTTTGTCATTGTATGTTTAGGTGTACACCTCATAGCTCCCCTTCTCAAACACCAGTAAGACAGGCCCGCAGGGGCTCCCGCTCTGGTGGAGGTTGGAGCAGGAATCCAGATGTGTTAATGGAGATACAGCTTAGCAAGGTAGGTTGGAATAAATCTCCAATTTGACATGACAAGACAGAATAAATCAAGAATTACTTTTATTATCATAGTGCTTTTGTCATGTTATATAAACATGTTAGTGTAGATTCAACTGCCTTATAGTATTCATAAGCTTATCACTGTAAAGCTATTTGCATATGGTTCCAGGTTCGGTTTCAACATGAAGTCTACCCTCTGATTGGCCCAGAGACAAGTACACTAACTGAGCAGCCTGTATCCAGACAGATATTCTCAGTGCAGGACCTGGAGATCCGAGACAGATTAGCGTCCTCCATGATGAACAAGTTTCTTTATTTGTACTCCAGCAAAGAGATGCCCAGGAAAGCGCATTCCAACATGGTGATTAACATTTAGAGATTAAGATATTATCTTTATTATTGTTTCCTCTTAGATTTATTTTTCTTATCATACCATACAAGTATAAACACGTCGAGGGCCTTGCTTAGGGGTCCAACAGTAGCAGCTTTGTGGTGCAGGAAATCAAACCCTAATCTTTTAATTAGCAGTCCAAAACCTTAACCAATGCGCTATTACTTCCCTCAAGACATTCTGGCGACTGTAGTATAGCACTATTCACTTATCCACTTATCAACTTGCATTTATTTCTTTTATACAACTGAGCAATTGGGGTTTAAGGGGCCCAGCTGTGGCAGGTTGGTGGTGCTGGGAATCGAACTATGATCTTCCAATTAGCAGTCAAACACCTTAACCACTGCATTACCACTTCCTCACAGAACAATACATGTTTAACAACAATTAACCAGTAAAAGTGCACCAGTTACATAGTGTAACCTAATCATCTAGATCAGGGTTCCCCCAATTTTTTTTTTGTGAGGGCCACATAATTGTTCCTCACTTTAATTGGGAGCGGGTTAGTCTGTAACAGAAAACTTACCAGTTACCTGTATAAAAGACACCAGTGAGTCAGAAATCTTGCTGATTGATAGCGGATCATAGTTATTTCACTCAGTAAAATGAAAATCAATTTTCAACTTTTTTGAGTGTGTTTTTATGGATTTTTTTGTTATTTTGTCTCTCAGTCCTAAAATTATGAAGTGATAATCTCTTTGTTTGTGGGCAAATGTACAAAATCAACAGGGGATCAAATAATTTTTCCCTTCACGAAGACATTTATGTGATCAACCCTTTTAAGCTGTTTTGATCATTAAATCATTTAATAATAATCTGAACCATGTACACAGACGTGGACACAGATTTGCAAAGTCTTAATTAATTTTTTTTTAACTGTCTTTTAAATTTTTAAGGCAGTTATGTTTGCACCTATAAACGTTGGTTTTCACATGTATTTTTGTGTTCCTTTTTGGTGCAATACTGATCAGATTTTAAGTGTACCAAAAGATTACAATTCCTTTTGACAGAATTTCTTATACATGCACAAATAAACATAACCCATTTCTGCATAGTTTTTACAACCTGTACTTCTGAATATCAGATTGTATTGCATGCAGTAGTTTTACATTTGCATTTGGCAGACAGTAGTTTTCATAAGCGTATTATTATTTTATTGCAGCTAACAGTCAGAGCGTTGCACATGCGTCCAGAGGCCGGTCAGGCTCCACAAGAGTGCTGTTTACGTGTTTCCCTCATGCCACTTCGTCTTAATATTGACCAGGTACAAACTGTAACCTTTTTATCTACTGCCAATACTGGCAATCACTGAGTATTTACATATTCCAAACCTGTTTATTGTAGCTGTCACCCCAGGGCATATAAATTGTCATATAAAACTGACAGCAAATGCAGATTACTGATATTTTTTTTTCTTCTGCAGGATGCTTTGTTCTTTTTAAAGGATTTTTTCACCTGTCTGGCAACTGAGGTAGAGCTCTTCTCCCCACCGGAACAGGAAGGTAAGCCTCGGCATACACAATGTAAATTTACTGATTCGTGTAATGGTGGTAATTATTGTGCCAACAGTATGTTTTGTGTTATCTAGTATAGTGATGTTCTGCTTATGGACAATTTTCTTTCTGTAGCTTTGTGTGTATCCATGAAAAAGGCTTCTGGCCCAGAGGTAGCATGCACATTTGCTAAATCCAGTGGAGGAGCGGGTCAGGGCTCTGCACCAATCATCTCTGTGCCCACCCAAACGTCCTCCAGTCAAAATGGTCTCGAGCAGGAGCCCATCACCACATCTCACACTGACCAGCCTATTTTCTTTAGGTGTGCGTTTGTGTGTGTGTTGTAATTGTGATTATTCTTATTAAGTGCTTATTATTTCTGGCAGACATTGTGTGTAACCCAAAGCTTATTAATGATGTTTTAGCTCATGCTTTTCTTTTTTAGAGAGTTCAGATTCACCTCTGAGGTGCCGATTCGACTGGATTATCATGGGAAACACATGGCCATGGAGCAGGTGTGCTTTCTGACTTAACCAATTATCTTTTTATTATAAAATATATATATAATTTTATTTCTACTTTGATTTCACATAAATAAATTAGGTCTTGAAACAGTGGTTTTCAGCCTATTTTTAAACGACTGCCTTTAAATGAAGTTGAAACCCCTTACCAGCCCCCAGCGCCCCATATATCACAAACTAGATGGTTTCTGTCTTGAAGGCCATAATTTGTTATGAGTGACAGTTATTGCTTTATTACAATAAATAAAAAATAGAAATATTTTTAAAGATCAATTTAAAAATTAACAAATTTAACAAGAGATTAGCATGAAATATTGATTAAGTATCAAAGTAACTTCAAGTTTCAAGTGAGCAATTTCGAGAGAGCCCTGTGCCAGTCGATTTTTTTTGTAGTTGAAAATAGAGGTAAGGGGAATAAAGCCATACCGAAGATAATCCACGTTATATTAGCGACATTTTTTTCTTTAGCTGCGCTATTATTGTCTTGGATACTGGCAAACTTCCACATAGAATCATTTAACACACCTGTTACTTTAGCACCCACCATTATTGTTCTATGTACCACCAGATGTTGTCTAAACGTCCACATGGGGGCACTACAGAACAGCTTAATTGAATCTTTCTATAGGTTTCTTCCTGCATTGGGATAAGTTGTATATAATTTTAAATAATTTTTATACTTCTAAAAGAATCAGAATGTTGCATTTTAAGATGAAAGTGATCAGATAAAAAAAAAAACTTTTTCTAAGGGGTCAAGTGGATGCAAATCTTTTCTCCAACAGCAACGGGGACATTTTTAGTTAATTAAGTTAAATGTTTAATGAAATGTTTTTTCAGGGTACTTTTGCTGGAATAATAATTGGACTGACGCAGCTGAACTGCTCTGAGCTCAAACTGCGGAGACTCTGCTACAGACAAGGGTGCAGTTATATTTTGTTGTTGTGCATTTTTATTTGAGTTTTATAAAAATATAAAGAAATATATTTGAGTGTAAATATGACTTGCTTAACTTTTTTGCAGTCTGTTGGGTGTAGAGAAGCTCTTTTCTTATGCCATTAATGAATGGCTTAATGATATTAAAAAGAACCAGTTACCTGGGCTGCTGGGTGGGGTGGGACCCATGCACTCCTTGGTGCAACTTGGTGAGTGTATTACTTTTTTGTGTCATAACATTTATAAAATGATCCATATTTTTAGTATGTTGTTGGGTAATAATCATGATTAGTTTTTGATCAAACACCGATCATGCATAAAATTATAACCTCTGACAGGTAAAGTCAATAACATTGTAACTCTTCATCATGGCATCTGTTAGTGGGTGAAATATATTAGGCAGCAATTGAATATTTTGTTTTTAAAATTGATGTATTGGAAACAGGAAGAATGGGCAAACTGTGATGGCCAAATTGTGATGGCCAGACGACTGGCTTAAAGCATCTCCAAAACTGCAGCTCTGGTGGGGTGTTCCCAAACTGCAGTAGTCATTATCTATCAAGAGTGGTCCAAGAAAGGAACAGTAATAAACCGGCGACAATTTCACAGGCAGCCAATGCTCATTTAATGCCTGTGGGGACTAAAGTCAGGCTCTTGTGGTCCGATCCAACAGATGAGTTACTGTAACTAAAACATTTCTGAAGAGGTTAATGCTGGCTCTGATAGAAAGGTGTCATAATACATAATGCATCTCAGTTTGTGGCGTATTGGGCAGTCGGTGCCCATGCTAACCCATGTCCACCAGCCAAAATGCCAACAATTGGCACGTTAGCATCGGAATTGTACTACAGAACAAAAGAAGGTGGCTTGGTCTGAAGAATTATATATTCAGTTATGCCTGATTGGTGTATATCTATTATATTTTTCTTTATAAAGAGCAGTTATATTAGAAAGGAGATGAGTTGATTGTACTTGATATTAAAAATCAACTTCAAGTTTCAGTCATTTTCGTTTCTGACTGATGTCTAGTCCAAGGCATTAGAGATCTAGTGTGGCTGCCCATAGAGCAGTATCGGAAGGATGGACGGATAGTGCGGGGGTTTCAGCGAGGAACTGCCTCATTTGGGACATCCACTGCAATGGCAGCCCTGGAGTTAACCAATCGCATGGTGCGAACTATACAGGTAAGCTCTCATTCTCAGCCTTATGGACTTCTCACTCTGCTTGTTTTAGTTTACTGGTTAAAAAAAAGCAGCTACATTTTGACAGTAAAAATTCTGTGTATGGTATAGGCAGCTGCAGAAACGGCGTATGATATGGTGTCTCCAGTGATAGACGAGGGAGAGTGCAAAAAAATCAAGCGCTACTCACATTTTCGACTAGCTCATCAGCCTGTGGACCTCCGTGAAGGTGTGGCCAAGGCGTACAGTGTGGTGAAAGAGGTAAATGAGCTGCTCTATACTAATTTTTACTGCCAGTGAACTAAAAATTGTTATATTTATTCTAGTGCTCAAAATTCCTCCACATAAAATGACGTTCTGTGTACGTCTGTAGGGCATCACTGATACGGCTTTAACGATTTACGATACCGCTGCCCGCGAGCATGAGCAGAGAGGAATGACCGGTGCGGTGGGTGGAGTCTTGCGCCAGCTTCCTCCTGCTGTTGTTAAACCTCTAATAGTTGCTACAGAGGCCACTTCCAACGTGCTGGGAGGCATGAGGAACCAGATTCACCCAGATGCTCGCCAGGAAGAATCACAGAAATGGCGTCTGGGAGAAGAATGATCAAAGTAATCTTCTGCACCTTTTGTCTGAGGCTGATGGTGGTGCCAAACAAAGTGTTCTAAACCGTCTCACCTGATAGAACTGGTCCGTTGGTACTTTGTGTCTATATTTTGCTGCTTATAGTTCTATTTAAGACTCTGGTAAAGTTTTACTGGTAGACCTACTGCACAGACATAATGGCTGTGATCATCTGTTAAAGGATGACTAAGTTAACAGGATTTCCCTTTTTTTTTTAGCAGAGCTCTGACATTTAATTAATTCAAATTGCAGCACTGCAGGCCTGCGTTTTTTCTTTTCTGAAGTGAATTAACTCGATCACTTCCATGAACTCGATCACGTCAGCTTTGTGCGAGTCTGTCAGCTTTGTGCTGTCTTTGGTTGATGCTACATATTCAGTTCCAATTTATCCCACCTTCATATGCGGTACTGAAATCTGACTTCATCCCTCTACTTATTCATCATTAGCTTCGCTCTATAAAGCAAAGTTTATGTAAATAGACAAAACACGTTTTCAGGCTTTAGCAGGTACCTGACGCAACTTTCAAACAAGCAACACATTTAACCTTATTCTTTGGAAAGAGAGAAGAGGAAAGCAAAGAGTGAAGATGTTTTAGGAAGATGAGCTTAAACATGATCAAAGCTAGTTTCTTTTTTTGGTTGTATCCAGGACATATTATTTTATATTGCTGAGCCATGTATATACGGTGTATTATTTATTTTGATTAAGTTAAAGCAGCTGTGATTAAGCTTTCAAAAATTCCGTTTCACGTAGTGACGTTAGCCGTAATTATTGTTTTGTGCAATGGTTAATTTAGTTAATCAGAACTCAGTGCCTTTATATGATTTTTATGAAATTCCATTTATTTAATTGACTTTAATGCTCACAGTAAAATGCAAATAGTGGAGTAGATTTTGACTTTAGGCTTTGCCCAAATACGGTTAAAGCTATTTGTTATTATTTTCTTCCAGCAAGGAGGGAAAATAAGGGAATCTTTATTTCTTAAATTTTTTTTTCTTGGGTCATTTGAAGTGTTATTTTCTCCCATGTTCCTGTTTCTAACCCTAGATTTCTATAAACAGAGTTTGCCTAAAATTTGTAAAAAAAAAAAAAAAAACAAAAAAAAGACCTCCCGCCCACCATGTTTTACTGTTGCACGCTTTTCAGAAACAGTTCGCTCAGTTTGATCTCCAAAGAAGGAGGTGTTTTTGTTTAGCTGTTTAAGATGTTTTCTTTGTGACATTCCCTAGCACTTCGCCAAACTAGTCTTAAGGAAATAACCTGTAAGGTCACCGGCAGAGCCATATTCTGTGGGGCTTTTGCAAATTTTTTTAGTGTAAGAAATAAAACAAATATACAATGTTCATCCTTATGCATAATCAAATGTGAATGTGTGTATAAATTGTGCAGTTGTGAATTAATCACGTTTGTGTTCTTGGGAAACTGATACTTGCAATAGATTTGCTTCACAGCTCAGAGGAACTGACTTTCCACCTCTGTATGTTTTCCGTTTGTTTATACAGATGTGTAAAAATTAATTTGTGCTGTTTACATGAAAGCATGTTATCTATAATAAACTGTTAAATGTGCAGCTGTTTCTTTTACTACACTGCTGCAGTATTGGATGTAGTTGCTTCATAAATAGGTTCACATGAGCTGTATAAGAAGAGATTCAGTATAAGGATATGAAAAAAGCCAGTTTGTTTTGAGGTATTGATGGTTGAGAAAATTTATTTATTTTAGACAATATTATTTTTTTATTATTAGAGAGTCAAATCAAGTCACCTTTATTTATATAGCCCGGGATTGTTTCAAAGCAGCTTTACAGAATCACATCAGAATACACAATAATAAACACCAACTAAAACACTCAATTTAATCTGTAAATTAAGAGTCCAGAGAGTGGCAAGGAACCAAAACTCCATCGGTGACAGAATGGAGAAAAAAAACCTTGGGAGAAACCAGGCTCAGTTGGGGGGGTCAGTTCTCTGATCAGATGAACCAGTAAAATACCCATACTGCGGCAAAGTTTCTGTGGTCTTGTCCAGATGGCCCTCTAGAAGACAAGATCATCACTAGGTATCTGCCTTGTCACCAAGTGCTTTTCCACCAACTGAGCTGGCGGAGACAGTGAACTCAGAATAACAAAGAACAGACATATGTTAGTGTAGATGCCATTTAACTTATACAAATATATTGTGTGTTATTGGAGGTGTTCCTGGTTCTGGGTTGACCTGATTATTGCAGCCTGACAATCCTTTAACGGATTTAAATCATGAGAATGTTTGTATTATGTAAATTATTCCAAAGTTTAGACGCTAGATAAGAAATGGCTGCCTGCAGATCCTTTTTTTAGGAATGTAATTTGAAATATTCCAATAACATGAAAATGTCCGGTTAACATTGGGAGAACGTTATTTGATGGTTAGTTCATAATGTTGATTGGGAAACATAGGGACAATGTTGATTGCCGAGGACATTGTTCTAAAAAGTTTTCCTTTTTTTCTCGAAATAATTTTAGGGACATTATGGTTTAAAACTTTCTATTAAAGGATGTTTTAAATCATTGTTAGTATGAACTTTACCTTCAGTAATGCACAATTGGCACTAGATCCTTTAAAGTTGTAAACCTGTCATTGAATATATTTCCTAATAAATGATGTATTTTTGTGTTGTTTAGTATATGTGAAGTTTGTTAGGTTTGTTTTTTATTGTATTTTTACATATATTGATGTAAAGAAGAGCCACTGAGCCACATTTACAGCATGTCAAGGCAACGCGTCTATTTTCATATGCTGGGAAAAAACACCTTATATGTAACTAAATGACAGATTTATTGCTAAAGATATATAATCAAATGTGTGAATAAATTAACAAATTTGCGTAAAAGTAAATCGATAAGTGCGTAAAATAAATAAATAAATAAATAAATGTATAGTATTTAAAAGGCTAGTTCATGTGTGTAAACAGTAATTGTTATATGTGGCCACAAGGTGGCGCCAAACCAAACGCTACCAGAGATCAATTTTGAATGGAACCTTTTTACTGATATCGTTCCTCAATAAACGACACGTATTTTCGAGCAGGTGAGTCGGTCAGACGGAGTAAATGTTCCCGAGCAGCACTGAAGAGCTAACAGCCGGAAACAGTTCAGACACCGGCGCAAGCAGCGTATTCAGTGGCGAGCGTAGCCTCACTCAAGCGTCGTGCAGGCGGCGGCGGGAGGATGGAGCGGCGTCCCCGTCTCCTCTGTCCAGCTCCCACACCCCACACAGCGGCAGCACCTGCTCCGGTCCCGCAATAACCGGTGTCCAGCCCCAAACCTCCACCAAAACAGCCGCCACAGCAGGTAACCACCGGCGGGACGAAGCGACATTAGCTTAGACATTAGCGAGCGAACGTCTCCTCAGCTACCTCAGCTATATGTAATGTAAATGTTTGTAGTTAAAAACACAACAAAAAGCAACCAAAGTACAAAGATTTAAAGAGGTTTTAAGGAAATCTCTAATATTCTGTGGAAAGTTTTCCCCCAAAGAGAACCGAATCTAACACCTTTCAGTGAAAATGATCTCCATTAGGTAGATCAGACTGCTGTAGGAAGCCCATTTCCATCAGTACTTTTAGGACTTAAGGTCGAATTTATGAGATAAAAAGGCAGGATTCTGTCTTTAAATGTAGAGAAGTGGTAGCGCAGTGATTAAGGCGTTTGACTACCAACTTTAAGACCTGGCTTTGATTCCCAGCACCACCAATCCACCACTGCTGGGCCCCTGAGCAAGGCCCCTAAGCCCTAATTGCACGGCTGGAACACCGTAAATCGCTCTGGATGAGGACGTCTGCCAAATGCTGCTAATGTAAATAACTAAATCATTAAAAAGTCAAGGTCAAATTTCTAGGATAAAAAAGTTGAAATTCTGAGATGAAAAGTTGAAATTCTGCAATTAACTGTAAAAGTCAATATTATGACTTAAAGGCTGGTTCCATATAGCAGCAGGTTGTCGTTGACCCACTATAGCGTTAATTGTTAAATAGGTTTGCACCCTAAAATACTGTTATTTTAATTATAAAATATAAAAAAAGATGGAAATAAAATCAAAGTGTGTTTACCTTAAAATAAATCACGTATTTTACATTAAATCAACATTAATTCAACATTAATCCAGTCTTGTTTTATGTACAGCCGACAGACTTTATGACTGTAAATCATGTCCATTTTATTTCTTCCTATAAATCAGAGACCATGTAGAAACATCTCCTTAGGAAAGTTTATTCACCGTTCATCCATCCTAAAGACATAATGATCTTAGAAAACATAATGTTGTGTCTCTATATATATATATAAACTCTGCGTAGCTGCTGTCTGATAGTCTAGTGGAGGTCTGACTCTGAACTGACAATAAAAATCACTTTTTTTTAGATGAAATCAGATTTTGACAAATGTGCACATCACAACAACATAAATAAAACATTATTACATTATTACTCTTAATATTTCGGGAAACATTTTGTGTTTCGGTTTCATTTTGTGCCGTGTTGAAATAATGAGCCGGCAAGTCAGAACCTTTTAATTCCACAATTTCAATTGTTCAGTTTGACTTTATCTCAAAATGATGACTTTTAAAGTCATTATTTTAACTTTATCTCATAATTTTGACTGTTTATCTCATAAATGTTCTCATATCTCATAATTTATCTAATGGATTTTTTGGGGGTCGGTGGAAATGTGCTGTCGCCATTGAAGTTGCTTCATTTTTCCTGAATAGCACAGGATCAAAAATATATTCATGTCCACAAATAAGGTTTAACATGAAAAAATATGATATACAGATGAATTTAAAACAATGAGAGAAAGCTAAATATTTTTTGTGACTCATTTCAGAAAGTAAAGCCCATGAAGTATATAAAGTTATTACACACAGAGTGAAATATTTCAAGCCTTTATTGCTTGAAAGTTTAACGATTATGGCTTACAGATTATAGACACCCCAAAATTCAGTGCCTCTGAAAATTAGAAGTCGTCCAGTGTGAAGTTTCCACAGTCAGTGATGATTTGGGCTGCCATGTCATCTGCCGGTGTTAATCCACTGTGTTTTCTGAAGTCCACAGTCAACGCAGCCATATACCAGGACATTTTAAAGCGCTTCATGCTTCCTTTAGCTGACAAGCTTTATGGATTTTATTTTCCAGCAGGACTCGGCACCTGTCCACACTGCCAAAGGTACCAAAAGCTGGTTTAATGACCATGGTGTTACTGTGCCTAACTGACCAGTAAATTTGTCAGGAGGAAGTTGAGAGACACCAGACCCAACAATGTAGATGACCCAGAGGCTGCTATCAAAGCAACCTGAGCTTCCATTACACCCGAGCAGTGCCACAGGCTGTTTGCCTCCAAGCCATGCCGCATTGATGCAGTAATTCATGCAAAAGGAGGCCCAGCCAAGCATTGAGCATTGAAATGAACATACTTTCTAGAAGCCTGACATTTCTGTTAAAAAAAATCCTTTTTTTAATTGATCTTATGTAAAATTCTAATTTTCCGAGACACTGAATTTTGGGTTTTCATTAAGGCTTGAAATATTTCACTCTATGTGTAATGAATCTATATAATACATGGGTTTTACTTTTTCTAAAGATGGGAATTTTTATTTATGGTCTGAACTGTTGAGCGGGCGCAGTGAATTTGAAGGCCAATTAAAATAATGTTTAAAGTATTAGCCCGTGTGTAGAGCTTATAACATTTCTTTCCTTCAATATGTTATTGTGTGTTCAGGTGTGAACAGAGTGAACTCGTCCAGCTCTTCATGGACGGGCGGTGGGGTTTATGGCTCGCTGTGCAGAAGCTCCAGCACTCCTCACCTCAGAAGAACACCAGGCTCGGCTACACGCACCCTGCTGAGACCAGCACTACACAGAGAGCTTAACAGTGAGTAAATGGGGAAAAAAACTACAACAAACAAACTCAAACAGATTTGTGAGGGAAGATAGAAATGGAAAAGAGGCAGGAAAATGCTGACTGTCTTGCTGAAACAGGAACCTAGGCTTCACAGATTTTTTGTTCTCTGTAGGGGTGCATGTTTTTCCAAAATGTTCCTGACAGTAGGTGAATTAACGAGTCTAACTTTCCCGACAGAACAACATTTTTTTTAGCATGTCATCATTGCAGATCGTTACATTACAGAATTACAAAATTATTGCTAAAATTGTAAAAACTAGTACAGGAGTGAGAAATTTTAGCTGGTAACTTTCATCCACTTATCAACACTCTTAAATAAAATAAATAGTAGTACATTATCATAGTTTTACACAGCATTATCGGCTATAATATAAAGGTTATATATATATATATATATATATATATATATAGTTATATCTATATTATATATATATATATATATCTATATATATATATATATATATATATAGTAAGAAGAGATTGCTAAGTGGTTTAGCTGCTGATCGGAACATCATTGGTTCAGTTCACTGCACCACCAAGCTGCCACAGCGGGGCCCCTGAGAAAGGCCCTTCACTGCTTAGTTGGATCAAAGAAACGTTGAGATGAAGCTAAGTCACTCTGGATACAGACGTCTGCCAAATGGTAGGAATGTAAACGTCAGATGCCAGTTATCATTTATTTATATCCACCCAGAAGGGTATTCTTCTAGGGTTATTTTTTGCGCTTTCTTGCATGTGAATTACGCAAACTATGTTCAAGCTTTGGTATAAATATAATTCACATTGACTGAAACGTCCGGCATTCATATGGACCACAGAACATCACTTTTACATATTATTATTATTAAAACAAATTTTTTAGGTCTTTAAACAATATTGTGTTATTCTCTTGAGTGGAAGATGCGAATTGCGATTGCGATTCAGTCTTTTTAACAGTGTCCAGGACATACTTTATAGTAGTCCAGCAGATGCAGTGTACCTTTCCACCAAGTAGATAGTTAGCTTATTGTTGCTATTATGCAGTCAGAGCTCCCTAAATGCATTTTAGTTTAGTACCTCCTTTTGAATAAACACTCTTTAGTCCATGTGCAATATTTTGTCACTTGTGGTCTACAGAAAAGTCTGCCATCTGCAGACAAGCTTAAGTCAGCACTAATATAGAGCTCAGTGAAACTAAGATACGGTTCGTTCGTCCTGCTACACGATTCTGTTGTTATAGCGTAATGTTCCGCCTTAACTTTATTCCTACATTAAGTGTAAAACTGTGGGATTGCAACGTGGCTGCAATATGCGTGAGAGGGAAGTTTATATCTCCTATCTAGCGCTCGGATGAGGTTTTTAAATCCCTTTTTTATCACTGCATTAAAAGGCGCTGTGTCTTTAGCGGGTTATAGCATTAGTTATCTCCTGCTGTTTTAGTAATGTCTTTTTATTCGGTGTAACAGCAGCAAACAATTTTCAAATATAAATGAGAATAAATGTCACTAACAAATTACTTTTTATGTTCGGCGTCTGTCACTTCAAGAGGCTAAATAATCCCAAATTACTGGGGTATAAATTAACGAAATGATCCCTCTGAGTCAGAGGAAGGCATAATCCCATAATGCTGGGCCACCAGAGGACACCTGACTTTCTGCTCCCATGTGCAGACCATGTGCTCTGTGTTTGCTATGTTGTGTCTTGTCATGTAAGTCTCCCTGTCCTGTCATTGGTTGATTGTTCCCTCATTGTGTTCATGTTTTTCTTGTATAGTTGATTGTTTTCTCCCAATTGGGTTGTGTATTTATACCAACCTTGGTTTTGCTTGTCCTGTTTGTCTTGTCATAGTCGGTGTTTGTTTACATACCATGTTTTGGTTATCATTCACGTTTATGTGCAAGGTCAATTTATGTGAAATTAGTTCCCTCTTTTGTTTTCCATGTTCTTTGATTTGTTTGGCTTTTCATTTTTTATTTTTTGTTAATAAAACTACACTTGCTTTCAAACCAACTCTATGACAAAAATACAGAAAACTTTTGTTTCTTCTCCTTTCATGCCTTTTTTTAAACAACATAAAGTATGAATTCTTTTTATTCTTTAAATCTAGTGACATCTTCCTCATCTGCATCGATGTGTCACACTGCATCTGTAATCGTGGCTGTGGTGGAGGGCCGGGGTCTAGCCAGGGGAGAGATCGGCATGGCCAGCATCAACACAAAGTCCCCTGAGTTGGTACTCTCACAGTTTGCAGATACTGGGACGTATGCCAAGGTAAAACTTAAATGACAACTTAAGGTTTCATAATATATCAAGGTGATCTCTTTGGTTCTTTTAATTGTAATGATTTTGGCTGACATTTAACAAAAATCCACCAATTCACGATCTCAACAAATATGGTGTCATGCTAATCAGCTAGTCAACTCAAAACAACTGCAAAGGTTTCCTGAGCCTTCAAAATGGTCTGTCAGTTTGGTTTACTAGGCTACACAATCATGGGGAAGACTGCTGATCTGCCAGTTGTCCAGAAGACAATCACTGACACCCTTCACAAGGAGGGTAAGCCACAAACATTTATTGCCAAAGAAGCTGGCTGTTCACAGAGTGCTGTATCCAAGCATGTTAACCGAAAGTTGAATGGAAGGAAAAAGTGTGGAAGAAAAAGATGCACAGCCAACCAAAAGAACCGCAGCTTTGAGAGGCTTATCAAGCAAAATCGATTTAGGAATTGGGGTGAATTTCACAAAGAATGGACTGAGGCTTGGTTGAAGGCATCAAGAGCCACCACACACAGACGTGTCAAGGAATTTGGCGACAGTTAATCCTCTTGTTAAGCCACTCTTGAACCACAGACAACGTCAGAGGCGTCCTACCTGGGCCAAGGGGAAAAAAAACTAGACTGTTGCCCAGTGGTCCGAAGTCCTCTTTTCAAATGAGAGCACATTTTATATTTCATTAGGAAACCAAGGTCCTAGAGTCTGGAGAAAGGGAAAGGTGACTACCAGGGGTAGCAGGGGTACATGAGTCTATGGGGTATTGTCAAGAGGAAAATGAAAAACAAGAGACCAAAAAATGCAGATGAGCTGAAGGCCACTGTCAAAGAAACCTGGGCTTCCATACCACCTTAGCAGTACCACAGACTGTTTACCTCCATGCCACGCCGAATTGAGGCAGTAATTAAAGCAAAAGGAGCCCCTACCAAGTATTGGTAAATTCTTACTTTCCAGAAGGCCAAAAATTAACTAAAAATCTTTTTTTATTGGTCTTATGAAGAAGTTTAGTTTGCTGAGATAGTAAATTGGTGGGTTTTGTGAGCCAAAATCATCAAAATTAAAAGAACCAAAAGACTTAAACTACTTCAGTCTGTGTTCATTGAATTTATTTAATACAGTTTCACAATTACTTTTTCACGACATTCTAATTTATTGAGACGCACCTGTATATACTGCAGAAAAACAAAATATTGCAAGGCCATTTTTTAAAATATTGTGCAGCCCTAAAAACAATATGTATGATACTGAAATAATGGAGCATTCAAACATTATATTTGTCCTATATTACACCTCTGATCGTGCCTATAAAGCAGTCAATTCATTTTGTTTCAATTGTTTTTCAAAATGAAAATCAACAACGCAAAAATATTGATTTTTAGTGCAAAACAATCTAACTAAGGTTTCGACTGAGACCTTGAGTACAAAAATCTACTACTTTTCTGAATTTGTTGCAGATAATTACCAAACTGCATATCTTGATGCCGCTCGAGATTCTGATGCCAGACACAGCAAGTGAGAAAGGGCAGGGAACCAAACTCTACAACCTCATCACAGAGAACTTTTCGGTACACCTTTGTTACAGATATCTAGGCCTGTCCCACAGTCAGCTGTTTAGATGTATGTATAGGGCAGAAGTCAGAATATCAACTGGGCAGACAACATGAACAATTTCTGATGAATTAATGCATTCGTGTGCAAATACATGATGTATTTTTAAAAATATATAGCGAATAAAGAATATATTCTACTTTCAGTCTGTAGCTTTTACTGCCATTCAAAGGAAGTACTTTAATGAGAGGAAGGGACTGGAGTACATTCAGCAGCTCTGTGCTCCCGAGTTCAACACTGTGCTTATGGATGTACAGAGCAAGTATGAAACTACAGTTATTTACTCAGTAATATGAGAAAAACGGAGACATTGTCTCTATTTCTCAATGACTAAGGGGGATTGTGTGTGGGGATGATCTTTTTTTTATTATCTCACCTACATTAAGTGTTCGCTCAGTCAGTGTATTTGTTGTTACAGTGGTATAATTGTGTTGAAAAATAGCTAGAAATTTATGCAATATTGGTTATTAGGATAGACATTTTTTGACATAATTTATAATGTGTGTTATGGAAAAATGTGTGCATGGGATTTAAGGAATATGCAGTTTTAACCAAGATTAGGCTGCAAAATTTTTCTGTTATAGGCTAACCTGCAATTTTGTATATTAGCATTAATTGCCATGGAACGTTTTTAGCTTTTACATTTTCCATAATTGAGCAACCCTAGTGATCAGTAATGCTCATGGTTGCTGTGGCTGTAGATCTTGATTCGATATGATATCGCTGCCTTTCTTCAGGTATTATTGTCTGGCAGCTGCAGCAGCTCTCCTTAAGTATTGTGAGTTCATCCAGAACGCAGTCTATGCTCCCAGATCTTTGAAAGTGACCTTTACTGGCAGTGAGCAGACTACCATGATTGATGCAGTTTCAGCCAGAAATTTGGAGCTTGTAGTAAACAACAGGAACCACAGGTTAGAAAGAAACAAGCCAAAGCATTGTCTATCCTTTCTTCGCTTTCTCTTCTTTCTTTTCATTATTTCCGAATATTATATAACTAACACTTTTAAGGACCTTAGTATTTACGTTTTAACATCAGGAGTGAACACACACTACTTGAGGTTTTAAACTACACCAAAACACCTGGTGGTGAAAGAAGGCTACGCTCAAATATACTGGAGCCTCTGTTGGATGTTGACACCATTAACACTCGACTGGACACCATACAGGTTTAAAATCCACACCAGTGATTAAAGCAAAAAACAGTTATTTGTAACAAATAATTTGAGTATCGTGTTTATTTGTATTTTAGGAATTGCTGCAGGGTGAGGAACTCTTCTTTGGTCTTAAGAGTGGTACGCCACTTTCATGCTTTACATTTTTTGCACCGCAAGGGAAGTATTACAGAAAAATCTTAAACATGGTAATTTCAGTTGGGACTAAATTTAGGACCAAAGCTTTTACAGAACAGCATTCAATAAGTGTGTGTTATATAATCTTAACCTCAGATAGTAAGGCGGTATTACCTTTATACTCTTAACTTAAGAACAATCCTAATTTAACGTACCATATCTTAAGACATGCGAAACTTTCTGTAATACGCTCTTATATCATCATTCTTTGTCTGATGTTTCTTTAATGTTCCCAAGTTGACTGAATTACACAGAGGTTACTGTTTTCTTTACAGCCATTTCACAATTCTTGGATGTGGATCAATTGTTGTCTGCTCTAGTGCAGGTCCCCAAGCAAGAGACGGTACAGTGTGTTTTTAAAGTGGATTTTAACAATTTTATAGAATTTATTTAGTTTGCCAGCTAAAAAAGTTTAAAATGTTTTGTATTTATATAAAATTAATACATTTGAAGAGGATATTTCAATATTTGCACTCTAATTTTCTTGCATGTTAAGATGCGTTGATGCTGTTGAGATGATGCGTGCGATTTGTTAAAAAATGCATGAAATCACCTCCTTTTACCTCCCTGTGGTCTAGGTTGAAGTGGCTGAATCAAAGATAATGCATGTCATTCAGCTGAAACACACACTGGAGCTGCTTGCACCACTCAAGGTCAGAACACGTCACATTAACGGTTATGCAGATGTTTTATTCAGTTATGGATCAGGTGTAGGTTTATAGTATGTATGTTTGACAGACGGTGTTAAAGGATGCTAAGACAGCCTTACTGAAAGCTTATTACACTTCACTAGAGGATAGCAGGTAATAAACACTTAATAATGCCTATAGTGTTTGTTTACTGCTATATTTTATTTTATGTGCATAGTCTATTATCATATTACCTTGAGCAAGGAGTCCCCAAACTACGGTCTGACACATTGAATAAGTTTTTATTATATCAGACCTATTTGATATTTAGTGGGGAAGTACAAGCTTGGTTAAGGGGTTGGACTGCTACCAGAAAACCAGGGTTCGATTCCCAGCACCACCAAGTTACCACGGTTGGGCCCCAGAGCAAGGCCCCCAATTGCTCGGTTGTATACAAGAGATTAATCTCCCTGGTAAGGGCATCTGCCAAATTCAATTCAATTCAGTTTTATTTGTATAGCTCTTTTTACAATGGTGATTGTCACAAAGCAGCTTTACAATTGAAGAAAGTATGAGACAGAATGAAACAGAAAAAAAACAAAAAAATAAAAAACAGAAAAAAAAAAATGAAACAGAAATCAGTTTGTCCCTGATGAGCAAGCCGGGGCGACGGTGGCAAGGAAAAACTCCCTGATATGAGATAGGAAGAAACCTTGAGAGGAACCAGACTCAACAGAGAGGATGGGTATCCTCATTTGGGTGAAAAACAGGTAGCAGGGATTATGAGGTTACATTGTGTGTGTGTGAACAACTATAATCATTAGTCCTTAAAGAGCAGCCGGAACGTCTTTATGGCGAAATTTCCAAATGCTGTTTGTAATGTAAAATGTGATAATAAAAACAAAAAAGTTACCTTATTTATTATGGTATCGTAATCATTTGTTAGATTCACCCACAGAATTGAACAAAATGGCCAAATGGTTGGTAGAAAGAAAAGTTGTTTCAGGAGGCAGAAAATTTAACCAAAAGTGGACAAATTATATATTTTTTTGTTTAATTCAAAGAAATGAATGTTTCATCTGTCATCTTTTATATATTTCTTGAGAAGTAATGCTTATTTGTCTGGATGCTCCTAATAAAATAATCAACTAGTCTAGCATTGGGAGGCAAAATAAATACAGTACATTGAAAATCATCATAAAATCCCCACAATAATTTTGGTAGTCACTCTGGTTCAATTAATTTTCCGTTACAGACCCAGACGTCCTCATTAAAGAAAGGAAACATAATGTGGACCTCACAGAAAAAAGGTTGGGGACTCCTGCCTTGAGCTCTTGGCTGTATGTTTGTGGAATTGACTGCGTTTTAACAGATGTAAAATTCAGAGTTTTTTGGTAGCAAAATAAGCTGCACGCTTCTGTTTAGCTTTTAACTTGTGTTGGTAGGTTTAACAGCATGTTGGATCAAATTAAAACAGTGATTAACAGTGACAGCAGCTATTTGAAGGGCAGTCTGAATATGCGCACACAGAAGTGCTATGCTGTACGGCCCAACATCAATGAATTGCTTGACATTGCACGACGAGCCTACACTGAGGTAGTGGATGATATAGCTGGTAAGTGGCTTATGTTGAAAATCTAGAAGAACCATAATATGCTTAATAGTGAATTCTGAATCTGGAATCTGTATTCCAATTTTTGTAACAGGCTTAGTCGATCAGCTAGGTGAGAAGTACGGTCTTCCACTGCGCACTAGTTTTACAACTGCTCGAGGTTTCTTCATCCAGATGAGGCTGGAGGGATTTGGGTTGCCTGATGGACAGCTTCCAGAAGAGTTCATCAAAGTGAGGCCTGATTACCTAAAGATTTTACATCCAATAATTTCTTTTATTTCGTATTATCATTTTTAAGCATTTGCAATGGACATAAAATGTGTAACAGGCTTTAACTGACTGCAGGTAACTAAACAAAAAAACAACTACAGCTTTACTACATTAGACCTAATGAAGATGAATGATCGCTGTGATGAAGCCTTGAAGGAGATTTTTCACATGTCTTATATGTAAGCATTTACATATTTTTACAGCTTGTAGCTATCTTTCAGTTGCTTTATACATGTTATTTGTTTTATAATTTTTAAAAAAATACCATATCAATGCTTATGCTGCTGTTCTGCTCAGTTGCAATCTGGAAACGTAATGCTAATTTGAAATCTAATTCTTCTTCTACATCTCTTTAGCGTGGTATGCAGGTTACTTAATGACATATATAAACATATTCACTGCCTGTATAAGTTATCTGATGCTGTGTCCATGCTGGATATGCTGCTCTCCCTAGCCAACGTTTGTACTATTTCAGATTACGGTAAGATTACTCCAGATATCGTCATGCACTATATGGAGAAATTTTTGCGATACTTGAGCATCTCTTTTACTGAGAAACAGTCTCACTGTTACCTTTTTAGGGATTTGTAAGTTGTCCAGTGGGTTTTTTCCACACCAGTTACAACACACCATTTCTGTATGACGCTGGCGTGTACAGTGGCCTGGTCATGCTGACAGAGTGTTTAAGCCTCTTAGTGCAGGAATAATAAAATGTTACAACATACAAATATATTATAGACAATTGTATACTTCCAACTTTATGGCAAAAAACTTGGAAAGACATACCTACAGTATCATAAATATGCTCATCAAATAGTAAACTGATGTTTAAAAACTGCTGAATTTTATTTATTTAACACAATAATATATTTTACTGTGTGGTTGTGCCCCAGTGCGTCCTGAATTTACTGATACACTGGCAATGAAACAAGGCCTCCATCCAGTCCTGGAGCGCGTTGCTGGACAGCAGCCTATCCCCAACAACTGTCATATCTCTGAGGGAAGTAACTTCATCATTATTACAGGCCCGAACATGAGTGGCAAGTCTACTTACCTCAAACAGGTGGCCCTCTGCCAGATCATGGCTCAGATAGGTACTCAGACCTGCTATTTTGGTTCAGTCAGTATTATTTCTGTATTAATTTAACACATTTAGTTTTACCCCTTTCACATATATGTCTAGATTACCACAAACAAAAAAATAGTTTTTTTTCTTTACCAAAAAAAAACAGAAGACTTAAAGACTTTCATTCAGGATCTGAGAGAAATGTTTGATATTGGTCAATAAATTATTAAGAACATAAACATTAACTATACGGGTCTTAGTATAAATTGTACAATGCCTTACCAAAATGGTTCTTATAAGTTCCAACACTTAGAACAATAAGGTACTAATCAATTTTGGTTAATTGACGTGATTCTGTTCTGAACTGTAGTGAAGTCCTGAACTGTAAAACTGGTTTGGTTGTCAGACTAACAAGACAATGCTGGTAACCTATACTGACAACTTCCTTTCTGTGTAAAAGTAGTTATTTACATTTCTAGCGTTCGGCATATGCCTTCATCCAAAGTGATAAAGGCACTTTATCATTCATCTTATTTTACAGCTGAGGGTTAAGGATTTTTGCCCTGTTATATTGCTTAGAATTACCGCATCAACATTTTACAGCAGGGTTTTGCAAGTCCTTTTTGGGATCTCGTTTTTTTTCCCACCATTTAAAAGCACACCGGCAGATGAGTCGGTTGTAAATGACATTTTATCTAGGGGATTTTCCCACCTTTTACATAGGGCATCGAGGTGTGCTAATGATGACTACTGCTGTAGTTTATTAACTGCCCATAGTTATCTACTACAGCTGATTTTGGTCTAAACAATGTTTCTTTCTTTTGTAAGGACAGGCATCTTCTTTCTACACTGTTCAAGAGTTAAATCAACTATTTAGAACACCGTTTATATACCCTAATTTTATATAGTCGTTTGTTACCTCTCTGTTTTTATAAAATTTGCCTCAGGATCATTTGTGCCAGCTGAATTCGCCTCGTTTCGTGTTGCCGATCAGATATTCACACGGATCGGAGTAGACGATGACTTTGAGACCAACTCGTCAACATTTATGGTCGAGATGAAGGAGGTGATTATTTAAATGACAATATGCACAATTTTGTAGCACATTAACTATACCTTTACTAATTTTCTGTTGTACTGTCAGGTGTCCTACATAATACACAATGCCAGTAACAGGTCACTTATTATTATTGATGAACTGGGACGTGGCACTAGTGCTGAGGAGGGCATTGGAATTTGCCACTCGGTTTGCGAGTTCCTCATCAGTTTAAAGGTATAAAGAACTGACCATAATCTGCACTATACAATACTAATAGTTTTAGATCTATAAGTAATCACATTGCCTTTTAGCTTGTGAACAGTATAAAATATCTTAACAAACGAGCACCTTCAGCCAGATTGTGTTTTTTCTAAATCTTGCAGGCATTTACTCTGTTTGCCACCCACTTCCTGGAACTATGTCAGCTGGAGACTCTTTACCCCAATGTAGAGAATCAGCACATGCAAGTCCAGCACATGCGTGGGACTGAACACAGCACTGACAGCATAGTCTATACCTACCGGCTGACTCAAGGATTCTCTGAGGAAAGCAACTACGGTAATCTTAAACAAACAAAATTTCTGTTTTATTGTATAATTGAATTTTAAATAAGATTTAAAGTTTTAGGGTATTAAATATGAAAAAAAAACATAACCAAGTGGCTAGTAAAATGGACAGGGACTAGAAAAATGTTTGTTGATTTACAATCATCCTTTTTGTATATTTTACTCAATTGTTAAGGTATACGAGCAGCAGAGAACACGTCTCTTCCACTGTCCATTATCCAGGAGGCCAAGTTAATATCAGCTAAAGTTAGCCAAATGTTATGGGTAAGATCATATTTAAGTCATATGTATGCCTACTTTGTGACTTGTTTAAGTCTTATTCAAGTCTTGTGTGTGTTTTTACATAAATTGAATTAAAATGTTTGTAAACTTTTGCACTGTATGCACTGTTGGTCATTAATTAAGTGCAAAGCGTGTTCTAGAATAGTATAGTTTATTGTAATCAGTCTAAATACTCTATAAAAGGTTAAGTGAACAGGTGGAAGTATGAAACAATCACAGTAAGGAATACAAATTAATAAGGAGATTATACATGTATGTAACTCCAAGAATAGAAGGCAAAAATTTTACAGCTTCTGCAAAAAAATATGAACATAATAAAAATAAGATCTCTAAACTTAATCAAGTTATATGATTTTAAAGTCAAATTTGTTTAAAATATTCAGTTTTATTTATCTTTAACAAGGAAGCAGGAATAGAATACTTACATTTTTCCCAATTTATAGTATTTATTATCAATAGTTACATCTTGGACATTGAGGCTCACTGAGTGTATAGTGGCTTTGACTATGTAGGCAGTGAGAAAATTTTACTGAACCAAATAATGTCTCGGTTATGTAAACATTGTTCCCTGAAGAAGGGAATGGAGACGTAACGAACTGGGAATCTTGCTAGAGAGACCAGTCCTCTTTAAAAACACCTATAAACATTAGCATGCTACAATTGCATTCAGCTACCAAACATTGCAGCAGCATGATAATATAATAAATAAGCAGCATGTACATTGTATATTTTGCTTGTGCCACGGCCTTCCAGTGGTGATTCTGATCCCTGCTTACACAAAGAATGCAGCTCACTATTGTTCCTGTATTCACCTCTATACTTTTCTGTATACATCCTGTTAAATCAGAAGCATGCCTGTCCCTCAATAGGCTGAAATACACATATGGACTAACCCAGCAGGGCTGTTTGCATATAAAAGTCTTTCAGGTCGCCAAAACCCTGTACGGGTAAGCTTCACCATTTACAGAGACTGCAGAGCAGGGATCTGCTAAAGTGGCTAAGTGGCTTAAAGTGGTAAGCCAGTGTGTGCCAGGCACATCTTTGGACTCAATTTTCATGAGAGAGACTCAATGTCAGTCTCTTTCATGTCCGCAAGGCTCAGCCAGAAAAGACGTTCCTAGATTACTAGCATGGCCGTCGCCCAGCAAACGTGCAGTGAACTTTTATTAACTTTTAGCCTGAGGTCAGTTCATACTGATTTTAAAACTGCAGGGTTGTTACTACTCTCATACAGGTCTTTCAGTGCCTCAGCCTCGTGAACCTGCAGCCTAGCCATGTCATGCAGGGCTAAGGTAGCCTCTTCACAGGTTCCATAGGCAATGCCAGTCAGATAAGATGAGTGCCTGCAAACCCGAAAAGGGAGACATGGTTTGCCCTGTTAGGTGGAAACAGGACCTGCTGCTTATTTATTCTTACATCACGATGCGTGTCAGCTAGCTGGATGATGCCTATGTTTATAGCGCATTTAAATACTCTCAAAGAAAGCTGGTCTCTCTAGGGAGATTTGTAGTTTGTTAGTCACAGACATAATGTCAGAAAGACCAACTGAAAGGAACTGTTTCCCTATTGTTTACTGTAGGCAAAGCATCATAGTGACCCAACCACCCTGAGACAAGGAGCAGTGTTTCGTCTCGCCACCAGATTGATACAGACTGCCCGAAACTCTAGATTAGATCCAGAAAGTCTTCGTCTTTACCTAAAGGGCCTAAAAAGAAGCCATGAAGCGGAGTTAAAGAACAGATTAGATTCTATGGACACAGAAGAGTGAGGCATACTGCATCCTGATTTACACAAATGAAGTTTGTTAATTAATTTGCCTACAGAGGAGAATAAAGATGCTCTGTTGGTTTTATTCTACAGTATGCTCAGCTGTAAATACTACATCTTAAGACATTTTGTATGGCTTTTCTATGAAATATAATTAATTGGATAAAATGTTGTTTATTTTAGTTAGACAACACTGTTCTGCCTCCGAATATACTAAAGTGGGTAAGATGAGAGTTATAAAAACAATACAGTCTGTTAACTAGGGCAGCCTGAATACTTTTCAATTGCAGTGCTATACTTTTAAAAAATAATTCAAAAATCCTATAAGCAATAAATAGATTTATGATTACTGTTTTTTTAGAATTGCATGTAAATTAAAATTTATGGTATTAATAAAATGACATTTTAATGTGTGGTTGTATATTATATATCCTCATAATATACTCATTAAACACATAAAAGATGATTCCTATCATGGGTAATTACTTACAGCTAGGTGATCAAAAGTAATACATTTTTAATGAAAATAATTTCTCTGGTTTTAATTTTGAAGTGTGATTTCCTAAAAAAAAGATTTCACACAACATCTAAATGTTTATTTATTTATTTGTTTTAACCTTTCAATTATTAAAAAAACTCGAATACAATTCAAGTTTAATACAAAATCCTTAACACCTATTTGTTTGTGATGTATAACAATGACTTGAGTGATACAGAAATGTTTGTCAGCTGCAAATACAAATACAGTACCATGAAACACAGAAAACAAACACTCCATACGTTTATTTTCAGTAAAATATGATGGAAAATGCATTTCAATACAGCACAGAGTGTATCATTAACAGTACTAAGGATACCATTTATTAATGAAATATCGTGGGGAAAAATTCTAAGATTTAAAAGACAGTAGCTGTGACATGTGCCAATTTTTTTTTATGAATAAACAAAAACAAATCAGTACTTGTAGACTAGCATTTAGAAGGTTTTCTATCATCCTGTCACATAAGTCAGCTTTATAGCTGAAACCAGAAACTGAATATGTTAACGTTTTATTAGCCACATTATATAGACAAAAGCTCTGGTACACCTGACTAACAGAATCTGTATGTGTTTTTTGAACATTCTATTTTAGATTTAGTCTCACTCTTACTTCTATAATCACCTCCACGTTTCTGGAAAGACTTTACAGTAGATTTTGGAGAATAACTGTTGGGAATTGGTCATGTAGCTATAACAAAATAAGAAAATTTAGGCACTAATGATGGTTAAGAAGGTCTGGGGTGCCTTTGCTGTGTGCTTCCAAAACACTTATGTGCTGTTAAGGTGTCCACAAACTTCTGGCCATATAATAGAGGTTTTAATGTTCACAATTTCTGCTGAATCAATCACCTTCAACTTGCAAGTATTGTAGGTCTTTTTTTTTTTTAAAACACCAATTCATATTTTATTTACATAAACATCACAAACTTTTTCAGTCCTAGACAGACTAATCTAAATAAAAGCAAACATTTTTATCCAGTCAATAAGTGTCGATAGTTTTGATGAAAAGACACGCACAATCATGGTCGTAAAAAATTCACAATAATAACTGCCATCAAAAAAAGTGTTGGCCACAGTGCATTGTGTTTTTTTTTTTGACAATAAATATACAACTAATGTCTACAGTACCTGAGTGAGGACGCTGAGCACCTTCTGTGAGGCACAGCACCAAGAAGACAGCACAGTTCTCTTCTTCAAAATTAATCTACGGTGTTCCACAGGGGTGTGCAGTGGGTACACTAAAGTTTTTATAGTGCAAATATAAGTGTACGTTGGCTGGTGGAATTGGTCTTATATATATATTTGGAGCTTGTGTCAACGCTCGTATACAGACGGTGGTAGTCTTGGCCTATAGTATAAAAAGGTTATTTGTTATTTTTCTGTACTGTACACTGATCAGCTATTATATTAAAACCAGCTGCCTAATGTTCTCTAGAGATAACACAGCCAGAATTTTTAGCAATTATTGTGCGGGTAGCGCTTATGAGGGATTGGACCACCCACCAAATAGCCTTTCTATGTGAATTAATACACCGATTGTCCTTTGTTTAGCATAAAGGAAACATCCCACAGGACCTGCTGTTTTGGAGATGCTGTGGGGAAGTAATTTGGACATTTCAATTTGGCCTTGTCAAGTGGCTTCCTGGTTCCCACTTATAAATTTTATAGGCTGATAACTTGCAGCTTAATATATCGAACCTCTTGACTGGTGGTACTGTACAGAGATATTCATGTTATTTACTTCAACTTTTTTTTAGTTTTCAAGTGGTTTTAACATAATGGCTGATTTGAGTATCTTCTAAACAATTTTAAAACTTTATACTGACCTTGCTGGCAAGGGTATAGTAGGTGGAGGTTGTGGTGCAGTTGAGATGTGACCTGATGTGGACACTCCAACAGCTGATGTGCTCCGTGCCAGTCTGCAACCTCGAACAGGAGGATCTGCAGGCAGTGGCTTTTGGGGAGGATTTGGCTTCTCATGGTCCTGTGTACAACAGAAAATAGTGACTTTTTGGAGAGCAGTTAGAGCTTGACCAATAAATTTGCATCACCACTAGATGGTGGTATGTGAATGTCTCCTTAAATTGTGTATCATCAATAAACCTGTAACTGCTCTGTAGGCCTACTAACCTGAAGAAGTTACTGTATCTTATGCAGCTAATTTAATTAAAAGATGAGGACAATAACATGGCAGGCATAATGACTCTGATTAGACTTCACATCAGCATGTACATTAATTTTACAACACTTTTAGTCACCAAAATAAAAGGCTATATCTTTTACACGCCAGTGCTGTAATCCTATATCTTATTTAGCCTTTGTAGGCATTTACAGCTTGTGTGAGTCACTGAGCCTCTAGAGTGGTCTCATCACCAACTATTGCATGGTCACCACAGCATTATGGGAGCGTTGGTCGTGAGTGCTGAGCTATGAGGCCAATCTGTAGAAGAATGTAGTAGAAATTATCCTAATTTGTAACTATAACATGACGACTCGGTCAATCAGCACACGCCCTCAAAGGCAGCAACTTAACTGATTTGATTGTGTCATTGCTTACAAAAACATCACTACTAACAAGATTATCAATGTCTCATTAGCTTTTCAGGGTACCCTTAGAAAAAGAATCATTCATTAATATCTCGAAATAGGTTTAATAGTATGATTTTATTGATTCACTGGGAATATAAAATAATCTGGATTATATTAAAAAAAAGTTTCATTTTAACTCATTGCAGTGTAGGAGAATAAAATTATTTATCCCAATAAGTGACAAATACAGATATAAAAAAAATACAGAATCATGCCTTATATGAAAATACAGTAGAATTTTGAAGTGTCTATATTTATATTCAATCTGAGAGCAAATTATTATGATTATTGTGCTAGTGCAGAAAAGCAGAGTCAGACACAGAGCACACACACACACACACACACACATTTATATTCCCCTGAGACATCTTTTCATAAGATGGGCAAGGTGGGATATTCAATACTAACGTGTTCACACACTGACCATTATTTACAATTTAATTCTGCAATGAATCCTAAACTCGTTGCTGTTTACGAGGACCCACTATAAAGCCCTTGCTAATAAAAGTACAAACCGGCACAGTCCCTAAAGTCTTTGGAAGAATATTAAATCCAGAACTATATTAAACCTCAGACTGACTGTCAGTAAAGCACCTCTGCAGCCCATGCTGCTTGTTTGATTTTTACTTATAAAAGCCCAGGCCCCATGGGGTTGGAGAGGTTATCTCCTCAGCATTGTTTGAGTTGAGCTATGAATGTCCTTTGGACAGTGCTGGTCTTTGCTTCCCAGACATGCTGAGCATTTAACAGAGTTACTTTAGCTTTGGTGTTGCTTTCTGAACCACTAACACTGATTTAAGTCTTAATAGAAGAGTTTCTAGAGAACAGTAGGAAAGACAGGAGCAGTGCAGTGAATTTCTCTTTGGGAGTAATGAGGTTGGACAGGATGAAGTACAAACACATTGTGTTGGACGTTTCTGGGAAAAAAGTCAAAAAGGTCAGATTGAGATGGTTTGGACATGTGAAGAGGAGAGATAATAGAAATATCAGGAGGAGGATGTTGAAAACGGAGCTGCGAGCAGAAGGCAAAGAGGAAAGCCAAAGAGGAGGTATATGGATTTGATAAATGAGAACGTGAAGTTAGTGGGTGGAATTAAAGAGGATGCAGAAAACAGGGTTAGCTTGAGGCAGATATTTCGCTGGGGCAACACGGGAAGGAAACAGCCAAAGGAAGAAGAAAAACAACAGTAGATTGTTATTATGCATGATTATCCCCTAACTAACATCCATTACTCACACACTGTCTGAGGTTAGCTTTTCAACAGTTCAATCATCAACAGATGATGGATATTTCTAGAGACATTTTTCCAAAGTTGGAAAAAAAGGGTCCTGAAATAAGAATCAATTCTTATAGATTACAGAGGCATTTTACATCTATTTCTCATCTCTCTGAATTAATTCATAATTTATATGTTTTTCAGATTTGTGCTTTTGAATATCTGCTGCCATGAATCATTTTGTCTATGCCTTTTAACCAATTTCTCCTGTTTTGATAAAACCACTTGAATCTTTCACCTTCATGTCCGGAGCTCCCACGCACTGCATTTGTATTCTTCCCCCTAGGAAAGCCTTGGAGGCTGGCTATGCATTTATAGCTATGAAATACCTGTCTTATAACCCAGCATGCATGTCAATTAGAGACCCTTATACAGAGACACATCACACTCAAATGTCTTAGGACAAGCTTTACTGAACTGAGAGACTGCCTGTCTGATTTAAGACTGTAGCATACAAGTATCAGGATGCAGCAAAGGTGACTTTGAAATCATGGAAAAGGCCAGAGAAAGTAAAAAAAAACCTACATGAAGTTTGCTAGTTAGTTAGACCTCTAGAAATTCAGTGATATCGATTATATGACCAAAATTTCATAGAAACATTACCACCACACCCCATAATATAGTTTTTCCCAAACTTTTGTTAGCAAAGTTGGAGGGACAAATATGTCTAGGCTGCCTTTCAGTTTCCCGATAAAACAATGATAGATAAGACAAAGACAATATGAAAAGACTGTAAGAAATGAATACCTCTGGTAACACGCTCTGCATCGCTATAGTAACAGACAATGTGCGTAATATGCATGTGGCTGTCGTCCTAGCAGAAGCTGCTACAACTGCCACCGCATAAATAATAACGGACATGGCAAAAAAAAAAAGACTGTGGCAAAACATTTGGCCCAGTGTTTATATGTGTTGTTAATTACCACATATAATACATTAAAATAGAAGTTTCCTTTTAAAAAGCTGATTTTAAAGTGCATTTGTGCATTTGCATTCTGTGTTTGTCAGTTAAAGAAATACAGGGAAAATATTTATAGTCTTTTAATCATTAAGAATTTCTTTAAAAAAGTTTAAAATCTCGTTCTTGTTCTTGTTCGTTGAATAAGTGTCTCGTCACTCTTCTATTTATTATAAGAGTAAATGCGAGACTGAATCTGGAGTAGGATGTCCAAATAACTCATATAGATGTGATGGTCAGGTGTTGCAATACATCTGTCTTTTTGGTGTATATAAATACATTTATGCACAGTATGACTTAAGCTACTGAGCCTACATATATGTGTGTGTTCTATAAAACATTTGTGTTACAATTGTGCACTTTAGATTTTCAGTTGCATAGAGTAGATCACAACTGGTTTATACAGTTGGTATATCAACATTATTTTATTAGAAGTTAATTCCTATTTAAATAAACTGTATAACAAAATGGCATCATCGACACTTATATTAGCATTGTAAGCTGACTATACACAGCAGGTTTCACAATGTTCACAGTGCTTCACATTAATCTAGATTTTTACCTTTATACTTAAGTGCATGTAAGAACTTACCTGATTGGCTATGAAGACTGGCTGCTGTGGGAGGGTAAAGAAAGGAGATGCTCTTACAGGAGAATGAGGGTGTCTAGGCAAAGGCCTGTGCGGAGGAACAGGGGGCGGTGACTGTAAACCAGCACTCGCACCCAAACCCAGCGTAATGGGAATGGGGTGGCTAATGTGGAGAGGCTGACACTGAGCGGGGCAGTGAGGAAAACTTCTCAGACTGTGAGAGTGGAGTGAAGAAGGAGGCAGAAGAGGTTTGGCACTGAGATGACAGGGCTGAAAACAGCGAATTAGAGCATAAGGGAAAGAGAAAAAATATTATGAACATTATACTTCATTATGCCATGTGCAAATCATTTCTTTTTATGGCTATTGTAACATATTTATATCTACGGAGGACAGTATATCTACTAGTATATCTACGGAGGACAGTATATCTACTAGTATATCTACGGAGGACAGTATATCTACTAGTATATCTACTAAGGACAGTAGATCTACTAGTATATCTACGGAGGGTATATCTACAGTATATCTATCTATATCTATCTATGGAGGACAGTAGATCTACTAGTATATCTACTAAGGACAGTAGATCTACTAGTATATCTACTAGTATATCTACTAAGGACAGTAGATCTACTGTCAAGGCTAACAGTATTTTACTCGGTTTCGCATAATCTTACCAGCAAATAGCTGGTGTGACTGCGGGTTTTTATTTCACTCAAGCAGGCGTCACCCCTAATTCCGCCAGTTTAATCAGCTCATTTAGGCTTTCTATAGACTCAGGTCTGGCTTCTGCTTGCTTAAAATAAAAACCTGGCCTTTTCTAAAAACAAACAGAACACCTTGGGTTTATAGCTAAAAAAGCAAGTTTAAATTCATTCTGTTTTGTTTTGAAGTGGCTTCTCACACTGCCATTTAATTTGAGGCCCTGACTGAACCAAATTAATGATACACAAGGAAAATAAACGTTTCCCTTTCTGTCGTTTTGTCTTTCAGCAATCTGTTTTACTTATTGGGAAGCCATTGAATGTCTATTATAGTTAAAGTTTCTTTTTTTTCTTTTATAGCCCTCTAGCTATTTTTGGTCCAAAAAACACTTCAGCTAATAAATTTACATAATTGCATGTGATTTCTTTTGCAACAATGATCTGCTATATAAGCCTCTGTTCAATTTGGGAAAGTCGCATGTAGAACTACAGCCAGTTTTTCCATATTTTTATCAGATCTGCTTCAGCATTGAAGCGTTTATTGAAATATAGCAAATGAACTCTAGTCAATATTAAAGCCCATATTAAAGCATATTTTGGCCTTAAAAATAAGAAAGGCTTTTTTTGGGAAAGGACTCAAAAACAATCAATGACTGGTGCCCCTTCATAGCATCGTGTTTAAGACATTATGAAGCTTAAAAATGACTGGAAACCCGGAAATACGAAGACAAACGCATCAGTGTGTATGGATGCATATGCAAATTTAATCCTAAATACCTTGTCTAACCTACAATTAGCAGGTCTGGATGGGGATTTGTGTTGGGGAGAATCTTTGTACACAGGCGGCGAGTGTGAGGGACTGGTTGTTCTTTTCCATCCCACTGATCTACAGAAGAACAGAGAAATGAGTGGGGTATTAAGACAATAAACATTTCACATTCGATTATTTTATTAAATTACTCAGACTGACAGGTTACATCGTTATAAAAAACAAATATAGTTGCATTTAGAAACAGAAGTTTACCTGTTTTCCTAAAGACACAAGTAAACTTGTAGATATGCATAGTTTTAACTCAAAAGTAGTCTGATACTGAATTATTTAATTTAATTTACTTATCTTTATAGTGCTTTCAACAATAGATATTGTCTTAAAGCAGCTTTACAGAAAAACTGAATTTAAATAAATAAATAAAAAATTAATATAATTTAATATGCAAGCAGTGTTGAATAGACCCTCGCACCTGTGCTCTTTACGAAAACAGCAATTGGGGAGCAATATGCATTTAAATATAGAAGGAATATTCGAAAAGAATTTATATTTGCGAAACGTCCTTCCGCAAGGGGGTGACTATAACTGAAGACTTCTATGTAGAGGCAGGTTAGTGCAGGCAAGTTTAATTTAATGTAAACATTTCCTGTTGACAGCAGGTGGTGCTATGATATTATTGTAAATATTGGCGTTTAGAGTGTTCAAGCAAGAACTGTTGTAATGTGAAGTTTGCAACAACAAATATTCCCATGGTGTAACATAAAAATTTGTCAGACCGCCAAGGACACGTCCTCTCAACAAAACTCAATGAAAGCAATTTAACATCTCAAAGACCTGATTAGACTGAGCAGAAAATTAAACTGACCAATAAAAGATGTTGATGTCATTAAATCTGTAGGAAGAGTTATAACTTCCTGCTTCATGGCGAACATTGATATTTGTCAGTCTTGCCATAATCACGCCCTCCAACAAAACCTCAATGACTTCGGTGTTGATCTGATAAAATCTCAGGGGGGGTGTTTGGTAAAATACAATGCCTGAGAAAATGAAAACTAACCGACTTCCTGTCAAGCTTTGGATTTTACTTTGAGACTTGTGGGAGGGGCACTTTATTGAAAGGGATTAGGTGACAAATTCAAGCCTCACGTCAGTTTTCCCCAGTTTTAATGCATGTGCAAAGTTTCCTGACTTTTAAGCATCTTTAGCTCCTCAAAAATGCAATTTATTTTAGAGAAGAAGAAGAATATTAAGCTCCATATTAAGAATATTAAGAATATTATACTTTGAGCTATTCTAACAGATTCTTGCTTCTGAATCACTTTAATGTATTTTTAACAATATTCTGTGTACACTATCTATTCAATTCTCCATCAGACGCATGCTTCTCAGCAAACCTCTTAGTAATTGTACTGTAAGTGATCCTACTATTTAAAACAATCCCCAAAACATTATATAACACTTTACAATTTTAAGAAATGTGTTTGGTTAATGTGGAGTTCCTGCACAGAGACACAATACCCAGTTGTCTTACCTGAGCTTCTGAATCGTGCTCTTCTTATTGGTAAAGAGCAGCTGGAGGAGAGTCTTCCTCTTTAAGCAGACAAGCAAACTAGCCGCAAACAGGCAGAAGACAGTGACCAGCACACCTGTGGCGACGGCCCGACTGTCAGCTGACATCACATAGGACAATACACACATTAATACACACACACGCACATCTAAAGTACAGAACAGCACAGAGGGGAGACAGAAAGACAGCAAGCAGTCAAAGGTGGTTCAAACTAAATTTTCTGACATTTCCGTGATTTTTGAGCTGGCCTTGTACATCTGTGTCAGTGTAGGTGTACAATTTAGTGAACAACAACTGACCTGCCTTCTGGAGGGGTTTTTGCCATAAAGGGGCGACACTCTGAATATCGGCCCCTAGTGTATAAATAAATAACTTTCTTTTTTTTGCCCTCGCTCAAGCACCTGTCTAAAGCTGATTAGCAGTGAAAAGTTTTGACACATTTCTCAATTCTAAGAAAGGAACATAAGGTTATTGACAAAAATTAACTTTAAATTGCATGATAGGTTTCTGTAACTGGTTTTCAGTTTTGAGTATTCTGAAATTTTTGTCAGTGTTAGTAGGCCTGGATAAAACTAAAGTTTGTCTTTCTAATCTGTGCCAATTCCACGAAGCATTAAATCAGAATTGATGAAAGAAACCATTATTCATTTACCATGCCTAACCATTAGTGAAAGTAGAAATTGGAATTGCTTTTTAAAAGCTGCCAAATGAACTGGAAAAACAGCTACAACTCAAGTTAGGTCAAACCACCAAACATAAAATTCTCATTCCATGATAAAAATACTCACTCATCAATCAAAGTAAGCACTGTAAAAAGAGACAGGCCTATTTCACATTTCATGCCCTATTATTAATATGATTTATGTGGCACAAATGAATCTTATTAATATTATAATGTCTTAAAATGGAATCAATTTTTTGTCAGAGTTATTTTTATTGTCATAAGTGTTTCTTCTCCAATCTGTTGCCCAAACTGTTGTCTAATACATCTCTGTGTGATGTAGTATTAGGATTTCACTTCACTAAACTGGAAGGCTTAAGTAATAATCAAACAAAACTAGTTTTCCAAACAATGTTTAAGTTACAATTCTTATAAACTGACGTCTGCGATTTCATGTACGGATTTGGATGGGACTAACATCTCAAAGGTAAAAGCACCCGTGTTAAACATGTGGCCGTTGCAGAAGATCACAAGTTTAGGATGGTTAAGGATTTTTATTTTGTGTTTTGTAAACATCTTATAAAAAACAAAACAAAAAACTATTTATTTTATTTATATAACTGGGTTCGTACAATAAACTCACTGGAATAAAATGTTTTAACTTATATAATTCTTTAGCATGTTATTTACATTTGGCAGGCGCCCTTATCCAGAGCAACTTACATGTTTATCCCTTTTATACAACTGAGCAATTAGGGGTTAGGGGCCTTGCTCAGGGGCCCAACAGGGGCCCAACAGGGGCAGCTTGTTGGTGCTGGAAATCGAACCCGGGTCTTACAATTAGCGGTTGAACAGTTTATGTGATTTGGCTCATTGGTTTCTTTTTGCAGCCTAAAGCTCTAGCGAAAGATTGTACAGTAGTTCCTATTGACCAAAACACACAATAAAATGTCTTTTAAGAAGAAAAGTTCAGACCATCACATCCATTTGTAATGTAACATTATATTCCATCACTCTCACCCTGTAATAATCTCTATACTTCTGGAAATGATTTTACTAGATTAGAAATGATTCTACTAGAGTGTGGGTTTGGGATTTGTGTTCACTTAAGCAGAATAATAAGTGAGATCAGACAGCAGTGTTGAGTGAGGAGGTCTGGGCTGCAGTCTGTTTTTTATTTTACCCTAAATGCGTTAAATGAGGTTGAGGTCAGAACTCTGTAAAACACAAAAATTCTTTAATCATAATACATCATGTCTTTATGGAGCTCAGGGGCTTTGTGTGCAGGGGCATTGTAAAGCTGGAGCAGTCTTTGGATCTTCCAGTAAAACGTAACCACAGTTTGGAGAAGACACACTTATGTAGGAGTATTCGGTGAGATTTGCACAAACCTCTGGCCATATATTGTACTACTCAATCTGTATCCAGTCACATGTTATTTACTTTTTTCTGACCCAGAACACTATAATAAATTTAATGCTGTAAAACTGTTTTGATGACAGCATGACAAAGTTCAGTTAATGAACATAAACCTGACCTTGTCAGTGCTTCACCTTCACGTATTGTTTCACAACAGAAACTAGCAGTTCCCTTCGGTAACTAAGAATCAGGTCAGTATTTTGGTTTCATATGTATGAAAAAAAAAACATTTCTAGTGAAAGTATGTACATGTTGCATATGATGTATAACTGTTTCCTACTATACCTTCCAGTCTCATTGGTCCACTGTCTACGCTGCCACCAAACCCCGCAGTCTCACAGAACGGCGGTGCCCAATGAGCTTCACAGTGGCAATTTTTCTTATTGTTACAGACCTGCAGACACAAAACCAAGTGGTGTTAAAGGGGAAAATCACCCTAAACAAGTAGCATATTATTTATCGGAATCACTGTGTGATTTATCTAATTTCTGATTACATTTAAAGTGGATTTTATGTAACTCTGCATTACATTTGTGATTTTGAGTTCCAGAAGATTTTCATTTGGGGTACTTAGATTTTAGACAGCAGGTTAATCCGCTATAGGCTGTTATACTTCACCATTCCTTTGTTGCCCTTTTTTTTTTGGCTAGGCTAAACGTTAACTTGATAACTTTCTCCCTGTAAAGAATAAACCTGTGCTGTTTCTATGCTGTTCATGATGAACTACTCTAAAGACTGATAAAGTGGTAGCTCAGTGGTTAAGGTGTTGGACTGATACCTGGAAGACCAGGGTTCAATTCCCAGCACAACCAAGCCACCACTGCTGGGCCCCTGAGCAAATGTAGATTGACCATGTTTAGGGGAGTGGTAGCTTAGTAGTTTAAATGTTAGACTGCCACTCGGAAGATTGGGGGTTCGATTCCCAGTACCACCAAGTTACCACTACTGGTAAAAAATTGCTCAGTTATATAATGAAAATGAACATAAGTCACTCTGGATAAGGGCATCTGCCAAATGACAGAAATGTAAATATCTAAACCTCTACATGCACATAAAAGTGAAAATTAGTGTATTCTATTGCATCTGCTATGTATTTTTAAAATGCCATGCATTTCCTTGGTCGTGCTGAGAGGCTTAGGTCCACCAGTGATGTTTAAAACATACAGAAGACAGGTCACACTGTGCACCGGTCTTCTGTGAGGATCCTAGGGGTTTCAGAAGGTAATGAGATTCATCTGTGTGTGTGTGCGCGCGTGTGTCTGAACTGTCAGAACCATTTTTTTCTGATTATGCAGAAAAAAACAGAATAACAGGAATAACTTATCTTGTCAGCATTAGCAATATTGCTCTAATAAATTAAAGTTTAGAGACTTTCCAAAACCCCTCCACCTCAAATCAGCTTTAATTTTCTTCTTGTTTTTAATAGACCCGCTATACACTGTCTAGACAGCACTGTTATATCACATCACTCGTTTTAATAGCACACATTTTACTATATTCATGTAACTGTTCTGCATTTTACTGTCCTAAACTGTTGTACACTTTGTCCTGTGTGTCTTAAATCTTTAGTTTCCTCTTTATGATGGTTTTAAATAGTGCTGCAGAATCTATCGTTTCACTATCATGTGTAATGCCAAGTGTGGGTTAGAGTTTGACTACACCAAAGTTTAAAACATGTGATTTGTGAATTAATTGCAAAGTTTAATAATCAAAGAAAAATGTATTAACTTCGAAGGTATTAGGTTTTGTTGCTGTGTAAACTGTTCAAACAAATCCACAGCTCAGGTGGGAGAATCTGTCCACAGGACAAGTATAAGTTGTGTACTCCACAAATCCGGCCTTTATAGAAGAGTGGCAAGAAGAAAGCCATTGTTGAAAGAAAGACATAAGAAGTCTCGTTTGCAGTTTTCCACAAGCCATGTAGGGGACAGAGCAAACATGTGGAAGAAGCTCTGGTCAGATCAGACCAAGGTTAAACTTTTTGGCCTAAATGCAAAGCGCTATGTGTGGCAGAAAAGTAACACTGCTCATCACCCTATGCAATACAAATACAAATGCAAATGCACATCACACTTAACAATTATGTGCTACCTTGTGTTGGTTTATTACATAAAATCTCAAAACATTTAAATTTGTGGTTGTAAGGTGACAAATGTGAAAAGTCCAAGGGGTATAAATACTTTTTTAAGCCATTGTAAGATCCTGTCTCATCTGTTCTAGTCTAAAGACAGAAAACTCAGCATTTATTCAAACATTGCCATCTTTGCATGTGTCTGCTTTTAAATGGATTAAAAAGTTATAAATAAAAGCATATGTAAATAAAACCTCTCAGTGGGCATGTGGGATATGGGTGATAGTGCAGGGGTGAATCTTGGACAGGATGTATAGTATTGACATTTCAGAGCTTTGCTGGCAAACACGATGTACATCTGAGCCAAAATGATGAATAGTGCTTTAAGTAGGACATAAATAAAGCCATTAAATACAAGTGCTCCAACTGCAGTAGGGAAATGAGAACTGATTTAAAGTAAATACAGCAGCTGCTGCAAACTATTAGACCATATGTTCAAACAGGGAAGCAATAATAATATTGGTTCTAGTAACTGTTACTGAATGTATGTTGCAGAATATTTAAAAGACGGCAGAATAGAAATATTTAAATACTGATGAAGAAGCCCAGGTTTAAAAGGAAGTCAAATTCACCCTGTCTCTGGGTGGAAGACTGATAATATGAATGGGTGTGGGGTATTTGTAGTCGAATTTATGACTAGCACGTCACATGTGTCTTTTCCAAACTGTTGCCACAAAGATGGAAACACACAGTTGTCTTTGTATGGTGTGTTAAATTATTTCTTCAGTAGAACTAAGATACCCAAACACCACCAAACCCTGTGCACAAAGCCTTATAAAGACATGGCAAGTTCTGGTTGGTTTGGAGGAACCTAAGTGTTCTGCACAATGCCCTGACCTTACACTGGGACCTTCCACTGAACACTAGTGAACACTAAACTGGAACACTGACTGCACCCCAAACCTCCTCTCTCGACCCCAAACATGGTGCAAATTCCCACTTCACACTCCACATATTATTGGAAAGTCTTTTGAGAGGGGTGGAGGTTATTATAACAGTAAATGCAAGACTGAATCTGGAATACAGTGGGATGCTTTAAAAACATATCACCGTGATGGTGAGGCATCATAATACTTTTATCCACATAATGTATGTTTGTAGAAGGTTATCGAAATGGTATTCTTTTTTTTTTTTTTTAAGATTATTTAAAATTTGTTACGCTGTAGTTGTTTCTAATTTGATTAGAAAATAATTTCACTGGCTAACCAAGCTTTTCACTATTAAGTGGTAGCCCAGTGCTTAAGGTGTTGGATTTCTAAGTGTAAGATTAGGGTTTGATTTCCAGTACCACCAAGTTTATGTTTACATTTACAGCATTTTGGAGACGCCTTTATACAGAGCGACTTACATTTATTTCTCTTATATAACTGAGCAATTAGGGGTTAAGAGCCTTGCTCAGGGACCCAGCAGTGGTGGCTTGGTGGTGCTGGAAATCAAACGTCTTTCTGGTATCAGTCCAACACCTTAACCACCAAGCCACCACTTTCCACGAAGACACAGTTAGATGTACAGCATTTAGCAGACACCCTTATCCAGAGCGACTTACATTATGCCCTGTTACACAACTAAGCAATTGGGGTTTAAGGGCCTTGCTCAGGGGCCCAGGGTGGTTTGGTGGTGCTGGAAATTGAACCCTGGTCTTCAGGTTGGTAGTCCAACACTAACCACTGCACTACCACTTTCCTCCGTGTACTTCCAAGTTACCACTGCTGAGCCCCTAAACAAAGCCCTTAACCCTTAATTGTTCAGTTGGATAAAAGACACAGTGTCTACCCAGTTCCATAAATGTAAATGTATTATACTACTAGCTGGGGTTAACATGTAAAGCCATCTGAACAAATCATGAACCTGTTTAAGATAAAGATAGATCATGTGATTATTCTCACCTAGAGAGTATGATTCATTTTGCTCTTCTGACAACAGTAAAGCACAATATCTAGATTCCTCACAACCCAAAATCTCTGTACGAGCTGTAATATATCAAGGTAAGATGTTACTGTACAAACTAGACTGTGGCAGTCTAACACTACAAATTGCATAAAGACAATGACATAAAGCTTTATAGTCAGACCTGCTGTTCAAAAATTCATGTGTGGAAACATACAGATTATTCCAAAAGTTGCATTCTTTTATTTTATATTTGCTATATTTAGTGTACATTTTACACCTTTATCGTCAAACGACCAAATAATTTTAGATTTTCAAGATTTTGAAAAAGTATTTCTCACTTTCTTAGTCAATGTTTATCCAGTTTATCCATAGAAGCGTTGTGTTTATGTTCTATTATTTATTTTTGTGTACTCTGATAAATATTTGAATAATAATAATGAATAGTCAGTTTTCCTTATCGCACTATCCTGGGTTAGGGTTACAATCTTATCTTATTGTAAATGAGAAATTTACTGATAAGTCTTAAAATCCATGCTAGACTGTATTTTTCAGAACCCAAACTCTTAGGATTAGAGAGGCATACAACGTTTGCGCAAAAAACACAATTAAAGAAAAACATAGATTTTAATCATAGTTTATACCAAAAAATAACTAAAAGACAATTTAGCACGCCAGAAATAATGTGTAAGTTTGTAAAAGAAACATTCCATATCATCTATGTAAATGCTAGTGCAACTTACCCCTCTGCCGTGGCACTTCCCTGAACACTTGTGCACTCCAAACACACTGACGTTCTGACACTGTCTGTTCAAACACATCTGTAGTGGAGAGGAAACAATCCAGACAAAAGCAAAACAAAGACATTTTAAACATTAACACGGCTGATTAAATGTTGACTCTGCTGTGACTGAATCATTTCCTAAAGCTTTACAGAACCTTACCATGCCCTCAGCACACTTGGTGCCACTCAGTACCAGTCCTGGGTCAGGCATGTCATCCCCCAGATATACATGTGTTCCTCGACACAGAATACGCCCTCCTTCATGTAGGGGGATATTGGTCTCTATAGAGACAGCATTGGTTCCAATTACAGGCCGACTGGCACCACCCTGGCACTGGATTTTACCACATCTAGCATCTCTGTAGTAAAACACACACATATGCAGGCATTCACACACACACACACACGCGCACACACACACACACACACACACACACACACACACACACAGATCAATACATGAGAACAAGCAGTAAGTGAGTTAGTGTTTAGTCTTATGTTTCTTCTATTATTCCTCTATTTTGTTGCTAAAGCTAAATTTCATTAGTAATTTTCTTTATAAACAAATTAAGAAATATTATAAGACAATAAACTACACAAGACAACAAAAAACTAACAAGAAGGACAAATATGGTGTGTGTGTGTGTGTGTTAATGTTTGTTAAAAAAGCACTATACAAATAAAACTGAATTGAATATAATTGTTAGTGTGTGTGTGTTAATAGTGTGTGACTGTGTGTGTTTGTGTGTTTATTGATATTGTATATATTGGGGACTCTAAATTTATAGATATTAATCAAATGGACTGCTCTAATGAATGTTTAATATTGTCGTTTCTGATGTATTTCTGTAAAGCTGCTTTGAACAATCCTGATTGTTGAAAGCGCTATAGAAATAAAGGTGACTTCACGTGACTATGTGTTCAGTGTGTGTGCATCTGAAGATAGTCTGTAAGGTTTGTGTTTGTTGATATTGTGTCTGTTTAATGTGTGTGTATCTACAGATGGTCGGTAAGGTGTGTGTGTGTGTTTGTTGATATTGTGTCCCTTAGTGTGTGTGTGTATATGAATATTGCCACTTCCTCTGGCAAACAATAAAAATGTACTCTACCTAAGCCAATATTCATCAGTTATATGGAGAAAAAAACTTTGCAGTTTGGATGGCTGAGAGATTCTACTCTGCTTCAGTGAACATTCATTCGTTTGATTACTAGTTACTGAAAAAAGTAACAGACTTATTCTCTATATCCTGGAATGTTATATACTTTTTATTTACATAAATCTTAATCACATTTTACTCTACTCCAAAATATTCAAACCACAAATCGATATTTAATGGCTTTTTTCCATTGATTGTGATTATATGACAACATGGTGGCTAATTTGCTAGCCAGGGTTTCCAGTGTGAACCACATTTTATATTCAAACATTTTGTCTTTTGCTAAATGAAACGGCGTATATTTATTTTGGAAAATTTATCATATTTTAATGTTTCTATTATCTTAATCAAAGAACAACAATGTTTACTGGCTAAATATAGCTTACATTTTAAAATCATCTTACTAACATTAGCAATAAAAATACTCACAAATATCCTGTTTGTTTACTGCCCCACTGTCTTATTCATTCATTCATCTTCTATACCCACTTATTCCCTAATTCAGGGTCATTGGAATCTGCTGGAGTCTATCCCAATCGTCTCTAAAAAGGCGAAAGGCAGGAGGCTACTCCCTGGACAGGTCGCCAGGCCAGGGCCACACACACACACTCAGACTTACTCTTATGGGCAATTTAGAATCACCAATCAACCTAACAAACATGTTTTTGGAGTGTGGGAGGAAACTGGAGTACCAGCCAACCCCCCCCCCCCCCCCATGTCAAACTTTAAATGAAGATATATTGAAATTAGTGCTAAGGTGTGATCTTGACTGAATACTCAGGTTCCGATGTCTGGTTTTTAATCCCAGCACACCTGTATTAAGATGATCTGAATGTGTGTACACTTAAATATAAAGAACAGAGGGTATTTCCGAACCTGGAATTGTAAAGCTTATGGAACTAAAGTGATTTGGAAGTGGACAAAAAGGCTGTGTGCTTGTATTATAAATACAGAATTAGTTTTAGGGTCAAATGACTTTATAATTTATCTCATACCGTGCATCACATTTGGCAAAGGAGCCTCTTGAATCTTTGCCACAGTTGCCATAAGGATCTCCAGCAGAGTTAACTCTTTCAAAGCAAATACCTGGGGCAGGTTTGGCCCCTAGAGAGAGAGAGAGCGAGAGAGAGAGAAAGAAAGAAAAAGAGAGAGAGATAAAATACACTGTTTAGTCCTTCAAAGTCACAAAAAACAACTAATCCTGTTCTGATCCGTATCTAAATCTAAAACATACAGCATGAATGAATATTATGTCACTCTGTCTAAAACTGTGGCTTGTGTCGCATTAATAGTTAGTTGGAATAAATAACACTGCATGATTTACTAATTTAATTTCCCCCATGAAAATATTTTAGGGACCTCTTTAAATTTAATGATATAATCGCTCTTGTTATTTCCTGCATTTTGTGTTTTCAGCATTGCTATTAGGTGCTGAAGGCGAATCAGTGACACTCGGCCGTTTTTGTGGAGGACAAATTACAAATGTGTCCATTTTTTGGTCAACAAGTTCAAGTTCAAGAAGCTTTATTGTCATTTCAACCATATATAGCAGACGCATTACACAGTGAAATAAAACGTTTCTCCAGGACCCCCATGGTGCTACATAACAACACAGAATTACACAAAACAATAACAACAAAGAGCCACTTAACAGAACAACACAGAGCTAAAGACTAAAAGTAAATTGTCTTAGCAACATAAAGTGCATGTGTGCAATCTGGTGCAAACAGTGCGAGACAGACAGTGCAATAAAAAGTACAAACATTACAACAGACTATACAGTACAAAAACAGGATGGTAAATTAATTTAACAGGAAGTTAATTTAAACAGCACCGACCTTAATTTAAAAATGTGCAAATAGAAATGTGTTTAAACTGCATTCAATGTATTTTTGTGTTTACATGTTGCTGTAAACATCAAATTGTATTAAGTATGTGTGTGTGTGTTTGTGTGAGATAAGGTGGTTTTAGTCAGTTCAGCATGTTAAGTAGCCTGATGGCTTGTGGGAAGAAACTGTTCTTTTTAGTGCTCACTGCTTAACAGTTTTCAATGGCTACATTTACACTGCACTTATCAAGTGACCCAATTCCGATTTTTTTCTTCAATGTGGCACAGATCAGATTTGACTCATGACAGTGTAAGCAGGTGAAAAACACATGGATATGTGCTAATAAATCGGATATGAATCGGATACATACATTAACGTGCAGACAGATCGGATTTTCACCTGCAAGTCAAACGTTATTGAATAAGCAATGGTGGTGCATGATGTCAACTCAGGTGGACACAAACAGCGATATATAATAACTTACAACTGTGTATTTTAATATTTATTAGTTTTGTTCACCGTAGCGTAGCATGGTGAATGTTAGAGACCCAGATCAGAGGCAGTTTTAACAATCCACGTTCGCATACACACACACACACACTCTCTCTTTGATGCAACACATTAAGTAGTAATTTCCTCTTCATCTATTGCGTTTATTAACTATCACACTTATTACTTTTCCGGTCAGTATGTCCACCTTGGGTTGTTTTACCACCTTTTGGGTCGGGACCCCCTGTTGGGAACCGCTGCTACACATGATTCAGCAGAACCTGGTGCCTAACCCCAGGGACTCAATTAAGTGGTCCAATCAGCCTACAAACACATTTGTAGAAGAAACCAGAATGCCTGGAAGAAGCCTCAGAAGCACAGCGCGGGTACATACATTCATGTGATAATGACAGTACGGTACAAACCCATTTGCAAGTTGTCAGAACTCTTTAACTGCATAAACACGAAAAAAGAAACCAAATAAATTTTCTTCTTGCTGCTATTGTTATTATTATTATCATTATTATTGTGTATAGGGTTATTGTATGCACTACAGTGACACAATTTAAGCCTAACAAAATAAATAAATTGGAATAAGATACTGACATTGAAAATGTCTGGGATGAAGTAAATGAAATTAAAATTTAGAGTGAAAGCTTTTCTCATTTCAGCAAGTCCTCAGGCTTACTGATAGAAATTCAGGGGTTGAACAAGATATACGATATACAGGCATACGGAAGCTCAGTGGTGTTGGACTGCTTCCCAGCACCAACAAGTTGCCACTGCTGGTCCCTTGATCAAGGACCTTCAACCCTCAACTGCTCAGTAAAATAATCTAAATAAATCTAGGTCACCCTTGATGAGGACAAATACAGTAATTGTAATCATTTGCAAAAATTCACACACCAACAGTAACCTTCTCACCAAGCTGCCTGGCGATTGCCTTATCCCAGCTTTGTGTAAATCTACAATCTTGTTCCTGATATCCTTGGACAGCTCTTTGGTTTTGGCCATGGTGCAGAGTTTGGAATCTAAATGTGTACAGGTAATGATCTGAAATTAGGAGCTTTATAAGCGTACCTTTAAGCGAGTCCCTGTAAGAGTGTGCTCCTAATCTCAGCTCATTTCCTGTATAAAAGACACCTGTATATATATATATATATATATATATATATATATATATATATATAGTATATATATATATATATATATAACATAATAAAGATATAACTAACCTGGACCCCAGAGTGTGATACATTGCTGTTCGTGGGTTTGACAGATGCCATTGTAACAGTAGCCATCAACCGTGTGGCATGCGTGCCCATCATGAAGGTAGACGTTGGCCGGGCAGTGAGGACTCGAACCAGTGCAGAACTCTGGCAGGTCACATGAATTACTTAACTCTCTGCATGGCGTTCCAGCAGGCTTTAACTACAACACACACGCACACACACACCAGGGATGAAAGATATCTGTCTTAATAACAGCACAAGCACCAATCAATTCCACCCACAAAAAAAAAAAAACAGATACCAAACTAAAAATTTAAAAACAGTACCAAAAAGGCAGAAACATCAATGTTTCTTTCAGTTAAATTTGAAAATTAAGAATAGCAACAAGAATTATTTAATGAATTCACTAAACATGATAGATTAACACAATAGCTAAAAAAAGGAGCCTGAAGCTGATGAGTTATGGGTAATTTATTTAGTGTTTTTAAAGGGTTACAAATTTAACTATAGATTTTAATGTATTGTATTTTATATACAGCATCTCACAAAAGTGAGTACACAACTCTAATTTTAGCAAAAATTCAGTATATCTTCTCAAAGAACAATACTATAGAAATGAAACTTGGATATCTTTTGGAGTAGTCAATGGGCAGCTTGTATAGCAGTATCACTTCAGGTGTAATCACACTTGTTGCCAGTTATTTTGACAATAATGACTGTATGTTGATTTATTTTCAGAGGGGAGTAAGTCTATACTGTTATACAAGCTGCACATTGACTATTTTAAAATATATCCAAATTTCATTTTCTATAGTATTGTCCTGAAATTAGAGAGGGTATATTCACTTATGTGAGATACTGTATACAGATAAAACTTAACAAGACAACAAAAACCGCTATAATTAAAAATAAGACAAAAATCAACTTGTAGCCAGAGTACACACAAAAAAAGAATGAAGAAGAACTGCACCACACACACCACACACACACACACACACACACACACACACACACACACATTAGACTACACAAAAACAAACCATATTTACCCCCACCTCTGTAACTATCATCCCCATACCCTATTTATTACACTGATATTTATTGTAAATAAGCCACTTATGCACTTCTGGTTAGATGCTAACTGCATTTCATTGGCTCTGTACATGTACCTTGCACAATGACAATAAAGTTGAATCTAATCTAATCTAATCTAATCAGAAAACCCAAGAGTGGACACCCACGGATCCAGCTGCCCAATCTAAATAGCCACACAGTGTTTTCTCAACTAAAAATATAATATAATAGTAACTAGACTTTGCAATAATGTTGGACTTCATTTCCAATGTAATTATTTCACAAGTGCTTAGTCATGTGAAACTGTGTCAGCCAGGCTTGCCAGCCAATAAGCTTTGCCGATTGTAAGCTAGCTCAGTGTGTCTGTCCTCATTCAGTCACTGAACTGTGTTTTCCCGACTGATTTATGTGTCTAAAGCTTTTGGAGGAAATTCGGCATGCCCTTACAGAGTATAAATCACAGTTCATGTTGCGTTCACTAATGGGGTAAAGAAAATGCGTTTTTCGCTCTTTTTCCTCTCAGGCTGAAAATGTGAAGGGGAAAGGACAGGGGAGTAGTGAGCCAAAAGAGAGACAGAATCAGATCAAATAGGTACCTTGCAGTCCTCACAGCACTGTCCATGTGCGCATACAGCACCTTCTTTAAGAGTACAGGTCGTTGCATTGCAGCATGGGTTCACACACTCCTGAAATGCACATGCACATAAACACACTATCAATTTAATGCAAGCATAACAGCCAGGGGCACTTCTAGAATCTTTTAGGGGGCTTTAAAACAAGCCTCCCCTACATTTCAGCCCCACTGAAACTATCAACTATCCAACTACCAAAATTTATTTCACGTATAAATAACTTGAATGTGTAAATAAAAAATAGTAAAAAAAAATTGGTCTAATTTCAAAAAAAAAATTTTATTCTCTATGCCAGTGGTTCGCAGGATTTTTTTTGTCTGAGGCCCCCATTTCCCCCAAGAAAAAAATATTTTAGGGCCCCCTTCACATTTAATGATATTATCGCTTATTATGATTTTATCGCTCTTGGTATTTCCTGCATTTTGTGTTTTCAGTATTGCTAGCACTGCGACCTGAATTGGTGGGGGCTTCCTCACCTGGGTGCAGTATGCCTGTATCATAACTATCGGCTGCTGAAGGTGAATCAGGGACATTTGGCCGTTTTTGTGGAGGACGAATTACAAATTTGTCAATTTTTTGGTCAATCGGGGGATCATGAATAAAAATCATGAATAAAATTAGCTAAGGCAACATGATCATTCTCCTTAATGCTTACTGCTTAACAATTTTTAAAATATGACGCGACCCCGCACAGAACTCAATGTGGCCCCCTTGTGGGTCAAGGCCCCTCTGTTAGCAACCGCTGCTCTATGTTTTTCTGTGCATGCGTGACAACCATTTATTATGCTGCAGGTCAGACGGAGGCGGGAGACAATGTCAAGAAAATCACTTTCATGAAACGTCTCACAACACATAGGAGGTTATTAAAGGCATTTTAGATAATTTTTTTTATAATTAGCTCAATTAAAACACACCTGCTTCTGGACCCAAACATTTATGCCTATATTACCAGCACTGTGCCGAGGAAACTCTTAAAACAATTATGTTCCCAATGAAACTAAAACAATTACAAACATTCAAAGACAGAAGGGAGAAATCAGACAAACCATAGGAACAGAGGGTAAACACTGTATGGCTATTTGCAGCACTACAGGTACATCAAGGCAAAAACAAGCTTTTTTATGTGTAAAAATCTGATTTTTGTTTTTGTGCACATGCGAATGTTCCCACTAAATTGTACATCTGTTTTTGTATGTGTGTGTGTGTGTGTGTGTGTGTGTGTGTTAGGGGTAGGGGTGCTTGTTTAAATACAAATCACAAGGAAAAAAGTTTTAACTTTTCTAACTTTAATGAAATGTGTAACCAGGATGTGTGTGCTGCGTAAAAAAATCCGGTTTTCATTAGCACTTCACAATAGAAGGAAAGGCAGGTCATCTTTCAAACATGAGCAGAGAAAGAGAGGTCAAACAAAAAGAACACTAAGAAGTGGTTTAAATAGTAAAACACTGACTAGATGCACATCAGGGGTCAGTTATTGAACAGATTTTGTTTAGGTCATTGGGTTTATTTCAGATGGGTCACAATTATGGCCAAAAGTTTGTTTTCTTCTCTCTCTTATTTCCTTTATGTGTGTTTTTCTTAAACAAGATGCTAATATGTTAGTCCGGCGTTGACAGAAAGGGCTAGGACAGGCTTGAGCTCGGGGCTTTGATTGTGGCTGCTCCCCTTTAGTCCCAAATCAGCCTGTTGTGAGGACAGACCGTAGGGAGAGAAAACAGGTGGCCTTCATCTGGCCATTCAACAAAGACATTCATCTTTTCTTTGGCTTGCAAGTTCTTCATCTTTCCAGATGTGTGAATGTGTTGTTAAATGCCTTGTCATGTTCGGTGCAACATAAGAACACATAAATGATGGTGAATGTTGACTTCTCCCTAAATCAAATTATATAAATTTGATCAAACCCCTAAACCTTCTAAAGGTTAAAACCTGATAACCTGCAAAGATTAACAAAGCTTGGCCTAAATTAAATCACTTGCCATTCTGAGCAATGCCATTCCTGTCATCCTAATATTAACAATTAGGAACTTCGTAGCATTGAATTTTAATTGCTAATTCTATGCCTTCCCTTTTCTCTCTTAGAGTCATTTTTTGAATGTAAATGACTTTAAGAAGGATTTATGAACTACTTAGCATGCATGACTCAACACACTTAGACCTACTTAAAAACAAATGCGAGGGGGATTTTGGATTAACAAATCTCAAAAATTGGCACAAAATAATAAAAAAGGAATTTTCTCATCATCATCCATATGTCTTAGCCATGGTGTAATGCAACTCAAAAGTGTTCATTTTCTACATTGGTCAGACTTTCTGTGATTAAGGCTGACATACTGTGTCCAAGACTTTACATGTCCTGGCTTTATATTTTTAAGAGCTTTTTTGGGGCATTTGAGGTGTAGAGCTATCTCCATTTATTGCATTGCTTGATGTGGCCCCGTAAAAAACCCTTCTCAAGAAAAAAGAAGTCAATACATTGGCCGTCTGCTTTCTTCTGACTAGGTGACTGTTTTAATAGAAGGACCCGATTCCACCGAAACATAGCCACTGGTTTAGGAAAGTCATGTGCTATCTTAAATTGGGGAAAATTAGACATACAATCAGAGGGTCTATTAGGACTTAACTTTTTTTAAGGAAATGTAAGCGGACAACGTGAAAAAGAATGAAGAAGAAATTGGAATTTGTCCTATTTTTTACTACCTACATTTACTTACATTTACATCCTTTATAGATATTTAATTATTTATAATCTTTCTAGTTTGGGCTTGTGGGATGGGGGGTTTGGTTATATCTGTTTCTTTGTTTTGTATAACGTGAAAACAAATTAAATATTATCAAAAAAAGGGAACAATTGGTTGAATCATCAAATAAGGATCAATGTCCATAAGGAATAAAACATACCACAGTGTGTTTATTTAGGAAAGAATTATTTACCATTTGGTGTTATTTGATGTAAAGCTATTATTATAAAACTGTTTGTCTATAAATGGTTGATTACATTTTGGACTTACATTTTACTTTCTCTACAAATTAGCTTTTATTAGTGAAAAATTCAAGACTATTAACTGTTAAAATTCTAAAATTAGTAACTATTTATAGTCAGTTTCACCATATCAGTGATTATTTGTCTATTATTGTTAAATAATGACACTTATAAGACATAACATCATAACATTACATGAATTCATTTATAATTCATTCATCAATTTCTACATCATTTTGATCAGTACAAACAAATAAGTTATTTTAGTGCAGATATAAAATTTCCCCTTTTTAACAAGGGACTCACTACGCCACCAGTATTTTAGTAAGCTGGATAATAGACAAGTTATATACCTCTGGTTCTCCGCAGTCACACTCCTCTCCCTCTTCCACGTACCCGTTGCCACATTTCTGTCCCCCATAAAGCACTTTGACCTCTGGAATGTTGTAAAGACACATACCCACTCCCTTGTCTAGACTGGCTGCCAGATCCTTTTTGCTGCATGTGCTGAACACAGTGGGGAACGGATACCTGTAAGAGAAAGCAATTAAAATGACTGATATATATATATATATATATATATATATATATATATATAATATATATATATATAAAGTCATAGTATTCATTCATTCCTCTTATTCCAGATTTACTCATCATTCTGCTGTTAAATTTATCTTAGTGTTAATTGGATTTTCATTCCATTTCATCCCAAAGGTGTTCAGTGGGGTTAAAAACAGGGCTTTGTGTAGAATACTCTTTTTTCACTAATTATAAGACATTTTGGACTTTTCAGACGGCGGACTCGCGGATTAACTCTTAAGAGTTAATCCGCGAGCGTCTAGTCAGATGGACTCGCAGAAAGTAAATTTGCGAGTTTCTAGTAAGGCAGGCACGCGGAGAGCTAACTTGCGAGCTTCTAGTCAGGCACGCGTGCAGCCACAACTGCGTGTAGTTGCTAGGCAATGCCGCCAGGAATTCGAATCAGGGAAATACAAGACACCTGACCACACGCCTATAAAACAACAAAGAAACGAGCAGTCGACGTGAGGTCATTTAGGTAGCACCAGGTTTGGGGCACTGCCCTGGCATAGGAGAAAAGAAAATAAGAAACGACAAAAAAAAGAAAAAAGAAAAAAGAAAATAAGAAATAAAAAGAAAATAAGAAAAAAAAAGAAAAGAAAAAAAAAGAAAAGAAGAGTAAAGAAAAGAAGAAAAGAAAATAGGAAACGAAACGAAAATAAGAGAAGAAAAAGAAAAAAAAAGAAAAGAAGAAGAAAAAAAAAAAGAACTACAGAAGAGATTTAGGTTTTTATATATTTTAGTTGATGTGTTATAGTTTGATTCACAACCCCCCTAACAAGACCTCCAGACCTCACAGTAGTGGTGCTCCCTGAGACCACCCGTAACAGATGGAGATGGCTGTGGTAGACAGAAATACTAGGATTTGAGTGAAGAGGGAAGTGGCTAAGGCCAAGCAAAAGACATATGATGAGTTGTACACTAGATTAGACACTAGAGAAGGAGAGAAGGACTTGTACAAGTAGGCAAGGCAGAGGGATCAGGATGGAAAGGATGTGCAGTAGGTTAGGATCAAGATGGAAAAGTGCTGGAGTGTGTATAGAGAAGATGAAAGGAGTACTTTGAAGTGTTAATGAATGAGGACCACGAGAGAGAGAAAGGGTAGAAGAGGTAAACAATGTGGAGCAGAAAATTCAAAAGATTAGTACAAACGAAGTAAAGATTGCTTTGAAGAGGATAAAAAGAGGAAAGGCGGTTGGTCCTGATAAGATACAGGTGGAGGTCTATGAGAGGCAGAAGTGGTATTTTTTACTAGATTGTTTATCAGGATTTTAGAAGATGAGAAGATGCCTGAGGAATGGAGGAGAAGTATACTGGAGCCTATCTTTAAGGACAAGGGTGATGTTCAGAGTTGCAACAACTACAGAGGCATAAAGTTGATAAGTCATACAATAAAGGTATGGGAAAGAGTAGTGGAAGCTAGGTTAAGGAGAGTAGTAGATATTTGTGGGCAGCAGTATGGCTTTATGCCCAGAAAGAGCACTACAGATGTAATCTTTGCTCTGAGAATGCTGATGGAAAAGTACAGAGATGGTCTTAAGGAGCTGCATTGTGTTTTTGTAGACCTGGAGAAAGCATGTGACAGGGTACCAGGAGAAGAGCTGTTCTATTGTATAAGGAAGTCAGGAATAGCAGAGAAGTATGACAGGATATGTATAAGTTGAGCAGGACAGTGGTGAGGTTTGCATTAGGTCAGACAGAGTAGTTTAAAGTAGAGGTGGGACTGAAGGAGGGGATCAGCTCTGAGCCCCTTCTTGTTTGCTGTGGTAATAGATCGGTAAGACAGGAATCTCCTTGGACAATAATGTTTGCAGATGACATTGTGATCTGTAGTGAGAGCAGGGGGCAGGTGGAAAACCTGGAGAGGTGGAGGTTTGCTCTGGAGAGAGAAGAAATGAAAGTCAGTCGTAGCAAGACAGAGTACATGTGTTTGAATGAAAGGGAGAGAAGCAGAACAGTGAGATTACAGGATGAAGTGTTAAAGAAGGTACAGGAGTTTAAGTACTTGGGGTCGGCAGTCAAGAGCAATGGAGAGTGTGTAAAAGAGGTAAAGAAGCGAGTACAGGCAGGATGGAATGGGTGGAGAAACGTGTCAGGAGTGTGACAGGAGAATGTCAGCTAGAATTAAGAAGGTGTACAAGACTGGTAAGACTGCTATGATGCACACAAAAACATCTCAAGACTACAAACAAACAGAGCACATGGCAATCATTCAAAAGTCCTGAAGTATCGGGGTTGCCCTCTGGCGGCCTGGTGCGGTGCCACGCACAGTTCATGTTACACCTCTAGGAGAATGTTGACACACAACCGGTTTCTAAACCCAGTCAGACAACTGTGCTTTAACAATCAAAGCAGGCATCCATTGTATTTCTTTTAGCCAAAATAGAGCACTAAATGAGCTTATTGTTTTTATTTGCTTCACTTTTCCCTCTTCACTTTTCAGGCTGCAATAAATAAAATCAGTTCGATTTGTTGAGATCCATTAAGACCCTAAATCTAGCAATGAACACGCCAAAACATTATCCTGCAAACACATAGCCTGGAGATACATCTTAAAAGTTTGATGTTCAGAAAGGTAATGGGGCTTAGCACGAACCCCACTGTATATTAGCTCCATGCTGTTTGCCTTAAATCTTCATTGGGTATGGATAAAGGATGCAAGATAATAATATTCAACAAATCATTTTCCTTTTGATTGTAATAATCAGTAGGTATTTACTTACTTACTTACTTTTATATAATATGACAATTAAATTCTGATTAGCTTATCATCGCCTTATGTGCCTTGGATATGTGTGCAGGTTTGTGTGTGTGTGTGCAAAAAGGTTAATCATCAAGGCAACATGCTGTTAGGTTACATTCTGTTCTTCACACAGCTTGACTCTTACTCTAAAAGAAATACATATTTTATTGCAATTTTACAAGCCAACTATTTTTCAACATTAACATCCAAGAATTACGACAGAAATAGTGGGTGTAATGTCACAGTAACCCTGACCAGATGTGTCTTCTGTGTTGTATATGTAATTAAAGGGTGACATGTTCAAACAGGCACAATATTTAAAGTCAAATATTAGTAATTACATGCATTTTGCTATGTACTTGTACCTTAAAATGACAATAAAGAATCAAAAGGCCCCCTCCCTACACCAGAAGTCACCCAGCCATCCTGATCCGCTGAGAACATCACTCATCATTTTTGTACCACAGAAGATGAGTTTATGGTGTGTTAATATGTCATAGTAGGGCAAAAGAAGTGGAGAGGTATGTTATCTTTTAGCCCCAGGATAGCACGTCTCGATAACTCTCGCCTGTGTCTGGTTTCACCTTGTTTAGCACCACTATATAAATTCTAGTTTTTTTACTGTCTGTCAGTCTCTATCTGGATGAATTGGCCTTGTTTCCCCTTTGTTCATGTTTTTTTACACTTCCCAATGCAGTAGCATGTAAGGGTATATATCATCTACCTGCAATAGCTATTAAACATTTTCCTATAATCAGGACTTGTACTTTTACATAGCGGCCTATAATTTCTACACGTCTGCAGCCCCTTAAAATGCAAGCAATAAATAAAATGTTAAACTGTTTAATGGCAGAACAAATCCAGGAACAATGGACTGCATGCTTATAGTCATGTAGCAACATTAACCGTGACATCACTACCACTTCCAGTTTTCCTTAATCTAGAATCTGAAGCATTAGCTCATAACCATCTTCTCCCATAACCGCTTGTACCGTTCACTTATCCCGACATGCTATTGGTGAAAATTCAGTCAAAGGTTTTAAGGAAGCAGTGGGACACTGGTTGTAAACCTCAGTCGGGAATGATTAGCCCCTGAACTGCACAAAGCACAACAAACAAAGAAACTAAAAAAAAACAAAAGGTAAAAAATTAGGGTGGAAACTAAAAGAAGCAAATGCCTGAACACAAAGAAGGGTTAGGCTACAAGAAGATCGATAACACCCTGAAACTGACATAAATGACAGTCAATTAACCAACCAACCAATCCAACCAACCCAACCAACCAACCAACCACTCGACCAACTGACCAACAAACCAATGAACCTTAAAAAACCAAAAAATCTTAGGGCAATGCTTTGTAAATCTCTGTGAACCACACGCCACTTTAAAACCACTGGTATATCACAAGAAAATAGGCTGGGGTTTAATAATTAAAGAATTATGGTACTATTGTAAAAATATTACTAAATATTATCAAATATTATTATATTAGGATATTCTTTATTGTTTTACCAGTTCTCTGTCTTTATAGAGTCTATTTTTATCACATACCCTGTGCTATTTTCTACACTGCACAATAATTTTTTAGATTATCCGAATCTGTAGACCTGTGTATATTCATTGCTGTCTGATTCCCAAGGCTAAAATCAATCAAACATTTTATGTTTATCTCATTGTAGAAAAATATTATTGAGAATCTGACCTGTGGAACCACTTTTTCCAGGCAGGCGATTGCATTGCATCTTGTCCTTCATTACCTTCACACTAAGACAATTTTCTTCTGCTTAACCCCCCACTATAACCGCATCAAAAAAAATAAGAAATCATGTTGAAATATTAGGAAGAATACAATGCCTATGCACAGTTCTGGGTTCTTTTTTTAGGGTTTGCCAACAACACGCTGTCAAAGAAGTGAGAAGTCTGTATCGAAACACTAATGACTATAACATTTAATAATAACAAGCCAAAAATACATAAGACTGTATGGGTTGAATGTGTACAAAAGTTAATACCAAAATCAGTTTTTAGTTGTGTGGGGAAGGTGGAATTTGTCTGTTTATCCAAAACAAATACAGGTCGATTTAAAGAATCAAAGCCTTTACTTCTTATTCGCTTAAGAAATGGAAGCATCCATTAATATTTCATGAATAATATTTACATTGTAATTACCTATCTTGGAAAATACATTTTTTCATGTGTTTTTATAGAAATGTTCTAAAATAAAAATACACTTACTTAATATGAGCTAAGTGCATCAGAAGAGTTCTATGCCATCTAAGCCTTTAAACAGTGGCAGGGCTTCTTTACAAGATACAAGAGTGCACATCAAATAAAAAAACAAAAATTTTTTTGACAAAATAAAAAAAAAACGTAAAACATGATATAATAACACACCAGTTATAATTTCTAATCTCAATTAAGTATAATATTGGACATTGCATAACCTAACAAATAATTGTACAATGTGTCATTGCACGGCGCAGAAAAGCAAAATGTGTATAATAAAATGTGTTATAATGCTGGATAATGTAGGTAGAACTTGTGTTGTGATATTTGAAGTGATTTGTGTGATAAATACCAGTGACCAGTTTCCTGCCCCTTTGCTCAAATTCAAGGACCTTCAAGGATGGACTAAAACTCACTCTGCTCCACTTACCCAAAGCTGCAATCTGAATAGTTACTTGAGTAATAGTAAAAAAGTATTAGATGAAAAAGCAGTTAAATAGTTAGTTACTAGTTACTTCTAATCTGATTGACACAAAGCAAAAACCCTGAATTTTAAACTACGATTTTTCACACCCCTCTCCTCCAAAGTCTTTCTGTTCGGCTTACATAAAACTGGTTAAAACAAAGTCAATCTCAGTCCTGTGATAGACATTAACATCACATTACCTGTCATTTACAATCAAATCTCAAACACACTCTGTTTTTATTTTATTCTACTTTATAAGTACATGTATTATTTAGGTAGAAACAAAATTAAATACAATCCTGTTTTGATTTTTGTATGTTTTACACTTTAGTAAGGTGTCAAAAAAACCTCTTTACCTTTACTTTCCCCACCTTTACTTTCTTTCTGAAAATTATTGGCTCACTCCAGTGCATTAGACTGGCCTATTGATGCCCGCAAGCAAATAAACAATAAGCACCTGCCACTGTTTAAAGAGTATATAAGGTGGCGTGGGGCAGTAATATTTAGAATTTGAGCCTGAACATTACTTGCAACATTTTGCAAGCACAGCGACGACCGCAATGTTTCATTCCAGCTCTCAGGAAATCGAGGTTATGAAAGTAACCGGCGATTTTCCCTTTCGAGCTTCACTCAACATTGCAGAGCATCCGCTATGGAAACGGTGTTCATGCAGTGCAACAGGAAAAAGCCACTGTTTATAAACCAATAGCCCTCTCCTTTGGCAAGCTACAGCTAAGCCTAAGAAATAAGCTACTTGGCAAGAATGTACTGAAACAGATCAATCCGCACTCACTGGTTGGAAGAATACATGCCCCAAAGAGCTGCACAAACTGGGCAGAAATAGATCACACTAAATGGCCCGCACTGAGTATGGTGGAACTTAACATATCTCCAGAAAACTGCACTGAAGACAGAAGACGTACCGCAATAAATGACCTGCATTAATCAGGACGACACATAAACATAATAGTAACTGCACAAAAATAGGGCAGAAAACATACAAAGTTAATTGGTACTCATCACGAATAAGAGAAAATCTTCTAAGAGGCGGATATCTGATAGCCTGCATTCGAAGGATGCATAATAAAACATCCAGTACTGCACAGAAAAAGGCAGGGTGAAGACAGATACCAGACGCTGGAAATCAACTGCATAGCGGTGACTCAGGCACATATACACGCTGCAAAGGTATTCTGCGAAGACTAACATGCCGCGTGGCAAATATCCTCAATGTATGCGCCTCCAGCCTATGCCCCCGAGGATACAATGGCTCTCGTGGATTGTGCCTTAATGCTACGAAGGCAATTTATGCCCCGAGTCGAAAAATCTGATCTGATGAAATCCATGATACTTTGGAAAAGCCTCTGCTTAGAGACTGCTTGCCCTCTCGTGCCACCACCGTAGCACACAAAGAGCTAATCAGATTGACGGAAAATGACCGTGCGGTCAACATAAGCTCCTAATGCTCTGACCAGGCAGCTTGGCGCGTCAGCAGCGCACACTGAAGAAGGCTCTGTCAGGGAGAAGAGAAACCCCATCTGCGCCCTAAAGGGGGTAGACAAGCACTTGTGCACATAACCGAGCGTAACGCTGCAGTTGCTGGGCCTGAAGAACAAATATTTAACATTCACTGAAAATGTGTAAATGTCTCCTACGCGCTCAGTCATTGCTAGAGCAAGCAGAAGCGCCGTTTTAAGTGAAAGCTCCTTTTCTGGGATAGATGCCGAAGTGTCAAAAGGAGGCTGGAAAAGAGCTTCCAGCACCAACTCCAGGGCAGACTAGAGGGTGAAGCCTCTGAGAAATTTAACTAACTGCTGATTGTTGCTCATCTATTGGGAAATGAAAAGCGGCAATGGCTGGTACGTACAACAGAATGAGGTTTAAAGCACCATCGTCCTCTTCAAAAAATTTGCCCTTTCTGAGAAAAAAATCTCTTTTTGTGAAAGAGAAGATTCTGAACTTTGCTGCCCTGTCTAATGCCCTGGAGTAAGCCAATAAGAATCGAAGTAAAGGTGGGGAATTTTCGGTAGTGGATGCGCCGCAGTGTCTGTTCAGTTTTAGTTTTGTGCTACATAAATATAAAAATATGCAACTGTTTATAATGAATGTTTGTTCCTGAATGTGTACCTCTCTGAAGTCTCTGAAGAGACTTGCCAAAAATGTATATAAAATTAATTATATCAAAAAAATATATTTTACTATTTTTTTGGAACAGAGAAACAATGCAAAAAGTAGCGAAGAAAAACTTTTTTCAATAAAAATGTACTCAAGTAAATAAAAGTACACAATTAAAAATGCTCTAAAAGTAAAAGTTACCCCTAAAAAATTGCTCAAGTAAATGTAATTAAGTAATTTGTTACTACCCACCATTGGCAACAGCATATAGAGACATCCTAGAAGAGCTGTGTGTTTCTAATATTTTGGCTTCTAATATCTAAAAGTTCAAGAAAAAAACACTTACGGGTTTGCTATTAAGGTGTTTACAAGCTTTTAGCCATAAAGTGTAACTGCACAATAAACATATTGCACATTATATTTTACTACCCCCCTTTCTATTCATTATTTTATTTCAACTTGGTTTAACTTTATTAGACTTTATTTAAATGCATGCTCTACACGAAAACTAAATTTTCATTTTACTGCAAGTTGTATACCGTATTTAACGGGAAAAAAATCTCCTGACATTTGAACAGAATTTGAGTACCACTGAATGTCAGATATGATTGCCATCTTTATGTTTATTTGTTTAATTTGTTGAATTGCTTAAAAAACAGTTTTTGTGCTATGCTGTTTTTTAGGTTTTAAGATAATTGTATGCGCAAAAGCGGTGTCTATCTGATTTTACACACTTTTGTAGATCTGTCGTTGATTTTTTAATTAAATTATAATGTGAACTTAAGAACAACTTAAGCACCATCATAAGCCAACTTTAAATATTGACATCTTGCAAGCATAAATATTGATTATGGTGAATGGAAAATTAAGTTTTTACTGAATACTGGGGTGGAATAATAATGGTACAAGTAAGAATTGCTTTTGGCATGTTAAGTATTTGAACCGAAAGCTTGGCTCAGGGGTAGAAGTTTGAAGCAGATAGCATAGAGCAAAGCTTTAAAGCCTGGTTGCAGGTCAATGTGGTCAGAGCCTGGACCATTTAGACAGTAAGCCGTATTAGGACATCATTCAGAAACTAAGCTCTAAAGTGTGTGTGAGGGACATTTCCCTGCCAGCGCACTCTCCGGTGGTGCTATAGGAAGAATGCCAAAAAAGCTGGCCATGCACACGAGTTGAGTGTGTGTGTCCACTTAGCCCCTGTAGGATTCTCTGCTTGCTTAACTCTCTTCTCTTCTGCCAAACCAAACTGATCCCTCTGTTCCAAGCCATAATCTATGCAACCCTTTAAACCTTCTCTCTGGAATCACTTCATATATCTATTATCTCATTGCCCAGCACTTCACGTCCATGTTTGGTCCACTAAATCCTTACAGTAAACCCTAGACACATATTTGTGTGGCTTAAAATTTTTGCTCATTTTCCAAGAACAGAAAGGGATAAAAAGGCATCTGCTTGTAGCAAATACAGCTTGAACTCAGCTGTGCATCAAGGTTGTACAGCTGGCTCTAGATTTAATGGCATTGTTCAAGAAAAAAAATGTTAAAGAATGAATATTTCTGACATTTCCACATTTTTTTTATTTAAACATCACTAACAAAAAATATTCAAAAAAAAATGATTTTAATCAGTAAAAACCTCCAAATATGTCTGAGTCATCTTCATGCCTTTGTCCACACTGAATAAATGCCACCAATAATCAAATGGGATTGCACATTGTGTGTAAAAGCATGTTTTCTTTTCTTTCTTTTCAACAGAAACAAAGCAAGATGATGACGGAAATGAGATAAGTCTATATAAACACTAAAAACTGGAGGGCAATGTGGATGTGTGGACATAATGCTTCTTCCCACTGTAAGCAGAATGGTGAGAGAAACTAAGAAAAGGTCTGCATATAAATGCAGCAGCTTTATAAGATTTAACTAGTGTTTGAACCCTGTCAGACGTGAACCCATGTGCACTGGACAGTGGCAGTCGCTATGCAACTAGACAGCTGTAAATTTGATCAGTAGGTAATTTAGGCTGTTGACAAGTTCAAACCTAAATGAAACAAGGCAGGAGTCTGTGTTTGCTCTGTGAGCCTTAGGCTTAACACCATTCACGCATAAAATTGTTGCATTTTTGTGGTTAAACATCAGAAGTTTTCAAAAGTGTCTGGAAACCCAAACACTTCAAACGTCATGCTGTGTTGCAGCATTTTGACATCGTAAAGAGTGGTGTTTTTTTGTAAAAGAAAAGTAAAATCAGATCTAAAACTAAAAGCACATCAATGTTGTTCTCTGTTTCTCTCTCACACAAACAGATCAAAACTTTGGCTTTTTTAGCTAAGCTTACATGTTACCTGAATGATCCAAAAGTGGTTGCAAGTTCTTCTGGATGGTGTTCGCTAAAACCCCTTAGTTAGTGCAGTCTCACAGGTTATTCTCATGTTTGCTTTCAAAACTCAGTCAGCAATTCATCCTCCCTGACAAGGAATGTCTTCGTATTTGACATTGCTGCCACAATATTAGGAAACTAAATTTCAGAATGTCTTTATAGTTTGCAGTGGTATATTATTATTTCTTTACTGAAATAAAAAGGGTTCAACACATAAAAACGCTCCTGAGCACAAAGCCCCTGAACTTCATTAAAATAAGTCATCAACGTCACTGCGCACCTTTGGGACGAACTGCAACCCAAAACATCTTTACGGGTTCGTATGTAACCTCGGTTCCCAGAGAGAATGAGACACTGCATCGTCAAACTATGGAAACGCTTCCTGCAGGACTGCAGTCTTGAAGCACATGTAAAATTACGCCAATCAGAAGAGGAACGTCACAAACACGGTATGTCACTGGCGAGGAGACGTCGTCGGCCAGGAAGTACAAAAGCAAGCATCCAGCTAAGGTAAACAGGCTTTGACCTGAAGCGCATAGACAGCTATGCTGGTGGTATGGTTACGTGACGCAGTTCCCTCAGGGAACCGAGGTTACATACTTAACCTTGTAGACGTTCCTCGTGGGAACTCGAACGAGATGCTCAGACATGAATTTCCAGAAGTTATAAAAGCCATACCAGAATTTAGAAATAAGAGTGAGATGAAATCTGGGGAGGCTGTTTAAATACACATAGAAACAATACCCTGTTGTCCCAATACTTTTGTCTATCAAGCATGTCAGGTGGCATTTGTGAAAAAAAACACATCAGATGCTATCACATAATGCATATCGCTTTGGCATTTTATTGCTATTTCTGCATGCCTAATCACAAATGACTCTGTTATCTCCTCGGCAATAGCCAGCGTGATGACATCCTGTTTCCAGTCTAGTACATACTACTAAACAGCACTGAATTTATGATTGTCTGCTTCCCAATTTTATCAGCGGCACTTTTATCAGAACAGTGCTAATAAAGTCATTAGGAATACTGTGACAGAAAGGTCTTGATGTACAATGGATTATCTTATATCAAGCTTAGTATTACATTGCCTTTCAGTGTTAATAGAGGTGATGTATGTGATGTATTGGGGTGTGTGAAGTAGTAAAAATAATTGCTTATTTCATATGAAGTGAGACGAACTGAAGACTGGATTTAGAAAGGATTTTATAATTACTTTTTCTATAATTACTTCTGTATTTCTTCCCGTAAGTGTAGACTCACTGGGATTTAAAAAAAAGAAGAAGAAGACAGCTTTTTTGCCTTATACGTTACAGCTGAAATGTATTTTTCTCGCTGTTCAAGAACTGAACGAAAGTTGGGGCCAGATCAAATCAGAATATGTGGTTTGTCATTAAGTTTGAACCATGTGGATGCCTGATGGAATCACTAATGGACTTTAACTGTAGGCTATCAACACCTTTCACAAGAAATCATCTGCAATAAACCAAACTACCCACAGTGCACCTTTGACAAGCCAACCTTTTTTTTAACACACACAGCAGAACTATAAAAAGCAACTGTGTATACAACCACAGATCCAAACAGATTCAAATTCACAAGCACTTCAGCAGTTTGCACCCAAGACGATAACAAATCACAAAACGTCTTTAAACAGACTCCAACCTGCTTAGCAGAAAGTTCACTTTATACTTTACTAAAGTCTGACTTTTGTATTTGGCTTCACTATTCAAGTCCCCTCATGTATACAGTCATGACTGTTGGACTTGATTGTTGGCCTTAAATTTTAAAATCTGCTTTCCACCTATTATATCTGTAAAACAATCTGTCAGTGTAATCAGCCTAATAATCCCTAAATAGCAGTGAAATGATTCTGTTCAAGAGATGTCTCTGGTCTTCTCTCTCTCTCTCTCTCTCTCTCTCGCTCTTCTCTCTGCTCATAGATCCAGAAATTGTTAGTACTCATCGCATAATTCATGCTTGTCCTCACTTTCTTAAAGTATTCATTCCTGTATTTATTCACTGTTCATACCACTGTAACCATCTGTCTATCCACTCATGCGTCTTTCCATGCATCTTTTGGTCTGATTCACTCAGTCTGTCTAACAAATTTATTTATTTCCTTTTCTGTGCAAGTCTGCTTCTTTACCTGTCCATCTTTTTGTCATTTCTGGGATTTAGGCCCATAACTGTTAAATATACTAGACAGTAAATGCATTAATGACTATGAATCGGTCTGTCTGTTTGAGTGGTATGACTAGTTGTGAATATGCGTCTCTGAATGGTTATATATGTTTGAACAAGTAAAGGCATAAAGTCATGGTGTGTTACGGTTGAACTCAAGTGTGTCAACTCAAGAGTCCTGACCCTGACCCTCTATCTATCCATCCCTTCATCCAACACACACACACACAAGCAAACACACAAAAACTTGCACAACGCTAGGCTTTCTTCACAGAATCCCGGTGATAATGCAGGTATGAAGGCATGTAGTCATTTGATGAAAGAAAGAATAATTTTATAAAAGTACTGTTTAGGTCATTACTTGTGTTGTTTCTTTAGTGATGATTACAGTAAGGTAGTCTGAATCAATCTTTTGGGGAGTGAAGAAATATAGCATGGTATTTTCCTGACTACAGAAAAACCCAATGTCTCTAATCTAACAAACACATGGACCAGAACGCTGTGGAAAATGGCGCACATTTGTTGGATTAGAGCGGTTGTAGATGTATTAGGAGGATAAGCCTCTGCATTTATTACTTTTCATACTTAACCGAGTGTATCATATTAATAACAAGCATGTGTGATTTAAATGTCCTTTATGTTATCTGTATAAGGCATCATCATTACACTGCCATTGTAAGCACATATGTACAGTATTTACACATGAAATAGATGTTAGGATTGGATTTGATCAAAATTTAATCTGTTTATTACTAGGCTTAAAGAATTATGTTTTGTATGAGTCCCTAAAAGATTATTTGTTTACTATAAAAACTGAAAAACTTAGAAGAAGCATATTAATATATACTGTGATTAAAGTGTATAGCCTTAAGACCTCTCTGGTGGATCATTCTAAGAAATCTTATTTCTTGCAATCTAAAAACATTCATCGATGCTTTAAACAATTGTTGAAGAAACTCTTTTTTTTTTAAAGATGTACCAGTGGTTTATACAGCATAAACAGCTTCTGACCAATCACCATGCTGTTGTGCAAACAGTTTAAATAAATTAGCTATGGTAAAAATAAACGTAAATAAATATAAACATTTAACCTTCAACACACACTAACCTGTATTGACGTAACCTTATTTAAAAACCTTGCACCTGCAGATGCCAGGCTACTTTTCACCCTTTGAGTTACTGTAGCCATGTATGCGAGTGTATTTTGGGAGGTGTGAAGTGACAGACCTGCGCTTTTATAAAATACACCACTCAATTTCGAGGGAGGTGCTGAAGTGTAGAAAAGCTTTCATGCATTTCAGGTCTAAAAGGTTTCAAAGTTTTTAAAGCTAATTTTTCCCCCCTGTTTATCAGATAAAAAGGCAAACTTCATTGACTCCCTTTGATTAACCTTCTATTTCACATTCACTGAAGGCCCCTGGAGTATCTGCTTTCCTTTAGGCGTGCTGCTATGCTGTTGTATGTGTGTATAATAGGAGAATGGGCTTCGTTCACTTTGTTGTGGCTGAACTCCAGCAGTGAGTCGGAGGTCCAAAACAAACATTACACTAAGAGATAAGGAACGTGCAGCCGGGAGCTTGTGAACTGGTCACAGATGAGAGTTAAAGAGTGACTGCCTCGATCCCTCCCCATAAATCAACACAAATTTTAAGGCACTGACTTGAGCTTTTAAGGGCTGCAAATATCAATATACCATGTATATACTGATAGCAGAAACTAGTTCACAATACATCCCTGATTTTTCCAGACAACTACAATTAAAGACTTAACCGAATGTGCTGATGACATTTATTAAAACACTCAATTAGCAACAATTTTCAGTCTCTAATTTTGTAAAAAAATTTGTACAAAAAAAAGGAATGCTCATCAGTGTGCTCTGGCTGATGATGAGAGCACATTGGTTATAAAATTAGGAAGAACCCTCTTGGAGGTCAGTGGCATTCAGAAATTACTTCAGGAGATGTATTAGAAAGTATACTTAATATTTTGCTTTGCTGCCATACTTTGCTAACTGAATGATGCATAGTGAGTAAATTTAATAAAAAAAAATTATTCACAGTTTACTGACAATACTTACATTCACCTGAGGGTATGTCTAATATAAACAACGTCCTTAGAACCAATTAGAAGCATGTGTTTGTAAAATACAAATTCTTGCAGGTCTCTATAAGTTTCATCATTTGGTTGATCTTTGGTTGGAAAAGCTAGATAGAAGGTGCAATAGTTGTAACAGTCAGAAACATCCTATAGTTTTATACCACTGTCTAGAAAACATGCTTCTTGGCAGACTGGCTACAATCGGTGACAGTGAATGTGAAAATGATGCCCTTGGATTGACTTGCAATAATTGTTCACCTTTGTGCTTATTGTTTCTGGAATGAAATCCAACTTCTCTATGACTATACATAGTCTTATTTTGTCCTAACTGGTTCTATCACGCTTCTAAATTGAGTGTGTGTGGTGGTTTGTCTGTATGTGGCCCTGCGCTGGACTGGTGACAGGTACATGGTGTACCCAAGCCAATTGTCCCAAAGTTTATAAACTTTTCCGCGGTCTCTCTGCCCTCTTGTGTCGTTGTTTTTGCCTCAGAGCAGACGAATGATCATCCGTCAGCAAAATCATTCCCCGACTGACAGGTAGATGAGTTCTGTACTTATTATCTGACAAGACTGAATTGACATAAGTCTGAGAAGTGCACTCTTCCATTATAAGGTACCCCCAACAAATCAAACCGACTCATGCTAAGCTCTAGTCATTAAGTGTTATTCCTGCCAACTGTAAATGCAGGTTCCTGCAAATTCCAGTTCTCATCTATTTTTGAGTCTGTGTGAGAAAAGACTAATGAGATTTAAACATGCATGGTAGCATGAGCACTCTCTGTGTAAGCGCATCCTACTGTTAGGCTTAACAGTGAAATAAAATGTAAGATGCATAGAAATGTATCAAGGAGTAGAGAATAAAGTAGACAAAACCATTACTAATTTTGAATTCAACTGCCACATGAGCCACACACAAAACACAATGGCTATAAAGTAGATAGAAAAAAATTACAGGATTAAAACAAGAACACAAGCCCTTTAGACTACATAATTGTGTTTAACTAGATAATATACTGTACTCTGCATACTTTACATTATTATATATAGACTTGACATAAATAAACAGTCTCAAACCAGATTAAAAAGCTCAAATAATATTCTAGTCATCTATTTATAAATGCAGACTTTATGATAACCTACAAATTGAAATATGATGACAGTTATGCAGTTTATAATTAAGCAACTTACCCTGTGGATGGGGTCATGATACAGCCTCCACGTTCCACTGTCATCCCACAGCCACAGCCCCGCTCTGGAGTGTCGTGGTTCATTCCAAAGTTGTGGCCTAATTCATGAGCTAAAGTTACGGCCGCTCCCAGTGGATTGTCTGAGTGATCCTAAACGGAGTGCAAACATGGAACAGCATAACTGAACTGAACCAGAGCAGTGCATCAGTCATACATTATTACTGAACTGCAGAACGGCTACCTGGATAAAAGGAAACAGAAAAAATTCTAAAACTTAGCTGGACTATTTTTACATCTTGTCTTACATTTTTTTTTATTTATTTAAAAAATCAAAGAAATTGAGTATAAAATTATGATCACTAACAGTATGCAGACATGTAACCATTACGCTTAAACAATGACAGTACCACTGTGCAGCATGTTTTATAAAGACACATAGTTAGCTATGGTTAGCATGAAAGAACTTGAGTAAACTGCACAGAGCACTGACTTTAACCCTGCTAACCACTTTGGGATCAACCGGCATGCCGACTGTCCGTTAGGCTACAATTTTACCCAGGTCAGAATCCCTACATTTGCCAATAGTCTTCATCTATCTGCCATGTAAAACAACCACAGTCTGTTTTGTATAGAATTATGTAAAAGTAAAGTTGCTATAGCTAAAAAAACAGCCTGTTGGCAAACATAGATTTAAAAATTTGTGCAACCTGAATCTGAATAACAAAAGTAATTTAGACAATCCAGCGTTTAGGTTGAACCTTATTAGCGCTTATTGTACAATTGTAAAAAAAACACACTATATTCTAAAATACTTCAGAATTCAACCAATCAGAAGCTTTGAAACTTTTTTTAAATTTTGTGTGCCATATGCATCAGGTGTTCGGCTAACAGCTGCTTGGATGCTCTTGTAGCTGAATAGGATATTCACACAGCTATGTCCCAAAATCTAGCATAAGGTCTTGCCAGAAGAGTGAAAGATATTCAAACAACAGAGATAAAAAACCCACAATGTAAAAAGAGGATGTTTAACATGCACATATAGGTATACACATATTTTTGGCCATATACCAAAAGTACCAGCTGGTATATTAATCTCATTAAACTAATATTAAATGAGTAAAGCAACAGGAGTATTTAATATACTACATTTGTCACCTACTGGCTAAATTATATTGATTATAGCAGCTAAGATAACAAAGGCGCATTTGGCTTTTTATTTTTTATATAAAGACAATATCAGTTAGCTGACATACATGCACGCTTGAATTGTAAAACCTGAACACATAAAAACAAGAATTTGGAACTAAAAACTATCAATAGAAACGATTAAACCTACCAAAAAAAACCCTCAGTCTCTTTACAATCGGCTGATCTGCGGACACCACCTAGTCAATTAATAAGCACCATTTTTCACAGTTGACAGCTGCAGTTTTTTATTTATTATACACACCTAATCATGTCTCATCAAAGAGTTTCAAGTGATTTTAAAAGACAGGAACTTTCAGCACTCCTGGAATGAGACATATTCCTGGAGAGCAAGTGATTTATCTGGGTTAATAAAAATGTAAATGTGTGGTATTTAGCTGCCATTTGCAACCACGGGTGATTTTTTTGGGATTGACAAGCGACTGCTGTGAACTGCAGAGATTGTAGGTGATGTTAAAGGACCTTGGGGAGCTCCTGTAGCGTTCCACTTAATTAGATTCATTACAACTCAAAAATTACATTTGGTTCATCTAACACAAGTCACTACAGCCTATGGTGGCATAATAGAGCCAATCATGTGAGAGAAGAAATTAAAAACACAAAAAGTCCTTCAAAATATGGGGCTTTTTATAGTAAGTCATAAATAAAAAAATGTGTTTTAAAAATCCTTTATTACATTCAAATAAAACATTTTTCCTTGTGTGTACTGAGCTGAGTGAGTCCTGCAGAGAATCAACTAACTTACACTTGCTATTTATTTTAAACACCACTAAATTCTGAACGAATTGCATATTATGTAAATCAAGCAAATGGTAAACTCCTGGTAGTGAAATAAGTCTACACACCCAGCAAAAAATTCAATAGCAAGCTGTTAAAAGAATACAGTCGTCCATTTGGACGCAAAAGCAATTTTAGGATTGTGTGAGCAGAACATCATATTTAAACACAAAGCAAAACACATCTCATTTCAAGCCTCTATTTTCTACACATGCACTATATGTGTTATAGTCTTTTAGAGCTAGACCTTCAGACCTTCATCTTTTATACAATCAGACCGTTTAACAATGTGTCTCCCAAAAATCCTTTAGAACCCTAAGACTTTATCTGTTATTATTAACGGGCTGATAAATTCTTAAAATTTATACATTCAGAAAAAGAAAAAAAAAACATAAATACTTAATTTATCTAGGAAACAGGTCAAAAGGAACATAGACATGCGCACACTTTCCACTTACACTGTAACTTCTTCTGTTGGTTTGTTATCACTTAAGTTTGAGAAATGTTCCATCACTTAAAATGCAATCTGGCCACCTGCTGATAGCACCAGTGGCATTTAGACTCCTCTTTATCTCTATTTAAAGAGACTGATTCAGCCAAGACCTTGAGTTTATTCAGTTTCTTCATGTGCTCAAACAGCTTCCATTACGTCAACATGCGGGCTAATTTCGCAATCAACACCGCTGTGCTTGTCATCCTATTGATAATTAAGTAGCTGGTCGCTTCTGTACCACAGCTTTACTGTTTTGTACAGCATGTAAACATGTGAGATGGTATTTAAAGATAATTGGTCAACTTCTACTAATCTAACTGAATCCACTCAGATATAACACATCACAAAATACTAGCAGTATATAACAGTAACAGTTAATAACAATAATAATCTGAATAGAATAACACCAACGTCTTGAAAATGTACGTCTTGCATGTAATTTTAAGCAGAAATATGCCAAAAATATTCACCATGACGATTCCACCAGACTGCTCTGCAGTGCACATGCTCATGATAGGAGCCATGCCAATGGTAGTACCCTGGAAATACACACCACTGAAAAAACAAACAAAAACACATCATTATATGACTGCATTGTATTAGAATCTGTATAGTACTGACCTGCAGGTGGAGCAGATGTGTTTTATGTCTGGTGAGTGTACCTGATAAGCTGTGCATTGTCGTGAGGTGTGAGAGGTAGTAGTTTCAGTTTTCTCCAGTCTAGAAACTCGTGGAGTGTGGTGAAAGGGTCCTGTGTCACTGAGCATTTGTCTGAGTCACTCCAAACCTCCAATCCAACCAGAGCTACCCTGATATTTAGAACCCGGTAGAACTAAAACACACACAAAGAAATTTGGCACATTTAAAAACAACATTTACTGTAAATCTTAAAATCAAGTCTTTTATCATACAAAGTGATTGAGTCAGTAAGGTATTTTCTTAATCCTGAAAATTTTTTTTCAATATATTTCATTGAGGGTCACCGATTTAACATATCTATTAAGAGTATAGGAAGTGCACTTAGAATGTTTATTTGAGAAAGAACTTAGACAGCAACTTCAGTTTTAACAGAGTTAGCATTCTCAGCAAAATTACCGCACTACAATCACATGAAATTGGGCTCAGGCTGATATTTAAGAACAGTCGAAAATGTCATCACTGTCCTCTTTTCCGTTTGTAATTAACCCCCATGAGGTTTTAAAGTTCCAGTGTTGGCACTGATAGCTGTATGTACGTAGCTGCTTGGAAGCAAAGTTATATCTCTGTACATGAAATGATTTATGAGAATGGTCAAGAGTTTTATCGCTATCCTGTTTCTCTGTGTAATGAGCTCTCATGAGCTTTTAAGATCTGGTGTTACTAGTGTTAACATTCTTAGCCTTAGCTACACAGAAGTTAAAATTTGTTTTATTGAGTTTTAAAGTGCAGCAGAGTTTTTTTCTGTCCATGGATGAAATATTAAGCAGTGTAGCCAGATTTTTCAGCCATTTTTTTTCTCCAAACAAACAGACAAGAGTTGTTTATAAAATGAGGTTTGTGAAAAGACAAACAAGATTTTGTTTATTTGGTATGATTATTTAGCGGTCAATTAAAAAAATTATTAGTGCGTTTGACGCTAATGAAACAGGTATGTTAGGCGTTTTTTTAGGGAAATTTGTTTCATTATTACTCTCAGTTGAAGAAAAAATGCTGCTAATATAACATGGATTATGCATGCAAATTGCATTACATTAACAGGCACACAACTTTTAATTTTCTTTTATCTAAAAAGAATTTTTCTTACTCTTCTTTTACTCTAATGAGTAGGTTATCACTCATAAAACAGGGGGTTCTGATTAAATAATTTTTAACACCGAAAATATCCATATTAGACATAAATAGGATGTGTGGTGGGGCATAGGGGCAGTAAGGGTTTTTAACTTGACTTAGGTGGGTGTTTATCCAAAATAATTTTTAAATGGCTTTTTTTGATTCTCACTATACACCCTGATTCAATTTTAAAGACACGTACATCTACAATCCAAAAATACTGCTTTCTCCCAGCCTCCACGATGCGGCCAAAATATATGGTAACCTGACTATTACACCCATATCTATTTTAAAACCATGTGTCAAAAAACACTTCTGTTGAATTTTTTTACTACATTCAACCTACAAAAAGTGCATTAAGTCTCATCATTATTCGTCAACATGGGTACGCTAGATCTCAATACAAAGTGCAACAAAGCATCAAAAACCGTTAAAAAGTGCAGCATAAATAAAGAGCAACATAGAAAAAGGGCAAGTAAAAAAATAAATTTTAAATGTCAAATTCCAGATATTCAGTCAGTAAGAGGTAAGCTTTGAATACAGCCAGCGACTCGTCTGTTCTGACCTCAAGGGGAGGTTCATTTCATCTTGGTAGCAGAACAGATACAGAGGCAGACCTACCTTGCACCCTATAAGGATAAAGGTTGTGCTGACCTGTTTTTGGCTTTGTAGGCACAAGCAACAGTGTTTTTAATCTGATTCGTGTGCATCAGCTACTGGAAGCCAGTGGAGGGAGGGCAGCAGTGGTGTAATGTGGGAAAATTTTGGGAGGTTGAAAGCAACTCACACAGCTGCATTCTCAATCATCTGAAGAGGAAAAATTGTGAAATTGTTTGCAGTAGACTAGACTAGAGCTTGTTAGGTTCTTTTGTAGAGGCTTTAAAGTTTTTCACTTGTAGAAGGATGTCTTGGCAAAGGTCACATTCGACTAGATTTTAAACAAACAAGCATGGTAAAAGGTAAGATCTGTGTTAAGAGTTCTTCTATCTTTCCTCTGCTGATCTCAGTTCTCGCCTGCTGGTGCACACCACATCCACCAACCAAGAAGCAGAACAAGAAGTCTACCTAGGTTTAGCAGACCGAAGGTAAAAAACATCTATGGTTGAACAAAGTGTGGCTGAGTCTAAGGGTAGGAAAGAGTCAAGGTCAGGAGGGGACAGAAATGTGCAGGAAGCAACAGGGGAAGTTAGATAGAGTGGAAGTTTTGGCAGGTTAAGAAGAGGTTTTGGATTTTTGAGTGTATCAGTGACAAAAGCATTAGTAAGGTCAGGCACTTATGTTTAGTATGTAGGTGCAGTAAGGGTGCATCTCGGTTCATATTGAAGGTGGTTAGTTGGGGTGCAGTCAAGGCTCTAAGCAGAACTTATGAGTAATTACACTCACACCATGTCTTTATAAAGCTCATTTTGTGCGCAGTGGCATAGTTATAACAAGATAGCTTTGGGCCTTCTTCTTCCAAAGAAGAGAAATTTGCAGCTCGAGTTATTTTAACAACTGTGTGAAAATACTTAACTGGCATAGTCTTACATATATGTATGTGACTGTCAGGTATTTACATAGAGTGCATTAGGTCATACAGCGTGAATCTACAAGTCACATATTTGGGTCCAGTGATGTGCATCATACCTTGTCTACATAATTAGCGATCTCAGCCATCCTCTGCTTCACCTTCTCTAAATCTTTCCCATGTTTATGATACTGGAAAAAAGAAAGTAATGCATCAAAATGTGAATCATCACAGAGGGCATAAGTATGTGAATAAATGGATAGTTCCTATATTTTAGGTAAAAATCTCCTTACAAGCCCTTTTTTTGTAAATATATATTTAAAATATGTAGTCATGTGAATAAATTAGGACAACACATTAAATATGTAGTTCTTAATTAAAAAATGTTAACATATTGATGGCTAATCTTGTTTTAATTTGTCTCTGGAAAAGAACGTGCTAGTAAACAACAAAAAATAACAGTGTTTTTCTCATTAAACAAAAGATTTTTTCTATGTCTATTTTAACTGAGGGAAAAGTTAGGACACCCTACCCCTTAATAGCTAATGTTACCCCCTTTGGCTGAAGGAACTTTAATGAGACGCTTCTTGTAGCCATCTACTAAGTTCTGACATTGGTCTAAGGAAAGTTTGCACCACTCTAACGCATAATTCTTTCTGGTATGTTTTGGGTCATTTTCATATTGCAGCTTTAACTTTTTTACAGATGGTCTTCAATGTTCCTTAAGCACCCTCTGATACACGGTAGAATTCATGGTGGATTCTAGGATGGTGAGTTGGCCAAGTCCTACTGCAGCAAAGCAACCCCTTTTTATTAGAGAGCAAAGGTTTCCTTTTTGCACACCTCCCATGAAAGTTAAACTTGTGTAGTCTCTTTTTGATTGAGCAAGAGCCTGCTGTAGGTCCTGTGATGACACAGTAGGGTTTCTGTTGACATTATTATATATATATATATATATATATATATATACACACACACACACTGCTCAAAAAAAAAAATAAAGGGAACACTTAAACAACACAATGTAACTCCAAGTTAATCACACTTTCTGTGAAATCAAAACTGCCCAATCAATTTCACATGCTGTTGTGCAAATGGAATAGACAACAGGTGGAAATTATAGGCAATTAGCAAGACACCCCCAATAAAGGAGTGGTTCTGCAGGTGGTGACCACAGACCACTTCTCAGTTCCTGTGCTTTCTGGCTGATGTTTTGGTCACTTTTGAATGCTGGTGGTGCTTTCACTCTAGTGGTAGCATGAGACGGCGTCTACAACCCACACAAGTGGCTCAGGTAGTGCAGCTTATCCAGGATGGCACATCAATGTGAGCTGTGGCAAGAAGGTTTGCTGTGTCTGTCAGCAAAGTGTCCAGAGCATGGAGGCGCTACCAGGAGACAGGCCAGTACATCAGGAGAAATGGGGGAGGCCGTAGGAGGGCAACAACCCAGCAGCAGGACCGCTAACTCCGCCTTTGTGCAAGTAGGAACCGGAGGAGCACTGCCAGAGCCCTGCAAAATGACCTCCAGCAGGCCACAAATGTGCATGTGTCTGCTCAAACGGTCAGAAACAGACTCCATGAGAGTGGAATGAGGGCCCGACGTCCACAGGTGGGGGTTGTGCTTACAGCCCAACACCGGGCAGGACGTTTGGCATTTGCCAGAGAACACCAAGATTGGCAAATTCACCACTGGCGCCCTGTGTTCTTCACAGATGAAAGCAGGTTCACACTGAGCACATGTGACAGAGTCTGGAGATGCCGTGGAGAACGTTCTGCTGCCTGCAACATCCTCCAGAATGACCGGTTTGGCAGTGGGTCAGTAATGGTGTGGGGTGGCATTTTTTTGGAGGGCCGCACAGCCCTCCATATGCTCACCAGAGGTAACCTGACTGCCATTAGGTACCGAGATGAGATCCTCAGACCCCTTGTGAGACCATATGCCGGTGCGGTTGCCCCTGGGTTCCTCCTAATGCAAGACAATGCTAGACCTCATGTGGCTGGAGTGTGTCAGCAGTTCCTGCAAGATGAAGGCATTGATGCTATGGACTGGCCCGCCCGTTCCCCAGACCTGAATCCAATTGAGCACATCTGGGACATCATGTCTCGCTCTATACACCAACGCCACGTTGCACCACAGACTGTCCAGGAGTTTGCGGATGCTTTAGTGCAGGTCTGGGAGGAGATCCCTCAGGAGACCATCCGCCACCTCATCAGGAGCATGCCCAGGCGTTGTAGGGAGGTCATACAGGCACGTGGAGGCCACACACACTACTGAGCCTCATTTGGACTTGTTTTAAGGACATTACATCAAAGTTGGATCGGCCTGTGTAGTGTGTTTTTTCCACTTCAATTTTGAGTGTGACTCCAAATCCAGACCTCCATGGGTTAATAAATTTGATTTTCATTAATAATTTTTGTGTGATTTTGTTGTCAGCACATTCAACTATGTAAAGAACAAAGTATTTAATAAGAATATTTCATTCATTCAGATCTAGGATGTGTTATTTTAGTGTTCCCTGTATTTTTTTGAGAGCAGTATATATATATATATATATATATATATAAATAATTGTTTTTTAATATTGCAACAGTATAAAAAAGCCTGGTACTCCTTACTATCTAAATAAACAAGCTGTGTGTGTGTGTGTGTGTGTAGTAAGAAGATCTGACGTGATCAGAAATAGTGGGAGAAAGAAAATTCAACAAAAAGACACAATTTCTCATCATTTAGATAATAATGAAGACAAACAGTCATATATTTTCAGTTGCTTACTAGTAAAGTCATTAAAAAATAATTGACTTTCCAACAAGCCAATAAAATACATTGTGTTCTAATTAAAGTCAAAGTAATGAATGATGAGAAATTAGGAACCCATTTTGTGAACATTAAAAGAAGAACTCTCTCTCTCTTTCTCTATCTCAGACTCACACACACACACAAACAGCAGCTGCTATCATTTCCTTTCCAGTTGATAGCAATTTTGACCACAATCTACTTCCTGTTTCCTGCCTGACCGATAGGAAGTGGTGATCAACTTCTGGTGTAAACCACCAATATGACCTGAATCTGGAGCAAGCCAAAACAACAACAAACCTTCACAAGTTCCTGGCCTGTGTGGCTTGGAAATTCCGTAGCCAATACTTTAACACTAGGTGGGTTATAGGCTCATATCTTGGCAGCAGTTGAGTGGCATCTGTTGCCCTTTGAGCATTACAGCTAACCTAGCAAAACATACCTCCCTGTTGTCTGCCACAATAATGAGCTCCACGTATTTGGTGGTCTTCTGTGCATCTCTTTTATGCTGTGAGAGAGAAACAATGAAAACAATCACTTAAAAAACCCTGCCACACCCCTTAAGCACAGATCTAATATGCAAAGCATTCTAACCAGTACATATAAAATGTCATGTTTAGAGGGGATGTACTGTTTGCTAGTCGTATTTGCACACACTCATTTTATTTGGCTAGAGTCTATCCCAGCCGTCTAAAAGGGCGAAAGGCAGGGGGGGTACACCCTGGACAAGTCGCCAGTCCATCGCAGAGCCACACACACTTACACTCACTCTTATGGGTAATTTAGAATCACTAATCAACCTTACATACATGTTTTTGGACTGTGGGAGGAAACAGGAGTATTGGAATAAACCCACACAAGCACAGTAAAAAGATGCAAACTCCACACAGGAAGGCCCCTCCCCGGGAATCAAACCCAGGCAGTGTTGTTGTGAGGCAACAGTACTAACCACTAAGCCACCGTGCTGCCCACATTTTTATTTTAATAATTAAAACAACTAGTATTTAGGATAAAAGTAAATGTTTGTGATAAATTAAACAAATAAAACGTGATAGATTTTCTGACCCTGGAGTTGAAGGATTGTAACAGTTCCCGGACATCTCCTTGGTTGATATTTGACATGTTGTGTCCATGACCACAGCTTCCAGAAGGGAATTGTAAATGTTCTCCTCTGTAAACTACGTGAGTACCGTTGTCTGGCTCAAAAGCAGGCTCCACCATAAACATCTTATTAGTAAGTAAGATAAACCCCCTGTGGATTAAAAAGAAATAAATGCTAATAGAACAGTTTAAATGCTAGCTTTAAGTTGTACTTACATTAATAGGGAATTTTGGTCCCCACGAAGAACGACATAAATGGGCCTGTGCCTTTTTATTAATGAAGCAAAAAAAAGAAAATGTTGAAAACGGAGTGTTTGTGTCATTTATTGTTACAGCTATATTTTTAACTTCTTTTTATTTGTGAGTGGATTTTATCTACTGGCACTTTTATACTGCAGAACAAGCCATAGACCATCTTATAAAATATCTGGAATAACATTCTGTATTTTAAAAATTTCAGCAACTTAATAAACTGTAACATTATATCATCTTTAGATTATACTGGGATTAATGTGTTCATCCGTGTACATTCTGGGAAGATAGTGGACATGACAAAAAAGCAAAAATGAAATCCCTCAGCACCTACTTCAAATAATATCCTTGAGAAACATATGGATAATATTTTAAGTGAAAATGGAAAGCAGAGATTTCCAGCATGGACGTTTACATATTTGCTAACAGGCAAATCTATCATCTATCAATTCATCTTATTTCTCTTGGAACATGTGGGTGGATGTGGTAAGAACTGGCAAGTATTATATTGCTGTCATTCCCTGTGTCCTCCACACCCAATTACTCATCTGGAAAGCTTTTTTAGTTCCGTACTGTTGAGTATTACTAACACAGATCAAAAAAGAAGCCATTGCAGAATTCTTGAATCAGCATACTAATGGGTGTAAATGGTGGCTGACAGTAAAGGATTTTAAACAGGGTATGCATACATGATCAATATCGACTGAGTGTAATATACGCTTAACTTGATTAGGCTTACTTTAGTTTTAGTTTTATTTTTAAAAGTATAAGTGTTTTAGTTTAAAATCAATTAGTTAGAACAGACACTACATTCAAACTGAAACACAGCTCCGCAATAAGCTTCAGGGGTCAAAGCGGGACACCGTCACAATAAATAAACAGTAAACTCAATAAATGTAACGAAACAGGAAGATGAAATAATTTGAAGTACAGTATGTTACAGAAGAATATTTATTATATCTTTTTATAGAAAAGAAATAAAACTCTGCTAAAATGTAAAGTAGTGAATGTACAACTTGTGTAACAGTGTAAATTTCCTGTCCTATCAAAAAAAACTCAACACAGCCATTAATGTCTAAACCCCAGGCAACAAAAGTGAGTACACCCCTAAGAGGAAATGTCCAAATTGGGTCCAAAATGTCAATATTTTGTTTGGCCACCATTATTTTCCAGCACTGCCTTAACCCTCTTGGACATTCACCAGAGCTTCACAGGTTGACACTGGAATCCTTTTCCACTCCTCCATGACGACATCACGGAGCTTTCCCACTTTCCGTTTGAGGATGCCCCACAGATACTCAATAGGATTTAGGTCTGGAGAAATGCTTGGTCAGTCCATCACCTTTACCCTCAGCTTCTTTAGCAAGGCACTGGTCGGCTTGGATGTGTGTTTGGGGTCGTTATCATGTTTGAATACTGCCCTGCGGCCCAGTCTCCGAAGGGAGGGGATCATGCTCTGCTTCAGTATGTCACAGTACATGTTGGCATTCATGGTTCCCTCAATTAAGTGTAGCTCCTCAGTGCCGGCAGCACTCATGCAGCCCCAGACCATGACACTCCCACCACGATGCTTGACCGTAGGCAAGACACGCTTGTCTTTGTACTCCTCACCTGGTTTCCGCCACACACGCTTGACACCTTCTGAAACAAACAAGTTTATCTTGGTCTCATCAGACCACAGGACATGGTCCCAGTAATTCTTGTCCTTAGCCTGCTTGTCTTCAGCAAACTGTTTGCGGGCTTTCCTGTGCATCATCTTTAGAAGAAGCCTCCTTCTTGGACGACAGCCATGCAGACCAATTTGATGCAGTGTGCGGCGTATGGTCTGAGCACTGACAGACTGACCCCCCACCCCTTCAACCTCTGCAGCAATGCTGGCAGCACTCATACGTCTTCAGATCCTCAGACAGTTCTTTGCCATGAGGTTCCATGCTGAACTTCCATTGACCAGTATGAGAGAGTGAGAGCAATAACACCAAATTTAACACACCTGCTCCCCATTCACACCTGAGACCTTGTAACACTAACGAGTTTCATGACAACAGGGAGGGAAAATGGCTACTTGGACCCAATTTGGACATTTCTTCTTAGGGGTGTACTCACTTTTGTTGCCAGGGGTTTAGAAATTAATGGCTGTGTGTTGAGGTTTTTTTGATGGGACAGCAAATTTTACACTGTTACACAAGCTGTACATTCACTGCTTTACATTGTAGCAGAGTTTCATTTCTTTAGTGTTTTTTACATAAAAAGATATCATAAATATTTACTGTATATGACATACTGTATATAAATATATAAGTTTGTATATAAGGTCAAACATTTCTGACAACCTTACGAGCACAGCACTGTTTTTCAAAACTCTTGTGCATCAATAACATCCAGCACATCTGTAAAAGCTGTTGTCACATAAAAATTTATAAATAATAAATAAAACATAATCTGATTCAAACGCATTAGGTTTTGTTTTGCAATTGTCCTCTTTTTTGGGTAACAGTTGAACCAATCATTCAAAACACTGGGTGCAAGTTGGAACAGAACCTGAATCATTTATCAAATCCAACAATTTAAAAGAAAACTTTAAACTTACATCTGTAAATGTGCTTCTGCATTCCGTCTTACACAATAAATTTGCTGATCTAAGCCTTCAATTGAATTTGTGGGTTTTAGCATTTTGTTTCTGTATTATTAAGAACTGCTTTTAGATGAAGAGTCATGGTTGGCCACACTACAGTATATGACTGCAACTTATTAAAATCCAGATCCACAACCTCTCTGCCAGCTTTAATCCTCATCAGTACACAGTGTATATAGTGTGGCCTTTCCATCAGTCTTCCTGAAGATTTTTAGACTTTGCAGTTTTGGACATGCTGAGCTTTTATTAAAATCTTTGTGTAATAACTGAAAAAAAGTCCTTGGAGTCTTTGATTTGTCAATAAATAAATACTGATGCTTACACTGAATGTTTATTTTTTCAACCCGGTCAGCCTTTTATGGCATATTTTAGCACCAGGTGTTCCTAGGTAATTACACTTCCTTGCATCATCAAACATGTTCATGACAAACACTTCTCATCACAATCTGTACTTTCAATACAAGTGATTAGGCAGTGAATGATTTAGGTTTATGGTCAGAAATTGTTCTTTCCCTGTAAAAGACAATCTGACCAGATAAAACAAACATGATATAAAAAACAGGGGTTTAATAACTGCAGGCTCCGAGTAGCTTTTCTTGACAATACCATATAACTTTGTATTCATTCCTTTAAATTTTTAAAGACTTTCAGTTGACAACGCTAACAGAAGTAAATAAAGTCTTTCATACTTAAGACCAGAGCAGGTGCTGAGACTGACATCTGAGCCGGTGTGTCCTTCAACTTCACCATGATAATAACAGTTCACCTGGGAAAACCACACACACATGCAAACCAAAGTCAATCATTAAAATTCCCAACCAGCTAAGTGCAATAATAATAAACCAATTCTGGCACGAAATTAGTATACTCCTGTACATAAAACACTGTGCTAAAGGAACATAGGCTCAGGTATGCAAAATTTTGGTTGATAAAACTTCAGATATCAGATATTGTAGAGAAAGCAAATTTCACAGCTATATCAGTCACTGCTGATCACTGTTGTAGCTCTTGCTTCTCTAATTTTGCTACAACTCACTGATGTGGGAAAGAAAAGGCCAGGGCACATCTTTGACAGCCTAAAGCCTGGCTGATTCCATATCTTTTCAAGCATGCAGCAATGACTGAATGCTAATCATGTGTGGCTAATACATCTGAAAGCAAGAGATCTGAGCAATGAAAGTGTGTCATGTCTATGCGATGAAATAGATCTTGTTATTATCTCTATCTCTCTTGTTATCCTTTTCTCCCTCTCTCTCTTTCTGTTCCTCCCTTTATCTATATATTTGTCAATTATAAAAAACATTACTTTCTAAAAGACAGAGAGAGAGAGAGAGAGAGAGAGAGAGGGAAAGTAGAAAGAAAAAAAGAAAAACCCCACCTTTTTCCAGTATATAATAAAAATTAAAAAATCTTCTTTTCATTTTTTTCTTTTACATAACTGAGCAATTGGGAGTTAAGGGCCTTACTTAGGGGCCCAGTGGTGGTAATTTTGTGGTGCTGGAACTCGTACCCTGATCTTTCAATTAGCAGTCCAACACCACTGTGCTACCACTTCGCCCATATAAGATTTTATATTTGGCCAGCTGGTCAGTGTGCTCAACTAAGGGCTGGTTGGCACCTAAGGAACTGTGGGATTTACTGAGGAAGCTTCCCAAAGACCAAATAAAAAAAAAAATCACCTGATTATGCCTGGTACTTCTGACCAGTACTAAATATTCCAGTGGATGATTAACTAATGAGGTTTTCCCCAAACGACGCAGGTAAGATTTGTTTTTCGACAATGTCCCTGTAAATCCATCCAATCGAGAAGCTTTACATCAGGGGTGAAATCTTGAACCAGGAAGTAATGCTATATAATGACATGCTCGCATTTAGCACGGACAGGGACGCGAAAGAAAGGTATGGCAAATGATGCATCGCCTCGTTCCCCCTAACCAGACATTGTGTTTTGTGCCTTTCAAGAACCAAGATGCCAGTGGCTTTATAAACTAGAGAGATGGTCTTTTCCACCCATCTGCTGATAGTGTATATCTGTTTAAGTGGATAGTGTCGCTCTCTTGGGCACATCATAACAGACAAATAATTAGTCTGAATTTCTCAAATGGGGCAGCTCTGTGGACATACATATTTAGTGTCTGCACTGCGCACAAAAGGTTTAGATTTTCTGGGTACATACTCAGGTCGAGATGAAGTCCAGGCATAAAAGCAAGGTGACAGCTGCAGTCCCACTATGGGACATTTGTTTTCACCCTGCTATGAAGTCTACTAGGGAATATACTGGTGTACCGTTAGATCTAGAGCCAGAAGTCCAAATACCTGAAGAGTATTAGCGGCAGGGGGCAAGCCAACTTTTGAATAAAAATGCCTTTAAACATTTAGAGGAAACCCATTTTTCCTAATTTTCTTTTTAATTCTTATTTTCAGTGCACACATCTCAATTATGTCTTAAATTAAAAAAAAAAACTTTAATTTTTTTTACGAAACTGAATAAATGTTCTTTTTTTTGTCTGTCCTTATTTTGTCTTGACATTTATGAATTTATGACATTTATATTTCAATTATAACACAAAAATGGCTGCTGTCAGTGCTTTGTGGGCAAAATTACATGCATATTCTGTTTTGATGGACAAATGCAGATGGTCAACTTGTCAGAAAATAAAAAGACAAAATGTTGTCAAGTTCGTCAACTGTTTCTTTATGTGCCGATTCAATTATGCAACCCTGTCAGATCCAGCTGACCCACACACAAAGCCTGACAAATGTGTTGACATAGGAGTCATCTCTTTAAGAAGACGATTGTCTATCAGAGCGTACCAGGGCACTGATCGTGGACAGTGACTGCCAAGCGGAGTTAAAACTATTTCCTTTATGTCCTATGAGCTGGGACTATTTTAACTAGAAGAGAAGAAGAAACGATGGCCAAATAGCTTTTGGAGCTTTTCTAAATGAAACTGTCAATCAGTTTACACCTCTTTATTAACCTCTGATTTCGAATCATCACAAAACGATATTAAATTCTCTGCCCAAACATTAACAAATGCAAATGATAAAAAACCCATTATCTAAAGGACCAAGTAGTTTTCCTATCTATAAGAACAACAAAAACATCCATCATGTCAGCATACTCTTGTATTTCTACAAAGAAATACCTGCACATGATGTGCCTAATGCTTTCTCACACAGTGATTATACACTAAAAATATTTAATCTTCCATATAAACACTAGATATCTAGATATATATTTAGATTTAATAACAGTTATAACTGTATGACTGCTTACCATAGAGTTACGAGTGACCGTTTGTCCATCCTCTCTGTAGTGTTTTTCACTGTAATTGCTGCTAAAAAGCCCCCTAAAAAAAAGCACAAACGGCACACAAGCAATAAGGTAAAGATTTTTTCCTGCTTTTAAAATTCTCATTAAAAAAAAAACATTTAAAACAAAGAATTCCGGGCCAAAATACCTTATGTTTAAATAAGTCTGCCATCAGTCATGTTAGAGACTGCTTACTGTACATTCTGGGTTTAGAGCTTTGTGAACATGGGCAGAAATCAGAATAGGCCTAGGGGCGGCTAGTGTACTCAAATAATTTAGTGGACAAATAATTTAAATGCCCCACTGACTCAGGTAAACTTGAGAAAAAGTTGATTTCTATTAAAAAATAATAGAACAAAAGGCCATGTATAGTTTTACTTAGTTTTTTTTTTTATATAAAAAATGTGTATAGCATTTTAAACATTTAACACAGTCACACATTTTTTTTTAGTTTAGTAATGAGAAATTTAGAGGTAGTGATGATAAGGAAAAACTCTCAGATGCAATGAGAAAAAACGTAAAAAGTGTCCACATCTGGATGAGTCCGGAAAGTGCGCTTATAAAATCGTTTCTCTTATATAACTATGTACTATATTGTCAATTCTCAAGTGCATGGTACTCATGCATCTCCATCCTGTCCATGCGGGTGCATTCTCAGAAGCACAGAGTGACCACATTAAGAAAGCATTGAGAACTAAACAAGAGGGAACATTAATACCTAGTTGCAAAACTGTTAATGGCATTTATTTAAGTGATATATATTAAAATTCTTTATAAACTTTAAGTAGGAATCCAAAAAAATAATTATATAGCACAATCTTCTTAAGTTAATTTGACAGTATTTTTGTTTCTATGGCATAAGTATATTGCTACAAAAGAATTCTAGACTTGTGTTAATGCTTTAAAAAGTAGAAAGATTTTTTAAAACTTAGCAGAGGAGTTTTAGATAGGATTTCTGTGCATTTTATTGCTTGTTGTTTTTCATTGTTACTGTTTCAGGGTGTCCTGCTGGCTTTTTACGATCTGACTTATCTTTAGTTTGGCAGTGTGCTGTAAAATCTTCTCTTGTTTGCAGCATTTGTTATGTTTCCAAAAACCTCCTACCTGCATGTATTTAACAAACCAGTTTTACTCATGAGGCATTTTTCTGTGTGAAATCTTTCCTGAAGTTGCAGGTACATTCATTCATTCATTCACTCATCATCTATACCCGCTTATTCCCTAATTTGGACAGGTCGCACTGGACAGGTCCCAATTCCATCACAGGGCCACACACACACACGCACTCATGCTCACCCCTATGGGCAATTTAGAATTACCAATCAACCGAAAATACATATATTGGACTGTGGGAGAAACCTAAGTACCTGGCGTAAACCCAAGCAAGCACGGGAAGAACATTTAAACTCCACACAGAAAGGCTCCTGCCCAGGAATCGAATCTGGGCCTTTTTGCTGTAAGGCAACGGTGCTAACCACTAAGCCACTGTGCTGCCCCGTTGCAGGTACATTTTACATTTTACAAACACACAAACATACACAATGTGCAAAACATGTAATGTACTGAACACTGGTTATATATAATTTTCTTTCCTAGATATCTGTATACCAATACAAGATAGCTTATTTATATTAATAAACTGTAGAGTTCATGTGACCAGATACTGTAGTTATATTCCACACGTTTAAATAAACTAAACGCACACACAAATACAAACAGTCCCAATCCTACCTGTTAATACTGCTGAGGTTATAACCTTCAATTATGTTAATGGGAAATGAGTAAGCCAAAACATTTGTGATATGTGTTTGCAAATATACTCATGATAATTTTTTTTTTCTTTGAGTTACAAGCTGCGCCATCTATTAATTCTAGTCATTCTGTACAAATAATACTGCGGTGGAAGTGTCCTATTTAAACATAAATAATTTAAAAGTCGTAGATCTTGACCTATTTAAAATGCAGAGCCATAAACAGCGGCATCATGAATTTTAAATGTCATTTTAACTGCAGACTTAAGCACTAAATGCACAGTCTTTGTATTTCCTCAGATAGACAGATTTCGGTGCATCAGTGATGTAACTGCTGACATGGAGAGCTCAGTAGCCTGGGCAACTGGGATAAGACAATTTAATGATCTAGGCTTTTTTCAACAAATTACCAAAAACCTTTAATGATATTAGCAAAACATGTTTTATTTAGTATGTTTTTTGGTTAAACATAGCACACTTAACAAGCACATCAAGTTTTTTCATTTTTTTCCCCTTGGTCAACATACATGGCATGTACAGCTTAATAGAACAATGGGTCATCTGTCAGGAATGATTTATTAGCCACTGACTTTATTAATTAATCATTCATAGGTACATTTACACAGAAAATCTGTTTTTATTAAAGCCTAAAAGCTTTAACTTTTAGGCTTTTAGATTTTAACTTTTATATCTTACTATTGCTCCTAAGTCATTGTACATTTACACAAACAATGTAGGAATCTTACTAAAGAAACTGTAAACAGCCTGGCTCAAAATTAAATAATTTGAGATGATATTAGATTTGATATGAATAGTTTGTGTCTTATGTGGCTATTTCAATTAATAAATGTCTGATGAATATTTAACTATAATAACAGTGTTATAACAATATAATAGGATAATCGTTATGCTATAATGCTTTTTAATGCATTTTGGCTTATGCACTATTGAATTAGGCCCAAAAGGGTTACAAAATTAATGCAATAAATGTGCAGAATTATAATGCTAGACTACTTAAGTTGCTCAACTTGCTAGACATACAATACAGGATAAAAAACACCACAGCTAACTGTTAAATACATTGCATAATAACATTCGGTTTTCATGTCGGTGTCTCTCTATGCAGTGTTACATTACAACTGTTTAATTAACATTATAGTAAAAGTCAGAAAAATCCCAGGACAGATCACGAGTCATGAACTACACCTTCAGTCATTATTCTCAAGGTAAAAAAAGTGTTTTTATTTATATCAATTAGACTTAACTAATGATATATCAGGTGGTCTAAAATACTGTTCCTTTTTAATTGATGGAACCGGTAAAGGAGGAGTGTGATGAATTAGGGTCGCTTCAGTAGCATTTCCTGAACAGCACTGATGTGCTCAGAGAGCCGACTTCTTTTGACATGAACAGTGGGGTGGGTTCCCCTTCATGGCAGCTATAATATCTAACAGTTTCCAGGTCTAAGGGGATGCTGGATGTTGCAGCATCCACACAAAGCAAGCTTCTCATATTGCTTGATGCAAAAGCACCAGTAATTTACTAAGGGTGGAAATATCAAGGCAGCGTCCAAAACTAGGGACACCTTTTAAATAAATATATCATAAAATATATCTTAACCATGAAATAAACTTACTCATAACTACTAGCCACCGCTTCTTTTCAATATGTATTTTAACATGATATTTATTTATACAATATGGTATAAAAGAAATCTATCCCTGGTGAATGCAATGCAGTTGTAATCTGCTGAATATTACATTAAAGAACCAAGACTGTGCGCTTTCATTTTTATTTTTTTTATGTGTAAAGCTTCAAAGATAAACATAAAAATTGACAGCGTTTTTTAAATCATTTTGTTATTGTTGACATCCTACATTTTATATATTTGATGTGATGGGTAAGTAGATAGAATCATAGTAAATAGAGTCATGGGCTAGTGTTCATGAGTCAGAACGGTATAACACCAATGGGGATAGACAGCTGGTCTTTTCTACAACCGCTCTAGAGTGTGAAGAATAATTATGACTGCATAAGCTTACCGTGACAGTGTGTGTGTGTGTGTGTGTGTTGGTTCTGTTGAGTGGTTAGAAATATATGTCAGCAGAGACCTATACATGAACCTAAGAATATACATACACTGCACCTACATGTACAGTCTCTTCTTTCATTACACAAACTAAATGAATGTCTCAAGTTATAATACACATTTAAGCTTTTTGGTGTTATCACAAAGCGCAAAAACACTTATATGTTCGCATAGAAGTATAGAGGTCCAGGAAATTGATGCTACATCAAACTGTGACATAGGATTTTTGTTACCATTATGGTAATGGTATGGTGTTTGTCTATTTCCACATCTAGTAAAGACAAATTAATGAGTTACAACTTACTAGTGGTGTGAATTACACAAACCCCATAAACAGAGCCAAATTATGATATGGATGCACTTTTATTACATTTAAATTTTTTAAAATTTATATCCATTTAATGAACATAATCTGATGCTATAAAACATCTTGTTTCAATAAATATAGCTCACCATAATTACTCAAAGATTTATAACACTCAGTTTCTAAGAGTATAAAACATTACTTATTAGTGGATCAAAGGCTCAACAAAACATGACTTTCTCAGGACTAATTCTTAGCACTGGTTTATTAAGGGGATTATTAGTTTAGATTTTTGTATTTTGTAGTCGTAAAAATGTTATATCGTTTATACATATATCAGCCATAGCATTAAATCCACTGAAAGTTAAAGTGAACATTGATTATCCTGTTACAATAGTGTGTTTTAATTGACGGGTATATTAGGGCAGCCAGTCTAAACAAACTCTGGTCTGATAAATGTTCCTATTCGTCATGTAAATGGCTGTGTGTGCATCGCTTACCTGGGAAAGAACGCAGTTAGCACAGGCAGTGTAAAGCTACTGTACCATCTATCTAAATATTTTAGACCAAGCACTGGCCGACTAGCCCCAAATCTCTTTACAGGTAAGTTTGCCTCAAGACTTCTTCTGTTCTGGCAATGAGGTGTTGCATTGAATTTCCCATCAGTGTCAGAACAGCTTGCTTACTGCTGTCCAAAAAAAACAACTGAAGACCCAACTCTTTCTCAAATACCCGAACTACCACTATATAAAAGATCAAGCATCTGTGGGATTTGCTGGACAAGCATGTCTGTTTTAGAAAAACCCACCTCACATATTGGGACCAGATGTCACCGCACACCTTTACAGTTTTCAGGAGGTCCACACAAGTCAAAGTCAGTGGGTTTGCTGCTAATGGCTGTTTAGTGTATAGTGCAAGCTAAATATTGCCAATGCTGTTTAGTGTATAGTGCAAGTTAAATATTTCATATCCACAAAAGTGTCTTAGAAAAGACTGGACACATGCCACAATTTAATATAGGAAATACATTTTGGCACTGTTTGCAGTAGCATTTTTTATGTGTGTATGTGTGTCTGTGTAGGACTAAATGGTAAAAAAAAAATCAGCTTTCTTTTAGCTAACTAAAACACAGACCTGTCTGGGTACAAATGTAGCACACACACTGACAATATTCACAAAAACTTTCTTATTTTAGATTCAATCTCTGATCATCAAGGATAACGTAGATGTTTTGATGATTGGAACAGCTAAAATGATTTATTTTGTCCTAAATTCATGTTCTTGCTTTTTTTATACAGAAAGTGACTTAATACATTGCTGGCAGTTATTAATTTTTCATTTTTGTGACAATTATGTTTGTTTATATGTAAAACGTCGCTACATAAAGTTTAGCACCAAATGGGGTTTTGGGTTTGAGTGTAAATGTCCTAAAAGAGTTAAACCTTTATTAGCTTTGAGAGCTCACATACCAGGTATGTAAACACACATGTGCTTAAATACCTTGTGTATGTTGGGCTACACAGGCAAAAATGTCAACTGTGTCTGGAGTAGCTGGAAGTTTTAGCTTAAATGTGTGTCTAGATTAACATTTACAGTAGCAAAGAGAAAGGAAGATTAATGTATGTTTGGGTGTAGGGGTGTGTGAGAGAAAAAGAGAAAGAGAAATATTTACCAAGACCTTGATGCCCATTAAATTGAATTATTTACATCCCCTCACACACACACACAAACAATCACACACACACACACACACACACACACATTAATCTTATTAGTTTCAGTGTTGGCATTACTTTCTGTGATTTACATATACTTTACCACACACACACACACACTTCTGGACCCAAAATCATAAGACACTTTCCATGCACATCATTTTAACATCACTAACCCTTTTCTATCCCCAGCATGATACCACTGTCTGAGATGCATGTAGTGCGTATAAACAACATAGACTGTGCTTAGACCATGCTAACAAGACTACATGTTATTCAAGAGTGACTGAAATAAACTTACTTAAACCTGCTTTAAATTGTTAAAATGATTACAGTTTTTTTCATTTGCTTGCGCACAATTTTGAAAACGGGGCCCGGTTTTCCGAACCCCTTCACACAATTAGCACAACACTACACCAAAGTAGCACAACACCTCAGATAATTTGCAAAATGAAACACTTTTGTCAAAACTATACAATGTCTTATAAAAACCCTAATTTTGTTGTCATAACATAAACACAACCATCATATGGTCTGATTCTGTTTAAACCAGTTAAACACTCCTGTGCTTAACCCAAAACACTTTAAGCATTTACACAGAGAAAGTGGGAAAATACGTTCACCTGTGCAGACTAATAAAAATTATTTATTTGTATGCACTTAAGTCAGTCAATACTGAATATTTCAACAAAACATTCCTAACAAAACATTTTAAACGTACCATTGGACTGTAAGCTTACAGTAATACTGTATCAAATTACATATCCAGTTCAGTACTGAATAAAAAATAAAAATACAAACCTAAACATCTCTCCGCCTAGCTGGATCTGGCCACATGGCCTCGTCAACATCACAGGCTATATTTTCATTTGCAAGGCAACGAGGGAAAAATCTTTTGGATTTATGAATCCACCCTTGTATGGATGCTGCTTGAATGCTATTCCATGCTTCCTCCATAGCTTGAACGAGGGCAATCTGGACAAAGGGCTGGAGAACCTAAACATTCCACCGCAATGCTGAGAAGAACTCCTCAACTGGGTTTAGAAAGGGTGGAAGGTATGGTGGAAGGTATTGAACTGTAAATTGTGGGTGTTGATGAAACCAGTTTTGGACCAGAGCAGAATGATGGAAAGTTACATTGTCCCATCTGGTCCCTTTGGTTTGCTGCTGTGATAATATTGTGTAATCTGTCTAAAAATGTAAGAATGAGGTCAGTGTTGTAAGGACCCAAGTTGGCATGGAGGTGGAGGACCCCATTCTGTGTAATGGCAGCACGTTGGCCTGGAAAATTGACAATAACCCTGTGGCCATTGATGTTTCTTTCCTTCTTCTCACTATTGTCTGGTTAAATCCAGCCTTATAAATGTATGTAAACTTATGCAGGACTTCCTTCGCATCCATTTGCAAAACTCTCTAAACTACAACAAAATATCACATTGTGTATATCAGTATACTGTAGGTCTGCTATACAGTAAAATTACATGTACAGTAAAAGGTATAAAGGTGTGCAGTACACAATACTACAGTCAGTGAACAAAACATACCACCACATATTCATGCTGCTTTTCATGGACTTTCACCTTGTCTGAATTTCTTTCAAATGGCACTTGTTGGCACTTGTTGTTTCATGACAACCTTATTTTTTTTCCCAAAGATGCAGGCTATAGTTGACAGAGAGACCTCTGGACATTATTGAAATTTTGTGATTATAGATAATATGGACTTGAATTAATGATTGCATTATTGGCCAAAACAAGGTTTATGATCTCTCTCTCCTGCTCCTGTGTGAAAATGGGGCCCCTCCCTCCCTCCCTGTTGACGTTCGTTCAATCATATGTTGGACAAAACAAAATACATCTAGCTTACTATAAAATGATACACGAATTCATACCAAAACCGTTGGATATAGTACATTTCTGTTAGCTATGGATTTTCTGTTAATGGAATATCACCTTATGTGCTTGACGAAATGTCCGAACTATTGATGCCACTGTGTACCTGCTTAGATTAGGCTGTACTCTCAGTCCAGCCTTCCTCAGTGTTAGTTTGTGGTTTATTACATAGCCCACAATTGTAGCACGAATTTTGTTACACAGATTTGGTTGTCTTCTTATTTGTGCATGTCCTAGGTCTCCAGGTCTCTTCCTCTCCCTCTTCCTCTCTCTCCTTCTCTTCCTCTCCCTCTTCCTCTTCTTCCACCTTGTTCTCTCCAGATTCCCCCTCTTATCCGCACTCTCCCTCTTCCTCTGACACTGTCCATTGTTGTTGAAGACAGGTGAACTTACCTGTTGCCTTTTTATAGTGCTTAAAACTGCTTGATGTGTACAATTAAGCACCAGTGTGTGTGCACATCTGGTGGCTGTGTTTAACCAATTGGTCAATGGGGTGTGTTCATTTAAAAGCCTTTGCTTTGAAATTGCAAGGAAATGACATCATGATGAATGCATACTGTGTCAGATGCATACAAGTGTGTTTAGTGTTTTGCAAATCACTGTGTGTAATGTTTTGGAAAGAGTGTGAAGCTGATAATGTGCAAATCAAGGAATGTGTTTTGCTTCTTGAGTGTAAGGTTTTGCTAATTGTGGGAAAATTTTATTTTTAGTGTGTGAGCATTCGAAAAAAACTGTAAAGTAACTTATGCTGATGGTCTGATGGTCTGCTGATGGTAAACAAAAGTTAAAAACACAATAAATAATATTACTACCACAGACCACATTATAAAACTACTCAATTAATTTTCTTCTGTTTATTTTTTCTTTTAGCTTCTGATTTAACAAATTTAAAATGAAACATTTAATCCTGCAAATATAAAATGTCAGCAGCAATCAGAATTTTGAGCTAAATGTATTTGATATTTAGCTCATGATGCTATTAATCTCTGCAAACTCCATAAATCCGATACATGATTGCCGAGTATCGGGTGATTTTTCTTTAGGTGTAGCCCTTGTAATTATTAACGGTCATTTTTAATGTGGGTATCAAAATCTATCAACCCTGAAAAACATTAAACCATGCAACCCTGCAACTCTGGATTCCTGTAATTGATATCTTCTTTTAAGAACCACTCCAATTGCTCAAGTGGAAAATTTGTAATTTGTGCATTTTTGCTAATTTCTAAATTAATGGTACAGGTATGTGTCTGTGGGTGAATGTTCAGTTAATTACAGTAATTCAGTAAGCTTTTCTTCAAACAACAATTACAAAAGTGCCAGGTTGCACAATTAAACAGACCATTTATGTTTAGGAATAGAAGGCAAACATTATTATAGTTTTCATTTTTAGCTCAGTATAAAAGTAAAATATCTAATATAACAAAATACTAAAAATAGCTTCTCAGGCAACAAAGCATTTTATTGTGCTGGTTCTTTTAAACCTTTAAGAAGCACTGTGAAGGGCCCTTGTTTTTTATGGAAAAAATAGACACATCTTTCATACAAGTCTTTTATCTAGTCTATTATTTGTATGTGTCTTAATTTAAATGCGTTTCATTATAATATTATTTCATCTTAGTGGACGGATGTTTCAAATATGAAACATATAGTCATCGTACAGGAAAAAGAAGGACAAAAAGAGTAAAAGCATATTTAATAAAAATTGCAGTGGGATAATTGAGTTTGAGCATCTTAAATGATAGACTAGATGAATAGATGTTTACTTGTGTATGAAAGATGTGTCTACTTTTCCCCTATTTTAGAAAACCAGCACAATAAAATCAAATTAAAAATAGGCCAGCGTCCAACCACAGAACCTTAAAGATAGACCCTTGAACCTTAACTTTTATTATTCCTGGCACTGCACCAAGTTTCCTCCAATCCTCTACCACTGCAGTTTGATCTCAACATCTCTCATTCTACAAGAACAGCATGCCTTCCTGGCAAACAGGTGATGGTATGAATCTTCCCTAAGATGTCCAGACAGCTAAGTCACTGTTTTCAGAATATTACACACACAACCTACTTCTTCCTGAAATAAAATATTTTTTATTTTAAATAACTGATTTAATTACAAGGCTAATATGACTAAAGACAGCAAATGGAAAGCTGGAAAAAATGATATTAAAAAAAAATAGGAAAGTATAAAAAGTTTTATGCTTATAGTTAACTTTATATTAGTAGAAGCAAATCAGGCAAAGATTTAAAACAAGACAAAAAAAGTAACTCAATGAGCATATGATGATTAATACTTAAAGTATACTTGACTAGTGTAACATAGTTAGACAACAGTATTTGTATTTACATATTTGTATTTGCAAAAAAAGTGGGCTAGTTGCAGTACTCATGTAGTAGATTTAATGTTTACTATTAAAAACTGAACTTGGATTTAAAAGGATACCACTAGTACAATGATCTTAGTATTTTCATATCATCAACGAAACTTGTAATTTGTATTATAATTGAATTTGTTTTACTTTATAAAATAAACTTTAGGTATATTTTTTGTAAGAAAATGCTAATGCTAATACTAGCATTAGGGCAAAACTAGTGATTCGTAGCTAAGTCTCTGAGTCACACAGTATCCTTACATCATGCATGTCTGCTCTTTATTTAAACAATTTAACAATTTAATTTTTATCCTTACGAATTATGCTTTGATCATCAGTATGGGAATATTAGAAAGTTTACTGTCATGGAGGCACCATAATGAAGTTCTATTTTTACGTCATTTTTCTTATATTTAAAAACAGGTAATACCTTGACTTTGTGCATGGCATCAGTCAGCTTTACATCATCAGCTGCCTTCTCTTTTTTATTCCTTTTTATGCTGATAATTCTGTGCTAATCTAATGGAGCCTAATTCATCATTCCTCAGCTCATTGAACAGGTCTCTCTACTGCTGTCCTGATGTTTTTGTCTGGATACGAGTGTAATCAGTTTAAACAACTGAGTCTTGATTAAAACTTTATTTAATGCTTTACTAAAGTAAAACACAGAAATATTTGGAGAGGTCAAAAAGAGTCTGAAAGAAAAGACAAAACAAGAAAGAATTTGTTTGACAATTAGTTCGACAATTTGTTTAATGTATGATTCTTTGCTTTTGTGCTGGTTATTGTAAACAGCAAAACATGATATTGTGAGTGGATGCTTTAGCAGCTGGGAGTTACACCACGAGGGCTTGTGAAGTCAATTTTAATATATTTTCTATTAGCTCAACCAGATGTCCCAGCTGTCACGAGTGTAACATCAGTTCTCAGTTGGACAAGCAGTGTTAAGTGTTGATAGCAATCAAGTAAAACAAAACAATCAAGGACAGCAAATAACTTTTCTCCTATTGTTAGGAAATTAACTTATTATATTAGACCAAATTTTGAACATCTATTCTACATCTAATGCACTTTATTCTTCACTGGATACACAACATCATTTGTACTGTGTTGTAGCTTTCTCTAAAAAAATTCACGCTGCACCTTTATATGTTTGTCCTCTCAATCTCATTTTCTCCAAACCTCCCTGTTTTTAAAGTGCATTTTCTATGTTTTTAACATTAGCACATTTGCCTGATAGAGAAGGTACTCATTTCCTGGTTTGGCTGTTGACATTAAGTGATGAGGTCACTGGAGTCAAAGCCTGCGCTGGGAACAGGAAGTAAAACTGTGCGAGCGACAATTTAAAATCTCAGCTGACTAAGGAAAAACTACCACATGATAACTAAAAAGGCAATTATCTCATTTTGATTTTCCGGTTTATAAAAACATGATTTGTACCGACATGAATAAAATTTAACTAAGAGATGCCATCTAATGATTTAAAATGGATATATATGCAATTACAAACATACAAACATTGTAAAAAAAAAATTCTTAGTCATTTATTTTTTTAACCTTGATAACCCTAGTTTTAAAATGTCACTTTATGCATAGTAAAGGGTTCATAAGTCATGTAGGTATATACATATATACCTATATATCTGACTATTTTATAAGTCACATCGGTCACACACTTTATATGTGATTTATAAGAAATGTATTACACGTGAACTACTCTAATAAATATTGCTTGTCCCAGAAGCATTAAGTATTAAGTTAATATGCAGCAAGCAGTGAAAACTAGGCATATATCATACAGCATAGAAGTCTTTATTTCTCCCAGGGAAAGAGTGTGTAGTTTTTACAATAATGTCACTTTATTAACAGTTTGCCACGTGTTGCCATCGACCAAGGTAATGAGGTCAGTATTGAATATAGAATAGCCAGACAGTCTATGAACAGTCCAACTGGGAATATAAAACATTACATTGATTTACACAAGAAGCATGGAAACTATCATTCTGGGATAAGTGTTGTATAGATAAAAAATTCTTTTAGTCTGTTGTTCACTTCAACGTTTTCTTGAGTGACGACACTAGAGGTCACGTCTAGAAACCCCAAATTACCTTTGATTTATTTCAAAAATGCCAAGGAGATGTGAAGAACATGTGGAAGATTTATTTCAGAAATGCCAAGGACATGTGGAAGAAAGTGGGGAGAGGAGCATTGGGTGCATTGGTGACACTTGCAGCAGTGCCCGAGCAAAAAGTTCCTAAAAGAGCAATTTACTTGCTCAGGGTGCCTTTTCCGCTAAGAAAACATGATTTTTCATGTCTTCTTGGCCGTGTGTTTCTTGATGCGTTCAGTCTATCAAGTGCGATGACTGGCATTTGTTGATGGTTCATGCCTCACTTGCAAGGCACTTGCCATCAGCATGTTGCTTTCTTGGCAAAGGGTTTTCGCTCAGCGCCCGGGCTTCTCTTCGCTCTGGTCCTTCTACCTCAAGGAGTTTTCGCAGTCGGTGCTTGGCACTCAAATCCCGGTTTACCTCAACCTTGTGGCAGACACGCTCTCAAAACAGAGGTCCCTCAGGGAAGTGGAGGCTCCACCCGCACACAGTTCAGCTGATTTTGGGTCTGGTTGGCCAGACACAGTTAGATCTGTTTTGCCTCAACAGAATCGACCCACTGCCAGTTGTGGTATTCTGGTTCCTCTCCCAGGGAAGGGGCACGATATGGCACCCATCTCCGGATCTCTGGAACCTCCATGTATGGTCCCTGGACGCGACAAGGAGGACTTGAGAGAGGATAGTGGTGAACACCATTATTCAGGCTAGAGCCCCCTCTAGAGGGTAGGGGACCTCCAAGTCTTCTTTGTAAACAGAGCACGCCTAGCATTCAGCCAGGCAGACTCTCACGTTGTCTTGACACCCAGGCCGGGATACGAGCCTAAGATTCCCACCACTCCTTTTAGGGATCAGGTGGTAAATTTGCTATTCCCCCTTTGTAGGGGAATCCCGATCTGCCCTTGTTCTGTCTGGTACGGGCCTTTCAGGCGTACTTGAACTGCACTCAGAGCTTCAGACGCGCTGATTAGCTCTTCACCTGCTACGGAGGATGGCGGAAAGGGGATGCCGTCACCAAATAGGGGATCTTCCACTGGATAGTGAAAGCAATACTCAAGGCCTACCATGCCAGGGGTTTTACCCTGCTCCCTGGGGGTAGGTAAGAGCTCATTCCACCAGGGGGATGGCAGCCACATTAGCGCTGGTAAACAGGGCTTCTCCCAATACATTCGCTAGGTTTCTAGAATCTGCGAATGGAACCCGTTTGTCCTCAAGAGTCTTGTGCAGTGCCCTCGAATCAGAGGTTGGGGGTAGAGCTTGCCCCTAGCAGTCCTCCTCTTTGGGGTAGGGTTGCACCAGTTTGGTCCGAAACGGATTCCGTTGTCTGACCCCAATCAGGATCGGGGTGAAGGAACTCTCTTGGTTATGTATGGTATGGTTACTCAGCTTCTCAGGACAGAACGATGAGCAAAATTGGTCTATTTTTACCCAAAAGTCCAGGGCATGACTGGCCTTGGCTTTTTTGAAATTAATTAGCGTCATAAATTAGTACAAAAAAAATTACATTTTCAACCCTATTTCTGCATTGTTCAAGTTCCAAAAGGTTTAAATTTAAACCCCAAAGATATTATTCTTTACATTTTTGAACAAAATAACCATGTTGGCAATAAATTTAAGTAAAACAAAAGGTTTTGGTATATGAGCTTATTAGCATTAAACTAAAAATAATTTTAAAAAAATTAATTAAAAATAATTGATGACTACCAAATTAATAGGCAAAATAAAATGGTGGAAAAAATACCATAAAATTGTTTGTTTCATCTTTAACGTTTATCTTTTAGAATTTTATGTTATAACTGTAGTTTTACAAAAACATTTTTATTTCTAATAATTACATTTCCAAAACATAAAATCTTAAATAATGTTTTATGTACTTTCAAACATTATTAAGGCCATCTGGGACTTTTTGAGACAGTTTTAGGCAAAATCCAAACTTTTGCATAGGAACAGGGTTAAGGGGCTCAGCGGTGGTAATTGGGTGTTGCTGGGAATCGAACCCTGATCTTCCAACCAGCAAACCAACACCTTAACCACTGTGCTACAACTTCCCCAAAATTATGACGTTAATTGATAAAATTATAGTTATAACTCTGGCTCTTTTCTTTGTAAACATTTTCAGTTTAATTTTTTGTATTTTTTGGAATCCCAGGTCTTATCTCAGCTCTCAGCTCAGCTCAGCTTTTCTTTTCGGCTCAATAAGAAAAGCTGAGTACCAAATCTGTGCCAAAGAAACTATTCTAGGGAACTAATGCTTTAGCTTAAAAAGAACATTATTTCAATGCACAGAATCTTTTAAACTCAGCATGTGAACAAAATCTGAAAAACAAATGGAGTGAACCATCGTTTCCGACTGCTAACAGCAGGAAGGGCAGGATGCCTCAAGCTCGGCACTTTACACCATCCTGACACCCTGACTGCAGTGTACGTCATGCAACACAAACTTCCAGTTCTCTTTTTAGCAGACTGCGACAAACCAACTGAGTAGCACAGAACGAAATATAGCATTGATAAATTCGACCAAATGCAGTGGCTACAAAATGAGCCAAACCTACCGCATGATTAATGGAGAAGAAACATGTTTAATAATTATCTTACGTTGCTCTGGTGAAAGAGAAAATATGTTTTTTGGGTTTTAGAGATAAATGACCGAAACATTATACTTAGTTAGTTTACCAAGCATAACTTATAGTATGCATGAATATGTTCCATTTCCTTCTGGTGCAGCATCTTCGCTGCAGTATTTTGTCATTTGAGCACCCAGCTCATCAATAAGCATTATCAAGAAGATATTTCAATATCCAATACTCTTTTCTCATAATAAATAAAAAAAAGATTTTTTAATGCTTTCTCTGTCTATATATCTTTCAGTCTGAATTTCAGCCAATTACTAGAGGGAAAATGTTTATTATATATGGATATGTGCAGCTTGATAAAAATCTATAAAATCTGTGTAGAGTAAATACCTAGTTCCTATGTAGACACCCACTCTTGGCAGGTAATTTGTTTAAGAAGTTAGAGCAGCAGTGCTCAAGCTAACATGGCACTGGATGCTAGGCCTAGGGAAAGGATTGAAGTGCAGACAGGATACGTCATCAGCGCATTCACATACTAATATCAATGTTGCGTTTCCACCTTGGGAGTCAAAAGGTCTAAAAGATGATGTCATGGTTGCAGTATTTCGTTTGGATAGCTACGAATATGGTGTGATTAGATAGTAGCACATAGTTTATGTAGTTTGTTTACCTTTACGAATAAGTTCAACTACAGTTAAAGTTGAAGTACTGACCAAAATCTTACTCAAGTTAAAGTATAGAAGTATAGGCTCTGACATGTACTTAAGTAAAAAGTAAATCAACCACCAGAAAAGTAAAGATCAGTTATTAACTACCAGAATAACATAATAGTTCCATAGAAATAAACATTATGCACATATTTTCATGTTCCATAAAAATACAGTTCCAAAAAAAACCCCCATTAACTTAATCCCCGCTCTGAATATGGGCGTTTGCCAAATGCTGTAATTGTAAATGTACTCAAAGGTAATATAGATTATAGTCTTCTGATGGGTAATTGATGGTAAATTAAGTTAGCCAAGTTAGCTATTCTTGTTGCCTTCGGCCTGATTGTATTGCTCGTTGTAAGCTTCATACACTAGCCTATGTTTACGGTGTGTGATAGCCAGTGATGACCAATGACAGGTTAAAAAAGCTGCACAATAACAAAAGTAAACAGATCACAACTTTATTAACGAGCCTGGTTTAAATATGTAAGAATTGGAAATCACAAATTTTGTGTAAAAATTAAAAAGTTGTCAGAAAAATAAATAATGAAGTAAAGCACTAATACCAGAAAAATCTTCTTAAGTACAGTAACAAAGTATTTGTTACTCTGCTCATTGCACCTTTGAGATGGTGCTTTTTTAAAACAATAACAAGAATAAGAAATGTTTTTCTTTAGCCATGTAATAAGGTTATTGTTAATACCATCGTCAAGGACGTGTCTTATTGACTGAATCATGCAATCACTTTCAGCAATTTCTAAGCTGTGTCAAACTTCTGATTGAACACGAATGCTGGAATCTGTTATTAATTCTTGTTCCAAGGGGAACAAGTAACCTGGTCCCCTGTTCCAGCAGTAATTTTCAAACGAGGAAAAGTTCATTCACACTTGAAAATGTTCAATGTAAAACTACAGCCTTTATTATTAACCTATCAAACCTTTGTCTCCTACCTCTTTTTTTGTCAAGCTTTTATGCATAACTGATACATACTGACATAAAATGGCCAGTGATTGTAAAGCACTTTTTATCTGTCATTTCTTTTCATTTAATAACACAATATGCAAAAAGATACAAACATTTAAAAAAAAAACCCTAATAATTTTCTGATTGAACATAAAGGTAGTTCTTACAGAGACTTTTCCTGAATTCAACAATTAGACTTGTAATGTGAACTGGAATGCGTGCAGTCTCATCATAAGAGCATAACTAATAACCTCTGTTGAATTGTACTGCTTGTGACACACTTTCCTGCTGTGACGCCTCTCTCTTCCCATGATTCACTACTCCTTAATTGCCATTATAAAGCTTCCTACCTCCCGTTCTGCTTAAAAAAACCCCATCTTAAAATAGGTCATAACATTTTTTTTTTAATTCATACCCATGTCTTACTCTTGCTGCAGTGAATTACCCTACCTGTATAAAACGGTTACTGAAATCACAATGACCTTTTCAGATCTTTAACTTTTTAGTGCACCCTGTACCGTTCCAGACTGGAACTTTGAAACTAATGGTCATGTGTTGCTTTGAAAACATAAGAAAACTCGACCTTCCATGGCGTCTATGACTCCACTTCATGACTAAAACATAAATTTTTTTTAAACATTTCTTTTCTAAAACATTTTTTAAACTATGTTTAAGGAGAAGTAGAAATCTAAAATAGAAAGTATTTTTATGCATATACTGTAACAAAACCTTAAACTAGTCAAGACAATAAATGAATGTAAAATTAAAAAAACAAAAAGTGAGTTTAATATTCAAAACTACTCATGACAATTAGAGTAACAAGAGTGGCCTGACAAAAGCATGATTTATAAGTACAAAATTGGAAATAATGGATTTCCTTTTTGTCTGGTTCCTTTTAAGGTTTCTCCCCAACTCAGGAAGTTTTCCTTATTGTGAACTATTAACACTTCTGTGCATTATAAGGAAACAAGCAGATCTGCTGTTGAACAAATGGTTTAGTAGGTACATAACAATACGTTTTTGTTTTTTTTTTGGACAGTTTGATTAACTAATTTGTTAGCACACACTTTTCATGACACTGCTGCTGTATAAAAATAACTCAAGTGTAAGAATTATGCTTCATGTTCTTCTTTTATGTTTCATGGTTTAGGGTTCATGTTCTTGTTTTATGTTTATGTTTATGAGGTTATGTTTTAAATTCAAGTTTGTTTCTGTTATTGCTTGTTTTCACATCCTGTCTCTTCCTTGTCAAGTGATCCTTGTGCCCCATGTGTTCCTGTCACGTGATCCCCTTGTCCATGTGTCTTGTTCTCATTAGTTAGTCATGTGTATTTATAACCCTTATGTTTCCATTTGTCTTGGTCATCGATTTCGGTTGTGTACTGACCCTGTACCGCTGTCATGGGACTGTCAGGCTAAGTCAAGTCAAGTTTTTTGTAGTCAAGCTAATTCGCTGTTTATGTTTCTGCTAAGCTAAGCTATGCTAATCTAAGATACATTAGGTCAAGTCCTGTGTTTAATGTTTTGTCACTTTGTAAATAAACTGCAGTTTGGGATTCTTGAACTACTCGCCTCAGTGGGATTCTTTACATCAAGTCACCTTTATTTCTAAAGCTCTTTTTAATTCAGTGAACACTCACGAAACTCATTCAGTTCAGTTTAACTCGTATTTGTAAATTAAAAGTCCCCAACTAAGCAAGCCAGAAGCGACAGCGGCAAGAAACCAGAACTCGAAAAACCTTGGAAACATAAGGAGAGGACAAAGAGGTCATCATCATTCTTTCTATCTTTAGCTTTTCTTTTTTCATCAGCCTTTCAATCCTTCTTTCATTTTGTACTATTTTGTAAAAAGAGGGATATATGTGTGTGTATGCATGTATCTTAAGGTTAACAGAGCAGCAGATCTAGTATTATTAAAGCATATTATTAGAACAGGTGATGTCATTCTGTCAAGACCATTTATGAACACCTTCCAGATCACAAACGCACAAGCTTGGCTGCTACATAGATGTTTTAAGCTACTGCAGTATTGATGTTTTCTGTAACCCTTTGTTGTGTTCCTTCCTGCTTGGCTGAATGAGAGGAAGAATGCGTATGGCACAAACATTGTCTCTTCCTTAATAGCAGTGACATCTGTGGTAGTAACAACAACTCACTACATCTTCCTTTATCAGTAAAGGATACGTGACAGGATACGTTTGACAGGTAAAATTTATTCATAAAACAGATGCAATGTTTGTAAAAAAACCCTAGCTGAAATGTCACAACTATTATTTTAGCAGCAATTATGGGTCCCAGGCACTTTATAAGCACTAAAAAAAATAACAAAATATAAACCATTCATCTCCAATTATACACCTCCTGGCATTATACTTTAAACCATAGCAATTACTGTAAGGAATTCAGTCATATCAATTTGTCAAAGAAACAGAATTAACTGGAATGCATTCTTAACATTTATTTAAGCCTACTGGTATTTATTCATCTCTACTAATTTAAATTACAGCGCAATTGGGGTCAAAGCATGAGTCATCCATGATATGGCACTCCTGGAGCAGAGAGGGTTAAGGGTCTGATCAACAACCCAGAGCCTTAAACACTAAGATACCAACTGCATGGTTGTAAGAATCTGTCCATGAATTCATCAAAGGTGCAGTGGGACATCTTGGTGGATGCTAACTGTAACCTAATAGCACTAAAAGTGTTTGTCCCACCCTCGACGTTCAAACCCACGCCTCCTAACATGAACCACCAGAGACAATACATCAAAACTTTATAGTGCAGTTAGTAAATATCAAACCTAAAATAGTTCCAGATTACACAGTGCTGCTGTAGTTGAGCTAATTTGTAAAGGCTGTAAATGTTGACAGGAAGGTAGAAATGCCTATTATAATTTTGGACCAAACATTTCGATTGGACAAACATTCTTGGTCCTACGACTTCCACAGAATATATAAATACATATAAATACTGTTACGGGAAGTAGACTCAGAACACTTATAATTAAAGAGAAAACTTTTTCCAGTGGAATAAAACAAGACGCCAGTTTAAACAAATTCCAAGTCTTTAAAACTCACAGAGAGTTTAGACAAACAAAGGTAAACCCAGAACAAAGGAATCTCTTACTTTTAAATGCCTAAAGCATGAGGAGTCTGATAGTCTTTACAAGGCTTGAAATCTAAGGAACTTTGAACATACCAGGGAACCACGGAGCTGGTAGTCTTTACAAGGCTTGGAGCCTGAGGAACTTGGAACATGCCAGGGAACCACAGAGATACATGACTATATCCCGAACAGAGGGTGAGTAAATAGCTTATAAAGTGTGTTAATGTGATCTTCTGGAATGAGTCTCAGGTACGTGCAATTTGTTCATTTGTGACCAGAAAGCATGTGTGACCGTAACAAATACATTAAGATGTTCCGATTGCTATCAGTATGTGAAGACATTTTTAAACCAGGACAACAAAAAAAAAAAAAAATGTTTTTCTAAAGACATTCTTCTTTTATACCTTAAAACTACAACATGGTCACAGGGAACCTGGAAAATATTGCAAGGGACTTAGATACAAGTTGGGGGACATCCTGGATGAAGTGGCATTTAAAATATTTTTAAATATTTAACATTTAAAAATTTTTGGTTTTAGATTCATTGTGTAAGGTTTTTCATGTTCTTGTCTATTGGTTTTCACGTTCCATGTTTCATGTTTCATGTTCACTGTTTGGGTGTCAGGTTAGTTTGGCTAAACTATGCTATGCAGGTGTTCCTCATGTCTTCCTGTCATGTGCTTCCCCTTGTCCTTGTCATTGGTTAGTTTGGTCCTAAGTGTTCAAAGGTGTTCGATGTCCTCGATTTGTCTTGTGCATATATACCTCCTTGTATCCTCCTGTCTTTGTGGTTTGTTGTTCCCTGTACCACTGTGGTGAGATTGTGTTCATGCCAGGTTTATGTTTATATTCATGCTAGTGTTCATGTTCATGTTAAGTGTTGTGTTTATTTTCCATGTATAGTCAAGTTAAGTTAGTCTGTCAAGTTTAGTTTATGTTTGTTGGTTACACATTCTATAAATAAACTGCACCCTAGCTTCTAAATATACGTCTCGCCTCGGTGGAGTTTGTTACACATTGACAGCAAACATTTTTAAAAATCAATTTTTAACAATACAGATTCGAGTTAGGTGTTAAAAAACTCAAACCCCTGAATTTGAATACTACAAAAAGTAGGTCAGAGGTCATCCACAGGGAATCGAAGATGATCCCTGAATAGTTGAAAAGTGATTCTTAAACATTTATCTGTTCCATATTTCCTTATCTTGAATCTATAATTGCTGTCTAAGAATTTAGAACCAAAATTTAACAAATGTTAAATACTCAAAACTGTTAAAAATGACATTCCGTTTTGTTAAATTACACTTATTAATACTTTCAAATTTTTACAACTCAAATTCATTAATCATATTTTAAGATCCATAATAATGCTTCAATGAATGAAAATCAAATTTCACCATGCCTTTTATTACATGTATATTTTCTCTCAGCGTTGTGGATTGTCTAGTATGACTTCATTATATATGTGACTCTTTTGACCATGTCATCCCAAGTGTTAGTCTGTCATTTGCTGTTATAACAATTTTACTCATTTTCACAGGCATTATTAGGCACTACAGTTAGTTAAACGGGTCTGGGGTTTAGTTGCAGTAAATCACTCCAAAGGGCTTCGGTGCATTGGCTCTGTATAGGAAATGAGCTTTTTTTTTTACCCATGACTTGGCAAACCCTGTGTTTATATAGCTTTTTTTATGCACAGGGTCATTGACATTCGGAAAGGTTTGGGCCTGTTAGTTCCAGTAAAGCCAGTAACTTAGACTACAATGGTTTTATAAACAATTGCAAAACAACTTTGTAGCAACATTTCAAAACAGATTTTCATCTGGTTGTGTTTGCCAGGTGTCTGTAAAATTTTGACCATCATAGACATTAGACCATATATTTACATATACATTTACGCCATTTGCAAATGCCCTTATCCAGAGTGAATTACACTTATTTCTTTTAAAATTGAAACCGACCTTCTAGGTATCAGTCCAACACCGCAACCACTGAGCTACCGCTTCCCCAGTTACAGTAACAGCTATAAACAGGGACTCACCAGTTTCTTGTTTTTCTGTTTGATTTTTTATGAAGGTGACAAAAAAGCAGGTTTCTGTTACTGACAAACTTTACCAGCTACTGTGAATCACCATCATTTCATTGCATCAATCACTCAATTAAGTGATTAATAATAATTAATATTGAGAATATTATCAAAAAAATTTAAACTGATGTAAAATAAAGTTTTAACATGTGCACTAATTTGTATACCAGAACTACAGCAGAAAATGTGATAAATTACAGCTGTGGGTACATACATTCACACCTGTCTGTGCATACATTATTAACTGATGTATATCCTTTAGACATTTTTATTAGCCTATTTATTTTTAAAAATAAAATTTTTATCTTAATTGTATTCCGGAATCTGCCATTTCTTATTTATTACTATAACGTAATTTGTTTTGGGTCTAAAATTTATGTGTATGAAGCATCATAATGTGACTGTGTTAAACATAATTCAATAATAAATGATACAATTGAAATAAAAAAATAGATACTTAAGAAAAACCTGGTTAAACAGTTGAAGTTTATCATTGCTTTTATGGTAGGGCTGTACTTCCTGATGTAGTTATTTTGATTATAAAACTATTATAAAATATATTTGGGCTCTTCATGTAGACAATCTTATTGTAAGGATCTCCTTATATCTCCTAACCGTCAATGGAGTACTGGTTCTCCATCCAGTACTTCCGGTGACACTTACTGTTTACAGCATATATAAACTAGCCGTTTGGCTAACCTCTTAGCGAAGTATTGTCTGCTCTAGCGACTTACTAAGCGTTCTCTTTTCTACCTGGTTTATGCTCACGGTTCTGTTTATTGCCTGTTCTGACTTCGATTTTTGCCTACCTTTTTTGGATTTGTCTGCCTGCCCTTTGATCATTTGTGTACCGACCTATTTCCGCCATTTTGACTACTCTTTTGATTTCCCCTTTGTTAATAAAGCCATTACCAGCATATGGATCCCTCTCCGTCTGTTTCATTACACTTATATTTTCTGTTGTAAAGCTATTTGTTGTTGGATTGCACTTACTCGTTTTTTTTCATTGAGAGGATCAACTCCTGGCCTTCTGCCTGTATCACTATCTGCAGTAGAGCGGGAGGACTCTGGAAAAAAAAGACAAAAAATATACAGTACATGATCTCGTATTTCTCAGCCCTTTATATATTCCTGCATGTACAGTACATAAAACCGAAGGATAGTATAGAGCTAATGAAAGCGTTTTAACTGAGGAATATAGCAAATAAGGTCAATGATAAATGCATAAATATTAATGCATTTTATGATCCTACATTTTACATTTAGTAACCTAACATAGAAGACTGCTTTTTAAATGTTTTGCCATTGTCTACAGCACTGGAAGAACACTGGATAATTGAAACTGAGCGAGTAAAAACACAAAAAAAATTACTTACAATACTTTTTTTCTTAAACAACAAATTTAAAATTTTGGAAATAATGTATTTAGTGGCATTAAATCCTATGTTGTTCAAATACACTATACAGCTAAAAGGTTTTAGACATTTTCTTAGGACACCCCCAAGTTCGAATTTGTAGAATAATAACATAATTTATAATAATAATAATAATCATCATCATCATAATCCAGCCACATGGGTCACAAGCCAGTGCCAGCCCTGGATTAAAAAAGGGTTGTGTCAGGAAGGGCATTCGACGTAAAACAAGAAAGGCAAGAGTGTATGGATGCTAAATGTTGGGACAATTACAGGGAAAGGTAGAGAGCTAGTTAATATGATAGAGAGAGGGAAGGTAGATATATTGTGAGAAAGAGAAATAAGGTAGGGGTGATCCTGAAAGAGGAGTTTGTGAAGAATGTTCTGGAGATGAAAAGAGTGACATGGTGAAGAGTCTGAGGTGAGAAATTTAAGGGCTGATGGTGAATGTTGCAAGTGGTTATGCCCCACAAGTAGGTTGTGAGTTATTCCCAGAGGAGAGAGAGTAGTGATACGCGCAGACTTTAATGGACATGTTGGGGAGGAGAACAGAGATGATGAGGAAGTGTTGGGCAGGTTTGGAGTCAGGGAAAGGAACAGTCAAGGACAGATGGTGGTAAATTACATCTTATGTAGACAATGTAATTTGAAAGATATTAGTGACTGTAAAGTTGTGATGGGAAAAAGTGTAGCCAAACAGCATAGGATGGTGGTGTGTAGGATAAAGTTGGTGGTCTGGAAAAAGAAGAGATCAAAGGTAGAAAAAGGAAGAATACTGTGAAGAATTTGGATAGGAATTTAAAAGGCTCTGGGCAGAAGTGATCAGAGAGACAGGAAGAAAGGTGCTATGTGTTATATGGATGGCGGAAAGAGGATAAGGAGACTTGGTGGTGGAATGAGGAAGCTCAGGATACTATAAAGAGGAAGAGGTTAGCCTAGAAGAAGTGGGACATGAAAAGGTCTTAGGAAAGTAGACAGAAATACCAGGATTTGCAGCACAGAGTGAAGAGGGAAGTGACTAAGGCCAAGCAGAAGGCATATGATGAGTTGTACACTAGGAGCAAGACGTTTAGAAGATTAGTTAATATGAAGTTAGAGTGGCTTTGAAGAGAATGAAAAGAGGAAAGGGCGGTTGGTCCTGATGAGATACCGCTGGGGGTGTGTAAGTGTCTAGAAGAGGCAGCAATGAAATTTTCTTACTAAATTGTTTCACAGAATTTTAGAAGATGAGGAATGGAGGAGAAGTGTACTGGTGCCTATCTTTAATAACAAGGGCGATGTGTAAAGTTGCAACAACTACAGGGGCATAAAGTTGATGAGTCATACAAGGTATGTGAAGGAGTAGTGAAACCAAGGTTCTGGAGGGTAGTATTTATTTGTGATTAGCAGTATTGCTTTATGCCCAGAAAGAGTACTACAGATGCAATTTTTGCTCCAAGGAAAGTTGATCAAGAAGTACAGAGATGGTCGTAAGGAGCTGCATTGTGCTTTTGTAGACCTGGAAAAAGCATATGACAAGAGCTGTGGTATTGTATGAGGAAGTCAGGAATAGCAGAGAAGTATGTCAGGATGGTGCAGGATATGTATGAGGGGAGCAGGACAGTGGTGAGGTGTGCAGTAGGTCAGAGAGTATTTTAAAGTAGAGGTGGGGGTGCATTAAGGATCAGCTCTGAGCCCCTTCTTGTTTGCTGTGGTGATGGATCAAGTGACGGACAAGGTTAGGTGGAAATTTTTTCCTTGGACAATAATGTTTGCAGATGACATTGTGATCTGTAGTGAGAGCAGGGAGCAGGTGGAGGAAAACCTGGAGAGGTGGAGGTTTGCTCTGGAGAGAAGAGGAATGAAAGTCAGTTGTAGCAAGACGGAGTACATGTGTTTGAATAAAAGGGAAGAAAGTGGAGATTTTGTGAAAAGGTAAAGAAGCAAGTACAGGCGGTTGGAATGGGTGGCGAAACCTGTGTGACAGGAGAATATCAGCTATAATTAGGGGGAAGGTGTACAAGACAGTGGTGATTCCAGCTATGATGTATGGTTTAGAGACAGTGGCGCTGAGGAAGAGACAGGTAGCAGAGTTGAAAGTGGCAGAGCTGAAGATGTTGAGGTTTTCTTTTGGAGTGACAGATTGAACAGGATTAGGAATAAGTTCATCAGGAGGACGGCTTATGTTGGATGTTTTGGGGAGAAAGTCAAGGAAGCCAGATTGAAGTGGTTTGGAATGATTTTGAAATAAAGCTAATAGGCAAAGGAAGACCAATAAGGAGGTACATGGATGCCATAAACGAGGACATAAAGTTAGTTGGTGTGAGTAAAGAGGATGTAGAGAATAGGGTTAGGTGGGGACAGATAAATAAAAATAAGAACAATAATAATAAATTATTAATAAACAATATATTATTATTATTATTATTATTATCATCATACATTTTATTTATTTTACAGAAAGTTTTTTACAGAAAGTATCAAAGTGCCACAAAAAGAGTTGAAATTAAATCTATCTTCCAACTGAGATTTACACAGAAGTTTAACATTAAAAGACTTTTAACATGTTTCATGTTTCTACATAAAGTAGCATTAAGATTTCTCTTCAGAACTAAGAGACCCAAACAATGTTCCAGCATGGCAACCTCAATGAACACCTTTGAAATGGACTGGAACACCAACTTTACCTCAGACGTCCTCATACAATATTAAAAGCTGAGCTCACTATAAATTTTCTGGTTGAATGATCATATTTCCACAATTATACTCCATAATCTAGTGTGGAAAGCCTTTCAGAACTGTAGTGGTTATTATAGGAGTAAAAGTAAAGCTAAATCTAGGATAGAATGGATGTGATGGGCAGGTGATCTTGTTTATCTTATACAGGTCATATAGTAAATATAGTGGAAAGGCAATGATTTGGTATTTCAGCTGTGTGGGATAGTGTAGACCAAAAAATTTGGATAACCAGTCTTTAGAATCCAGGTAATCCTGCGATAAGGAACAGTTTCCAGCAAATTACAGTATTTAATAATACAGTACTACAGTACTTGAGGAATCCATTGTGTTACACCTCTTTTAGAAAGAATGATCTCCTCTTTATGGATATTAGTGGAGCTATAAGCTTAACTTATGCATGCAAATACTAAGGGAAATACAGAGCTTGAGCAAAACACAAATAATGGTGTAGTAGTTCATGTATAACTATGTTAAAAGTTTTGTGCTTGCTAAAATATTCATATATAACCAGCTGTTGCATGTTAATGTACCTGAAAATCACTTTTGCAAATCTGATTTGGATACTTCAATACTTAAAACTAGGAGTAATGTGCCAGTTGATGAGCCACAACAGTGTTACATTAGATTTCTGAATTTGTGTATTAGTAATAATAACAAATATTAATCTGTTTTATTTGTATAATACCGTTCCAGAGCTCAAGGACACTTAAAAAAACAGAAATGAAAGAATAACATCAAATAATAATACAGAAAGTAAAAAACATGGGACATCCAGAGAGTAATAATGAAAAACCGGTTTCTATTTATTTAATTAGTTTAAAAATTACTATAAATTATGTAAAAAATCAATAATTATACACAAACGAATAAAAATGACAGATTTATATAGTTTAGAGTATCTTTTAGATTCTCATCATGAATGTGTCATGCCATATTATTACCGATACTGACTGGTGTTATGTTTTCTTACCCTAGAGCGAAGCCAGGTAATTGAGTGGTGCTTTTCTCCATCCAGCAGGACCGGAACCGTAGTCTCATACTGATCAAGCTTCATGAGTGCATTTTTTGAAAGCCTTCCTGTTTGTACAGAAGAAATGTTTCTATGAGGTGTTTTTTAGGCAAATAAACTGTTAAATATTTTATATATTAAATATATAATGGTTTAAACCCTGCATGCTGCTTAAAACATTTTTCTAAAATAAAGAAAATCACTAAAGCTGAAATAAATTAATATTAGCATGGTGGTAAACTGATAGAAGGATCACCTCCACATCGCCTACTGCTTTCAACCTTAAAGCTAAATTTCATTAAAATTTGATGTAGAATAGAGGTTAAGGATACTTGTTCCACACACGCCTACCTTCCTAGTGTTTGATTTACTGCACCTCTGCTCTGAAAAATTGCAAGTGATTTATGTAATTGGATTCTAAAAACAAAGAGCATAATACGTTTTTTTTTAAATCTTTGACAGCTTTCCATATTAAATTCTCACAATCAAAGGATTATGCAAATTATTACACAGAAATATAGTACTTGGGCTGACTGGTAACTTGTTACTTCAGTCTAATCAACATTTTCCTCTTCCTTACTTGGGTAGTACATTATGTCCCGATAGGTTTCTACAAACACCAAAACCATCCATCACAACATCCATTATAAATGAATGGAGCACACGCTACGGCATAATAGTGCAACAGCTCGGAAATCCAGGAGGCAAGCAAGGCAACCGAGTGCATTAGTTTTAGCTCCCTGGAAGACTGCAAGCATCACTTACTCTGACTCACAACACAAAAACCTATAACCAAAATACATAAATTATTACCTACAACAACAACAGTTTTTAATATCCTTTCCAAAAACATTGTGTTTACTAAAAGAGAGAGAACTGACAAAAGAATAATAATAAAAATAACAATAATAATAATAATAGAATGAAGAAGACCTTAAAATACAATAAAAAAAAAACATTGTTTTCTTTCCTTATACCAGCACCTGGCCACTGTTGAGTAGAGTTCCCAAATAAAATAATGTTATCAAATTAAATGCATAATAACAAAAAATTATCAATATGTGGGGTAGAAGGGGGCAATTTCATATTCTTTTATAGGCCCCGAAATTTCTAGTGGTGCCCCGGGGTGCAAGTCTGTTATAAAATAAGTCAGGACACTGTTGGCATTTAACATAAGGGTTTTGTTCACCTCTGTCAGAATAATCTACAGATTTTTGGGGGGTTAAAGATTTCAAAAAGCAGAAATTCCATAATATTATTATAGTTTTTGAGGATTATAAACAATTGTGTAAAGAAACTTTTAGTTTTTTTTAACCTTTTCTCTGAAAATTGCCTCTATATGAGCCATTAACTTCTGATGATGTGGGTTACATGACAAAAAATAAAAATGATGAACATGGGGATCAATAAGTTATTTTTTTTTTTAGAAATAAAGAGTTTACTACTACTTAAAAAAGGAAGTAATAAAATAATTTATTTAGGGGAAATAATACTTGCTTATTTCATTTAATTAATTTGTAAGTCTCATTTAATTAATTTGTAAATTTACTTGTTGTTTGTGACACTTACTTTTTTGGGATTTTGTTTGCGGGTTTCATTATTTTTATTTTGTGAATGTTTTTTTTTTTGGTTAATCTCTTTACATTTACATCATTTGTAAGGCTCCTATAATCTATTTATTTAGAATTATTTAACAATTATACCCCCATACTAATACCATAGCCTTTGAGCACCTTTACAGTTTTAAACTTTTGTAGATATATTTATTGGTTCTTATAACAGAAAAATTCTAAATCTGTACAACGACTAACTGTAGTCCTTCATATACATCAGCTTTGCTTTACCCCATTTATTAGTAGAAACAGAGCTTAGTAATGTTCGCCATGCTGGCATAAGCCAATCAGACACGGCAGCATTGCTAGTGTACACATATCTTAAAGGCTCTAAATTTTTCTAGCTAATTTTCATGTCTTCATTTTTTAGTTTTAGCACTACTGCTAGTAAAGATTATTGATTTGGTTAATTAATTAATATCTCAGCACTTTTGCTGTGACTGAATCACATGCTATTCCAGTGCCAATTTTACATGTGGCCAGTTGTGTATATGAAAACATAGAGGCTAAAATCACAGATGTTTACTTGCTACGCTATCTTATATTGTAGATTAATGGACTTTATATATTGTAGATTTAGGGTTTATGGACACCTGTCAATCAAATCCATATGTCTAATAATTATACATTTTATTTAGGGCACCTTTCAGATCACAATTGTCAATTTACATCACAAGAATAATAGTACAATAACTAATAACAAATAACAATAACAATGGGAGAACACATACACAGATAAACAAACAATAGAGTACAAACAGTAATCATATCTTGTAATAAAATCTATTATGTATGGTAAACTAATCTAGTTTTGAGTTTGATTTTGAATTCAGGTAACAAGTCTAAATTTCAGATGTCAGATGGGAGATAATTCCAAAGGTGGGGAGCAGCATGGCTAACGTTTCTATGGCCCACGGATTTTAAGTAAGCAGAGGGTGTTTGCGAGGAGACCCAGTCAAGAGGAGTGAAGAGTTCAAGAGGCAGTGTAGGGTTGTATGAGGTTTAAAAGTTAGGGTGGAGTGAGGTAATGAAGATTTCTGTATGTGAGAAGAAGAATTTTAAATTCAACAAGAAATTAGATGAGGAGCCAATGAAGCTGTATAGATGGTGCGTGGGTATTTATACAAGCAGCACAATTTTGAATCAACTCGAAGTTATGAAGACGCTTGTGTGGTAAACCAAATAAAAGAGACTTCCTTATACTTCCTTGAATCCAAACAGACTTGAAAGCACACAGGTGTACAGAATATAGTTATGTGTCCTTTTAGACTTATTTTTACAACGATAAATAGCTCTTGCTTTTATTATTTATATTCACTTTGTATCATATCTTGCTTTTTATTCCAAACACAGATCTGCAGAGACTGTTACAATAGCTTGCAAAAGAACTATACATCAACAGGAACCGGTGAGATATAGGGCACTGAAGAAAAAAAAGCCACGTCTAATAATATAGTATTTGTATTCAATGGGCCTTAAAAATCTTTAGGCTATTTTTACATGCATATGGGCAGACATAAGCAATCAAATATGCAGCTTGTGGGACAAAAACCTGGATAATGCATTGCATTACATTACTGCCAAAGCTTACTCTATTAAAAGACACAAATCAGGTAGCCTAAGCAATCAGTTTTAGCCCAGTGTAAATCAGAAGCATTTGCATCAGTTGTTCTCTTGTGCTTTTTATTTTACCCCAGATGTCACTTTTAAGATTTATCGATGTGTTTTTATTCACCAGCTCAGTAAATATAACATGCAAATATCTGTATTGTAGAATCAGTGCAAAAACCCTGCCATTGTGATCACTTGAATTTCTAATGATTTCAATGAGACATTTAACTCTGCAAAAGGTTATAACCTGATTTTGTTTTACAGGTTGCATTTTGACTGACACCAGATTGTATGTTGCAGCAGCAGAGTTAAAGATAAAATACTGAGTGAATATTTAGAAACATGTGTTTTTCAATGTCACTTAGTACTTAACACCAGCAATATAAATAAAATATTTAAATAGTAAAAATGCCCTCAGTAATTTTGATATTTCATATATTTTATATAACTGACCCATTTGTAACTGTCAGTGAATACAAAAGCTTGCGTGGTTTCTTATGATTTTTTTATTATGAGCCCACTTTTGCATGTACATATTCACTCAAACACTACAGCTAATGTAGATAGTCTGAGATTAGACATAAGAGCCAGAATACAAGGGCTTGGAACATGAGTGGGAAAAAAAATGCTCATGCTATATTAAGCTCCCACACACTCAGCACCTCAGCACATTGAGCTTGTCAGACTTCTTTAAGCCCAGCACACTCCCTGAATCCTCAGCCCACTCTAACCTTCACTGCCAGATTCTGTTAAGTTGCTTCCTATTCCCCATCACTCTGCTCACAGAGACAGGAAGTGGGAAACTGCGCCCTACAGAGACATAATGAGAGGCTCTAAGGGCAAAAAAAAAAAAAATGGCCAGTTGGGGTATCATATGGCAGACTGCTGCAGGATATGGAGATGCTCTGGAGAAAAGACAAATGAAAGCTAGAGAAAAGGCTGTGGCTTCTGTGGATTAGCGTTGCTGCTAACTGTCACTTTTTATTTACTATTATTTACAGTTTATATATCGGTTTGAAAAATCTCTCTATATTTACTACATAAAATCAATAAAATAATAATGCACATCACACAACTAACCTGAATTCACCATTTTAACAGGAGACAGACAAAAGACACATTTGGTGCCCACTAAGACATAAACATATTATACACACACACACACACACACACACAAATTATTTCCTGTGTTTTTTTTGGTTTGGCTATCCACCCTCATTTTGTCCCTTTGTTTATTTTTATCTATCTGTTTCTTTTAAGTTTGTAAATTTTTGGAGTCCACTCTCTGGTGATTGTCTCTGTTTACTTAGATATAGACCCTGATAGTCTATATAATTTATATATTTATTTCTGTGTGTGTATATACACAATGTTAAACACAATGTTAAAAAGTGGTATGCAAAAGCATTTTGACATTGAGCTATGAAGCTTTTTATGAATGCCATATTATAATTAAAAGTACTTTCCTGTTGTAGGGTTAAAGTCTTGTAATTGGACGCATCTCAAGCTTTATCATTTGTCTTTGTTAATAAGGTCTTAAATGAGAGTTTGTAAAAGTAAAGCGTTAATGAGTGTTTGACGATTTTGACCAGGTTCAATCTTGGTTAATCCAGGTCTTGAATTTAGTTGACAACTGCTATGCTTTATAAAGCACAAAATTTCAAACAGAAAGAAAAAGGCACATTCTTACAGCAATTTCTATACATTCACATTTCTGGCACTTGCCAGATTTATGATATATTTATGATAACAGTACTGTACAATTCCGACCTCCAACCACCACAGGGCGCACTAACTGAAATAAAAGCACCACTTCCGGTAGTACTTCCGGTAGCACTTTCTTTATAAGCTAGCATCCTAGACCACACTTTTGTTAGCTATTCTATTTACCAAGCATTTGTTTCAGGTTTATGTCTTTTTTTTTGTTTTTGTCATTGTCATTGAGCATAGATTTAGGGTTAGATCTTTGCTCTGTGTTGTTTCTGATTTCTTCCTTAGCGTTTCTGATTTGTATGCCTGTTTAACTAGTGTTTATTGTGTACCGACCTTTGCCTGTTGTTTGACTTTCTTTGGATTATCGCCATTTCTTTATTAAAGCCTTTCACTGCAACATGGCTGCCTCTTACATCTCTTCTTTACAAATACACTAGACAATTACACTATAATTTAGGTCTGCTCATCCTGGGCTACCACTAAAGTAATAACATTTTTTCAATTTAGAGGTGTTAAACTGTTTTTGTTAATTTGTTAAAATCATTTTGTTCTTTATTTGTTACCTTTTTATTCGATCAAAACTTTTATTGACAAAAAACTGTAAGGACTGTGCACTTTGACTATGTAATAATTAAAAACAGTTACAGACACTTTTATTTATATTTATGAAGAAATAAAAATAGTTTTGTTTGCAAAAAGGAAGTAAATGACAGTATTGACAGTGTTATACAGTTAATAAAAGTGATGGTTCAGTTTACCATTGTTGTTATTATTGTGTCAAAAACAGAAGTGAATCATTAAATACACTTTTCATGAAGGTTATCAGTCACATAAGCATGCAAATAAATGGCATCGGTATCAGTTTAAAAAACAGAAATATGAATACATTTTTAATTTATATCTGAATGATATTAATGTACTATAACATTTTTCATTGTCAATTTCTTAAAGTAGCAGCTGGCAGTCTATATAATGTGACTTATATGCTTGAATAGGGAATTGTAATGTTCCTAACAATACATTTTTTTTCATATTATTCATTGTGTTATTAATAATAGTCGCAATATTTACTATTTATATTCATATTGACATTATATTAATCATCTGTTAATTAAAACTGTAATTATTTTTGGTCTAAACCCCAACTTCACCGAACCCCATAGTAAACATATTTTAGTTTATATTCAGCTTTATTTTAAGCCACATATGCCACCACTGTTGCTTCTTTTATGTAATATTAAAGACGTCTCTTTCAAGTTGACAACAAAGAAGGAATATGAGCACCAACCACAAGTGTCATCAAACTTGAGCTTTGCCTGGTTTGTGCCTACAAACTAATTATCTGATGATTTAAGAAGCTGTGTTTGGTACATTTTTTTTCATGGACTAGGCAAAGGTCAAGAAACCTGAAGTGGAGAACCTTCTTTTCTTCTTAAGTGCTTGATCTCTCCCACTGCATGAGAATGCAGGCATCTGGAACGAGGAAGTTTGGGGCAGGTGCTATGGACTCATGATTTCCACAGTACTAGTGCATTTAAGTAGTAATTGTTTTTTTTACAGTTTACAGTATGTAAAGTATATTTTTCGATTGGTGCTCTAACCTGCTTTTTAAATTGACAGGTGTGCTGCTTATCACATCAGATGCATGCGAACAAAAGCACATGTACACACACACACACACACACGGTCGGACCATTACTGACCACAAGAAAAGACAAAGCAAATACATCTAGCAGATATATGTACCTCAACTGTTAACATCAACAATTACACAATTTAATTACAGAGACCCAAACCACGACAGCCCCATTATTTGGCACTGAATGATTCACTTTTGTTTACCTCCTTCCTTCTTACATTGTCTTACTCCACAAAAGATTAAGAATATAAAGAGCTTGATTGAAAAGTGATGCCCAGCTTGCTTTTCTCTTTGACAGGTTGTTATTTTGATTTTGAAGCTCTTTTGTTCTTATCCTTCTACTTCATAAGTAAGTACAGTGCACAAAAAGGTTTGTTTGAATATAAATGTTTCAATAAAACCCCTGTTTTAGGTCAAATGTTCCTGTTGATGCTTTATTAGAAAGTTTTATTCAAGCAAGCAGTTATCCACATACAGTAGCTCTTATTTAAACCAACAATATTAACCACAATCAGGTGGCAGGTGTAAACTATTTTAATAATTGAGTAAATGATTTTGGGTTCAATGTTTTTTCTGTCTGTCTGTCTGTCTGTCTGTTTTGATATGATATATGTATATACTGGACATATTTATGTAAGAAGTTTATACAATTACAATTAATTTTTTTCAGTTATCTAAAAAAATCTAATATAAATATTTAATCGAATTGTAAATGTTATCTTAATTTTAAAGAATACAGAGATTTAAAAAAGAACAAAAGATAATGACAGCATTTGGCAGACTACCTTATATTTTTCTCATTTTTTATTATTTAGCAGAAGATAGCTAAGGACCTCGCTTAAGGGCCCAACAGTGGCAGTTTGGTGACCCTGGGAATTGAATTCAATTAAACTTCTGATCAGTAATCCTGTGTTTTGATTTCAATGCTGCCACTTTATAACTACACTATTATCATCTACTTCTTGGTTGGTTTTTTTTCGTCCTTTTAATAATTTCCAAGCTAACCTGCCCTGTACAGAACAATTTTCAGGACGCAAGTTGTTCTCTGGGCATCAGTCTCAGAAGTTATAATAAATACTCGGACAACAACATTAACTACAGCGGTTATATTTATTATCTATAAATGCACATTTTCAAATGGTTAAAAAATAAGGAAGTTAATGCACACTTAGATGTGCTGACATTGGGAACAGAGATGTAATTGATTTATTCCAGCTCATCATGAATGTTATAAGCGCAGCAAACTCTGATGGTAACATAGATTAAGTATAAGTATAAGTATATTCAATTCATTGTGCAAGGTACATGTACAGAGCCAATGAAATGCATTTTTTTGCATATCCCATCTTAGTAAGGTTGGGGTCAGAGCGCAGGGTCAGCTATGATACAGCGCCCCTGGAGCAGGAGGGGTTAAGGGTCTTGCTCAAGGACCCAACGGTGGTTGACTTGCCGGAGGTGGGGCTTGAACCCAGGTGTTTCTGGTCTTCAGATTAACAACTCAGCACCTTAACCATTTGAGCCACCCTGCCCCCCATTAATGGCTTGCAAACAGACTAGACAGCACATTAAACTAAAGCAGGTTAAAAATGCGTACGCTAAAATGAGTACGTGACTGACATGAATGGCAAACCACTGTGCACAGTCCACCACCCCCTTAACAAGCACTCCCCCAACCACACGTTACCACACCCTTACGAAATAAATTGCTCAAATCTGCTCAAAAAAATAAAGGGAACACTAAAATAACACATCCTAGATCTGAATGAATGAAATATTCTTATTAAATGCTTTGTTCATTACATAGTTGAATGTTGAATTTATTGGGGGTGTCTTGCTAATTGCCTATAATTTCCACCTGTTGTCTATTCCATTTGCACAACAGCATGTGAAATTGATTGTCAATCAGTGTTGCTTCCTAAGTGGGCAGTTTGGTTTCACAGAAGTGTGATTGACTTGGAGTTACATTGTGTTGTTTAAGTGTTTCCTTTATTTTTTTGAGCAGTGTCATTACTAAAACCTTTAAGAAATAACATTGCACACACATACACACACCTGCATAAACTCATCCAGCAGAGAAAATATGGGATTGACCTGTTTTGCCACAGTGTAGCAGTTGAAAGTAATTTTTGATTCAGATGCCTGCAGGCTTCAACACACTTGGGAAACCGTGAACAAATTTCAGAGATAAAAGATCAACATTTCCAGCTTCTTATCAGTCACATCCCACAGACACACACAAAAATAAACACTATAGTATTTTCAGGGTGACAGGGTGACAAACGACTTTGAAACCCAAACACAGTTGCTATTTGCTGGGCATCAGGTGTGACAAGTGGTTAAATATGGACACACACAATTGATCAAAACACTTATATACTCTATACAAAAGTGTACAAAAGTGTAGTGTAAAACATAACTATTATATCTATGTGGTTTTGAACATCCAATTCCAGATTTAGCTCCACCCTTACTGATAAACTTCACTTTTTTGTAAAAATTTTCACATGTAACCCCAATAGTATTAATGAGTTTAAGCACTTTTGTCAGTTGGGAGGTCTGAGTTAGTGTTCCATTTCATCCAAGGTGTTCAGTATGTTTAATGTCAGGACTCTCAAGAGCACTCAAGTTCTTCCACACCAAACAGAACACACCATGTCATCGTAGACTGTCAAGAAGTTGTGGGGGTTGAGGTCTGGGTTGAGAGTTAGAACGCTGTAAGAGTCAACGTCCTTTGGAGGTACCCAGAAATCTGTTTTATTTGTAGTAACAGTGACAGCAGTAATGTAATTGTATGTTCGGTGCGGTATGGGTGTGATAGAAGAGCCTAACCTCTTATTCTTTCATAGGCTCCAAAATTGCTAGCGGTGTCCTGGTTCATCGAGTTTAGGGACTTTGTACATAAGGCATTGTCATGCTGAAACATGGTTAAGTGTTGAAAAAAGTAATCCTACAGCAGGGCTCATTAAACTTGGTCCTGGATGGCCGGTGTCCTGCAGAGTTTAGCTCCAACACTTCTTAAACATACCCAAACCAGCTAATAAAGGTCTTGCTGAACTCTGCAGGACACAGGCTGGAGTCTGGTGACCCTGTCCTACAGCATACAAAGACAGTTGTGTGCTTCCAACTTTGTAGCAACATTTTTGGGAGGTGTTTACCATTCTGCAAAATTCTAAAGGACGCAGGTAACCCATCTGATTGGCTTTTTCCATTTTTCAGATAGCATCAGCATCCTTGTTTGTGCTCAGATCGAGACACATGCCTACACTATCTTTAAGGATTCAGTCCAATCTTTGTTTAAACATCAATTAAGCAGCGCATACAGCTTCACCCCAATCCTACCTTTCTTTCTTTCTTTACTGACTACAGTAATTGACAAATAAGACATTTTGCTACATTTCTAACAAACAAAGACACTCTGATTTAATACTTTAAACACACATCCACATCCAGTGCACTGATAAACCATATGACATCAAACAAGTGTACTCATGTTTTTATAGATTTATAAAATTGTATATATAGGGATAACTCACATAAAACATCATAGAGGAAAAGTGCTGGCATATCATGAACCAGAGTCGGCCCAAGGCATACGTGAACTAATCTGCTAGTTCCAGGGGCCCCCAAGGGTAAATTAAATATATATACAGTTCCTTGAAAAAGTATTTATATCCCTTTAAGCAAATAAAAAAGTCTGGTGTGCATTTGGGTATGTCTCTACCAGCTTTACACATCTACAGACTAAAATGTCCACCCATTCTTCTCTGAAAAATAGCTCAAGCTCAGCCAGATTGAATGGGGAGCAGCTGTGAACAGCAATTTTCAGGTCTTGCCACAAATGCTTAATGGGATTTAGGTCTGGACTTTGACTGGGCTATTCTAACACATTAATATTCTTTGATCCAAACCATTCAATTGTAGCTCAGCCTAGCTACATGCATCTTCCCATCAACTCAGCTTCCCTGTTCCTGCTGAAGAAAAGCATCTCCACAGCATGATGCTGCCACCATTATGTTTCACAGTGGGTAGGGTGTGTTCAGGGTGATGAGCAGTGCTACTTGCCACACAAATGCTTTGCATTTAGGCCAAAAAGTTCAACTTTGGTTTCATCTGAAAAGAGAATGTTTTTCCAAATATTTGCTGTGTCCCCTTCATGGCTTGTGGCAAACTGCAAATGGGAGTTCTTATGGAGCCATGTTACTGGAGCCAAATGGGAGTTCTTATGGAGCCAAATACTGGAGCCATGTTTTTTCAGTTCAGATCTGAAAACAGATTAACTGTTAATCTGTTAATTAATTAGTTTTCAGACAATGTTTATTGCAGCCTCTTTTACAGTTAACATTTTAATATATTATAGAAATAACATGATCCTGTTTGACCAAGGCATGTGACGGTACTGATGTGTACAAAATTTAGCTGTTATTCTGAAAAAAAAAAATTGAATTAGTTAGGTGGGTTCTGTTAAATGTGTGTGTGTGTGAGTGTGTGTGTGTGTGTGTGTAAAATAAATAGCAAAATAGAAAAAAAAAATTTATAAATTAACTATTTGTACTGATGCTTACTGTTTACTTTTAAAAATATTAATAGCAATTTTATAAAGCCTATGAATCGAGAATCAGGAGTAAATTTGAATCAAATCGGATCGCATCTGGATCGATACCCAGCCCTTATATGCATCCAGTGGTAATATTTAGACAGAAAAGTATTTCAGATCTTCAGGCAATTTATTATTTTTTTTCAAGGGTGTCTCCTGGCTAAACAAATCCTGGCTGGCTGACAGGGTCAAACACAACCCCTACTATAACATGCCACAGTATGAGGCATGTCTTGTCCTCATAGGACGTAGTGGAAGTTAAATGTAACATAATTGGGTACCTTTTCTAAGACCATTCTGTAAGGTCTACTTCCTGCCTTCTATTCTGGTGAGTGCAGCATCACAAAGATGGATCAATGACAGTTGGCTTTATGGCAATATACTGTCCCACTGTTCATTGTTAACAGCTCATGGCATGTCTGCCATTCATAAAACTACAGAAATATAAGTAACTGACACAAATACTCCCTCCACACACATGCGCTCTTACAGAAAGCAGCTGACCCGTGTAATTAGTGTCTCTCCTCTCATGTTCCTGTCTTTGTGCTTTGTTTCTTCCCATTTAAGCAGCATGTACAGGACTGAAGTTATTATTTAGATCAATGATCCATAAGTACAGTAGATTTTCACACACACACACACACACACACACACACACACACACACACAACGTTTATTCTGGGAAAAACTAACACTTATTAATGCACCCAAATCTAAAGTTAATCATTAACAAGAAGAATTGTTCCCCAACCAAATGTCCCCACAAGGTCAAAACTGTCAGATATTTTTATCTGTGTTGTCTCTCCCCCCAGCCGCGCACACACACACACACACACACACACACACCATACTAACAGACGCTCTTGCTTCTATCTTTTTGTGTTTTTTGGTTGTCACATTGCTTCATTTGACACACTAAAAATTCAGCAAATCTCTAACTTTTTGTACTGTATTTTTTAAAAACTTCTTTACGTTGTAGTGCAACAGCAGAAAAAAAGAGACCCAGACCGAAATAAGACAGTAATGATACAGTGACAGCTGATGGAACGGGACACTTACCGTCCGGTAACTGAACGGCCAGAGTAACGGTTCGCAGCACGAGCGCGTGCATAAGCGCCGCTATCAGAGAGCAGATGTCCGCGCGCTGGCAGTGCATCATGTTTAATCGGTGAGATGGAGAGAGCAGATCTTGTAAAGCCCCTAGCTCTCAGATGCAGGATACAGGATGTGAAGGGACTTCCTGCAAAAGCCCACGATCAAATCCCAAAATGAAAAAAAAAAAAAAGCGGCTTGAGTCCAACAAACTTTTCTCCTGCGGTAGAAAAATCCTCAGTGAAATACTGGCGCGTGCCGCGAAGGAAAACAGTAGCGCTGAGAAACAAAGCAGCTCAGGTTCGGGCTGAAACCTCGCGCTGCTTTAACAGCTGGAGCTCCACGTGCACACTTAGTAAGCTCACAGCTAGGTTGCCAGATTTGACGAATATACCCCCATGTGAATACATTTCGTATCCGGACCAATAACTTGTTTTTAAAATACAAATTATTTAATCAAGCACTTTATCTGAATTACATTTACAGCATTTGGCAGACGCCCTTATCCAGAGCGACTTACATTTATCTTTTTTTTTTTTTTATACAACTGAGCAATTGGGGCCTTGCTCAGGGGCCACTTGCTTGGTGGCGCTGGGAATTGAACCCACAATCTTCAGGTTGGTAGTCCAACACCTTAACCATGAGCCACCATTCCCCAATTAGGGTTGCAGTGGGTCCAGGGAACAAATCAGTAAAAAAAAAAACCTGGATGAAACCATGTAAACACTTTGAGAGGACCCCAGGGCACAACTACAAGGAGAGAAAAGCACACTCTGGATCCTCACTGCACATTACAGTTAAAAACCAATAGGGTGTTAGGATTGTGACCTTTATGGTTCCGGCTGGCACTTTTTTATTAAGGTGATTTTCAGCTAATGAGCGTTTTGTCGCATTTTTACCTGCCCTGTTAAAAGGTCATTTGGATTTGTTCGGATATACATTAGGGTTTTTAGGATTTTAATTAGGAATTGTTCCAAATATTTTAGGACTTGCTAGGAAGAATTGCCAGTTCGTCTGCCAGAAGGTATGTGTGACCACTTCCTCAAAAAATGCCTTGTCTACTGTAGCTGACACAGAAAAAGGGATATTAATCTGTTCTTTTTTATTGCCACTAAGAACTTTTGTATCTTTAGTGAACATATATGACCTGAAAAAAACAATGTAATTTACCTATTTTTTTCTTTCTTTCTTTTTTTATTTTTCCATTTTATTGTAATGTACCTATGGATTTTTTCTCTAAATGTTAATTACAAAAAATTCTGTGAACATTTAACCATCACAACATGTGCTTCCTTAAACTGTCTTTGTATGCTGTACAATTAAAATTTTTATTTACTGGTATTAGGAGAACCCGTTTCAGCATAACAATGCTCCTGTGCACAATGCAAAATCTATAAAGACGTAATAACAATGGAAGAATTTTATGCATCTGTTCCCAACATCAGAACATGACTTTTGTAATGCTCTTTCAAGTGAACAGACAAATCTCCATAGCTAATTCTATATTGTAAAGTAGTAGGGGGTTTTATATTAGCAAATTTGGAATTAAAAGCTTAAATAAGTTCTTCTTATTTTTGGTTTTACACAATATGGCCAAAATAGGGCTGGTGAATATGGCTGCTGGACATCTAACCATCTCATCATGATGTGCTTTCTGAACACCACAAATGTGTTTTAAATGTCTGCGTGAATTTTCCATAATAATATCTTCTCTACTGGCAAGGATTTCCACTAGATGTTTAAGCATAATACTTAATATTTTGACTGTATCTTTGATCAAGTCATATTTACTGTTGCGCTACATGTAATGCTACATAGTACCGTATATTTAACACAATGTCATAATATTACTTAACATTCTTTGCATATTAATTGCCATAATTTTATTGCATTAAATTTAATAACATAATTACATTTGTGGACACCTTAATGTTGCTAAACTGGAAATATAACACAATCTGACAAAAGTAGCATTGTGAACAGACTGAGGTAGCAATGTTAAATTTTAATGCTTTTTGTGTTTGGTAAGGATTTGCTAAAGGTAAGCGTGCACAAAATTAATAAATAGTTATAAACTAAATGATTAGTTTCAAATATGACAATGCAACTGAATATGGTTTTTATATAATCCCCAGAGTATTTGAGTGATGTATACCCCTCGGATGAAACAACTGTGTGATTAATCACTGGGGTTGAATAATATATTAGTACTAATAACTATGTATGTGCATATGTCTTTTTTCTGGGAGCTCTATTAACCAGACATTTATCCAAAATTATATGCTCGTATAATTCTGAGTGTGTCAAATGATAAAAACGGATGTAATTTCTTTTCATTTGATTGGGCAGACTCTTCATTAGTGCTCTTGGAGAGGAGTATAATCAGCTCTATAAAACTTTATAATGCCTATTCAAATGAGTGCCAGTCATGCTGTTTTCATAAGGTCTCCACTGACAAAGTGCCTTCTAATCACCATCAGGGCATGAACATGTACATCTAATTCTAAGACCGTGGGACGTGTTTTGTATTTTGAGTGATGTTTGCAAAACCCAGGGACTAAGCTCGGTTGGGGGCTCAGTCTGAGTCTCTAATTTGTTGCTACAGGCAAGGAGAGCTTGTAGGACTTATTTGCTTTGCATATATACTTCTCACTCGCTGTTCGTTGTAGGATTTGGTCTAGAAGTTTCTGTAAAGAGAGAGAAAAAAATTATTTCATTGATCTACAACACTTAGCCCCCTTTTTACAGCTGATATCTATGGTAATGTAAAATGCAGTTTACCTAGAATTCTGTCTGGTTCTTTTCTTTAAATTGTTATCTCCTTAAAGGATGTGATAACCCGCTATCTGTCTACCCGCCGTGCAGCACTATCATATCTGTTTCCCCAGTGCAGAGTTAGTTAAAACTTCTGACCGGACATTCTGTTCTCACTTATCTCCCATTCTGAAGCCAGCCAAAGAACTGCTGTTTATTAATACAGTAAATTAAACATCATACATCCCATTGGAGAGCACAAAAATGATTTTTATTTCTATTCTAAAAAAGCACTTAAAAGCACTGTAAGAGTGTTCAATTTATTGTAGCTTTAAGAAACGTTCATAATGTACATGTGATTCAGTTTTAGATGTACTGCAGCAAAAATATTTTTTTTAGTTTACTGCTGCACTGTTGATTCCAGCTATAAAATTTGTATATGTAGAAAATGGGCAAGTGGGTAAAGCAGAAAATTCCTTTTAAATATCAATAACATGCGCCAGCCTCAAAAAAAGCTTTGAATGACTACATTTATGCTTCAACTTTTAAATAATATCTGTTTCTTGTCATTTTATGAATCCTCTCTTTGATCCATATGCTGATATGACTTTATCTGCCCCCGTTGAAGGATTTTAATATGAAAGTCACCTAATTAGACCGGACTACAAACCTCATTCAAATGGATTTTTAATTATTTTATCATTACCATATTATGCAAACAATTGCTCATATATTGCAATGAAAGACTGTCACATGCATTGGTGGTTAATTGCCATAATTTTATTGCCCTAAATTTAATTACAATTGTGGAAACCTTAATGTTGCTAAACTATTGTCACAAAATTGCAATTACACAGTTGTCTAGAATAGCTTTATATCTTGTAGCACTCTGTGGAACTAAAAGGCTCACACACTGTTCCAGCATGACAGTGTCACACTTTATAAATCAAGCTCCATGAACTCATAGTTTGCCAAATCTGGAGTGTTCTGCAAGAAGCCCTGAGTTGAATATTACCTGAACACCTGTGAGATAACTTAGAACGTTGAGTTCACCCCTGACCTCCTCACAAAAACATTCCATTTACATTTCTGTCATTTGGCAGGTGTCCTTTTCCAGAGCCACTTACAAATATCTTATTTTATCCAATTTGAGCAGGTGTCAGCTTTTAGGGCCACTTAAGGGCAAATTGCTTATTGTTTCCTCAGAGGAACAGCAGTGGCAGATTGGTAAATGGAATTGAACCCACACTTTTTCTGTTAGCACTCCAACACCGTAACCACGGAGCTACCACTTCACATTAGTCAATGAACATAGTTATATGATATAGACTTCCTAAAAGCCATGCTTGGAGTGGCTTTTTTTGAAGTTTGAATTTAATTATAGGATTAAGTGTGAAACTACATCTGGAACAGAATGTTCATAAAACACATTTGGCCAGGTGTCACAATACTTTTTTATGCAGGAAGCATGTTTTGTGTTTAAATAGACGTACTAAAATGTTTAGGAAAATTTTTACAGTTACAAAAAGAGTCAACACAAGAAATGTCCAGATCACAATAGTGCTACTTGTATTTCAAGCATCTCAGTAAGAAACAGTGTGCCCTTCTGCTGTTCTAAACTTATAAAGACAATGATTAACATCTGACTTTTAAAAGGTCTGATCTGGCATTTTGACAGTCCTGGCTGATGTTGATAAAAAAAAAACAACCCTCAGACTGTGCATGATAGAGCATAGCTCCATGAGAATCTGACACCTATTAAAACACTATAATGTAAGAGGTGCCATCAGAGCAATCTGTCAGTACATCAGTCAATGGTACTGTTCTGACACTCAGCATCAACACACAGAGCAACGTGAACACAACACCTCAAAACTTAAAGAAGTGTCAAAAATAGAAAAGAAACATATGAATAATGCATTGCGTGCAACGTCTGAATTTTTTATATAGAGCAATACTGACCTCTGCTGCACCTGAAGAAGTGTTACAAAATTGCACTTGAATGTATAGCGTATATTTCTAGCCCCCAAGAGTATGTCTATTAACTTGTGTTCTCTTTAATGGGTTGTGGGATTTTATAAATGTTTTTTTTGTTTTTTTTTGAGCTACTCTATTTTTTTTGCTGTACTATACAGAGAATTTGATGGGCTTTCTAGTGATATGTCAATTGATTGGCTGGGGTGCTAGAAACTGTTAGTAGTTACACTAGTAACACTATATACAAAATACAATAGAAGGCTGTTAAACTAAAAACAAAATGTATTCCAGCATATTTATATGTACAGGATATGTACAAAAACGAATCCCACCAACTGGAAGCATAAGGTTTACACCACTTGATTGTGTGAGCATTGTGAAAACATACAAAATGCATAAAAGGTCACCTCCACGCCACACAAGTGTAATATAAGTTTTTTAAAGAAAACACCTGATTTTATACCAACATTTAAATGTCAGCTGGAACACCAAACCATTATGTACAAATAAAAGAAATATTGCTGTGCCAGGATTTCAACACAAGCTTTTATCAAACTGCTGAAATAATCAAACATTTTTAAATTGCGCTAGATCATATCAATTGAGATCAGACGAAGGGGAGATCAGACCACATGACACCACTTGCCACATGTCAATAGTAGATTTTTGTAGATTTTTACAAATACACACCACTCAGATCCACTTACAATAAGACTGGACTATGACACCCTCAGCACAAGAGCCAAGTAGGTTTTCTCAGAAGGTTGTCCTGTTTATTTTTATTAAATAATTCTTTTCTCAACACTCATATTTTTTTATTTTGCACACCGATTTTACCCGTCTATGTTCATATTAAAACCATTTTAGCAGCTGTGCCCTTTTCTATGTTCACTCATGCTTACACAATAGGAACGTTTTATAGCTCAAATAAAGCTATATGACAAGTTTTATATTGTCATATAGCTCCTACACTCCAGGCTACATAAACACCTGGCTCAGTTAAGTTTAGATATTATATATATATATAGATATATATATATATCTATATATATATATATATACAGGATATATATATTATATATATATATATATATATATATATATATATATATATATATATATATATATATATATATATATATATATATATATATATATATATATATATATATATAAAGAAATGTAACAAATTCTCTGAGGTGAGTATACTTTTGAACCCAAGGGTGCAGTTTATTTACAAAGTGACAAAACATAAACTAAACTTGACTTGACTTAGCATAGCTTAGCTTAGCTAAGCTAACATAACCAAACATAACCAAAACAACAAACAAACAAACAAACACGAGTGTCACTTAGACACTCACCCACTCACCGACTCAATGTTTGGTGACACCTTACCAACTCATCCACATAGGTTTGGCCATAATTGTTGCCACAAAAATGATCCAAACAGCACTTTAGACTGCCTCATCCAATTTTCATGCTTAATCTCACTAATAAAGGATTTACATTTAACCCATAGGTCGATGAATGGATGGATGGATAAAAGGACAATAGACAGCAAAAAGTGAATAATTTCTTATTATTATCTTTCTCTCTCTCTCTCTCTCTCTCTCTCTCTCTCTCTCTCTCTCTCTCTCTCTCTCTCTCTCTCTCTCTCACACACACACACACACACACACCCACACACACACATAGATATATATATATATAGTGCCAGGTAGGGACAGTGTTGACCTTAAGGCTGCTAGTGTGTAACAATTTGTATGAGACATCAATTGCAAGAGTCGATGGAAACTTTGCTCTACCTTTTTAAAAACTTCAGCTCTCAGTCTGTTGGTTTGCAGCACCAGTCTCCTCTTTTCTTCTTCTTTCTTTTTAGTCACCTCAGGCAGTTGGTTGTAGATCCTGCACAATACAAGAGCAGGTAAAATATAGAAAACAAGCTGTTTCATTTTTTTCCTTTAAAAACATCCTTTTAGTGGAATTATCTTCTTACATAAGGTTTTCTGTTAAAGAGAAATCAAATAATTGAAACACACAAATGATTAAAGAAGCTCAAAATTCCATGGATCTGTTTTTAAACTGTAGTTATGCATATTATGATCAAAGTCAAGCACAAGCAGATGACCAATTTAACTCAGTGTACATCAATATTACATTTTGTCTTTTACATTTGTTCTTTCAAAATATTTTACAAAGCAGAATATAAACTAATTATATAGTATATACATTAGCTACTGTGCTATGTTTGCCATAGGCAAGGACAAGTGAGGAAATGTAATGACCCTACAAATCTATTCTGTGGTTTCATACTAGTAATTACTGGTGATCTTGCATTTTTTGTAGTCATAGAAATTCTTATAAAACAACACAACTAGAAAAAACTAGATAAAACACAACACTGTTTATCTATAGTATTAAAGCATATTAAACTTAATAAGTAACTAAAATGAGTATATTAGTTATTTAATTCTGCTGTGGTGTGTAATAACTTTTATATTAAAGAAATAACTCAGTAAAGTGTGATAATTATAAATAAGAATAACAGAAAAGAAAGGAAGTGAGAAATACTTTTTGGGACACCTGACCATCACATTAATATGTGTTTTATGAACATTCTATTCTAGTGTTAGTCTATTCTTACTCCTATAATAAACTCCACACTGCCGGAAAGAATTTTCACTAGGTACTTGTGCCGCTATGGGGATTTGCTTATTCAGCCACAACAGTATTGATAAGTTCATGCAGTGCATAGTGGGTAAGGAGGTCTGGGTCACCGACTTTCCAGTTCATCGAAATGGGGGTTGATTTCAAGATTTTTTTTTTTTACCTCAACCAGCACACTATATCTTCATATAGCTTTGTTTGAGCTTTTTTATATGGGCATTGTCAGAAACATTGGAACAGTGTTTGAATATTGAGCTACATTATTTCATCATTGGAACTAAGGCACAAACACTGTGTGCTGCTAATATTTTGGCAGCTGTTTGGGAAAGACACACTTGGGTGGTTGTATTTCAATGCATGCATACAAAATTTGACTATAATGTATGAGGATGCCATACAGTTTACGTTTCATTTTTGTGTATGTATGGACTAACCGTCTAGATCTTAGTTTCATCTCTTTGCCTGAGATTGCTCTGTCCTTGGGTTTAAACAGATTATCTAAAAGTGCAAAAAAAAAGAGTAATTTTAAATGATTTTCACCAATAACCTAAAATAAAATCAAGAAATACAATATGTATAGCAAAAGGCAATCATAGTAGTTCTGTTTAGAATTTTTTTTATACCGGGTGTAGGTTCCAAAGATGACCGAAAGGGGGCATAAGTAAGCTGAGTTGGTGACGGGTTCGGCACATTCATTTAAATATTTTTTAGTTTCTATGTAAAAAGAGCTCACATTAACCTATAATTAGAAGAGTTCTGCTGAAAAAGACTTTAAAACTCTGTGAAAGCCTCAAGTCATACATAAAAAAATCTAATTATTCATGCACAATGCACTGTGACTTCCTTTATTACTTAGAAATGATTTATCTTGTAGGGGCACATAATATTTTTTCTGCAAAATTACTTAAAAATTAATTTGTTTAAAGTAAAAATTTTTTTTTATTTGATTTCAATTGAAATTTTTCTGATGTAAAAGCAGATTAAATTACACTTTAGTTTACAGTATAGATTAGATTATGTATTCTTCAGTGTTGTATCTAGTTGCTCTGTTGTGACTTTGAATCCTTAATATAGTATTATTAAAAATTATAATGATGATTCTTATAATGATAATTACAGTCAAACATTCACTGCAGCATTTGCTTGACTGCAGAATTTGTCTGCAGCTGCATTGCTGCTAGTGTTTTACTGCAATGGGACAACCGAACATGCTCTAAATGGATATACCAAGATTACAATGTTTCTATGGTAACAGTATCTGTTGTGTAGTGCGATCCTAAATAATTATGTCTGTTATGTATTGCATTATCTAATAATACACTTTTATATTTTTATATTAATACACTTTTGATAATAAAGTAAGCTAATGGTGAGCACTGGGCTGTCTATTCTGATAAATTAGCTTGCAACAGACAGATGGAAGGTATGTCACAAAAATTCTACCACTAAATAGCAGTGAAAGTTTTTAGCTAAGATTTTTCTCTTGCAACTTATCAATGTTGCTGAGACAAACTTAGCACTCAGGAATAGGGAAAAGGTTTAAGGGCGGGGTTAACCTTGTTGCTAGGGATAATATCAGCATGGCTTCTAACTATGCACACAGTGATTGGCTGATAGAGGAGGAGTCTGTGTCGGAGACTTATTTACAATTATTGAGATATTATGTTGACATATTCTAACAAAGGTTTAAATATAAAAATGTTAATTCGCAAATTCAAATAAAAAAATTAAAATGCAGACTAGTTCTACATCAGTCATGAAACTCTAAACTCTAGGTGATACATTTTTTTAAGCTCTTTATTGTCAAATGTTTCTAAAATGTTTATGTTCAGAGTTAGTTTTCTGGAAACAGCCATTTTAGGATAGTTTGTGATTTTTAAGTGACTTATGATTCCTATTCACCACTCCTAACATTTCACAGATTTAGGAACTCATTTTAGGGCTAAAACACACAAGGAGCAAAATTTTGGAGTCTTAAATTAAAACACCCACATTATTTTTAAGATTAAGATTTTACCCTAAAACGGCAAGTTTCAAGCTACTTTTAACTTTAAATGGCCTATCAGTTAAAAATAGCAGAGGGGTGAGCAGAGTTTTTAGCCTTTAAATCAAAATCATGCACTAAAATGAGTTACTCTGAACAGAGCTGTTTTTGACAAGATAAAATAAGTGTTTTTTATCAACTTAAAAAAAGGCCTCCAAAAATGCTTTATGTACGGGTCAGGTCAGTAACTTTAACTTTATAAACAATTTTGTAGCAGGGAGTTTTGACTTGCAGAAAGCAGTCACTGTCAATAGGTCAGTGGTGCTGCAGTGAAAGATATTAAACAGGCTGCAGAACTGAGAACTTGGTTAAGTCAGGTTGTATCGATCCAAAGTTGCCCAGAGCATCACAATCTCTACACAGATTTGCCTGACACTTCTTTCCTTGTTGTCATCTTTTCCTGAGGTAAGTAAGACACCATTAACCACTCACTAGATGTAAAAGAAACCATATTATTCATTATAACCTGCTACTTTTTTTTTTCTTGGACCAGTTATGCTACTCACAAACATTTCGGGGTTACATAAGTAACCTCGGTTCCCCAAGGAAACGAGACGCTGTGCTGAAACGCTATGGAAAACCATCCTACATGACCGCAGTCTACACCTGTAAAATCAAACCAAACCAGGAAATACAAAGAGGAGCATTTAGATCTGAATCGCATATACAGGGATGCCAGAAAGAGACACAGAATGTCCAAGGTTACATACATAACCCTAATATGTTCCTCTTTGGAAACTCAAACTATGTCAAAACACTATGGGAACGAGCTATCAATGCTGACAGTGCACCAAGTCCCTGTTATTTACATTACATTTAGTACTTTGTATGGCCGAAATGATTTTTAATGACAGCACCAAGTCTTCTATCTTTTTTCATTCTTCAATAATGACCTCTTTTAGAGACTGGATGCTGAATGGAGAGCTCAACTTATCTCTTTAGAATTCCCTATTCTATTGGGTTCAGATCAAGAGACATCATACATGGCAAATGAATCACTTTTAACCTGTTCTTCTTCAGAAATTCAATAGTTGCCTTAGATGTGTGTTTAGGATCATTGTTATGTTGGAAAAGTGCACAATGACTATGGGCACGGAGTGATGGTAGCAGCCTCTCTTCCAGTATAGAGCAGAACATCTTTGATTTCAAATGAATGCATCCTCCCCGACACCAGCAGCACTTATGCAGACCTACATAAGGAAACTGCCACCACCATGTTTCACTGTGTTGTATGGTTACCCCATACAGTTCCAAAAATTGATATGTTGGTCTCTGATCTTTTTGCAGCCTTCACCTTTCTGGTGTAAAGAAATGTGGTGCCATTGCTGACAGAATGAAATAGTATGTACACCTATGTAATCAATAATTAGACTGTCCTTTAGTTGAATTCTTGTTGAATTAGACATTTGTAGTCTTAAATGTAGCTTTGCTCCAGAGACTTTCATTGGGGTGTACTCATTTTTGCATCAGCCTAATTTGAATAAAACTAAACATTTTGTTCTCTAGATTATATAATTAACCTTACTTTCATGTTATAAGTTAAACAGATGTTATAATAATCTTAGGTATCTTGGTGTTCATTAGGATACTGCTTAAAACTCATTTACACTGAGCACTGTATGTGTTAAGGGCACAATCGAGACAAGTAGTCCTAGGTACCAGTAATAGCCAGTTCTGGATAGTAACGTGCTGGCGAATGCTGGTGCTGTCATTGCCTCAAGCTGTATGTAGGTGCACAATCAGCACAAAGAGAACCTAGTCCCTGATATCCCATCAGGTCCAGAAAAGGTCTGTGCTGAGAGAAAACTTGTAGCATGACCTGTTGACTGGTGGCTTAGCCCTGAAGACATAGCCACTGTCCCCTTGAATTGTAGCATAATCAATACAAAGTATGCCAGATTCAGGTGATTTCTCCAGGTATAGATATTAGAAGCGAATAATGTATGCTAGGATTACCAGCCAGGAGGCCGTAAGTGCCTAAGACTTGGATAATTTCCTCATCTGGTTCCTGACAGTTTGGAGGACAGAGAGGCTGCAGACTGATAGTTCTTGATGTATCAGTTGCTTGATGTATCAGTTGGACCACTCTAGAACCCTCAGGAGCAGTGTGATGAGGAAGTTTACTTTAGGGGCACACCCAGACCAGGGGTGAAGAAAGGCCTTGACTATATATGGCGCATAGTCCATTGAGGGGCCACCCTAAGGAGCACAGTAAGCGGCCTTGTAAACTTTCAGTGTGGAAGGTGACTTGTGGCAGGGGCTCTGGAGTAGATTATTATCTTTACAACCTCACGTACGAGAGCGGGGTTCTCTCAACTTGGTAGACCATGCTATTGGAAAATGTGGTTTCAGCATGCCTGAACCCTCAGGAGCAGTGTGATGGAGAAGTTCTGTGCAGACATTGCCTCGGCTGCATGAGGAAATTCTGCCAGCTATGGGCAGGTTGTGCTAAACTGTGCAGGGCCCCTCCACTATAAGCCTTAGACATCACGTCCAGCGTTTGGTGCATATGGCGTTTTGAAATTGTTCTCTGATTGGTTGAGGTGTAAAGGCTTTCTGGGAGGCGTGTGTTTCAATGTTTAATAGTGGAAACAACCCAAAGCCGCCTGACAGACAAAGTAAGCTGTTGTGTTTATATTGGTAGCAATGAGCATTAATTAAATGGTTCAATTAAATCAATTAAATGGTTTTTAAAACGATTCTACTACGAGGTCTGCTTCATGTATGGTATACAACGGCGCAGTAAACACTACACACAGCAAGCCTAAAAGTAAGCTTTACCTACAGCCAGTGACATACCACTGAGTGAGTGTGTCTTGGGGCAGTACTGCCTCCTTTTGGTGGTTTGAAACAACATCATAGAATCTGAAGGTTGTAAGACCCGCCTCTCTCTGGCTCTTTGCTCTAACTGATGTACTCGTCTCTGGGAACGAAGGATAAAGTCTGGCCGAAAGATCTGCAAAGCCTGCTGTGAAGAAAAAAAAAATGCATATACAGAATAATATTAAAATGCCTTTACCATGAGTCATTTTAAGTATTCATTTAAAGTACATCAGTTAAATTTTATTATCTCATTATCTTAAGAAATTTATCTCATTATCTCGAGCACTGGCTTTAGCAGTCCAAATATCCACATTTGTATTCTGATTTAATAAAATTGCATGAAAATGGCTTGGGCTTCCAAGATGCATGAGTAGTGTAGGGCTATATGTGATCAGAGCTCATTCCTTTTTCCTATTTTAAGTCTGGTGGAAGAAGCCACACATGCCAGAGCAGTCACCCAGTGGGTAATGTGGAATCCAACAGGACCAAGTTTTATCCAACAAAATCCAAGTTTTATCATCAGAGCAGCATATGATGTTTTGCCCTCTCCTTAAAATTTATACCTTTGGCTTGGTAGGAACCAAGTGTTTCCTATGTGCAACCTCAGCAAAAAAAAGAAAAAACACCAACTAAAATTTAATTGAACTTGAGCACAAGAGAAAAAAGAGATGAATCAGGCCAAATCTACACCTTCAGATTTGAGTCCATTAAATGTAGCCAGGGACTGAAAAGTGCGAGTCGATTTAAGCCAGGGGCTCACTTTTCTGCCAGCGATTGCTGTGACCAATCTGCACCCAGACCTAGTTCTTTGGTCAAACTCCTGCTGTCGTGACTTCATTGCTGAGCTATTACTGCCACTTAGCTGAGGCAGAGAAAAAAGGCTGGTTGGTAAAAGTGTGTACAGTGGTGGTTGGCTGCAGGCGTTATTGCCAATTCTACTACAAAGCAAATGGCCGGAACCTTTAAGGAAAACCGTCAAATAACTCGCCCCAAACCCAGGCACCTGTGGTAGGCATGTCTTGGCAGAGGATGTCTAGTGGTAAATGGCCAAAACACCCAACAAAGCCAAGGTACACAACTAACAATGTATTCTGTAGGAGGAAACATAACTAAGTGGTCAGCAGCACAACCCACTAACAAAGATGATGCTTTAAAACCCAACAAGACAAGTAATTGGCTAAGTTGTTTGGAATTGAAACAACTAGTACTATTAAGTTGCATTACTTATACAATCTGGACTGTGTAAATATTTAGTTTGATAATTAATTTTAGCACAAGCATTAGCATATAACCCCTGCCTGCTCATAATAATTTTATTTCTGACAGTTCTCATTTTTGTGTCCATCTAAACAGTTGGGGGTTACGGGCCCAAAACAAGTTCAAAACCTTAACCACAGAGCTAGACCTTTCCCTACAATATGTCACTGCATTTCAAGCTGCACATCATAAACTCATCTTACTCTTAGCGAGTGCTAATTTGCATAACATAATTATGTATGTTTAAGCACTCTTTCTAAAAGCCTCTATTTCAATGTTTTAATTTAAGAATATAAAAATATGTTCAGTTTTATTAAGGCCACAATGTTTACCAAGCATGTATTTAGCTCTTTTTTTACTTTTTATTTTTGCATTTCACCTCCAATTGTTTGCTTTGTAACAATTTTACTTCGTGTCAACAATGAAGTGTGTGAAGTACTGAAACAAAGCCATTAAGGAAAAAATAACAAATGTACTACAACAATTAAATGTATTTTATTTTTTTGTTATAATAAATTATATAAATATAATATTGTATACTCTATATTTATGCGTAATGTAAAAGGACTTATTGTATAATTGGGAGAATGGATCTAAATGCCACTAAAAAAAAGACATTTTTGCAAAAATATAACTAAAGCAGCAACACTGTACTCCATAACCACAGCATGTAAACGTAAATATAGCTGTTTACCTTGAGGCTTAGAATCTGTATCTTGTCAGTTTTGTTGGATACACTGGTACAGATTTTAGGTAGGTGGAAAAAGATGACAAACTCTTGTGCTGTAAGAAATATTTTAGTGTGAAAACAAGACATCAGACTCAAGGCAGAGGTCCTCACACTTACTTCAGACTTCATTAATAAGAAACGACAGTGATATATTATAATGACTGAAGTATTATTTAATACATATTACAGCCGCCTATAAAACATTTACTTGTATATTTTATGGGCTATTGATTTAATAACATGTTGGTAGCAGCAACAATGAACAGTTCAACAGAATCGAAGCAGCCATTTTTCGAACCATTTTGCATCGTTTTCTTCTAGCTAAGGCATTTTCTGCTGACTATAGCAGAAGTATTTTTGATAACTGCCTAGCCTTTTATTTATACATTAGGTTCTGAAGGGAAGCCGATAAAGCTACGGTTAGGATATTCTGCTGAATGAGTCACTATACAACAATGTCACTGACAGAAAAAGAAAATGAGCAAACGAAATAAGACAGATTGATTAAAAAAAGAGAGATAGGCATACAATTAAGAGCACATTGACAAAAGAGAAGTGTCCTTTTCTGTTTCCTGCCTGCAATAATTGCTAGTGTTTGCCCTCCAGATCACAGTTATGCACTTAGATTGGCACATGCACTGCAAACTGCAAGCAAAAGATTAATGTGATGCAGGGGGGGCTAATTAGTCTCTTCTCAAGATGCAGGGAGTTATTAAGCCAGGAAATGTGAATAAGAGCCAGAATAAAATAACAAGCCATCAACAGAACCTTATATTTTTTATTCTTCTCCTCCAATTTACTATTTCCACTAATATGTCTTTTTCTGTCAATATATAATTCTCTTTCTCTCTCTCACACACACATTGTCGCTTGTAAATCTCCTAATGGACCACTTTTCCCTTTCAAAACTAAAACTGATTGCAAACTGTTAGAAGTTGCATTCTTTTTCATAGAAGCCTATTTCAGAGGACTGACATCCGAACCTCCCTGGTGGCAACCCACACACTTTAGAAAATGTAGAGATGCTGATAGACCTACAACGCTTTTTTGGACTGGGTAAAAAAATGCAAACTAAATGACAGACATAGGCAGGGAGTAAACCCCAACCACAGGGGTGCAAATCATAAAAACATATAAACAGCATAGAATATAGCTAAATTGGCATACAAATTTCTTTAAAAACAACACAACAAGAACAGTTTTGTTCTTTACAATAAAAAGGCTCTTCTACAATATCTAGTGGATAGATTCCACTCATGCAAATAACAACAGACAAAATATAACCATTCTTCAATTTGGGAAACAATACTTATAATAAGTACAATAATTAATAATTACATAATAAATACCTGCATACAAACATGCAGCTAAGAATAGCTATATAAATAGCAGTTATATATAAATAGCTAAAAGAGTGCTTAGGTGGCTTAGGTAATCCTATTAAAAATGCATGAGGCACAAATCTCAAGGTGACCAGGAAGGCAGGGTTTAAAGTGCAACTATACTGGCTAAGATATTATGTGACGTGTTTGGACTAACCAATGCCTTATTATCATCGCTGATAGTATGGAAATAGAGGAAACGTGCACAAGAAAGGAAAAGACGTTCAGCTTGACCCTGCATGCAGGTATTGCAAGAAAGGCAGCTGATATTCCTACCTCGGCCTTCAACGTGCCCTCTATGATTGCGCCACAGAGTCCCTGAGACATCATTAGCCTTTTCATTTTCTTTGACTGCCTCCAAGGATGAGTGGTACCCTGCTCTGAATGGCAATGATGATAAATTGGCTAGCTGCACCATTGAATCAGAGCTGGTGTCATCCCCTGAAGTCCCGGATTTGACAATGGCCATGCAACCATGATCAGTCACTTTCAGTGTTAGATTATAGCCTCTGATGTTTTGTTCAAAGGGCTTGAACAGGTGTTTTGTTGCATCATGTGGTTTATCCAAGCTAGAGGACAATTGTAGTTTTCTTATGGATAGAAAAAGAGATGACCTGTGTACAGAATGCCTGTTGTGCTGTAAAACAGGGAAAGGAATACAGAGCAACTTGTACAGGTAAAATGTAGAACTGATGGTCTCGCTTGGGGGAATTTCCAGGTGAACAGAGGAGGTAAAAGTGGGTTGTTTTGGTACTAAGAGAGAAAAATAGTTTTTCTGGTCTACTTCGTATCTTTTTCTGCACTCAGTCACCTTTACCATGGTTGATTTGTAGCTGAATAACCCAGGGGAATTGCTGGATGCTTTATCATTCCTCACTGCTGAGATAATGCTAGAGGATGATGGAATCTGGCTTGGCTGTTTCAGAGGGCTTTTGAGTGGAGATGGTTATAGATGTAAATATAGATGAGGGACTGCAACAGCAATGCTGAGGTAGAATTATAGTTCAGCTCACACAGGGACCATCAGGAGGTAAGACAACCTTGGTTTGGGGTTTCTGACTTGTTGCCACCAGGTGCGCCAGCGTGAGAGGATGTGAACCTCATCCACTTCTTGATGTCTTGCTTTCTCTTTTCCCTGGCTCGTTAAACGTTCTTAATGTTTTAAGTGTATTTCTTTCAAGATGTGGATAGGAATTATTATTTGCCTGGAAGGTGTAAGAGTTTTAATGTTAGTAACTTAGGGCAGGAGTTCCATTATTGTATACTTTCCATACTAAGAAAATACACAATGAATGATTAAAAAACAACACATTTAGAGATTTTAAACCAAACAGGCTTCTATCTTTGCAGAGGATATGGGACATATAAGGTTATGAATCTATTAAATTAATGTTATGGCCTAAAACAAAACATTGGATAAGAAGTTGGTAGGAACTAAATTTAAAAAAAACAAAAAAAAGGACTCCAACATACAACTAAATTAGACTACAAAAAATACGAGAAGCTGTAATTAAACAATATATAGTTAAAGCTGAAAACAAAAAAAGCTAAAATCTTAACTACTTAAAATATATGTTTAATAATTCAGTTGTCAGTATGTTTAATACTGTCAAAAGCCAATTTACCATTATCTCCTAAGCATTATTAATTTACCCAGCTGGCATCTGGCTTTTATTTTCCTAACTGAGTTGCTGATTTGCAAAAAAATGGCAGCATGCATATGGTCTGTTTACTGTGGGAACAAAGTTGTGGCACTCTCACAGACAGGCTCACTTCATCAAAGTCTAAAACCATAGCAGACAGAATTCATATCACCAGTCTGGTCCAAGATACTGCCAAGATCACAACATCTTTCACCATTTTAATTCATTTTTCTTATTTTTTTGTGAAGGTGAAAATGTTTTGGCTCTTAAAGATGATAGTCTTGCTAAGAAATCCAACTGTGCCTGAGCAGCTACGAGCTGCTAAAACACACACCAAGCCTGTCAAACTGGTAAACATTTTTAGGGGTGAATGGGGCAAAAAAAAGTTTCAACAATTGGAAAACAGTGTGTCTGCAATGTAAAAAAATTACTGCAAACTGTAAAGGAAACATTTTAATTTACACAACTATCACTAAATTACAAACAAACTTTTTCTAGTAATTAAGTAATTAAGAATTGATTGACCAATTCATTAAAAAGATATATGGACACCTAAATATAAATTACTGAATCAACTGGGTACAGTTGTTTAGCATTCGAAAAATAAATAATTTAAAATGTTTATATTTGTAACATAGTGTCAAGTAAACAACTGCCCAAGATGTAAAAACACCTTAAAAAATACACTTTTAGGTTTCACCATTATTTTTACTATAATTATGACCAAAAGTTTCAAAAGGCATACTGTACAACAATTTTAGGGTTCTCAGAAACTTCCCAAACATTATAATCTGGTGAGGACTGACTTGTAAATCTCTAATTTCAGAGACCTATTAAAGTTTCAAAGAAATAACAATTCCTTCTATTACAATTCCACCTGCTGATGAATAAACAACCAAAATGCGTTGTTTCAACATCCGCCTGTTTTGCATGGGTTTAAAAAAATTCTCTCATACTCAGTGTGTCCGATCAGTGTGTCCGATGCTACTCTGTCCGCCTCATCCTGAAGACATGTGTGTTGTAACAAGAGCTTTTGCAAAGTAGCTTTTATCTGCCTTATATTAATTATTAACAACTGCATTTGCCAGATGGTAAATGTTTGATTTTACTGACAAGGTAATGGCAACTTTTACAGCCTAAAGCCTAAACCTTAACAGCTTGTTTAGATTTAATTAAACGCTTAGGCATTATTAAATATATAAAAAAATATATCAAACACAAAACAATAAACTGTGTCTACAGCTTGGCTTTACTATAACTTTTTTTTGCTGTTTTGGCCAAATATAAAATTATATTAAATTTTAAAACTTTATTGTATTACCTTACTATTTACTATCAGTTAAATATTTACAACTAGGCAGCTATTTTTCAAGATAGCCAGTATTTATAAGATTCTTATCATATATATTATATTTAGAAAGATATTATAGAGAACATCTCAAAACTGTGTTCCCGTTCGAGCTTCACTCGACACTCCATGTTTTTGCCCACACGGATATCTCTGTACACCCACAGTGGAGGAGGCCGTCACCAGCGGCGGCCTGCCATCTAAGCCGTGCAGAGCCACGACTCACTTCGTCGATAAGAAGTATGTCACCAATGGGGAGGGGCTTCTGCTCTTCATGCCATGGCAGTGCTCCAGGTGTACCAGGCCAAGCTCCTCCAGGCTTTGGATGATGGCACTCCCCCAGACACCATGAAAGAGCTACGCTATGCGACAAACTTGGCTCTCATGGCTACTAAGAGAGCAGTGCAGGCGATCGGCCAGTCCATGGCTTTCTTGGTGGTCCTCCAGAGGCACCTCTGGCTGACCCTTGCAGACCTCAAGGAACACTTCTATTTCCCCCTCTGGCCCCTTTGGCGACGCCATGTGTACTATAGTACAGAAGCACAAAAACAAGCCAAGGCTATGAGCTATGTAATGCCCAGATGGGCTTCTCAGCAGCAGCCGGCGAGTTCTTGAACACCGTCTGTAGCAAGTGCCCCGCACCAGAGAGAGACGAACGAGGCCGTTACATCCTGCTGGGAGCCAGAGGCAAGAACAAAGAAGTGGCCAGCCTCAGAGAAGAGACCAGCAACCAGAGGCAGAGACTGCGGCCTTGTCTGTCCTCCTCTGCCGCTAAACCTTCTTTCTGATGCCAGCAAGAGGAGGAAGGAGTTCGAAGCCCCATCTTGCAAGCGCCAGAGAGTATAATCCTTACACTGTCATAAAAGGGCAATTTTCTCCTCTCACCTTAAACAGCTGTACCCAGCCTTGTTTCGATACTGGGGATGCACGTGTGCTGGCACTAAATGCTCAGCACCTGCAAGATCTCTCAGCGATTAAGTGGCATGGAAGCCTGGAGGGCTATTCCAGGGGTGTCGCGCTGGGTTTTAAGAAAAATTGAGTGTGGTTATGCACGCAGACCATCCCGGTGTTATGCAGTCATTAATTTTACCTCAGAATGGCTTTGTTATGAGACAGGAGGTTTATGATCCACTTAAAAAAATGGAGCCATAGAGCGAGTTTCCCTGAGCAAGCTGGAGACAGGATTTTACAGCTGTTACTTCCTGGTTCCTAAATGGACTGAAGGATTTCATCCAATTTTGCTGCAGGTGTTAGTCAGCCACGTGCATGCGCTTCTCCGTCACTTAAAATCGTAGGGACTGTCCGTGAACATGCAGAAGAGCATTCTTGAACCAAGTCAGTCTACAACATATATCGAAGTATGTTTCGACTTGCGTGCTTGCCTGTCTCAGCAGGTCCTTTTCTGTCATGGCCAACAAATAGTTTAAACAGAGATTAAATCCATATCCTGATAGACCGGCTTTTAAATGGACATCTATTTAATGACAAAGCGTTTGCACGGCAGCCACCCAGGCACTTTAAACAAATATCCATGCCAAGCCCAGCTTTGTGCACACTCCAAATGCATTCATTCCCCCACCCACAATCCCCAGTAAAACAACTCATCATTTTCACTTTAGCTTTTACTAAAGCACCAAAATGCCCTTTGGGAAAGTGGAGCAGGACACTGTGAACAATTACACTTAACTTACACTGGTTCTGCTTTGTCTCTGTTTACCCAGTGAGGGAAATCGGTCAAATTCAGATCTTATTTTTTGTTTGTTTGTTTGTTACTCTCTGCCCTTGATTTTCTCCAAAGTGATAGTATATGGTTTCTGCATATGTGATGCCAGATTGTTAATCAGAGGATATTGAACAGAGTGTCCATATCCAGAGTGACTTACATTAATAAAATCATCCAACCAAGCAGTTGAGGGCTAACCTCAACCTATGCGCCCAACAGTAACAGCTTGGTGATGTTGAAACATAAGCTCGCATCCTTCCTGTCAGCAGCTTAACATTTTAACCACTGTACTAACACTTGCCCTCCTTTTATGTTTAAGGTCTTAACTGCACATGACCGATTATTAGCTTAATAACTATCAAAAGAAAAAGTCGCTGCAATATTAAGTATTCTTTTAGCATATTCACTGCAGCATGCAGTCCCTGTTTTTGTGTTTAGTATACTTGAGAAATGATGTAAAATGTTAAATGCAAGACCTGTCCAGGGTGTACCCCTAGTGCCCTTCGCCCTTGCAGAGGCGGCTGGGATGGGCTCCAGCAGATCCCTGTGACCCCGAATTAGGGAATAAGCGGGTATAGAAAATGAATGAATGAATGTTAAATGCAAGATATAAATGATGATGGAATAAATTCTATAGTGGAAAAGGATTTAAAAAGGGCATTACTGTTCTTATAAAAGAACACATCCACATAAACAGACAGAAAACAACACTCTGATTTTCTCTTTCAGCCACAAAATAGTCAGACACTAATGTTATTTAGGAAGGACAGGTGTTACATCAGCATTTTAGTTTGGATGCAGGGTTTTCTTAAGAGTCCAAACAAACCATGGATCTCAGGGGCTGTGTTTTGGCCTCTTAGTTCCAGTAAAGTGAAATCTTAATGCTGCAATATGTACAGACATTCCATATATGCAAGCTTCCTGTTTAGTGGCAACTGTTTTGTGATGGGCATGCTAGTAAAATGTCCACACACTTTTGGCGATATAGTGTATTTGTGAAAAACTGACATTTTCTATTTGCTTAAGGCTCTTTTTTCAAAGCAAATAAATAAAGGGGAACTGCTAAGTCAACACTTCCCTCATAACAAACAAAATGTTCACGATGTGGAAAAAAACTCACATACTCTAAAAGTCATCTGAAGCATCTGAAACTGTAAAATACTATCTGTAACTCTGCTTATTATCTGTCCCTCTGCTTATTACTATTACATTTTAGTCTATTGACTTTGCTCAAAATGGTCTGAAAAAAAAAAACCTGCAGTGGTTCGGAAAGCAGAAAAAAGGGGATAAAAGGGGTCAAAGGAAAAAGGGCAGAATGATTTAAGATGACAAATAGTTCACAGTAACTCAAATATTAAAAGTGGTGTGTAAAAAAATAGTTCAGAATTTTGCTTGAACTAAATGTGTTACAGCAGCTGAATGCTAAAAATTTTTCACCTGCTCTTTATCCAAAGTTCATCTGCTCTCAGTCTGATCATGTTTGAACCACATGGGCTGGATTAAGTATTCATAACCCACTGATCAAACACATTGATCAAAAGAGTTTATACAGAATAGTGTGAAAATGAAACCTACTGAGAGAGGTAAAACTGCTCTTTTTCCAGTTCCTCCTTAAAGATGTCCTTTTTCAGATACTGTTTTGCTCTCTCTAGTTGTAAAGCATGCTTATTTTAGGTTTTAACATTTCTGTCAACTTAAACCAACCTGCCTTATCTCCTCTGATCTCCTTATTCAAAAACCCCAAGCACAACGACTGTTCATAACATGCTTGGTACTGTAGCTGCCACAGTCAACTAAATAAAACCAAGTGGAAGACAAACATTTGGTCAGGTTTATTCACACAGGTTTTTCAGTTCTAGTGCAATCTTGTTATTTTAAGGTGAGACTAATGCAACTCGCTTCTAGCAGACCTACGTCTGAGTACAAGTCTGCAGATGACCCAGAATGCTGCTGCTGTTTTCAACTTCTTAATTTTCTCCCACACCACTCCGTTACTGGAGACCCTTTGTAGTAGCTGCAACCATCAGTTTCAAAACATTGATTCTTGCCTACAAAACCAAAAATAACAATTTATCCACTGAAAGAGACTTTTGAATGTTATAAAATTGTGTAATAGAAGCAGGAGTCTGCAGGGATAAATTAATGTGAAATTATTACTGTCAGACTATAGAACCTATTAATTATGAATGAATATGAATATTCATATAACATTTTTAAACTTGTTTAGTTGTGTATTGGTGTAAAATTTACAGATACACTACACACATAGTGGATTTAAAAAACAATAATTCAATAATCTTCAATAATTTTGTATAGCGAGATACAGGTGGACTATTATTTAACATTCATAGGGCAGTTGGCTGTAACATCGATCATTTTACTTTGCTATAGACAATGTTTAATATGTGATACTGAGTCTCATTAATTTTATAGACAGAACAAAAAAGGAATGACTGCTTAAAGCTGCTATAAAAAAGAGTAATAACAGGATCTATAGTTCCCAAAAGTTAGCCTCACATTACACAACATGAGATATTGTATACAGTAACTATTAAAGGAAAAAACATATAATGTAAAATGCATTAACAAATAACTTGTTTTTTGAATCTTACACATAATTTTAAAAATAAATATATCTATATACAGGCGCTGTGATCGTCTTTCACAAATAAAAATAAATGTGCTGTTAGAAAATAACTGATTCCACCTCACACTTACCTATAATTGATAATCTTTTCTTCTTATATTGTATTTTTAATGATGAATTGAACTTTTTAGTTTTTTTAAACATCTTTAGGAGATTTCAAGTACATTTTATCTCTTATTAAAATGCCCTTACCTGTCTGAAAAATGTTGTACCTATTTCCAAGCAGCTACAGTACAGTACTTGCGGTAAATGGAGGTGTCCCTGTCTGTCTGGCTTGAACGGTGTCACACTTTCACTGACGTGCCTTCACTATGCACACTATCCTGAGACTGTGCGCTATGTGTCCATTCGGTACTGGTTTTTACACCTTTTTTTTTAGGCCTTATATAAATACTTCAGCTTCATCTTAAAGCTCCAGTTTAAACAGCCCCAAAGCTGATTCCCAAATATCCTCCTGAACTAAAATGTTATAAGTTAGCATTTCTACTATGTTGATATTTTTTAATGTTATTGTTAATTCTTTTAGAATATTTAAAAAGGGTTAAATAAGCCATTTAAATAAAGGTTTACATAAGCCAAATAAATAAGCCATGCAGCATATAAATAAACCTGTTTTCATCACTTTAATTAACACTCCTCTAGTCCTTATTCATTTTCACTCTTACTCACAGTTATTCATCATTCGTCTTTAATGTTTTTGTGCATTTGTACGTTGAAGAGTTGTTATTCCAAATGATGGATCAGCCTTGGGTAAAGGCTCAGGTGAACGCAGGTCAGGTTTCAGTGCTGCTGCTAAACAAAGGCTTTAATTTATTTATGAGTGTAGGCTTTACCATATGCACTTTTTTCCTTTATTTAAAGTTGTTCTCTAATAAGTCTCCAATCTAAGATTAGACAAGTTGTATTATCAGAATCAGGCTACAGAATTCTAGATTTGCATATAATGTCTAAAAATACTGTATAATATTCTTATTATGTATTTTAAAATGATTATTATGCATCATATGTGAGAAATGTTAGTTATTTCAGTTCACAAAATTTTCCTGTTGAAAATAAAACATTCTATAGTAAAAAATGGTTGCTTTTTATATTCAATTCTTGTACAAAAATACCTACTTTCATAATTGTATGTAAATGCAATTGAGTAAAATAAATGTAAAAAGGAAAACAAAAGACTGCTCTAACTCTAAAGTAAAGGGACAGTTGACTTTGAATATCAATAACTCTGTCTTCCCCAAATTGTTGTCACGTTCCCTTTATTGGAACTAACAAACCCACTTGCTTAAAGCCCCTAAGCTTCATAAAGACATGGGTGTAAAGAACTTGACCTTAATGCTTGACCTTAATGCATCCCACAGCTTCGCACCTGACATTAGTACCTGTTCTCACTAAAATTGTGGCCGAATAAACAAATTTCCACAGTCAAGACCTCAGGCGACGTGACCTCCTCAGCCAAGCCAGGGGTGGAGTAATATCCTTTGTTGAGGCAGGGATTTAAGCCCGGGGAAAGCCGGGTCAGAGGAACGAGCCAGATTTAGTGAGAAGCCAAGGGGCACTCTGCAGGGCCTACATTGAACAGAGAAGCATTGTTGACCAGCACTTTATTTATGTCACAAATTCTTTCTGGGTTTTTCCCAAAGAGAAAGACCCACATGGTGTTAAGACACACATAATAAAAAATTGAAAAAGAAATTTGTGAAGTACATGAAGGACAAACAAGAAACCAGTATTAGCATTTATGGAAACATAGAAACAGCTGAACACAAAACAACCAAACAATGACAAGACAAAGACTAAATAAACAAACACTGAGCACATGATCTTTTAAAGGAACTTAATACACACATTACTACTAATAACAAAAGAAGAATATCTCAAGATGATCCTTTCTTACTTATTCAGTCTCAGCCTCATTATTAGAAATTGATTGAGAACGATGACATTTAGCATTTCATGTAGGCTGGAAATGTTTAAAATTTGTCAACATACCTTAACAAGGCAATACCTTCAATGTTTTGCAGGCCAGACAGGCACAAGTATGACTACTAAATTCCCTGCCTGTGTAGGACCACTAGCAAAAGCACTGTGTACTCTCAAATAGGATTATGCTACATATGTGTAGGCTAACAACAAACAATCATTTTATTCTCTACTTATTACTAAGAGATGTGTTAAATAAACATTATAAAACTAAAGCCCTGTGTGATATGAATTACTATGAATAAAAGAATAGAGCATGGCAGGCTAATTTCCCTCATCAAACGTGTGGGAAATTCTTTGCAAAACTGCAGGCATCATGACCCCCCTCTCCCATTTCAACGGCACACATGTGATCAGGTGTTTAATATTTGTGTCCTTTATGAAAAACTTGCATGCATAACTTATGCCCATAGGCCTATAGGAATTATAAGAAGTGTATACTAATGAATTGTTTGGCCAGGTGGTGCACAAATCTTTAACATTAACCAAAAGATACAGTGCCTTGAAAATTTTTTTCATACCCATATTAAATTTTTTGCATTTTGTTACCTTACAACCACAAACTTAAATGTATTTTATTGAGATTTTATGTAATAGACCAACACAAAGTAGCACATAATTGTGAAGTTGAACGAAAATGATATACGCTTTTCCAAGTTTTCAGCAAATAAAATTCCAAAACATGGGTACTCTGATACCCCTAAATAAAATCCAGTGAAATCCACTGCTCCATCCATCATCCAAAAATGGAAAAACTATGCCACAACTGCAAACCTACCAAGACATGACCGTCCACCTGAACTGACAAGCCAAGAAACCCATGGTCACTCTGGAGGAGCTGCAGAAATTCACAGATCAGGTGGGAGAATCTGCCCAAAGGACAACAATAAGTCGTGTACTCCACAGAGTGGTGGAAAAGTAACACTGCTCATCACCCTGCATACACCAACCGCACTGTGAAACACGATGGTGGCAGCATCATGCTGTGGGTATGCTTTTCTTCAGCAGGGACAGGGAAGCTGGTCAGAGATGATAGGAAGATGGATGAAGCTAAATGCAGGGTAATTCTAGAAAAAAACCTGTTGCAATAGACTTAAGACCGGGAAGGAGATTCACCTTCCAGCAAGACAATGACCCTAAACATACAGCCAGAACTACAATGGAATAGTTTGGATCAAAGAATATGTATGTGTTAGAATAGCCCAGTCAAAGTCCAGACCTAAATCCCAAGTATTTGTGGTAAGACTTGAACATTGCTGTTCACAGATGCTCCCCATCCAATCTGTCTGAGCTTGAGCTATTTTGCAAAGAGCAATGGGCAAAAATGATATGCAAAGCTGGTAGAGACATACGTCAAAGGCATGCAGCTGTAATTGCAGCAAAAGGTGGCAGAGGGGCTGAATACAAATGCACACCAACACTTTTCAGATTTTTATTTGCTTAACTGTATCATTTTTATTCCACTTCACAATTATGTGCTACTTTGTGTTGGTCTATTACATAAAATCTCAATAAAAAAACATTTAAGTTTGTGGTTGTAAGGTGACAAAATGTGAAATTTTTTAAGGGGTATGAATACTTTTTCAAGGCACTGTATATACAAAAGCAACAAAGAATAAATCCAAAACAAACTTCTCAATACACTATATAAAAGTAACTTGTAAAAAGGAAATAACAATATTTTAATGGGTCTTGAAACTAATCTGTGCATTCTCTGTGTTTGTCTGTACAAGCCTATATTACTGCTATTAATAATACAATTCCAATTAAATGAAAAAAGTTCAGCCAACTGGGTATGCACAAAAGTTTGCATAGAGGGTTTCATTTTGGTAGTCTGGTTGCCTCTGTCCCTTTGAATACATGTGTTTTGGGGCTAGCCAGATTTGCAAGGAAAAGCTTGTTTGCTGCTGCTACTGTTGGGAAGGACCAGCTTGTAGTAATACAGCTTCTGTCATGAACAATTATTGATGCTCAATTATAGATGCTCAATAATTTTTGTTGCCTATTTTTTTAGTTAGCCAACAGCTCTGAGATTATTGTTTAGCACATGTGCTAGAGGACAAAGACATAGGTAAATCAGTGTTTATGAAGTTTATCCCTCAGGGGATTGCATAATACCACCCTACTGTGTCGCTATAAGAGGCTGTTCAACTGTCTTAGAAACACAGTGGCAGAGGATGCCGAGTCCTTCTATTGATTGACTCTAAAAATGGGACTTTAACCCAGGTTTGTGCTTAGTTATGCCAATGACATCAATGAGCAACCTAATCACATTTAAAAAATGGAGCACCAAACAAGTTTTCATAAAAATATAAGCTGCACTTTACAGATGGTCACTTTTACATGCTACTGACTGATCATCATTGTTTTGCAGACGGACAAATAAGACAGCAGACTGCGGTTCATGTTGTCCTATTTGCTGGAGGAAAAGGAACACACTGTGCTGTATATCATCAGTACAACAGGATTTAAAAAGGAGGTCACCTAAGAGGATTGCAAAAAACAGTTTGGCCATAAAAGAACCTACCGTTTGATAAGTGGATGTAAATCACTTGTTGGTATTTGTCATTTCAGCCACTTAATAGAAGAAGATAGATCAGATGAAATAAAGCAGGGCGCGAACGTAGAGAAAATGCTACATATATTAAAACATAATACATTACATGAAACTGATTGCCAATGTGAATGTGTTGCTCTATACCTTCATACATCCTGTGACAAAATGCATATAAAGTAGAAATCATTAAGTCACAGAAATAAAAACAGTTTTATGAGACCAGGGGTCACTAGAGGACTTTCAAACTCTTATTGTAAATGTGAATGTAAAAGTCAGAAATAAGCCATGCATTAAATTTAATCTAATTAAATTACTTGAAAGAATAATTGCCTTTGCATGTAAGTGTGAGTGTGTGTGTGTGTGTATGCCGCAGTGATTTTTAGATAATCAGTGGATTTAATGCTATTTTAGTAAATACTAATATACTTCCTTCAACATCAATAATCAGTATCAGAAATCTGCAAGCAATAAATAACTATGATCACTCAGCATGTCAATAAGCATATGAAAAGGTTTTTTTAATTAGATAATGACTGAGGAGAAAAGGGGGCATTATTGCATATTAAGAGTGTATTGCAAAAGAAGTGTGTGTTGAAGTGCCAGCATAGTGCCAGTAGAAAATGCAGGTTTTAGGAAAGTGTGCTGTTGTGGACCCGCTTAGGCATCACCAAGTTAAATAGTGGAAATGCAATTTAAATTGTAACTTGTAGAATAAATGTGCTGTTTCTGTGCATTGGCCTGATTAAAAGCTCTGATGATAATGAGTTGCACCTCACCTGCCTACTGCCGTGATTCCTGCTTTCCAATCTGCCTTGCAGAAAAAAAAATTGTGAATCTTTAGGCCATGTGGTCTATTCCTGAAAGGAGGTGATTAGGAAGATGACCACTAACCTAAAACAAGCTTGTAAAGAATTTTCAATGCTTGCTATTATTTCTGGTTCCCTAAATAGAGACTTTAATGAAGATATTGACTTTCCAAGCACTTCTTCTCATTGCCATTTTAGCATGACAGTTCAGTCATCTCCTAGCACTGAAAATGCTTCTGAAGAAGTTTTACCATGCCAGAACCATAGCTAGAAGGGTGTTGTATAGTTACAGACACTCACAGGGAGAAAGTTTTTAGCACTCAGTATAGCTGCCAGTAAGTGGTAGATATAGTATCTCCTTTTGGGAATCATTTCCATTTTAGAACTGGTTTTAAATTTCAAAGAACCAGGGATTAGTTTCAACGTGTGCATTTTGATTCCACTTGCCGATTTTTTTCAGTCATGCTCACACGGCAATCAATCTGCCAGGACCTGCGACAAGAACCTTGTCTTATTATGCATATCCGCAGTTTATTAGATTCTGATAGCAGAAAATGTTTTATAGGGAAAAAAGATATCACTGCAGAATGCAACACGTGTGGTAAAGATATTGTGTGCAAAGGGTGAAAGTACCTAAAATGTCAAATACAATATTTGGAGTGCACCAAGTTCCACAAAAAGCCATTAAACATCCAGGCACAAAACACTGATGAAAGGACAGTTATCTTCCGATCAGTTTTGATTACATTTTTTAAAATAGCGTTTGCTATTAAATTAGGCAGCTACAGGATAATACGATATATTAAATTTATTTTTAAATTTTAAATAAAAATATTACAATCATTTATTTAAACTCTTTTATTTAAACACTTTTATTTAACACCTTATGAATAAACAATTACATAACTGTAATGATAACCTCATAACCAAAAATAAAAAGTGGCAATGAGCAGGTGAGTATATATAAACATTCCCAGACAGAAATCTGTGAAATGCACACTGGAGAGCTTGATGATGGCCAGGAGCTGGTGGAATCAGAAAGCACTGAAAGTAGTCATAGGAGTACTGGAGGCAGGTAAGTGGAAATGCCAGGTAACTTAAGCGCAGGCGATCATCTGTATACCTCATTGGTGACCAGACAATGACTGAGTGAGGTAAGTGATCTTAAATAGGAGTGTGGGAGTGATTGAAAATGACATACAGGTTCTGACCAGTTAGTATACGAGTGACTAAGTGTGTTGATTAGTGAATGAGCCTGATGTGACAATAACAACTGTCTGTCATATATTTTATATTTGTTTTTTTGTGTTATACTTAAATAGGTTTAGTTGGTAAGGTTTAATCAATTAAAAAAATATTTACAGTAGTCAGAAGTGGACAAAAAAGTTCCATAATTCATAATTTCCTGTCCCCATCACCCTAGGTCGTAACAGATGTTCCCTGGATTTATGATTGAGTAGCACCCAAACATCCGGTCCTCCATCTGGACATTTCACAAAATAAATAGCTAAACTTCTTATAGTTTCATTTCTGCTTAAGTAAGCAGTTTGTATATGTGACTCCTAGCTAAAATCATTTGGATATTAATTTACTCAGCATCCTGTGTTACATTAAGATCAAATACAAAATTCTGTGTTATTTCTTAAAACCAATAGTGACAAGACATAAACTAAACTAGACTCACAACAGCAGTACAGGGACACAAGTGAAATCCTTGACAAAGACAAAAGGAAACACAAGAGCTATAAATACACACGACTAAACAATAAGAACAAGACACAAAGACAAGACTGTCATGTGACAGGAACACATAGGACACAAGGATCACATGACAAGCACAAGACAGGAAGTAAACACAAGCATAAACAGAAACAAACGTGAACTCAAAGCATGACCTAATAAGTATAAGTATATTCAATTCATTGTCATTGTGCAAGGTACCTTTGTACAGAGCCAATGAAATGCATTTTTCGCATATCCCATCTTAATAAACATGAACATTAGAAACATAAAACATGAACTATATTAAATAAACATAGATATAAAACAAACATGAACATAAACTTAAACATTTAACATAAAACAAGAACATGAAGTCATGAAAATCTGTTGTGTAATAAAAAAACACCAATATATTTTCTGTGTATTAGCTTGGTGGGGTCTGTTCCTAGGTAGACAAAATAGGAATGTTTTTGTTTTGCCTTTTTTTTCGTCGAGTAATAAATTTAGCTTTTGAAATGTTTAATATTTATGTAATATAAAAAGATTCTTTTTAATTTTACATCAGCATTTTTTTGAAACTATCATGTAATATACTTGCAAAATGACAAACCAACTGGGTTTTTTTAGGTATAGGTGTAGTAGATTGTTCTTAAAATGATACAGGTTATTATGGTTAAAATCATCTATCTATTGCTTATTCCTAATCACAGGGATCTACTGGAGTCTATCCTAGCTGGTTTTTGATCAAAGGCAGGGGTATACCTTGGACAGGTCACCAGTCTATTACAGGGCCATATAAAAGACAATTTAGAATCACTCAAACTAACATACATGTTTTTGGACTGTGGAACCGCAGTATCTGGAGTGAACACACATAAGCACAGGAAGGACATTCAAACTCCACACAGGCATATAAACCTTTGACAAAATTCCTAAATTACCTCATACCTAATACGTGTAACAATCAGCATACAGAAGATAGACTGAGAACGAAGAAATGAGGAGATGAAGGAATAAGACGAAACTTGGACAGGTAAGTATTAAGCTAAGTGTCACATTGACTAGCATGAAAACTAGGGAGTCTACAATTAGATCAGACGTCTACTGATTGAAAAGTGGCAACTTAAATAGGGACTGTAAAAGTGTTACGTAAACTAGGTGCCGGTGTGTTTAATTAATACTTGGGTGATTGGGAGTGGTGGAAGGGCGTGGAGCCTGGCATGCTTGTGACAACAAGCTTATGCTCTGGATCCACCAGAATCCTACTTAGGACCAGAAGTAAGTAACTAGTGATGCTCTGACACGCTTTTTCCCCCTCAGATACTTTTCTATATCTGAGATTCGTATTGGCAGATACATAGTATTAATCTAATACTAAAATGCATAAATGCTGAATTATTGGATAAACTGTATGCTTAACTTTGTGGAAAAAATGAAAATTGTTTTGCGAAGTAACAGGCTTGACATAAACATTACTATTATGACTTTGTAAAACAAACAAACGTGTAATTAAATAATTGCACACACTGAAACAACTGCAAATAAAAAAACTAACTAGCTTGACAGGTGTTTTTAGCTCTTTTGTAGTTTGTAGTTTTGTAGTTGGGTTTTATTCCCACTGTCTAAGTGTTGTTCATGCTTCACGAAAATATCTCTAGGTTACATATATAATCATGGTTCCCCAAGAGAACGAGGTGCTGCATGACAACTCTTTGGGAATGCCCTTATGTAATCTTTGACCTGAAGCACGTGTGTAAGTCGGTAAGCGGAAATCGTAGAGCGTTATGTCATAGGCGGTGACCTCATCGACTAGAAAATACTGCTACATTAATACAAGCGATAGCTCAACTCGGTAAGCTCATGTTCAGCACGGGGGTATGGCAAGCGCGAGGGTACGTAACCTCGGAAAGCCATGGTTACATACATAACCTAGAGATGTTTCCCTTCTGGAACTCGAGTTGAGATGATAAAATCAGACAAACAAGTTCAGGGTAGACCAGCCTGCTGCTTTCACATATGTCTGTTAGTGGCGCCCCCAGGACCAGAGCCTGCAAGGCCACCATCCCCATAGTGGAGTGTGTCCTGAGCCCTTCCGGAAATGAAAGGCCAAAGCCTCATAAGCAAGAGAGACCTTCTCTACAGGGCAGCTCTGTGGATATATGCACCCACTAATTGCACTGGGCACAAATGGTTCTGCCTTTCCCGGAATAAGTCAACACATACACCTTAAGGGTCAAAAGAGTTAGACCTGCAGAAAACTTTTTCTTGTAGGAACTCTGTCAGCTGTCCAGGCAGGTAACCCGGCCATGTCATTTGTCCCTACACCAGGAGACAAACAGGTTCCACTTTTGAGTGTATAGCTTCCTCATGGTGGGAGCCCTAGATTGGAGTATGGTCTCCACAACCTGAGAGACCCTCAGCTAGGAGCCGGGAGCCATCAGGGACCGTTTGCCATAAACCCAATAGCCTCTGAAACTCCCTGACTGCCTCTCCCTGAACTGAACTCCAGACAATCCCTAAATAGGTGGCCTTCTGAGCTGATTGGAGAGCACTTTTCTTTGTCTTGACCCTTAACCCTAAGCTTTGTATATGCGTGAGAACGGACTGTGCCAAAATTAGCCAGTCTTCTATGTAGTTCAGAATGTGGATGAGTTTAAGTTAAACTCGCATAGGATGGAGAGATGCATCTATGCATTTCTTAAATGTACAAGGAGATAGGAAGAGGCTGAATAGAAGAACTCAGTACTGGAATGCTTTACCCCTGTAAGCAAACCTCATAAACTTCCTATGTTGTGGAAGGATGGATATATTAAAATAGGCATCCTTCAGATCTATGGTAACAAACCAGTCCTCGAACCTGATCTGTGATGCCACTTGCTTCACAGTCAACATTTTGAAATGTAATTTCTTTACTGCTTGTTTCAGATGATGCAGATTTATAATCTATCCTTCAACTGTAAAAGCCGGACCGCTCTTGGCATGGAAGGATTTTCTCTATTGCAACTTTTGCCAAGTGTCTTCAGTTTCTGAAGCCACTGTGGCTCCTCAATTGACCTCCCTCAAAGCTTCCCACAGTGTTCACAATTAGAGCTCTCAAGCCCTAACCGTGCATGCTTCTCACCTAGACAGCTGACACACTGCAAGTGTGTCCATGCCTGAAATAAATCTAGGACACGGATACACACACAGCCTAAAGGTCTGCTCTTCCTGTCTTCTGTCTGTCTTTCTATAGCTTTTTGTACTTATTTTCAGATTTTTTTTTTACCTTTTACCTGTACCTTTCAAGTAATATACCACATACCATAGCTCTTACCAACACACATACACATGCGCTGAAAGAAAAGAGCTTACAGAGTGTTTATATAGCGTTACTTTCTGGTCGGTGACGTCACCGCATGTGGCGTAATGCTCTCCGATACGGTGGAATACAAACGTGTTTCATGTCGAAGGTTATAAAAGGGCGTGCTCAAAACGTTGCAACGCAGCTTGAGTTACTGGAGGAGAACTTGGTTAATCTAAGACCCTTGTGGCACAGCCTTTAGAAATTCATTAAAATCTTTTTAATTAATCACATTTCATAATCACATTTCGATGAATAAAATAAGGAATAAGGGCAATTCATGTATTGAGGCACAGTAAAACAAACAATAATGTTATAGTTGATATTTGTAAAATGTATTTTAAATTTAAACTAAACTAAACTAAAATTCAAAGTCACTATAACTGTCACTATGATTGCATCATATGTTAATTTTAAAACATTATAAAAAGGCACATAACAATTTTAGATTGTTAGTTGACTTAGATCACTTCAGGAAGACCTACTCTATACTGTAGTCCTACAGAAGTTTAATCTTATTTCAAAACTCATCATAACAATAACCCATTTTTGGTTGATTAAAACCATTAAACCAACTCAGATTACTTTAGAACAACTAAATGTATGCTCCCAAAAATTGTTTTTGTTGTTTATTGTTTTTAACAATAAATCTCTTAATTCACCAGTCAGTCAACAGTCAGTGTAATTGCATCTAAGGCTGAATTTTAAAAAAATTATAAAATAGACATTAAAATAGACATTTTATTGTGGAATACTTTGAAAAGAACATTTTTAAACATCAAATTGTAAGAGCTTTGCAAATCGCATCATGTACTATGCATAATATCATCAAAAGATTTAGAGAAACTAGAGAAATCGCTGTGTGTAAAGGACAAGGCCAAAGACCTTTGTTAGATGCCCGTGTTGGATGCCTTGTTCTTCGGGCCCTCAAAGGACAGGAATACTTCTAGAAACCTCTGTCAGTAAACACAATCCGCTGTGCTATCTGCAGATATCAACTAATGCTCTATCATGCAAAAAGGAAGCATTATGTGAACATGGTCCAGACGCGTTGTCGTGTCCTTTGGGCCAAGGCTAATTTAAAATGGATTGATTTTGAAGTGGTAAAGTCAGATGAGTTCAAATGTATCATTCTTGTTGAAAATCACGGATGCAGTCTGTAACTGTTTGCTGCACCAGGATGTTCATCACATTCCCTTTATTATTTCATGAAGCTGCTGATGCCTGATGCAACTTGCTTTTGCTTGGTGCATATGCTTCCACTCGGGCGCATTTTCTGGTGGCACCAAAGTCTTTGATGCATCATTCACTGTGTTGTTAGTCCCTAGGTCTTTTTTTCAGTTTCTTGGCCAGTGCATCTTTTCCACACTTGGGTTAACATCAGCAGCAGATGCGGTGGCTGAGTTTACTTTTCAAGACCCATTGGTTTGCTGTGAGAATTGTGGGCAGCTTGTAGTCAGCAGCATAGGCAGACATGACTCGCTTTTATTTTATCAGCCTCATAAAGTAGGTGCTATTTCCCCTTGTTTTTACATCTTGTTGAATGCGCTTAGGTTCCATGTTTATCTCTAGCTGGAAATCTTGTGTTTGTGTAGGCAAGCTATAGCGTCACTGGTGTTTGACCAGCAAAAGCATTTTTGCATGTAGCATGGCACTGTGTGGTAATTCACATCCAACCACTTACTGTTAAAGTTTAAAGCAACAGGGGGAAATGCCAGAGATCCCGATATTCGTTTTCCACTTTCCTGGTAAGTCGGGTAGAGCTGTCTCGGATAAACATTAACGTTTTACTATGTTGTACCTACAATAAAATCTAGTATCCTTTCAGAGATTTTCGCTGCTTTCATACAATCCAGAAGAAATTTCCCACTTCTTTCTCTGGTCTGCCAAAATTATCTGCTTGGCTTTGTCCCTTTTCTTTTAGTTTAATGAACTTAATATGATCTCTGTAATGAAATCTCTGGAGATGCTTGTTTAAGTTGGTTGTGTTATAATTCAAAGTTTTATAACCATCCCACCGAACATTAACTTTAACATTAACGAATATTACAGCTGTCCAACTTGTTTGCATTGCTGTTTTGAAATACTTTCGCTCGCTTCATGTTAACCGCTCTGTGCGGTGAATGCTATCATGTTAACTTGTGAACTGAGTATGATGCTGTCGCATGGATTGAAACACTGTGCACAGAACAGAATTACCACAAGAGGGATTAGAGAGCTGACAGCTCCATAAACTTTCCAATCATTCTAACTGTAATTTTATCTCAGATCGGGCCCATTATCACCAAAACCCACTCTAGAATTTCCTATACTTTCAAAGCTAATCCTTGGTACAAATATCGAATTTCTAGTAGTAATGTGTTATAATTGCTTTGTTATATTTACTTAAGTAAATTTTGGGAAAATGTATTTCCAAGAATAGGTTTAACTGGCCTTGCTTTTAGAAATGTACTTTTACTTTGCAACTTTTGATGGGGTTCCTGCGTTACTATTAAATGTTAATTATGAGAATGTAGTTTTCATAATTAGTTTCCATTATGTTATGTATAATTAGATTGTAAGTCTCTTAACAGACTGTTTCTGTAGTGTGTATGTGTAACCAGCTCATTTTTAAATGTGCACTCAGTTTGGAAAAAAAGGAAAAGAGGCAAGCATATCAGTGAAGACAGGTCACCCATGGCCTCACATGCAATCAATTTTTTTACTTAAAAAAACCCAAAAAAAACCAAAAACAGTTTACATAATGCAATGCTTTCTCTGTGCACCGAAACAAGTTTTATGATAATGGCTATTTGAGAGTGATTCTGCAACTATAGGAACTTTAACCTTACTGTACGTTACTATAAAATCACACATTGACCTCTTTTTCATCTTTTATGTGTGTATTTCATGTAGTCGATTCTGAGTATTTTTTCTGAATTTAGGATTTTCCCTTCATTTAATCAGATCCAAAGTAACTAGTAACTTATACTTGTCATTCAATGCTGTATTACTTTTACTCAAGTAACTATACACATACATAGTTTTACTATTACTTGAGTAACTATTTATATAAGTAGATGTACTTTTAATTAAGTTAAATTTTTGGTGACTTTACCCACCTCTGACAAGGACAAAACAAACAAATGTGAACAAACTAATGCCAAATTATTTTTACTCAGAGTAAACATGGCACCGTTAGGTTTTATTTTCACAGGCCAGATGCACATTTTCACATTGTTTAATCCTGTGGAATTAAGAAAGAAATTGGTGAAACAAAAATAAATCAAATGGTGAAGGAAATGGAAAGGAAAAAATGAAGTGAATAGTTAGTACACAAACATAGAATGGAGGTGGAATGGCTTCAGAGACAGATGGAAATAATATATCCACTATGCAGTAGTGTGGGAGTAGATGGAAAAGTCTCTGCTTACCTTCTTATTATTCCCGTGAGCATACAATGTGACTAGAATAACCAAATAAGACCAGACCGGTAAAGCTTACAAAAAAATGAAATAAAAACCATATTTAGTCACACAAGGATAACAATTGAAATGTGGGATGATTTTCGGTGGACAAAATGATCTTTCAAAAGGTCATACAGAGCGGAATAAAAAGCTATTGCAACATATAGTGGGTGGGGGCAGGACACAACTGTGTGTTTTTTAAGCTTAATTTGACAATCAATTGTTTATAGAAGGGCAGCATCAGATAAAAATTATCCGTAATCAGCACCATAAATATGAGTGTGGATTATAAGCAGGAAAAGGAACAAAAGAACCAATGAAAAAAACAGAAGAAGAACATTTACACTGATAACAAGACAAATAGGTAAGAGAAACACGAATTCCCCTATTTAGTGTTCAACACTGTAGATGAGACAGTCAGGTGCCCCAATTCTTTTGCACATATAGTGTGCCTCGCATTGAAATACTATATCTTTCTCAAAGGTAACTCCTTCTTCTTTGTTTTTACCCATATGAAAAAATACTATACAATTGAAGAACTTTGCTATAGAACATGTAATAAAATTTTCTGTGGTAAATACTGTAGTGTTTTGAAACCTTAATATAGTAAATTGCAGTGATGTAGTAATTTGTTGTGGTACCTCTACTACACTTGTTATAGTAACTCGACTATGGTAACATAAACAACTTACTACATAAATTACTATAGTAAATGTTCTACAACTGTATTATACTGTACAGTACAGATCAGAGCAAAATGTGTCAATTTAATGCACACAAAATATCTAATATGAATAAAAACCAAATAACATGTTAACAATTCATTAATATTTTTTGCTGAAAATCTTCAGTGCATTATTAATTTTTGCCAAATTGATGATTTGACATCGCTGTCCATTGGAAATAAGAATCTGGCCTTTCACACTGGAACACATTGTTCCCCTTGCTATTAGCAGCTTACAGCTCTGACAGGACAAATCCATTCACCTCATAGTAATAAGCTATGACAGTGTGCTAGCCTAAAATAAGGTCCTTTCTGTTTCTACCTGTGCAATAAACCATTTACCTTTTAAACATACAGCGTGTGTGTATTGCTGAAATCAACTGTTATAAAAGCAAGCAATATATATATATACACTGCTCAAAAAAATAAAGGGAACACTTAAACAACACAATGTAACTCCAAGTCAATCACACTTCTGTGAAATCAAACTGCCCACTTAGGAAGCAACACTGATTGACAATCAAGTTCACATGCTGTTGTGCAAATGGAATAGACAACAGGTGGAAATTATAGGCAATTAGCAAGACACCCCCCAATAAAGGAGTGGTTCTGCAGGTGGTGACCACAGACCACTTCTCAGTTCCTGTGCTTTCTGGCTGATGTTTTGGTCACTTTTGAATGCTGGCGGTGCTTTCACTCTAGTGGTAGCATGAGACGGAGTCTACAACCCACACAAGTGGCTCAGGTAGTGCAGCTCATCCAGGATGGCACATCAATGCGAGCTGTGGCAAGAAGGTTTGCTGTGTCTGTCAGCGTAGTGTCCAGAGCATGGAGGCGCTACCAGGAGACAGGCCAGTACATCAGGAGACGTGGAGGAGGCCGTAGGAGGGCAACAACCCAGCAGCAGGACCGCTACCTCCGCCTTTGTGCAAGGAGGAACAGGAGGAGCACTGCCAGAGCCCTGCAAAATGACCTCCAGCAGGCCACAAATGTGCATGTGTCTGCTCAAACGGTCAGAAACAGACTCCATGAGGGTGGTATGAGGGCCCGACGTCCCACAGGTGGGGGTTGTGCTTACAGCCCAACACCGTGCAGGACGTTTGTCATTTTCTAGAGAACACCAAGATTGGCAAATTCGCCACTGGTGCCCTGTGCTCTTCACAGATGAAAGCAGGTTCACACTGAGCACGTGACAGACGTGACAGAGTCTGGAGACGCCATGGAGAACGTTCTGCTGCCTGCAACATCCTCCAGCATGACCGGTTTGGCAGTGGGTCAGTAATGGTGTGGGGTGGCATTTCTTTGGAGGGCCGCACAGCCCTCCATATGCTCACCAGAGGTAGCCTGACTGCCATTAGGTACCGAGATGAGATCCTCAGACCCCTTGTGAGACCATATGCCAGTGCGGTTGCCCCTGGGGTTCATCCTAATGCAAGACAATGCTAGACCTCATGTGGCTGGAGTGTGTCAGCAGTTCCTGCAAGACGAAGGCATTGATGCTATGGATTGGCCCGCCCGTTCCCCAGACCTGAATCCAACTGAACACATCTGGAACATCATGTCTCGCTCCATCCACCAACGCCACGTTGCACCACAGACTGTCCAGGAGTTGGCAGATACTTTAGTCCAGGTCTGGGAGGAGATCCCTCAGGAGACCATCCGCCACCTCATCAGGAGCATGCCCAGGCGTTGTAGGGAGGTCATACAGGCACGTGGAGGCCACACACACTACTGAGCCTCATTTTGACTTGTTTTAAGGACATTACATCAAAGTTGGATCGGCCTGTGTAGTGTGTGTTTTTTCCACTTCAATTTTGAGTGTGACTCCAAATCCAGACCTCCATGGGTTAATAAATTTGATTTTCATTGATAATTTTTGTGTGATTTTGTTGTCAGCACATTCAAACTATGTAAAGAACAAAGTATTTAATAAGAATATTTCATTCATTCAGAGCTAGGATGTGTTATTTTAGCGTTCCCTTTATTTTTTGAGCAGTGTATATAAAGTGGCATGTCCAAAATTTATTCATACCCTTTGCAAACTGTCACAGTCTATGGGAAAATCCAAAGTTCTATACCATTCCAAATAGTCCCAAGCTGTTCTAAAGCATCCTAATTGCCCTGATTCATTGGGAACAGCTGTTTTAATTAACTCAACAGGTAAAAAAACAGAAGCTCTCTGCTGTTGGTTTGTGGACATTCATGGCTAAGACAGAGGAGCTTGAAGTTGTGGTGGCTATAGTGCAAAGTATTATTAAAAAATAAAATAAAAAAGAGAGGTAAAAAAGAATTCAAGGATCACCACCAAGGCCATCCTGATGAATCTGGGCTCTGCTGGTGGCAACATCTCAAGGCAGACAGTCCAACGGACCCTGCACACCGCTGGGTTACACGGACGCAGAACAAGGAGGACACCACTTCTTCAGATAAGGCACACAAAAGCCCGCTTGGCCTTTGCAAATGCTCATCTGGACAAAGAAGAAGACTTCTGGTCTTCTGTTTTTATGGTCAGATGAAACAAAAATTTAATTGTTTGGCCACAATGATGTAGCCAAAAAAGGACAAGTAAAAAGGAGAAGTCTTCAATCCTAAGAACACCTTCCCCACTGTCAAACATGATGGTGGGAACCTAATATTTTGGGGGTGTTTTTCAGCCGGTGGACCAGGGAACCTAATCACAGTAAACGGCACCATGAAAAAGGAGCAATACATCAAAATTCTCAACAACAACATCAGGCAGTCTGCAGAGAAACCTGCAGAGAAGGCCTTGGGCACCAGTGGACATTTCAGCACGACAACAACCCAAAACACATAGCAAAAGTGGTGAAGAAATGGTTAGCAGACAAAAACATTAACGTTTTGCAGTGGCCCAGCCAGAGTCCTGACTTGAATCCAATTAAGAATCTGTGGAGGGAGCTAAAGATCAGGGTGATGGCAAGGAGACCCTCCAACCTGAAAGAGTTGGAGCTCATCTCAAGATGAATGGGCAAAAATACCAGTGGAGACATGCAAAAAGCTGGTCAGCATTTATAGGAAGCGTTTGATTGCTGTAATAGCCAATAAAGGTTTTTCTATTGATTATTAAGAAGGGTATGAATAATTTTGGACATGCCACTTTTTGTTCAAATGTAAATAAAAGCTGAGAAATGCCTCTTGTACATCGTCTTATTATTTTTTGGGAGAAGCCTGTGTCATTTCCGGTCAAAAAAAAAACTTGCTGGTTAAATAAAAGTAACTTCAAGTCAGAATTTGCTAGGGGTATGAATAATTTCGGGCTTGACTGTATATACACATACAGTAGGCGATGTGGAAAAAGACATTAAAAACACGAAGAGACCAGAAGAACACAAGCAAAATGAAAAATACAAAATGTCATTTTGTGTTAGTGTCAAATGCTGCTTGAAAGTGATTTAGAGCATGTCAGTGAGAAAAAGACAGAAAGTTAATCTGTATTTTCCTTATTAAGTTAAGTAATTAAGTAACCTCTGTTCTCTCCAGGATGCTAGTTTAGTGGCACTATTTATTTCTCTTTTCTACACAAAAATCAAAGCAAAAAAAATTGACATTTCAGAGACCTGTATTAAACTGCTTACTGTAGAAACAGTTACAGTTTTGTGTATTATGTATAAACATAAATGTATCTTTCATAATGTATTATTTCATAAAGAAAACAATGTACTATAAATGCATTGTTACAATTAATTAATTGTTTTTTTTCCCCCCAAAAAACATTTGCATCTGGTAAAGGGCAACCTAAAAATAATCATGTCACTGAAGGCTACAAGTACAGATATAGATGTTGAAAGCACTAATAATGCAGACACAGTGACGAATGGAGATACTGAACTAAAACTCTACCCTTAATCTGGTCTTATTGTTAGCAGTTTAGCTATAAGTCATACCACCATATGTGATGCTGTCTATTTACTAGCAGCAGAAAAGCCTAGACTAGACTATTCATGAACAATAAAATATTTTAAGTTTATTTCATCAGGTAAACTAAAGAGAAGAACTGTGTGTGTGCTAAATTGGACACCTTTTAGTTACTAATAGTAAACTTTACCAAATGAGTACTGCAACTTGACTAAAACTTTACAGTTCATCAAAGTTAAAAGTAATTTTAAACAATTACTTGTGGAATAGCAGACTTTTTCATATATACATTACTGCACAGTAAAGAATCTTTTCTTTACATCTCCCAGCTTAGGACATTGGAGTCAGATCACAGAGCAAGCCAACCGCAAACACTTGAACCAAGATCGTCTGACCATCAACCAGAGCCATAACCATTTGAACCACTGCTGCTGCTGCCTCATTTGTTATACCACTATTAGTTATGCACTAGTTATGTTATGCTACTCTAATTTTTAGTTTATCAAAGTATATTTAAATATTTTTCAGGCAAAAAAAAAAACGCTGTACCTGTCCTGTCAGAGTTTTTATTTCGAGAAAATAATCCTGACAACATTAATGATGACTTTAGTAAGTTTAAAAATCTTCTACAGTGGCGGTCAGGGATGTTGTCATCTAGTACATCCTAAAAATAAATATATAATACTTAAGTGCATTTTTAACTGAATCTTTTTTTTAATGTTTGTTTTGTCACATGGTTATGCTTTTTCACAAGATTTGCAGGTGATTAATTTTGCATAAGTGTAATTTCATTTTTTTGGATGTTTCATATACAGCCCAAAAAGCCTAACAGCTTCACAGCTGGGGTCACATTAGCATGTTTTGTGCTGATTGTCTATATTGCTCCATGGTGCAATAAAATCTTTAAATGCATTCACCTACCCCACTTTGATCCTTCTTGAAGGGAAAATGGCACATTTTATACTTGCTGGTTTATCCAGTCTATCCTGCTGGCTGCATGCCTGGTCTGCACAAAAGTAATTAGATTGGCTCACTTCCTTCAGTTTATCAACATGAAAAAATGATGCCAATTCCAGGGCTTGTTGAAACTAGTTTCCATATCTAAAGGCAGAATTATACACAAACTAAATGTGATGAACAGCCCAGAAATGAAACAGGTTAAATCAAAGAGAATTACATGATCATTAATCAGGCCAAAGGATTTTAAAATTATTTGGGTGGTGATTTTAAAACATTTGAATTCATCATCACAAATCATTCATTAGGCTTTGGATATGGATAACATTTCAATGGCAAACTTCCAGCAACTAGAAATGATATAATTAGCTAAAACCTAGAGATCATTTAGTCAGCTCTCATCCAAATTTTTCCATTTCATTTTGCTCATTTTCATTTCACTCTTTTTCAGTGAACATGGCCTGGAGCACTTGCTGTGCTTGACTCCTCAGAGATGGCAAGAAATGTCACCGACAAAAAGATGCTCTGGTTTTACGACTGTGATTCAACATCAAAGACTGTCTGAAGTGTGGCACTAAAACAGTTTTTCATGTTTCTTGTCACCTTTTTGTACACCGTCAACTCAACAAAAGTGACAGTGCAGGTATCAAAGCACAAGCTCTTTTATTGCTTATTCTCTTATTCTGTCTCACTCCTGTCAGATTCATCTTTTAAAACAGCATATCAGCATACTAAATATAAATAGTCCTATTTGGTACACAGACCTTATCTCTAAAGCTATTAGAGATAAAGGGTATTATGAAACTATATTCAGCTTTACAAATACATGAATGCAACAAAGCAGCTTTAATTTACCATTTAATTGGCTACTTGCATATTTATTTTTGATTATTACTGCTAATGTTTCATATCACATATTAGTATTTTTACACAAGTGTAGGTATATTGAGGACTGGAAATGATTTTAAATAAATAAATAGACAGAGAGTGTCATTTTAATTGTGCTATTTTTGTACCATTTGTGTTATTCTATTTTTATTATACGCATTTTAGCATTTCTACATCATTATTTATTTATGTATGTCTGTGTCCGTATGTAAATAATGTAGGTGGTTCTAACCTCTCGCAATCCAGGATTGGTTGATTATGCAAACCTAAGACCATAGGTTTTTCGTAGAACTGAAAGGTGTGCTTTGTTTTTCATCCCGATTGTATGATGCCTAAATCATTTTACAAATTGCACATTTAACTGTGAAATGTATGTAAAATATTTAACTTAATTTACCATGTGCAACTACATATAAAGTTTCACAAAAATTAATTTCTTAATCATTCATTAACGGTTAAAACCAGATTAAAATAAATTTCATTTGATTTTAAGAATAATTAAAAATTCATTAAGACCCTTTCAGTAATGAAAAAAGAACAACAGAATACAAACAAGACACGCTAATTTCAGTCATTTTGGTTGTTTTTAGATCTAAATGTATTGTCTTTTCTGTGGCACCCAATGTTTTTCATGTGGGTGAGATGTAAGCTTGGAACTTCAGGTGATGACTAGGTGTGCCGGTGCCCAGAGGTAATATTCCATTACCGAGCTCCCTATCTACTTTTCTGTCCTTGTGGAAAAATTATATTTATTGTTGTAACTAAAGTAGCGTCACTTAATTTTTTGTTAAAATAAAAAATCTGTATATCTTTAAGTAGTTTTCTGACATGACAAGTTTTGTAGGTTCAGAGGGGGATTGGCAACATCAGTTCTCCTTTGACCAGACAAACCAGTAGATTACTGTTGTAAATTACCCGACGAAAACCGGTAGAAGGCGAGGAGACTTGGAAGTATGTTGCAAGAATCTTTTTATTGAAGATTTAAAACACTGCAGCATTTCTGGGGTCATCAATGTCTCACTTGACAAAAGACAAACCTCTGGTTCTTATACATATTTTGGAGGCTGTCCTATCAAGTTATGCTAATATTGATGCTTTAGATCTTTTGTTAAAACTCCAGACTTCTCGACTCAGTCAACTACTCCAGACTTCCCCACTCCCCTTTGTTAACAAAATTACTTTGATATATTGGAACTGAGACCATGTTAACACAATTTGCTTGTCAAATGCTTACCCAAAAATATGTTTTCCTACATTACCCATGCTGCAGCAAAGTTTCCGTGGTCTTGTCCGAATGGCCGCCTAGAAGACAAGCGATCACTGGAAACTGCCTTGTTGTCTCCAACTGCTGGCGGAGATGGTGAGCTCGGAAGAACAAAGAACAGACATATGTTAGTGTAGATGCCTTTCTACTTATGATATACAAAAACAATGTGTTATTTGGAGGTTCCGGTTGACCTAATTATTGCAGTCTAACAATCTTTTAACGGATTTAAAAATTGTGTGTATTATGTGTAGGCCAGGTTGGAGAGATGTGTCTTTATTCTAGTTCTAAACTGACACAGTGTGTCTGCCGCCCGAACAGTGCAGGATTAATTATTCCAAAGTTTGGGTGCTAGATAAGAAAAGGATGCCACCTGCAGTTGATTATTTTTCAGGTATAATCATATTGCCAGAGTCTTGAGAGCGCAGCCGACGTGGAGGTCTGTAATAGAGCTCATCCAGGTACTGAGGTGCCAAACCATTCAGTGCTTTATAAGTAATTTATGGGATTTTAAAATTTATCCGATATTTAATAGGGAGCCACTGCAGTGTTGACAGAGCCGGGCTAATATGATCATACTTTTGGTTCTAGTAAGAACTGTAGCTGCTGTGTTTTTTAATGCATGCAGAACAACCACCCAGTAAAGCATAACAATAATCTAATCTTGAGTTTATGAACGCACGAACCAAAATGTTTTGAATTTGTTCTTGAGAGCATAGGTCAGAATTTAGATATGATATGTCGTTTGATGATAAAATGCATTTTTACAAATGCTAGAAATGTGGCTCTCAAAGGAAAGATTGCTGTTAAAAAGCACCCAAGTTCCTAACTATCAATGAAGGGTTGACAGAGCAGCCATCAAGTTTTAGACAGTAATCTATATTATTACAGGCAGAGGCTTTATGTCCGATAAATAACACCTCGGTTTTTTCATGATTAAGCAATAAAAAATTGTCATCCAGTTTTTTACATCAACTTTTCCAATTGGTAAGTTTCACCAGACTGCGAAGAAATATATTGCTAAGTGTTATCAGCATAGCAGTAAAAGTTAACACCATGTTTCATAATAATATTTTCCAGGGGTAGCATGTAAAGTGTAAAATGTAATGGTCCTACAACTGAGCCTTGGGGTACTCCATACTTCACGATATGATACCTCTTCAGTCACTGCTACAAATTGTTTGCGGTCAGATAAGTATCATTTAAACCATGTTAATGCACTTTTACTGATGTCAACAAAGCTTTTTAATCTATTCAAAAGAGTGTTGTGATCAACAGTGTCAAACGCAGCACTGAGGTCAAATAGCACTAATACAGAGAGACAACTATTATCAGCTGATAGCAGCAGGTCATTTGTAACTCTAATTAAAGCAGTCTCAGTACTATGATGGGATCTAAATCCTGACTGGAAATCCTCACAGATATCATTGTGCTAGTATTGGCCATTCGTCTGTGTATTCAAGTATACAGATGTCCTGAAGTCGTATGGGAGCCAGTGCTGCAGTTATGCATTTTTTGAATGTATTAGGTGAGAGGGAGAGAGGCCAGTGTAATACCCCCCACCCCCCACCCCGAAAGCGTTTATTGTCATTTGCACATTGAGAAAGCAAGTTTTTCCTTACAATGAAATTCTTATTTTGCTGTACACAATGAATGCTGGGAAAAAAAAACAGAAATACAAATACTAACATGAATAAGAAAATAAAATAGAAAGTATAAATAAAGTAAAGTATACTTAACAGTGGTGGGGCGGAAATAAGTACAATATTAATTATGTGCAAAATCTGTTTTATAATATGTGCAAAAGCGAAATAGCAGCTGTAAATGATAAATAAAAGCAGAAGTAGATTGTGCGCCATGTGGTATGAGGAGCTGTGTATATGGGGCTGCTCCAGCACAGCATCACCCGGGGACCTGAAAGCTGCGAGGTAGGTACCTCTGGAATGCCGCTGTTTTTTGCCTCCTGGAACTTCTCGACCACTAATTGTACTGCATCGCCTAAGGTCTGAAGATGTATGCAGGGCATCCAGGAGGTAAACCCTGTCCCTGTCACGTATGAGAGGCTCAGCCACAGACACCTAAGCCCTTTGTACTTCACATCTGACATTCCTTTTACAGAGAGCCAAACAGGAGAGGAGCACACTCATTGACAATTGTTCGCAATGCTTACAGGCACTACACAACTAGCTAACGTACTGCAGATTTACACGGATACACACACTCTGCCTAAAGCTCTGCTTATATAAATTGTGTATTCATATTTTTTTATTACATTTTTCCTCCCACTCTCTCACTCTAACACACACATGCTGAAGAAAAACAAAGCACGTACTTATATAGCGCTACTTCTTAATCGATGATGTCACCCGGCCATGATGTAACATCTCTGATTGGTCGGATCACGCATTTGCTTCAGGTCGAAGATTATAAAAGGGTTTTACGAAAGCGCTTTGACACAGCTCAATTTTCTGAAGTGGAACAGTGTCATCAGAAATGTAGGAATCCACAAATATAATCTAAAACATATACAATATATATAGGTAATATATTTTTTAGTTTTCATTATATTTATATAAAAAAAAAACATTTCTGGAATTCAGGTTGTACTATTTTTCATACTCCATATGGAGCAGGATGAGAAACCAACAGGACAGTGGTTTTCTGTGGTCGGCTCTCAAAAGGTTAAGGTGTTTTGTTGATCTGAAGACCAAAAACACATGGGTTCAAGCCCCACCACTGACAAGCCAACTAATGTTGGGTCCTTGAGCAAGACCCATAGCTGACCCTGCGCTCTGACCCCAACTTACTAAGATGGGATATGCGAAAAAAAGAATTTTACTCTGCTGTAAAAAAGTATATGGGATCAAAATAAAGGCATTTACATATGGGTAAAATACTTTTTTTTGGCCAAGAAAACAAGTTTTGATTTGTTTTCATCATTTGTTTTTGCAGCCTCAGTATGTTCTTAATTTTAGTGCACTGAAAGTGTTTTATTTGTTGTTTTTTTTAATTCCACTATATATTATATAATTTACTAAAATTCCAGTGGGACGATACCTAAAAAAACAAAAATACTTTTATGAATTTTACAATCTATTAAACCCTTTTATGCTTTAATGATCAACAGCATGCTTTCAAGCTTTCATTGACTCCATAAAGTAAGTTTGTGCAAAAACTTATGATGCATTTTATACCAAATCCATTCGAAGAGTCTTCTTTACATTTTTTTTTTTTTTTATCAGAAAGGATCAGACATTAGAACATTCTGACCTTTTGTATAAAGCAACTTACATGCTTAATAGTACGCACTGGCTTACACTTACATACAGTACATGTGCAAAAAAAAATGCTAAATAAAAAACACTAGACTTTTGATTCCCACTGTGTCAGGAACATGTCACTAGAGCATCATGGTGCAGATTCATGAATATTAAAATTAAAAATATTAAATATTGTACCTACCTTTTTTGATTAAAAAAAAAATCTAATACCTGTAGATATTTAATTTAAAAATATTCTAGGTTATGAAACTAACTCTGACATAAAATAGTTAAAAAAATCTATTCTTTTGTTTATATGGTATGTATATATAAATTTATGACAGAAAGTAAATTTAACTTTTTCTAATGTACGAGTTTGTGTTTTTTAGTTTCAGTATTTTGTTTTAATTCAATATAATTAAAATAAAATAAAAATGCACAGACATGCTTTGTGGGGATTTCTTTTCGGAATGTAGTACATTTTTGCATGCATAAATATATTGGATTTAGTGTAAAATACCGTTGGTGCCAAAGTGCAATGAAGCAAAACCACAATTACGGATAGCTAAGTTAAAAAAAAGTCTAAGGAAGGATAAGCCTTTGTTTAAGACCTGCAAATCCAGCTCTGCATCTAGCTCTTTCTAAAATACATTATTTTTCTCAGCACAAGTATGAGTCATTTTTTTTTTGAGTTTATTTGGCTGCATTATCATTCTGGATAGCAGCACTGTCTCAGTCAATCAGTGCAGTCTGCACAGTAAGTGTACTGTCATTTGCATGCGTTCAATACAGCATTATTTGCATTTGCACTTTTTTGGTTTGGACTGTGAACAACACCAAATTGTTCAGAACTGATGCTTATTAGCTAGCACCTTAAGTGCTGTAATTAAACCTAGAGTTTAGGCTATATTATCCAGCAGTTTGGTTTATGCTTTATGACTTAATCTAAAAATGTCTACTTGTACAAATGCACAGTTAAATTTTTTTTCATAAAGTTCATCAACAGAGCGACTAAAAGAGGGAATCAGAATGGCTTTTGTTATGTGATGAATGCGTTCACCTATAAATTTTCTGTCTTTTGTCAACGTGAAGTGTGGAGACGTGGTTTCAATATCACAGTACTCCCACAGATCATTTTGCCTTATATAAAAGCATAATTTTGTCTATAAATTTAAACTGTTCTATTGTTTTGTTGTGTTTAAACAATAGACATCCTTTCTTAAGAGCATAATTATGGTTCTGGTATCAGCTGTCCAACACCTTAAACACTGATCTACCACTTTCAGTTTGATATGATTGGTCATTTAAGTGTGTAAAATATATTTCTAATTACATTTTTTGCACAGGGGCATGCTAAAACAGTGTTAGTTTAAGTAAATGAAAATATTCAAGGTGTTATAAACTACCTTAGTTTTTTGTACTGTTGTAATGTTTTTGTACGGTTCACTTATAATGTTATGAAGATATTTATATTTTTAAAAATCATAATTTAGAAGTAATAGGCTATTTTCTGTCCTACTTTGATCCCCTCATTAGAACATGCTATTTGCATATGTTTAGTAGATCGTTGCCTCGGAATTAAAAGGTCCATTGCTGTGATTGGCTACATTTTTTTGCATTTTAAAAGAATCACCTGTCCTGTGCATGCACAAGTCAGTGGACGGGGCTAAACAGACAATCATGTGGAATCAGGTGTGGGGGAAGTGGTTGCGCAGTGGTTAAGTTGTTGGACTGAGGACCCCGGTTCGATGCCCTTAACCCTCAGATGTATAACAAGGAATATTGTAAGTTGCTCTAGATAAGGGCATCTGCCAAATGATGTAAATGTGTTGATCATCTTCAGACGTGGCACCTATCCTCTCTATTACATCATAGAGTAGAACATTCTAAAACTTCTTGTGGCCAACTGCCTTCAACATAAGCTGTTTTTAAAAGTAACAAAATTTGTCAGTTATGAAAATTGCAGGATGTTTTTAAAGCACAATAAACTCTTATATGACACCTTTAATGATACCTCATATAAACAACAGTCAAGCTGCAATGTCTAGTGGAAATAAATTCGGAAGAATTGTTATTTTTCTAACAAGAAAGTTTTAAATAAATCTGGCAATATTCTGTCCTTTTCAAAAACTTTCTACACCCCAAATTCTTTTTAAACATATAACTATATTTTAGTGTTAGAATTCACCAAAATATGTCGTTTCTGGCATACTCACCCCTGCAGCAAAAACTTGTCATGATTAAAGTTGGTTACATTTTTCAAAATTCTTTTTGCTTATAACAAATGGAATCTCATGATTTTTGTTTGCCAATGCAGATACATTACTAAAGACATTTAGGAATTTAGGAAAATAAAGCAAAATATACAGGGACTATCGAATGTTTGGAATGAGGGGAATGACTGTTGTAAAGTAACAGGCAGAGAGGAATCCATAATACATACAGTGTCTTTATTAAACAAAGTATCAAAATCCAAAGGCATAATCAGTAGGCAGGCAGAAGTTAAACACAGAAACAGAAGAACAGGCAAACAATCCAAATCGGAGGCAAAAGTGTAGTCAGAAAACAGGCAGAAATCAAAAAACCATAAACACATGAAATAATTCAAACACTTTGTAAGTTACTAGGCAAACAATACTTCGCAACGTGTTAGCCGTTAACGCTAGTTTATATAGCGAACTAAAGAGGAAGTGAAGTCAGTATTCAGGCGAGGGCGCCCTCTGGCGGTTGGGAGACAGATTCCTTACAGCTGTACAGCATTACATTAACCAAAGGCATAAGCTCTGTGAATGGATGATTGAATATTAATGTGTGACTGCTAGGGGTGAAGCCAATTTAAGCACTGCATTGCAGAGATGCACAGCTGGCTTGACTTCTGTGAGACAGTGGGGAACCTCTAAACTTTTGATTCTTTAGATAGGTATCCTAGATTTTTTTTTTGCCTGTGCAGTGAGTCCATTAGAAATCAATTTGTATTTTACAGTATATAATCAAGAACCAAACACACCATCATGGCATAATAGGTAATTTACAAAATTTCTAGATAACAACTTCCAGATAGGGGTTTCACTTACCAGATTTGGAGGTCATAATTTATTGCTACAGGAATTTTGCTCATGTTGCTGACTTAAGGTCACTGCTTGTGGCATGAATGTGTGCAACGAATGGTAAAGCCCAGCTAAACCAACAGCATTTATATTTGTTTGCTTTTGTCAGGCAGTAATGGAGGATTGATTTACCACTGAATTGCCCAGATTACTCTTTAGTCTATTCTACATGAGTAGCTTATTGTGCTTTGCCTTTCATCCCATGATGATTATAAACCCCTTTCACTTTAGTTTTTATATCACTATTATTAAATCGAGTTAGCTAGCAGCTGGAGAAGTGGTCAAGCCAAATACACAGCATCAGGTAAGGGACTGCATAATTATGGCTATGCTGCCTTCCAAAATTTAGCATGGTCACTGAATATTTATAGCTGAAACTTTTGGGATTCTTAATGTTTGGCACTACTATTCATTACACAGCAGAAAGCGTACTTGCATTTTCATTATTATATAGAGTGTAAATTCAGTATAAAATTAAGCATAATATAAATTCTTATACCTGATGTAAATATTAAAACCAGAATTAAAATCAGAACTAATTATTGAATAAATACACTCTATACAAAAGATATTCTGTCATATGGGGTGCTATTAAGAAGAACTACTATACAATTTTCTGAAAATGAAAGTTTTGTCCATGACCGAAGCTGGAGGTCTTTAGGGGCTTTGATGAGGCAGAGCTGTTCTGGCCACACAATAGAAACCTACAAAAAAATTAAACATGATTTTTATGAAAAATGCTACTTTTTTTTTTTTTTTTTTAAAAAGGTGCACTTGTAATTTAAGATTAATTTACAATTTATGTGGGTTGACAGATCAAAGTGTAATGTGGTGTGTCATATTGCAAACAGCATAGAAAAGGAAGCAAAGAGAAGACAGACAGACAGAGAGAGAAACAGATGGTGTATTCTGGATGTGAGAGCAGTGCCTACTCCCCTGGAGGTCAAGCAGTTTCTCGGGTGTTCATGACAGCAGGTGACCTTGCTTATTTTGAGCCCCATTTACACTGCAGGTCTTGATGCCCAATTCTTATTTTTGTGACTCAGAGGTGCAGAGTTATAACAAGATGCTCCACTCTTTATTCCACTCTATGAATTTTGTTGAGTTACTTATACCATGCTTTACTCATGTGCCACCCATCCTTAACAGTAAAGCTGAAAATTTGTAAAATACTTCCTGTTCCTGTTTGCAATAGCACCACCATGCTGTAACATATTGCTGACGCTGGTAAAATAAATGCAAAAACTTTCACACAAAAAAACAATGTAGAAGGTGCAGGCTTTAGTTAATAAGTAGTAATAAATTCCAATGTTTTAAAATAAATCCTGTTAAAAGTGTATTTACAGTATGTCTATGTGTGTTGGAATTTAATATGGCTAAGCATCCAACTACTGAAATGTGTTTGGCCAAAGACTAGAAACCATTTTTTTAAAAATGCAAAAAAAATGCAGACAAACTGTAACCTAAGTTCAGGATTACAACGTGGACCCTGGAGCTGTAAAATAACAACAGTATTTTCTGCAACACACTGCCACTAATTTGTCATTTTGCCTGACACATCTGGTTTATTGTATGACATCCTTAACTTCCAAAAAACATGCCTTTAGATCCAAGTAGCTGCTATGTTTTTTTGCTAGGTAAGCACTTAGGTAAACAGAAAACATATGAAACTAATTTATTTGAGAATAAACACTGCTATTTTGTTCACACCTTTGCAGCTTATTTTTTGCCAAAAATATAACTGTATTGAATGTTAACAGTCACTTAGTCTACATTTAGGTGATTTTTTGACTGTGGGTTAAAGAAAAAGAAGAATAAATGGCTGCTTTGATGGTTTAAATGGTTTCCCATTTAAACTGCACTGTAATTTTAAAACAGCTATAGGGCAGATGATAGTTTACAGATTTGCTCTGACAATGCACCTGAGATTTTGCTGCTAAGAATACTGCTCCTTTGGCACTTATCCAGAGCCTTTTACAAGTGAGGCAAAACACAATTCACATAAGTAACCTTGAGAAAGAGTTCTGGTAATTGAAAGCTATGTGACAGCAGCATATGTCAAATTTTGCCACAGGTTCATGTGCACACAAGGCAACAAACGAGCTATATACACTAAACTAAGAGGGAACACAATAACTTAACAAAGAGACCTGAACACAATGAGGAACACATGACCTAAAGTAACTAATTAAAACATAATACAAGGACAGGAGGATCACATGACAAGGAACACATGGGGAAAAAGATCACATGACAAAGAACAAGACAGGTTGTAAACAAAACATGAACAAAGAACACAAACATAAGTATAATATAAACCTGAAACATTGAACCTTACATTCGATCAGCAGCCAATTACCTGACATTTCCTACCCACCAACCAGCTCTTAGCCCTCATATGACAGCTACAAATGGTAAGAGGTAAATTCTCATAGACATTTACTGGCCACTTTATTAGGTACACCTGCTCAATTGCTTGGTAACACAAATTGCTAATTAGCCAATCACATGGCAGCAACTCAATGCATTGAAACATAGAATGGTTGTTGAATGAGAATGGCTAGACTGGTTAGTGATTGATAGAAAGGCAACAGTAACTCAAATAACCACTTTTTACAACCAGGGTATGGAGAAAACCCTAACATGTTGAACCCTAAAGCAGATGGGTCTCGGCAGTAAAAGACCACACTGGGTGCCGCTCCTGTCAGCTAACAACAGGAAACGGAGGCTACAATTCACAAAGGCTCACCAAAATTGGACAATTAAAAATTGAAAAAACATTGCCTGGTCTCGATTTCTGCTGCGACATTCAAATGGTAGGGTCAGAATTTGACGTAAAGATTATGAAAGCATGGCTCCATCCTGCCTTGTCTTAATGGTTTATGGTGGTGGTGAAATGCTGTGTGTGTTGCTGACCATGTCCATCCTTTTATGCCTACAGTGTACCCACCTTCTGATGGCTATTTCCAGCAGGATAATGCACCATGTCACAAAGCTCAAATCATCCCAGACTGGTTTCTTCAACATGACAATGAGTTCACTTAACTTCAACAGCCCCCACAGTCACCAGATCTCTATCCAATAGAGCACCTTAAGGATGCGGTGGATTGGGGGGATTCGAAAGTGGCCAGTGAGTGTAAAAGAAACACTTAAATGTACATTTTGTGTGTAAAATTACATCTGGCGGAATCTTTAGCCTAAGCATAGGTGAGTGAGTGAGTGAGTGAGTGGCTATGCAAGCCTGGTATGTGCTATAAGTCATACAGTCAAGTTCATCAGTATTTGAACTGTAATAACATTATAATTTTGCCTCTGTACACCACTAAGATCAAAGTAAACTAAAGCAATTAAACTCGTAGACAGTTTAAATACAAAGATTTAACCATTTAAACATTAACTATAGAAATTACAGCCATTTTTAAATAACCCCCTTTGTTTTTACAAGGTTAAAAAGTAATTAGACAAATTAACATAAAAAATACTATTTTTAATGAATGGATGCAAATGATTTGCATCTAATTACTGCCTAAATTCAGAAACTTAACAACATAAGTTTTCTTAATTGAAATACTTATCCTGATCTTTACTGCAATTATGATTAAAAACAGTTCATTTCTTTTTAATAAAAAGCTCCTGGTTGTTATTGTTGTATGTTTTGGATCTTTATTAATCTGTCCATTTTTTTTAAATCTGTTATCCTAACAGAAAGAACAACTATGCTATATAACCTACAAATGACTCCTCCAAGGCTAGAGTGTATCTTTATGTACTTCTTCATTTATAAATTTCTGGGAGTAAAGCCTTAATGGAAGGTGTGTATTTAGACAAAGCTATAAGGTCACTCATAATTTGTTTGAAAACACAAAACTAGAAATATCTCAGTTTCTCTCTATAGTAAGCTATAAAGTATTGTAATTTACATTTACTAAACATTTACAATGTACATATGTACATAATCATAATTATTAACTACAGTATAGAGAATTCATAATTTTTACAATTTATTGTTCTGGGCTCTGTATATGGATCACCAAATTAAAAGAGCAAATATCTGTTGACACTATACGCACTGAATGCATTAATGCAGGCTAAACTATGTAAAACATCACAGAAAATACCTTCTATAAGCTTTAATTTGCAAGACATTTTATCAAAATTATTTTCTTGACGTTGTCACCCGAATCTGACTGACAAGCGGTTGCACTTCTAATGAAGGGCTGTCATACATGTGCAAAATAGCCAATCTTATACAAAAAGATTTAAAAAATTGTCCAAATTTGACATTCTTGCTGGAAATCATGGATGCCATGTCCAGTGTGTTTAGTTTAAAACACAGCATCTCATAGTATAGGGGTGCATAAGTGCATATGTGGGCAGTGGTGGCTCAAATGGTTAAGGTGCTGATCTGAAGACCAGAAAAACCTGGATTCAAGCCCCACCACCGGCAAGCCAGCCACTGTTGGGTCCTTGAGCAAGACCCTTAACCCTTCCTGCTCCAGGGGTGCTGTATCATAGCTGACCCTGCGCTCTGACCCCCAACTTACTAAGATGGGATATGCGAAAAAAAAGCATTTCATTGGCTCTGTACATGTACCTTGCACAATGAATTGAAAATTACATTACATTGCATTACATATGTTATGGGTGGCACTATGAATGCTGTAAGGTATATAAAGGTCATCAGTTACAGAACATCATATGCTTCTCTCCAGATGACATCTATTTAAGGCAAGGCCTTGTGTGTATTAGCAGGACAATGCAAAACCACATACTGCAGCTATTACAACAGTTACTTCGTAGTAGAAGAGTCTGGGTGCCAAATTGGCCTGCCTGCAGTCCAGATCCTGAAGTCTTCAGCAGGTAAAAACCTGTATTAGGCAAGAATGGGGCCAGATACCAACATAAACTCATAACCTTGATGCCGTGAAACTGCATTTAAAGAAGAGGAGATGCTACACTTTGGTAAATATGCCTGGAAAGGCTGATTCCCTTAGTAGACTTCTGGGCATGTCCAGGGTCTGGAATTCATGAATTGCTTACAACAGACGCCTAAGAGCTGTGAAATGATACTTGTATATCATGGCACATAAATTGCCTGGAGATACTAACGGCAAACACAAGGTACAACCTTTAGTTTAGAAAAACACATCAACAGTCTCAGTCAAGCTACAAGCTTATCTACATTTTAAAAAAGTAACATGTTCTCTAATAGCGCAATATGATAGTTGTATTAATGTACATTTATTAACATTTTAAAATGCAAACCTTTTATTTTTATTAACAAAAATATAGAAATATGTATGGCAGTGTAGATCTATATCTATCAATCTAGCTATATATCTATAGCTATATATCTATAGCTATATATATATATATATATATATATATATATATATATATACAGCCAAGCCCGAAATTATTTATACCCCTGGCAAATTCTGACATAAAGTTACTTTTTTTCAACCAGCAAGTTTTTTTTTTGACCGGAAAATGACACAGGCTTCTCCCAAAAGATAATAAGACGATGTACAAGAGGCATCATTGTGGAAAAAAATATTTCGCAGCTTTTATTTACATTTCAACAAAAAGTGGCACGTCCAAAATTATTCATACTCTTCTCAATAATCAATAGAAAATCCTTTAATGGCTATTACAGCAATTAAACGCTTCCTATAATTGCTGACCAGCTTTTTGCATGTCTCCACTGGTGTTTTTGCCCATTCATCTTGAGATGAGCTCCAACTCTTTCAGGTTGGAGGGTCTCCTTGCCATCACCCTGATCTTTAGCTCCCTCCACAGATTCTCAATTGGATTTAAGTCAGGACTCTGGCTGGGCCACTGCAAAACGTTAATGTTTTTGTCTGCTAACCATTTCTTCACCACTTTTGCTGTACATTTTGGGTCGTTGTCGTGCTGAAATGTCCACTGGTGCCCAAGGCCAAGTTTCTTTGCAGACTGCTGGATGTTGTTGTTGAGAGTTTTGATGTATTGCTCCTTTTTCATGGTGCCGTTTACTGTGATTAGGTTCCCTGGTCCAGCGTTTGAAAAACACCCCCAAAACATTAGGTTTCCGCCTCCATGACAGTAGGGATGGTGTTCTTAGGGTTGATGGCTTCTCCTTTTTTATGCCTCCTTTTTTATGCAAGGCTACATCATTGTGGCCAAACAATTAGATTTTTGTTTCATTTGACCAGAAAACAGAAAACCAGAAGTCTTCTTCCTTCTCCAGATAAGCATTTGCAAAAGGCAAAGCAGTCTTGTCGTGGAACCCAGTAGTGTGCACTTTCCGTTGGACTGTCTGCCTTAAGATGTTGCCACCAGCATTTAGCAGACGCTCTTGTCCAGAGGGACATACAAAAGTGCTTGTAGTACATTTAACAGCTGAATACCGGTACAATAGTTCACAAAACAACAAAAACTGTTGAAAAAGCAACTTTGACATATTTTTTAATTTTCATTTTTTTTTCTTTGTCAAGAGCAATATTCGTTATTTATAAGTATATTTTTCTAATTTAAAAACATGTAACAAAAAAATAATGTAACATGGGGACACGGAATGGAATAATGGCATTTCAATTCATTGAGGAAGTGGTAGCGCAGTGGTTAAGTTGTTAAACTACCAACTTGAGGACCCAGGTTTGATTCCCAGCCCCACCAAGCCACCACTGCTGGGCCCCTGAGCAAGGCCCTTAACCCTTGGCCCTTAATCCTAATTTCAATGAGGAAAATTAATTTGACATCTGAGAAGTTTGAGCTACAAGCTCTGTCATGGAACGAATTAAACTCGTAAGTCAAGGCATGTTTATGGGGCAGTTATTATTTGGAACCAGGAGTGGTCTCTAATCCAAACCTTGTGCTGCTTATTCAAATTTCTAGCATGCATGTATATGTGTTAATGCACTTTATTATTTATGAAAAGCTCTCTCCACCCATCTCTTTGTATGTAAGTCTTAAGTGACATCCCTTCTGCCAAATTCACAGACATAATGGGGAAAGGGGAAATTTAACTGACACTCCGAACAAAGATAAACCATTCCAGCGAGCTCTGCCCAGACCATAGCTGTGTGACACATTTGCATACATACTCAGTATACAAATGACAGTTGGGTACCTGGGCTAGCCTTGTATGGATTATAGAAGCTTTTTGTTATAACAAATAGATGGCGTTTACTTTTTTCAATCAATTATCCTTAAAGAAGTCTGCACTTTTGTTTACACATTTGCAACCTCCTTCTTGCCAAGTTATTTTCCTCTGATTTATTGTGGTATTTTCTGTACATTTAAAGGGCTGAAAGAGCACAATATTTTAAAGAGCAACTGAGTGTAACGGAAAGTCAGATAAAAGGCAAAGATTAGGTGGAATCAGAAGCCGTAAAGTTTGGAGCAGTAGAATTTTCAAACAAACAGTCTTTAGTAATAGTTTTAACTCATAGAAATACTCAGAACGGGAAAATACCAGACTTGGCATGAAGACACTGAGGAACAGGGAACCAGAGCAAGGAACCAGGAAATATTAAATCCACAGGAGTCTAGGTAATTTGAATTGGTCTTGGACATAATTAAAAATATGTTTTCAAGGTGGACTTTTTCTAAAAAGTTAGACATGGTGAGGAGAGTTCGCTAACCCCAAAGATAAGTAGCTTTTCTCACCCCGGGAAAGAGTTTGCCACTTCCGGAACAGTGCCGATGACCGGTAACACTGGCTTAGAGCCTTTGAATATATTATGTATTTTATTAAACTTATGTTATTGTGATGTTATATTAATATTAGATAAATATTGTTTCTGAACTGCTCCAGATGATGTACGTGGCACATCTTTTTAAAAAAAAAAATATCCAACTTCATTGTCCAAGGTACATGTACAAAGTCAATGAAATGCATTTTTCGCATATTCCATTTTGGTAAGTTGGGGGTCAGAGCACAGGGTCAGCTATGATGGGTCTTGCTCAAGGACCCAACGGTGGTTGGCTTGCTGGTGGTGGGGCTTGAACCCAGGTGTTTCTGGTCTTTAGAACAGCAACTCAGCACCTTAACCATTTGAGCCACCACTGCCCCTTTTATGGCACATCCCTGACATTCTTTCATGTATCTTTGTATCTTTGAATTTCTGCCTCCATACTCGGCCACCAGAAGCAATTCTTCATCAATGAGAAGGTTTGTGTTGTCCCAGGGTGGCCTGTGCCTAGTGAGGTGTGTGCGGAGTGGATAAGTGAGGTTTTTTGAGTGCAGGGAATGTAAACATGACCTGGAGGACATCCTAAGGGAGCTGGCTCTTATGCTCTGGTCGCAAGTTCATGATCTAGAGACTATTGGATAGGGATAAATATGAGTTCTGTGGGGATTATATTTTCAGGGTCCTTGGGCGCTTTTTTAAAAGCGTAGATTCGTGACAGGGCATTAGCTTTTTAGATCTAGGGCGGTAGAAAATCCTGAAGTTAAAACGGGAGAAAAATAACACCCAGCAGGCTTGTGGGGGGGTTTAGTTATTTATTCTTCTACACCACATGATTACATGCAAGTGTATTACACTGAGACTTGTAGCACATGCAGTGATTCAAACTATCATAAACACAAAAGGGCTGCATGTATTTTTGAGGTTGCACTTAAAAATCTTAGTAGATATTAACAGTCAATAAATCTTATGTGTTTTTTAAACTGCAAAACAGAAATAAATTACTAATTTTAAAAAATTGGCAGGGGTGGTTCCAGACCATTCAGGGGACATGAGCCTCCCTGTCTGTCATTTTAGCCCTCTTGAAACTAACTCTGGTTAAGACAGCTGCGCTTCAAGAAAACTTAATTTACCTGCACTGAGATCCCTGTGGCGCTGCTTTTACATACATATCGATAACAGTAGTTATAGTTATCTTTAAAAAAAAGGAATAAAGAGACAATCGATATATTAAGATAAAAATACAAACAACAATGTTATACTTAATATTCATGGAACTTTTTACTTATTATTTATTTATCTTCAAAGTCACCATAATTGTCAATGAGTTAGTTGCTAGATATTTTGTATGACCATATAATCAGTCTTCCTAAAGTGATCTGAGTTGGTTTGATCTACTAACATTTCAACATTTCTATTTTATAATGATTTGCAATCAGCTTCTTGTGCAATTATATTAATAGATAAAAAATACTTTAAATATCAACAGTAGCATCATTGTTTGCATTTGAAGTTTTTTTTAATAAAAATGATAAAAAAAATAAGTCTAAAGATTACATAACAGCTGATGTTGGAAAAACTTTTGACATAACTGTGTGCAAGTTTTTGGGAAGGAAGGGTGGCCTAAACATCTGGTTGTTATCATGCAGATAACCACTAATAATATTTCATGCTAAATACATATATTTATATTTTGTATCAATTTGCCACAACAAAACAAACATAATATATAATAATAATAAATTAGTTCCATAGTTGCAATCTTTAAAATAGAATACAAAACTTTTCTTGACATTGTTAGTAAATTTGCTGTAATGGGGCATAAACATTGACATTCAGGTTTATAACTTTGAGATTCCAGACAAACACTGAGGGTAGCACTGGGCACATCACTGAATGTCAAAATTTGATTAGCTGATGATTCAGTTGCTAACAGTGGCAGGCGGTGCATTTAATAACTGATCCTAACCTGACTGATACACCACTTAATACCACCATTATCACCTCGTGATTATAAAAACCATCAATACTATACAAAAACACAATATAACACGGCGTGGTATTACAGAGAGAGAGAGACATTTCATGTATTTATGGTGAAAACCATTTTTATTGAAAGCAAGAATCTTAGTTAAGACAACTCCAAACCTCTACACTACAACTGCAACTGTACCACATACATCATCTGGAGCACCTTAGTTAAGTTAATTTCTCCTCCTCCATCAGCCATTGTGGGCGTAAAAATTCTAATTAAACTGTACAGACGCATTTAAGTACTCGAACTGGGCTGTAACAGTTTTAATCTGATCAGAGGACGGAATATTGCTGACATCAATGTGGGCCAGCTAGTTTGCTCTGGAGATTTGAATATAAAATCTGATTGGTTTAAGAAACAATCTTTAACCAATAAGAAATCTGCCACTGCTTATATAGTTTAAATTACACAGGCCAACACCACTGATTATAAAGACCCTGGTGTGAGATTAGATTAACATGGCAGCACATAGAACCTGAAAAAGAATCTAACACCCACATACACTTACTGTAAGAAGTACTAATCTATTTTTGTAAACATTACAATAACAAAATGATAACTGAATAATTAAGAAAAACCTTTTTGCACAATTTTAAGGTCTGCAGAGAATGCCCTGCTGGATCCGATGGCCCATCACTGCTAAATATGTATGCATATGACCCATGTGAACATGTTACCTAAAAAAGATATATTATTTGTAAAAAAAGAAAGAAAAACAAACTTTTTTCAAGGCTTTGGGGATGCTCTATTAATCCCATGAGTTCTGGATTTGTGTGCTGACGAGTGACCAGAGTTACAAAAGGCTTCACTGCTATTGTAGTTTTAGCAAAGGTACATGATCTTCTCTTTGGAATAGTATCTCATGATAAGTTAATTGGAAACTATGCCTAACATTTGTAGCAGGTTTCCACAACTATAAATGAGACTATCTTATTCTGTATAGGTCTCTATTTAGTGTCTCTAAACACAGAGCTCAAACTACTCCTTTTTTGTATCTAAAACTACCATATTTCTATCCCAATTTTGTTTTAATCTGTAAAGCATATACAACTAGATAGACCAGATTTAAAGAATACAGCTGTAAATATACTGTATAATTAATATTTGGTGAAATGTTCATACTCATCATGTCCAAAAAAGCTATTGTTTTGTACCACGTAGTTATAAACTGTTATAAGCTCTTCTCCGAACATTAAAACAATAAAAATCTGTTACCCACACCATTTTACCACACAATTCTGTCCTCAGGTTTTTTTTTCTCTCTGGCAAAGTAAAAAATTGTGACCCCACATGGTACCACAGTTCAAAAAGCCTAGTCTGTTAATTAGCGTATACAGAATAAGGGTTGTGGTGTAATTACTACAATTATGCAAAACTCTTCTCCTGCTATTTGGTCCTCAGCTCTAAAGATTTTAGACTTGCAATAGATATATTTATTTCATCGAAATGCATTATGCCATCCGGCAGCACACATTATGGTGGTTAAAGTGCAGAATTAAAAATCGGATAAACAAATTTAAATGTTAGGTCAGGATGCAGTCATAAAACAAGTAAAGGTCAGGCCAAGGTCAAACCCAAACAGAATAAATAAGGAAAAAACACATGAATAAAAAACAGACAAACAAATAGTTGTGAATAAGAACGGAGGAGAACACTGTGAAGAGCACTTGGCAAAAGCAAAGTGAGACAGAAAAAAATAGAGTGTACAAAGCATATATCGGTGTGATAATTAAGATACTACAAAGTTTTGTCATTCATTCCCGTACTTAGTTGAACTGAACTCCCAAGTACAAAATACATTTTCTGAACTTTCATTTTTACATTGTCAAAAGAATTTGCTTTGCTTTTTGCTTTCTGATTAGAGTGCAATGTGGAGTTTCTGGAACGCTGTACAATCAGTTGTTGAGAGGTTTTAGGAAACCAAAAAACAATTGGCGGCGTTCCAGAGGTACCTCCCTTGCTAATTTCAGGTCCCTAGGGATGCTGGGTGGGAGCATTACTCCATCTCAAAAATCTCCTCAAAAGCACAGTGTTGCCACTTGTATGCCCCTTAAAATAGGCAGCGACAGCAACCTTGGCCCTTGAGGAAATGTCGGGAAGTATAGGTCCCATAAGTATTTCGGAAGTCAGCCTCGAAAGGCTGAGTCCGTAGTGGACTTCGGAGAAACATGGCAGTGCCTCCCGGGTGTCTCAGTGCAGGTCCTGTGCACGGTACAATGTGGATACAGAATCCAATTCGGTTCGCATCCCTTGTGTTTCAAATGGTTGCCCATAGCAGGTTCCCGATAATGGATCAGGAACTGAAGACAGTTTTGGGAAAAAAAGGAGAGCGGTTGCGAGGCAGCTTGAGTTCCTAAAGGGAAACGTCTCTAGGTTACGTATGTAACCATGATTTTGTTTGTCCTCCTGTTTTGATGCTGGGTCTCACCATGTACTACATTTAATGCTTTGCAAATTCTTTTAAACCTTTTTTCCTGGTCCTCAGCTGTTTGTGATCTATAGCTTCAGTTGTCAAAATAAAGCCATTAAAATACTGTATTAAAAATCCCTTAAAAGCTTATCTTAAGTCGGATTTAATTTTATTGAATGCAGCCATACAATAGTTATACCTGAATATGAGAATGAGGTTAATATGTAATGCACAGAATTACAGAAGGCCATAATTTGCAGGTAATTAGGTAATTGTAACCTTTTTCCCTTATTATTTTATAAAGGTTTTTTTTTGTTTTGTTTTGTTTTTTAACATTTTTTTAACCTAATTTTGTAAATTCAGATTAATAATTAAAAAAAAGTTTAGACTTGTTTTGGTTAAATTTTTATGTAGCACAATCACATAAGAACTGGTCGATTAAGAGGGCCCTCGAGAAAATACTATACAATTATTTAGTAATAAATAGTCAACAGTAGGATTCAAGTGTCTGAACTGCAAGGGTTTTCCTCACTGAAATGTTTCCTAGCAACCAAACAATCTTCTACACCTCCTCAGACAAAAGTCTGAGTTGCATGTGTGAATGTATAAGTGTTTGTAATTTGTAAGGTGTGGACCCCTAAGCAAGGCCCTTAAACCCTCATTTGTGTAAATGAGATAAATGTAAGTTGCTCTGGATAAGGGCGTCTGCCAAATGCTATAAATGTAAGAAATTTAAGAGTTGATCTGCTAACTTAAAGCCTTTCTAAATGAGTGGAGTTTGTTACAGCATTAAAACGGGGGAGCATCTCTATGTTAATGTGCAAGGTTTTGAAATAGAATGTAAATGTATATAGACAGTATTGAAATAAAGACATACTGTGTATATACACATACTATCGTATCTTTTTCTCCTTTTGGCTGTTCCCTTTTAGGGGTCGCCACAGCAAATCATCTGTCTCCACCTAACCCACCTAACCAAATTCCTAATCTACATCCTCTTCACTCACACCCACTAACTTTATGTCCTTGTTTATTGCATCCATATACCTCCTTTTTGGTCTTTCTCTTTGCCTTCTGCCTGGTAGCTTAATCTCTAACATCCTCCAACTGATATATTCACTATCCCTTCTCTGTACATGTCAGAAACTTTTTCCCCCAAAACCTCTAACATGAGCCATCCCCCTGATGAATTAATTCCTAATTTTGTCCAACCACGTCACTCCCAAGGAAAACCTCAACATCTTCAGAGATTTTGTGTCTGTTCCCGGGCTAAACAATATTAATATAGAAAAACCCCAAAAGTTCGCTTTAGTAATTTAATTAATATAGATATTCGTAACAGAGAATACTGAACACACAGTTGTGTTCTTCTTGGCTAACCTCTTCCTCTCTATACTATCCTGAACTTCCTAATTCCACCACCAAGTCTCCTTATCCTCTTTTATCCTTCCATATGTCACACCTTGCACCTTTCTTCCTGTCTCCTTGATCACTTCTGCTGTAATTTGCCATTCATCTAAAAACAGTAGCTGACCACCCAGAGCCTGTTTCAATTCCTGTCTTAAATCTTCCTTCACAGTATTTTTCCCTTTTCAGCTTCCACCACCTGGTTTTCTCCTCTAACTTTGATATTCTTCTTTCAGACCAACATCATCATTCTACACACCAACATCCTATGCTGTCTGGCTACACGCTCTCCCACCTCAACTTTACAGTCACATGTAATCTACCTGTGTGCTCCTTCCTCCACTCTTATAGATCACTATATGCTCCTCTCTCCTCTGATTTAGTTTTTTTACCACAGCCATCTCCATCCTTTTAGCAAAGTCTACTATCATCTGTTCTTTACTGTTCCTTTCACTGACTCCAAACCTGCCCAACACTTCCTCATCACCTTTGTTCCCCTCACCAACATGTCCATCAAAGTCTGCGCCTATCACTACTCTCTCTTCTCTGGGAATACTCACCATTACCTCATCTAACTCACACCAGAACCTCTCTTTCTCTTATAACTCACAACCTACTTGTGGGGTGTAACCACTTACAATATTTACCATCAGCCCTTTAATTTCTAACTTCAGACTCATCACCCTGTCTGACACTCTTTTCACCTCCAGAACATTCTTTACAAACTCCTCTTTCAGGATTACCCCTTCCCCCCCCATTTCGCTTCCTATCCACACCATGATAAAACAACTTAAATCCCGATCCAATACTACGAGCCTTGCTACCTTTTCACCGTCTCCTGTACACACAGTATATCCACCTTCCTTCTCGCCATCACATCAACCAGCTGTCCCAACATTTAGCGTCCCTATTCTTAGTCCTACATTCTTGCCTTTCCTCCTCTCCTTCTGTTTATTCACTTGTCCTCCTCCTCTCCTCCTTGTGACCCTTGTGGCTAGATTACATTCACATACTTTCGTATAGTGTATAATAAATGACAAAGCATGACAAAACATCAGATTTAATTTACTATAAACAACAATCAAATAGCATTGCTCACTGCAAGTAAGAATGCTGAAAGCAAGTTTTCACCCCAGGTCATGTATTTATTTTTATGCAGTCTAGCTATCAAATATAAAGCCTGTAGGTGTAAGTGTGAATTCTGATATTTTATGAAACAGACCCGGAATGTGGGCAGAAACAAAAAAAACCCTCACTAAGTGAGATAAAAAAACTGTCTTTTCGTTTTGTACTGTACCAACTCCAGGTTTACATACAGTAAATACAGATACAGTAGTGGCATTGCTTTACATTGTAAATCTACACAAATTAGTAGAAGTGTTTCTACACTGTTTATCAGAATCAGAAACAGATACAGGTTATGGTCAATAATAATCCTATTTAAAAGATAGGACCAAAATTACAAAATTAGACCACAAAAGGTTCCATGTTTCAGTTAAAAACTGGAAAAGACCAGGTAAGGTTTGGTTTATTTTCATTTTGAGAGGATTTATTTTATTCATAATTGCTAACAATAATAATTTAAGTTACTGTATTCTTCCCATCAGTCTGGCTATCATTTCAAAATACTCAAAATCAGCCATTCCATCACCAATGATTTAAAGGTTAAAGACATAAAGAACACCTTCCAAATTTATAAATGTATGATGAACATTTACAGTATATTTAACCTCTGCATGATTGCATGGCAGTTTTGTACTCTTCTGCAGCTACAGGAACTACAAAGAGCAGGCATACAAATGCTCCTATTTAAAGTGGTCAGAGAGAATACTAAGTTCACACTAAGAGTGTTTAGTGGGGTTGAGGTTAGGGATCTGGGCAGGACAATGAAGCTCTTCCACATAAAACCTGGCCAACCATGTGTTTAAAAGACTTTGTGCATGGGAAATTGTTATGCTGACACAGACCTCTTGGTTCCAGTTAAAGAGTAATGTAATGCTGTATCATACAAAACAATTCTAATACAGCCTTCACACACATGCAGTTTTTACCTACAATCTCTGTTTTATCTAAACAGCACTTTATACAGTGTTTTTCGCCCATAGTATTAAAATGTCCAGGATTTGGTCGCATGATTTTATTTAATTAGTTTGGCTACAACAACAAAAAATGTACATTGTATGATGCCAGATGCCAGGGCTGACCTTTGTATTTATCCTGCTAAAATGATACGGACAACAGCCGCAGGTTTCAGCAGACACCTCTGGCATGAGACCTGTTTTCCATCCTGAATGCTAATGAGATCTACCTTACTTTCTTCAATGCTTGATTCTTTCCTGCCACCCTCTTCCTCTTTTAAATGGGCAAATCAGCCAGAAGTCCTCAAAAAGTCTATTTAGAAGCAGCTGCTGTGTAATTGGATTTGTTATTAGTTGAACTGTCAGTAAATTAAAAATTGATCTTGGGGAACCGTTCGTAAAAAAAAGTAAGACTACCTTCAGGCTCAGAAGGTGGAAGAGCATGAATAATTTTCAGCAGATCTTTTATGGCACCATGGTATGGAGAATGTTTTCTGATAAACACACATACACACCAACCACCTCTCTGCCTTCCATAAACACTTACGTGGTAATTTTATGGCACCAGGTGGGTCATTATTCCTTAAAGCATTTGTCAGTGTTCACATCAACAGCGAGCCTCTTCTCAAGCCTTTTCTGAAGTCATTACGCCATGCGCGTACATGTTATCAACTAATTATCACTACATGCCTTTTAGAAGAAATTAAACTGTTTGGAAAAATTTAGCCAAAACAGCTCTACACAATCAACACTCTTTACTTAATTATCTTACTAAATTTTAAAATACTACATGTGCAAGTATGACAAGATATAAACTGACTTTTGCTTCACCTATAATACCTTGTTACATAATTAACTAAATTGTTTTACTCAACAGCTTAATATTACCATAATCTGCATAGTGTTTTAATAGGAATTATTTAAGTTTATGGCAGCTTTGGGTAAAATTTTATCAAAGATTTTGGGAGTCAGAAAATAAAAACAACAACATATGCATGTTTTTGTTGTATGTGTATGTGTAGGCATGTATTTCTTAAATCATATAAGGCTACAAAGATTAATGTACATGGTGCAGATTACATTAAAGATACTTTAAAGGATATAACCTTCGACCTGAAGCACGTGTGATCTGCCAAATTGAAAAGTGTTACGTTACAGGCGGTAACGTCATTGACCAGAAGGTAACGCTATATAAACACGAGCGGCAAGCGAGTCAGGGACGCAAGGGGTATGGCAACATGACGCAGTGTCTCGTTTCTTCTGGAAACCATGGTTACATATGTAACCTAGAGCTGTTCCACTTCGCGATGCTTTGGAAATGAGATGCCCACATCGACATAGCACCAAGTCAATGCCCTAGTTTTATGTGTGGGGGATCTGTGACTTAAGCACAGGAATTTAAGCTTTTTGTTCTATGGGCTATGGGCCTACAAAATGAAGCCAGTTTAGCTGGCTAGCAAGCTAAAGTTTGTACCAATTCTGAGTTTTAGGTACTGGGAAATTGACTTACCATTTAGCTGCGTTTTTTGCCATAGTAACCTAAACTCGAAGACAAACCTGCTCCAGGGCAGGTTAAGTTCAGAGTTAGAGAGCTCAAACTAAAATTGGACTAATCATACAGTATGTGAGCAAAGGAAATAAAAAACTCCTAAAAAACAGAGTTTTCTGCAGAGTTTCTAATACAAATATCTGGTTTTAATTGTAATTACTTCTAATTATTATATAACTTTATATTATTAATCCCTTACACGAAAAATAGTATTTGTAAGTTATTATAAAACATTTATTTAAAATAAATATTAATATAATAATAATATGTTATAATATTAATTGTTTATATTATTAATGTTACTGCACTTTGTTGATAGCTATGTTTCCATCCCCCTATTTTTTATGTGCATATTAGACTATTACAAAAAATTCTGGATGGAAATGCCAAGATGGGCATAAATTATGAAATGCACAATCAAAATTATGTGTGCTGAGTAGAATAAATTTTTATATTTAATAAAAAAAAAATTGTCAAGTCTCCATCCTAACGTGAAGCAAATCTTTTTTTCAAGTTGTTCAAGAGACTGATGATGCTATTAGTAACCTAGTATTCAACAGTAAATGAAAGTCAAGAACAATGAAGGGGGAAAAATATTTTTCCACTTACCTTTATTTACATAAAGCCCCTTTTTACACAAGACAAAAAAACACCTCAAGCAAGCATAGAAAACGTTTTTGCGTTTTGTTTAAATTTCCCGTTTTCATCACTCGTTTCTTATGTGATATGTTAAAATGTGCATTAACATAGGGTGATGGAAACATATCAGGGGCATCAAAATACTAATAATAATTTTTTTACTTTTAACTTAAGTAAAACAATCTGCACTTCCATTTGATTTAACCTCCCATTTCCTAACATCCTAAACCTTTTAATGTCACAGTTTGGAAACTTCATCTGGATATATAAAAATAAGGTAAGAACTGCTTTAATATTTTTAAAAATATATATATAAAAAATAAGACTTAAATGACAGTTAGCATTTTTAGATTCCCCTTATTCACATTGCCAAATATTTTACGCAAAGATGATTCACATCATTTGGGCCAGAATGTTAAATTCAAATAAATAAAAAAGGATTTGTTTAGCAGTTAATAATATTGATAAAAAATTTGCCAAGTGAATCAGATCCTTAAAAAGGATGTTCTCATTAAACTAAACACATTTTTTCATACTATTTATTAACATAGCGATGAGCATTAGCAGTTACTGTATTTTTTCTCAGTCCTCAGCTACAATGTTATATTATAAACAATCATCTAACAGCAGGTCAATGTTTCCACAGGGAGGTGGTGGAGGAGGGATTTAACTGAGAAAGGGGCTTTGGATACTTTTACATCAGCTGTAATTAACCATTTTGTTTAAAATGGTTTAGTGACTAGAAAAGCCTATTTCCTATTTCCAGCCGGTTACTTCATCAGACTATGATTTGTTAGAAAAATTTTACCTTGTAAAAGGGCCTATATCATAGTGGAAAACTATGATTGTTGATACCACCACAAGAAACACTGGGTGTCCCTGAGTTTCTGAATAAGAAATTTTTTAAATAGTACAGTACTATAATAGTACTGTAATGGTTTGTGGAATGAGTATCAGAAGACAGACACAGTTTTTATTTTGTCGTCTTAAATGTCTGTACACAAACGCACACAGCTTTTAACTAGAAGGCAAATTTGGCACTTCCATCGCCTCACTTGTGTACCCGCTGTTTGTCTTGTTTGTTCTACACCACTCTCGCACACTGTGGGAGACACTAATTTGTGTTACCTTTTCTCCTCTTTTTGGTCCACATAAGAGGGTTTGCCAGCTGGGGTCTGTGTGCCTAGCCTGGGCAACTATCTCCCACCCCCTAAGGGCAGGCTGCATAGTTTTGATGTTTGGGTCGCATATCCTCATCTCCTTGCAACTGTGAGATGCAGGCAAGTTGCATGGCTGCCAGAGGTCACTTGCCACCTGAGAGGACCCATAATAGACCGCGCTAGCAGACTCTGTTAGGAATGACACATCTTCTTTCTGTTACCTATTACCCTCACTGTGACCAACCTTAGTTTGTATTTCACATAAGCTCGCCATGTTTAAAATGTATGTCACCTAATGTCTTACCTTATTTGCCTTTTGAAAACACGAGGCAACGCTTTGCTGAGACAGGCACAGATGATGTGCCATTAACTGTCAAATAAAAAAAAGCTAACACCAAACGTAATTGTAATTTATTTTCACAATATCATTAAAAGACATTCATTAAACATTTTAAACCGTAACATTAAATTATAATGAACGTGATGTTTGTTGTCTAATGTTTTAGTTTGTGGATAGCGCAGGGCAGGCTAATTCCCTGATCAAAAGTGTGGGGTTGATTGATGTACCTTATGTCAAGCATGCCTTCTACACATAAGCTTAAGAAAATGTCAAACATTATCTATGATAATTTTAATGATTTCATTGAGAGGCAAGTAGTATATTAGAACCCAAAGTGCAGTTTATTTACAACATAAAAAGCAAAAGTAAATGATTGGCAAAAACAATAACATAGACTGAACTTGACTTGACTAAACTTGGCATGAAGACTCACCATATAGTGTTACACAAACAATAACACACGAAGACACAGGCCGACAATAGGGTATATAAACACTAGACAAACAAATAGGAACAAGACACATGACAAGGGGATCACTTAACAGGAATATTAGGGGCACAAGGATCACCTGAGCAGGACAAGACAGAAAGTAAACACAAGGAGAACCTGAACTTGAACGGAAAACATGAACTAATAACCATGAACACAAAACAAACAAACATAAATCATAAACATGAGATATGATGAAACATTAAACATAACAAAAGAAACAAGAACCATAAACCTACAATAATAATAATAATGATACAAAATCTTTAAAGATAGACATTCAAAAAAATTTATCCAAAAATTGAAAGAAACACAAGTTAGTCATGCAGCCACCTTGGGAAAAACCTTGGGAAAAACAACACTAAAATAATTTAGATTTTTTTTACCTATTATGTCCTTTAATGTTTTCTCTAGTTGGGTATTCATATGTCAGGATTTTTAATGCCCAATAACCCTTTTACAACACTTTTAAGGTTTAGGTTTATTTAAGTTTGGTATAGAGACCTGCATTTATGTACTTCACAATAAAACCATTTCCTCTAAAATAGTCTTTAATTAATCAAATAGAACTTAATTAAAACAGAACTGATGTTACAGTTAATTAATAGATGCTCTGATGTTAAAAATACTACAAATAATTGTCCATTGTCATATAAAGAGTGGGATTAATGCAGACTCTGAGGAGGTGGGGTTTTCTTTATTAAACAAAGGGTAATGGCCAAAACACTAGAAAAAAAAGAGATCACTGATTGAGCCTGCCCCTTGGCCTCACAAACTGTAAAATAGGAGCCACAATGCAATGTATGCCGGGTAACCTTACGAATGTCTGGTAGTGGCACCCCCAATGCCAAGGCCCTGGAAGCCACTCATCTGCTTACTTTTTTGCCAGCCCTGAACAGCTAAACAGCTTATCTGACCTGTTCCATGTGGCAGCTCTGTGAATGTACATACCCAGTGCTTGCACAGGGGACAGAAGATTCCGCCTTTTTTGGTCCCAGAAACTTTAGCTCAATAGGACCTGGCTCCACTGATGGCACTTTGGGCACATATTTGGGCTATGGGTGGCTTAAGGCCTTTACCACGCCAGACATAATGGTAAGGTGGACAAGATTGCTAATCTTTTTGATAGAGGAAATGGGCAGCTTACCACAAAAATACCATTTTTATCGTTAGGTGTCTGTGTTGATGCTCCTTATTTGCCAGGCAACCCTCAATACTAGTGGGTACTAGGTGCTGTGCCCTCTCAGTCACATCATGTCTACAGTTTCCATAACTCTGGATGGGGGTGCACTACGTTTTCCCCTGCTTGCACGAAGAGTTTCCTTCTGACAGGCATCTGGAGAGAATGGCCACCTGGGGGGACAGCAGGTCTGCAGGGTGCACTGAAGAATCTCGCTTTACGAACACTGAACAATGCCCATGGGTGTAATTGACACTTATGACTGCTGCCCAGCCTGTGAGGGAGAAATCTGTTGTAAGTGTTACATGACGACAGACTGCCCCCATTTCCAGACATTGACAAATGCAATTGCCTCTGTAACTGCCTGATGGTGAACAACTGCCCCTCTCTGAATTCTCTCATGGTCAGCATCATTGTGTTAATCTGGGCCTGCTTCATCTTTGCCTGCATTGTTACCCAGACAACACCCAAGTAGGTTGCAGTTTAAGCTGGGAAAAGCACAGTTTCCTTTGTGTTGACTCATAACCCCAGTATCTGGATTTGTGCGAGAATTACATCTCAGTGTTGAACTGCCTGCTGATATGACTGTGCCTTACATAGCACAGAAAGTTCATTCAAATACCAAGTTCTTCCTTTTAGCCTCTCTCTGGCACCTTGTACTTTTACAAAATGCATTGCTGCTGCACTAGCTCCTATGTAACATCCAGGCCATCTATGTAGTTTACTATAAGGATGGCCTGGTGTCACATAAGGGCTAGAATGTCACAGTACATGCTGGAATCCCTGTTTTCCTTAATAAACCTTGCTGCCTTTTAGAGGACAGTGAATCTATACTGTTATACAGGATGTTATACAGGATTGAAATATATCCAAGTTGCATTTCTATACTATTATCCTTCAAGAAGATATACTAAAAGTGCTGAAATTAGAGGGGTGTACTCACTTTTGTGAGATACTATTTATAGAAGTATGCATCTTGGAGAGCTTTAATTGCCCAGTTTAGCTGGTGGAGATCCAAGTTCTCCATCCTTCTTCGACTGTACTGCAGGGTCTTGCGATCTGAAATGGTGCAGTTCCAGGCAGTGATGCAGCTGCTTAGAATGCTCTCAATGGTCCCTCTGTTGGTGGAAGGTGAGCTTTCCTCAGCTTTCGCAGGACGTAGAGGTGCTGCTGGGACTTTTTGCTGATGAAGCTGGTGTTGAGTGACCAGGTGAGGTTCTTCGCCAGGTAGTCACCAAGGGATTTGGTGCTCTTGACGACTCTACCAAGGATCCGTTGATGTTCAGCGGAGAGTGGTCGCTCTTTGCTCTTTTAATATTACCAACTATCTCCTTAGTCTTGTCAACATTTAGAGACAGGTTGTCCACTCTACACCAGGTTGTTAGCTGTTTTACCTCCTCTCTTTATGCTTAAGCATCGTTTTTGCTGATGAGACCCACCACAATCGTGTCATTGGCAAATTTGATGATATGATTTAAGCTGTGCATTGCTACACAGCAGGTGAACCAAGCATTCCAATTATCTCAGACTCCCTGGCTACACTCACAGCCTTTATTAATGAACAACAAAATTTCGCCCCTCCTTCAACCTCCACTCTGGTGCCCACCACCACTGTCCTCTGAGCTCAAACCTGCCGCCCGTCCATGAGCTCGCCATATGGTTGCTCCCATAATGACCTTGCCCTGGCCTCATATAGTGCAGGAGTGCCTGGCTTTAACTTTCCAGAAATTCTACGTTCACTCCTACCTGTCCACAAACTTTAAACATTCAACCTTCACTCAGGAAAGTCGCTTCTACTGTGGACAAGCTGGTCTTTTCAAAATCTGCATTTTACACTAAAAGGGCTCAGTCAAATTCACATTTACAAAGGCTCATTTACTCTGATACGGTTCAAAATTTATGACTTCACTATGGCAGACAAACTTAGGTTCCCTATGGGAACCTATGGTTCAGTTGACTCTAGTCCATCACCCACCGTACCACACAGCCCCTGGCATGGTTGCGTCGCACTGACGCTTCACCAATCGACTTTGTCATCCTACCCAACGGGGTAACTATGTATCATCACTTATATCCATGCTGATCAACTCAGGTGCCAGTCAGACTGCTGAACTCCTCATTAATCATGTTTTTCAACTCCATAGACTCACTGCCTGTTGATATTGTCATACAGGGGACCCTAAGTTTTCCTCCTAGGGAATTCTGGAAGGCATTTTGCAAACTTGTGTAGGTGGAAGGTAGGCTTTCCTCAGCTTTTGCAGTCAGGACGTGGGTGCAACTCCTCCAGTCTAATCCTGGCTACCAACCCCCACTGTCACTTTCCGACCCAGAAAAAAAAGAAGTCAGGTGAACCATGTCCTATCTAAGTTTTCCTCCCTATTCCATTGTATGCAAACTTGTGTAGGTGGAAGGTAGGCAAAACACGCTTTTGCAGGGCTCAGGCATCTTCCAATTCATGGCTACCAACCCCACTGTTCCGACCCCGAAAAAAAGGTCAATGTATCTGCCCAAGCCTTGTATAAAGAGCATAGAAACGTCATAGGGCTCTTAAATCGCTTCCAAGGAACTAAACAGCATCCGCAGCATTTGCTCCAATGCCCCCAGATTTTGGTCTCGGAGGAGAGGTAATGCTACGTTTAGAAGAAGGGGTGTGTCATGCCTCGCTCAGTTTTAGGCTACATAGCTGCAGCTCATTCCTCATCCAGCTTTTTAAAATTAATTTCTGCCACTTCACTGACTTTCTTCACCTCTGCTATTCTCTTCTACTGGTTCAGTGTTGCATCTGGGTTAAAAATTATAAATCTGACCTTTCTCTTATCTGCTTTGTGGTTCTTTCTGGCCTCTGACTATTGCCTGAACACTCATCATGGTTTGCAAGTATTACTAATGACAATAATATACAACCCTGAAAAATTGGGGTTTTCTTTCTTTAAATTTCTTAAATGAAAAATTGACAATAATATACACCCAAATCCGAAAAAATTGGGGATTTAAATTTGAATAAAATTAAAAATTTTCAACTTAAGCCAATATTTCCTTCAAATAGAACATAGAATAGAATAAAGTGTTTAAACTGAGAAATTTTAAACTTTTATTCACTAAATTAGCTTATTTTAAACTTGCTACAGGTCCCATATCAAATAGTTGGGGAAAAGCAGTTTACCATAATGTAGCATCGCCTCTTTAAACTTCTAACCGTCTTCTTCTCTGATAGAGGTTAAGTTTCTGGAGTTTTTTGTGTTGGAATTTGGTCTTATTGTTGTTCAAAGATTGTGATTTGTTGTGTACCAAATGTTCTCTTTAGATAAAAGATCTACTAATGTCAATCACAGAACCAATGCCAATTTACTTTAACTTTTTAAAAGTTGCAAATTTTTCTTCTTTCTGAACCTTTTTAAAATGTTTTGCTTTTTCAGCCAGCCCTTTTGCATTGTGGCAACTTTTTTGAGACCCGTGTCAGGCATCACATTGAAATGAATGAGCTCATGAGCTCATTAAAAGATTTAAAAGTGTAACATTTTTCTGTTTAAACATTTTATGTTATCTATATTTGCATTTAAAAAATGTTATATGCAATTTGAAAGTCTTTTAGTTTTTATTTTATTTAAATAATTTGGGTTGTAATTAACAGTCCTTTTTTTTTTTTTGAGATATATACCTTGGAACTTCCCAACAAATGCAGGGGGTAGTGCTTGCACATGTTTAGTGCATACCCAGTTTATGTAGGCATGCCATAGATTACCTTTGTGTAAAGAAACTAACTAGATTAACCTACTGTGTAAAGTAAACTAACTAAACTTATTATTAAAGAAAATTTATTGGTTTAAATATTCTGTATGGCAAGTTACTTTTGCATGCTGTTTTGTGAATTTTCACTGCAACTGTCATGCATTTTGAGTTCTTCGCTTCACAGCATCTTTTGTTGGGCTTTGCAAACCTGTGTTAATATTTATGTAGATTTTTTTTTTTACAATATTCAATAATCATGACAGTAAAATTTTTAAAATCTGATTAATACCTGGTAATGCATGAAAAAAATCTTGTCGTATACAGTAATTCTTTTAAAAATTGTATTTAAATACAACTTTATTACATTTACTTAAACATGCACCAAAATGTGTTCTTGAAATAAAAAACATGCTTTCTTGTGCATGCTGGTGTTTTTGCATGATATGTGCTTGTGCAAACCAAAATCTTATTTTTCCTTAGAGAACGAGGGTTTAAGTGTATTACAGTGGGTATTGTAATGACTTCTATTTACGCTATAACACTAGCATTATCAAATACACCAACAGTTTTACTCTTAAGTGGCTGATCTTATGCCTCTGGTATGGAGACAGAAAGCCTCTAAGAAAGCAGGGATAAATACTAATTTAGCACAAATAATATTTAGACTTTAAAATAAAAACATTTATTCTGTATTCATTTCCTTACAATTTTTAATTTGTTTGCCTCTAAAATCCGTGTAAATTTTAAATTTATTTTACAAACATAGATTATTAAAAAAATCCTAGCTGGGTTGTAATATGTTGTTCGGTGATGGATTGGCACACCGGTTAGGCTAATTGCGTATTCATTAAAAAAACAATTATTTAAATAACTTTTTTTAAGCATAGGCAATCCACTGCCTTACTGTAGGTCCAGACTCTTGTCCAGGGTCCTAAGCAGACTTTTACCAATGTGACTAATTATTCTGAATCCTGAATTTTTTGTAGCTGTGTTTTTATTCTTCTATGAATCCTGCAATTTCCTTATCATAATATTGCATTGTTTGTTTTTCCCCTGAATATTGCATTTTCATATAATTTTCATTGCCATAGTGTATTAAAAAAAAAAAAAGCGCCATTTCATGTACTCTTACGGGCCCCCTGAGCACCTCTTAGTTTATGGCTTAAGATGGCTCTGTTCTTGTCTTGGCAGACACCCTTACCCAGAGCAACTTACATTCACCTAACTTTTTAATCCAACTAAGCAGTAAATATGCGCTGGATAAGGACCTTGCTCAGGGGTCCATCCATGATAGTTGGCCCTGGGAAATGAACCTATTATCTTATGGTCAGCTGTAAAGGTATTGAACTACTGATCAACTTACAGTTATCTTATTTTTTATGCATGCAGTTCGGGGTTAAAGGCCCCGCTCAGGGACCTAATCATAATCACCTAAACCATAACAGTTTAGTGGCCCTTGGAATTGAACCCATAATCATTCGATCAGCAGTCTTATCCAGCTTAACCACTGAGCTTCCACTTTCTTTCACTGACATACTGCATCATTGTCCATACAAAGTTAAAGTTAATTTCCTGGATTGTTTTATTAAAAAAACAGTCTAGTGTTAAATGTCATTGATGATAATTATCAACCTAGGTCACTTCTCGCTGACAAAAAAAAGTTTAGAAAACCGACAATTTATGTGTGTCAGATACTGTACAGAAAGAGAGGAAAGAGAGAGAGAAAGCAAGAGATGTGATGTGCTGTGATATTTTCAGTCTGACAGACCATCCCCCCAAATAGAGACAGCATACTATATTGCAGTAGCACCAAACAAGGGTAAAACAGTGATCAAACATGCTTTAATTTGGACCTTGAATCAAAGCCATCACTTGATTGCAGCAGGATTATTTCTCTGATGCCGCTGTTCTGGATACATATTGAAGTCATTCTTTCAAAGCCCTACTTTTACAAGTAAATCCATGAATTCTATTTTTTTTGTCAGAATGATTGAGGATTATCTTGTAATCCTAGTTAATCCTTACCAGTCAGAGCCTACATTTGGCTGGCAAAAACACTCTATCTTGTAAATTAGACCTTTAGCATTTTGTCAGCTTTGTCAGAAAGACTTTTATTGCAGTGAGGAAATGTTTAAACAGTGAGAATAACTACAAAAAGTGATAAGCATTTTTATGATAGTTTTAAGAATAAAATGAGTTTAAACATCAGATGTGTGTCTCATTTCTTATTCCCCTTCTGGAAATCTAGCTGCATCAAGACACCTTGGGAACGCCCTTTTATAACCTTTGGCCTGAAACATGTGAGAGCTCGTCTAATTGAAAAGCATTGGGTGGGCGATGTCATCGGCCAGGAATTAATAGTATGTAAACTCCAATCAGGCCCTGCTATAATAAGCTCTTTTTCTTAAAGGTGTGTGTGTATAAATAAAATATAAGGAAAAAAATAAATCTAAAAGAAACTCTAAACACTAAAGTGGGAAGCAAGCGACAATTATCAAGTCACCTTTATTTATATAGCGCTTTTTTAAGAAGTTTCACAAAATCAAATAAGACGATAATGAACACCCATTAAAACTTACAGAGTCCCCAACTAAGCAAGCCAGAGATGACAGCAAAAAAATACTAAAACTCTATCGGTGGCAGAATGGAGAAAAAATACCTTAGGAGACACCAGGCTCGGGTGGGGGTGGATCTACTCTGACCAAACAAAACAGCAAGTTATTCTATTCTGCAGCAAAGTTTTTGTGGTCGTATCTGGATGGCGATATATAAGACCAGGTCATTACAGTATATCTGTCTCTTGGGCTTATCCACCAATTTGGCGAATGGTGTTTCCATTTCCAGTTGACCTGGGGAGTGAAGCATGCTCAGTGAATTAAAATGTTGTAGAGAGAGAGATTATATCTCCCACTAGCATCAGCGGTTTGCTTCCTTCCATAAATTTATTCAAGACACTGGGTTCTTCACTCTGGATATACCAGGATAGACTCTGCCCAGACTCCTAGGCAGAGTCTAAGCTTCTGCTGAACATCTTGCAGTTGATCCTGCACACCATACAATTCACTACAGAATCCAATTCTGTTCTCATCTGCTGCTTTTCAGAGGGGTGATTCACTACAATGTAACCCCTGGACAGGCTTTGGTTATAGAACAAGAAGTAAACATACTTTTGGCAATAGGAAAAATTCTGGTCTTACAGCCAGCACTTCATATTTACAAAGAAGGACAGTTGGGGTTGAAGGTTGAATCTGATCTTAGACCTATACTGTTTAACCTAAGCCATAAGGAGGGTTCAGTTCAAAATGCTGGCAAGTTGTGTCACAAATCAATTTTAGAGGACTGTTTTTTCACAATAGATCTCAAGAACTTCCACATATCTATCCTTCCTCACCACAGGAGGTTTCTCACAGCAATGACTTCAAACAGCATGATGCTTCATTCAACCTAAGAGTAGAGAGTACTGGTGATGTCAGTTGTTAATGCTTTTTTTTTATTTTTGACAACATTTGATGACACAAAGCCTCATGAAGTGCTGGCCCAAAAGCACTAAGATAGTATCGACAGCAGGCTTTTCAGCACAACAGACAGTGCACACAGTGTAAACCCACACATGCAGTAGAGATAACACTGAAGTCAAGCGCGTGATGCTGAAAGCTACTCATCACATCAGTAACACAGTGAGTGGCTTGTGCTATCGATTGCTCCTAACCTCTAATCTTTATGTGCCTCTTCTAGATTCTCCTGCAAAGCAGCACTGTAGTAAGTTCCCACTCAATGCCATAGCTTTCCAAGCACTAAGACATCTTTATCTCTTTTTATCTACCACTTAAAGTGAGCATTCTTCAAGACTCAATATATCACAATTTGTTTTGTTCACACAAAACCGTAGTTGGTACAACAAACAACCTTTAAAGTGGATATAACTTTAATCAGTGTGCCCATTTTTGATTCAAGTAGCAAAATCAGTTATGTAAGGTAGGAGTCGCCAGGGAAGGTCTTAGATCTTTGTTATAACAGTAAAAGAGCAAAAAAATAAATAAAATACCAGACTCAATATTCCAGCAGTCAATAACATATGCATGCTAAATTATGCATGAAAATTAAAATAATAATAAGACGGTAACAAATTGGATTTATTTATATTTTCTAATAAATGTTGTCATAGTTTGATTAAAGCAGCTGGTACAAGTAAGTGATAAGACCATGTTGAAGAACCCAGTGATTATCAATAAATTAATAAATTATTAAATCATATGTGTAACAAATCTTCACTGAGGCGAGACGAATTTAGAACACAAGGTGCGCAGTTTATTTACAAAGTGACAAACAAAAAAGATGAACTAAACTTAACTTGACTTGGCTAAACTTGACTTACCTCGGCTTTACAAGACACAGGCATATACATGGACTCACCGCAATGGTACACGAACACTCACAAAACACACAAGGCTACAAACAAAAAAACAAGAACTCAAAAAATAACCACAATAAAAGCATGAAACATAACAAACATGAATCATTAAAAAAACATGATGCATAAACCTTAAATATAAACATTAAACATAAAACAAGAACCTTACAATATGGAATTTAGTCTAGCAAACATTCGTGTCAACAAGGAAACATTTTGCAGTATGGACTATGTGTTGAAGTTGTATAATAGACTTCACTATGTATCATCTACCACCAGGGGTCACTAATAAAGTAGTCCCAATTAGTTTGCTGCCTAAACCGACTGCAGTAGAAAGTAACGAATATAGACCAGTGCACAGTTTGGTGTGGAAGAATTCGGAACTAAAAATAACCAATTTTATTATTAATGGTGTAATGAAATGTGTGCTTACAACACAACAACCAACCTGAGGACGTACCACTTAAAAACCTCCCGTGACCCTGGTGAAGTTAACATGTCAATCTCTTTGCATCCCTGCAACTTGAGTGCTGTAGAGCGACTGGTTTGTTGCTAGATCGACTTTTACTAGGATGCGTTCATGTCTCATCATTGAATAAAATTAATTGCTGTGTTTTATGAAGCTGTTTAAATGACATATTTCTTGTGGAAAGGTTTTTAATCAATTTTAGCATGCCCTTTTTTCACAATCATTTTATTAAATTACCCTTGTGCAAAGTGATTTATATTATTTCCCAAAGGCCTTTGTATTGGCATTAAATAAATAAGTAAAGCTTTCAATCTTTGAACTTTAGAAAATCCATATCTGAAGACAGTGAAGAAAAACCCACAATTACAAACGTATAATATTTATTGCCTTTGTATATAATTCATATGATGCCTTTGTATATAATTCATATCACTGTCTAGCCTTATACTCTGTTATGGAAAGTTTCTCTTTGGTTCCTTGATGTAATAATATTCCCAATATCTATCTTACCGTTCCTTTGGAGTCTGGTGGCTCCTATTTTATGGCAAATAATAGGCTCTTTAACCTTAATAAGTAATAACAAAGAAAACTGCTAGTTGCCTTAAATTGTTTGAGCCCTGTGCTTTCCAGTGCCACTGCTTTATACTTGATTATCCTGCTAAAGATTTAATGAAAAATATTGAACCATCTCAATGACCTTCATGCTTCATTAGCCACTACCTACAGCCAAGGCTGCTCCCCAGCCAGGCATCTGGGTGGGTAAAAAGAGCGCACATCCATACCACTGAGCCAAAATACACATTTAGATCCCACATGGTTTACTGAGCAGACATTTGCTAAAATACTGCAATCCTAACATCAGCTATCTTTCTGTGCAGTGTTATGTTGATTGATGTTGTGCTTGCAGATATGAAACACCTGGTTCCCACAGATGGGTAGATCTGAGGGTAAAACAGAATGAGAACACAAAATGGTCTTCTGGGATTGCTGACAGTAGCAGATAGGAAATTCTACTTTGCAACACTTTTATAGGGGTTTCAAAGACCACCTTACTAAAAGCAGTTAGATTTGAACTGAAAAACTATGCAGGATTCATGCCAAATCCCTTGCCTTACCATCAAGGTTCAGATGTATAGATTAGAATTATAAAGTTTTTCTTGCTCCAGTAGTTTAACTATAAATAAAGCTTTTTCCGACTACTAGGAAATCTCGACAAAATAGCAGGTAATGAAATTATGGGCATATAGAAATAGCTGGATGGCTGTTTTCAAATCTTGTTACACTTGTCATCATTTGAGTATAGTAGTTTTATTGCTCTAATCATTTCACCTACAATTAACAACTTAAACATAGGACTTAATATGGTCTGATTTCACGCTTATTGTGTTATGTTAAAATTTAAAAAGTTAACAAGGAATTTACTGTATCTGTATGTTTATAATGTACCTATATTCTGCTGCAGCAGCAAATTTGGTTTTCAGTTTTTCTTACATTTTTGCATTATAAACTAAACACTCTTCATTATTTTTTAGACTGTAAGGATTATGCTTCATGTAAGGTTTATGTTTCATGTTCTTGTTTCATGTTTTATGTTTGATCTTGTTTCATGTTTTGTTTATGTTTTATTCATGTTTCATGTTTGTTTCCTGTTCATGTTAGGTTCATCTTTTATGTTTATGATTTATGTTTATGTTCATATTTTATGTTTGTTACTTGTTTATGTTAGATTCTTGTTATATGTTTGTTACCTGTTTTATGTTTTTTAATGTTTGTTTCTTGTTTATGTTTTTTGTTTCATGTTTATTTTGCATTTTGTTTTGAGTTCATGTTCATTGTTCATGCCTTTGTTTACTTCCTGTCTTGTCCCTTGTTATGTGATCTTTGTTCCCCATGTGTTCCTGTCACGTGATCCCTTTGTCCATGCAAAGCTAAACGGCTCCTCATTTACGGTGGGTAAAGTGGATAGAGAACCCAGCAAACATGGCCACTCACGTCCTGTCTGCCTAACCAGAGACTGCTTTTGCATTGCTCTTGCAAAGGCGGAGTTTGCTCACGCCACTCTTGCAGTACCGGAGCTCGCTTCTGCTGCACTTGCTGAGCTTGCTTGCTCACACCGCCGTCACAGAGCCGGAGCACACTTGTGCCACAATCGCTGTACCAGAGCTCGCTCACACTGCTGCCTATGAGCCGGAGTTTGCACACACCACCGCTCATGAGTTGGAACTCACTCATTCAGCCACACAGAGGAGAACAGATGAGGTGCCTTATGCATTTATGTGAACAAAACATGGTGCACTGTCTTTGTCAGTTTCTTCTCACTGCTCTGCTGATCTTGAATTACTGATCCTTAAGTGCAGACCCTTTTATTTACCTTGTGGGTTCACATGCATTGTTGTAATAGCAGTGCATGTTATACAAACAGTGGCCTGAGGAGCACTTTAACTCTCAATTTGCCTATTCGCCCGTATAGGCCAACTAATGACACCACGGGGGTAGGACTACAGGGAGGAGATTCTGCACCTTATAGCATGGTGTGAGGACAATAACTCAACACCAAAAGACAAAGGAGGTAATTGTGGATTTTAGACAAGCTGGCAATTACACTAATTCTCCAATTCACATCAACAGAGCTGCTGTTGAGCATGTAACCAGTTTCAAGTTCCTAGGAATTCCCATCTCTGAGGATCAAACCTGGTTTCTGAACTCTGCGGTACAGTTTACCGCTGTACCATTAAAAGCATCTTCACAAACTGCATCTTAGTGTGGTACAGCAGCTTCAGTGCTTTTTCCTGTGACCGTTTCTGCCCTGCACAGCTGATTATACAAGGTTAACAATCACTATTGCATTGTCACTTTCTGTACTTTGCACTACTTTATCATTAGGCAACTTTGCACCCATATTTACTCTGTATATGCTGTATCATACAAACATGCATATGTATATATCCATTATGCCATTCCTTGCACAGCTATAACTGTATCATACTATATATACACTATAGATACAATATATTACATACTACTGCAACTTCTGTACATTATTTACCCTCACCTCTGTAATTATGAACCCCATAACCTTATTTATTGTACTGCTAGTTATTGTAAATAGGCCGCTTATGCACTTCTGGTAAGATGCTAACTGCATTTCATTGTCTATGTACATGTACCTTGCAAAATGACAATTAAATTGAATGTAATCTAATCTAATTTCCTCTAATGCACAAATTGGTTGATACTGGCACAACAACTGAGGTTCCCAAAACTGAGACCTGGGTTCTGGAGGTGCTGTGTGCACCTCCCTTTGAGCCGCTGGAGGAAGTTTCAGATATATATTTGACCCTTAAGACAAAGTTTTTCCTGCCAATGTCCTACCGTTGCAAGATTGGAGACCTCCAGTCCCTGTCTACTTTACCATCGCAAAGACATGGTCAAAGCGTTCCTCAACCAGCGTTAAAGGGTCCAAAGCATGGGCCTTCAGGGGATCCTTGGAAGACATTTGAGCTGTTGCAGGCTGGTCCTCTCCGCACACATTTGTGAGATTTTATAGCCTGGACCTGACAGGGGCACCAGAATTCAGGGTCTTTCTGCAAGAGGCAGCACCTCTGTTCCTCTGGAAACCATGGTTACGCTAATAACACTGAGATGTTCCCTCAACACTTGTTCCCTCAACCATGTAAACATGGTTTTTAGAGGAACCAATATGCTGCCTCCTGGAGCCATATTGCCTGCATCCCTGTGTACACACTTCACAATGAAAGTCTACTGCATCATTGCTGTATGCATTTATTTATGTTTACATCATTCACCAGTGACATGTAGCTCTCTGATTGGACTGATTGCACACATGCTTTAGACTGCCATCACTTTCCAATAGCATTTTGACATGGCGTCCTCTGCAAACCGTGTTCATGCTAGTAAAACTGAGATTAGTTCCTCTGTCTGTTTATGTTACCATTGCCATGCGGAAGTAAGGCTTAAAATTGACTGGGTCAAGGTTGCAGAAAGGTTGAATATATACATTTTAAAGTCAGATTAACATGTCTATTGGCATGAAACTTCTTATTAATGACAACAAAGGGCATTTTTTTCGATTGTGCTACTTTTGAATTACATTAAATTAAATTAAATCTTTAATATCTTTCTAATTGATTTAACACAGCACACAGGTATGTAAGAATTACTTTGAATATAGTTTAGATAGTGTCTTTTTTGGGAACTAGCAAAAAACAAAATGATTTTATATTTAATTGCATGCAGTCTGTCTCATTAAGGTTAGCATGTAAATGACAAATATTTTGGATCCTAAAAATCTTTCGTTATTAGAGCAAAAGTCAAATGTAAAAAGTTTCCGAACTACAGAGTTTATCTATATGTAACAGGCATGAAAATGGGATTTTTTTTATGTCAGATGTTTCTGTATAAAATTAGTTAATAACTAACTGGTGGAGTGTTGTAGTGTTAATATTAATGTAATAATGTACAAAAATGTAGCGCATTAAGTTAGCTGAGAACAGGGAAAAATAAAAAAAAAACAGGAGAAAAGAAAAGATGAAGATCTTCGCCCATACACTCTTTAGCAATATTTGGGAAGCAGGTGTTTTTCTGGAGAGAGTCCAATCACAAGGCATGTCTGAGGAATATGCCAGAACTCTAGCCAATCAAATTTAGCATGACAATCTTTCCATCTTCTAATTGGGCACCTGTGTTCTTTTTCGACCACTATTGAATCAGTTTTATGAACATAGTGATGTGAGCTACTTTTTAGTTGTCTGCAAACAAGGTGGTCTTAAAAAAAATAGGGACTCAATTTAAAAATAAAAGCTGAGGCATGAAGGTTTGCAGCAGTTTCTTTATTGTAAATGCATTGTTTGTACGTAAAAAGAGTATAAAATGTAAAATATTGCACAATATAAATCAATTGCACTTTTTCAAAGGTAAAGCAATGCATCTGTGTCTTGTTATGCTACACTTACAGCTAGTCCACACTCTGCAATTTAACTGTAATTCTAAACTATTGTGGATGAATTATAAAAAATATAGGGTTTTACTTGAAGGGTAGATATCAAGTGATTGGTTTCTAACAATATACTGCATTTAGCATTGAAGTAGATGTAGGCCAGGGGTCGGCAACCCGCGGCTCCGGAGCCGCATGTGGCTCTATCTCTCTGTGGCTTAGAAAAAAAATAAAAATAATAAATAAAACCAGTTTTTTTAAATTTATATTTTATTTTAGTTCACCTTTTAAATAATTCTGAATTTGATGACTATGGTAATCTTGTATTTTTAAATTATTTGTCGCTCAAAATATGCGTCACCCCCCCCCCCACCCTCACTTTATGCGGCACGCAAAACCTGGAATGCCAATTATAACCATTATATGAACATTAAACAGTCCCACATTTGAAGTTCAAACAACCAGAATAAGAACACTACTACTACTACTAACAATAATACGCAAGTATTATAATCACTGTAATTTTTACTTAAAAAAGTAATTAATTGCATTTCATTTTTTTTTTTTCCAATTTAAATAAGCTTGCTTTCAATATAACAAAAACAAATATGTTTTGTGTAACTGTTCATATTTATTTTTTTTTTTATCAGAAAAACCTGAACATTCACAGCTTTCATTTCATGCATTCAGCAAGAGCACATATGCAATTATAATAATCAGTGCGAGCAAGAACTAAACGCTCACTGTTTTAATGCATTGAGTCATGAGCAAAACGCTTAATGTGTAATTAAATGCATTGGGTTCTTATTCTGGACTCATACGCTTGTCAGTACATAGTGCAGTTTATTAATAATGTGTTCAGTGAGTTAGGTGTTTTAAAAACACTGTTCTAATGCATTAAGTGTTTTTTATGTTGTAGCGCGTCCCATTGCAGCGAGTCAGCTGGACAACTCTAATCCTTCTCTAGAACAACCCCCCCGCGTGTTAAAGGTTGCCGACCCCTGTTGTAGGCTATGTAATGGCTTAAATGGCTTGTTGAATTTTTAAGTAGCTAATACAAAGCTGACAAGTTATAACTGCTGAAATTCATTCATTCTTTTTCTATACCCGCTTATTCCCTAATTCAGGGTCACGGGAAGCTGCTGGAGCCTATCCCAGCCTTCTCTGAAAGGGCGAAAGGCAGGAGGGGTACAACCTAGACATGTCACCAGTCCACCAAGGGCCACACACACACCCTCACACTCACACTCACTCCTTTAGACCAATCACCATCAACCTAACATACATGACTGTGGGAGGAAACCGGAGTAACCCACACAAGCAGAACATGCTCACAGAAAGACCCCTGCCCGGTAATCGAACCTGGGCCTTCTTGCTGTGAGGCAACAGTGCTAACCACTAAGCTACCATGCTGCCCCTCCTGAAAGTGAAATAATAATATATTTACATAGCCCTTTTTTGTCTGTCATTTCCTTTTTTTGTTCTCGAGAAAATTCCGGATTGTACTAGTACAATTTAAGTATTTGAAACTGACTGTAAAAACACTATGTAAATTAGCCTGGGAAAATACAAATAAAACTAGCTTTTATGTTTGGACAATCATCTTGGCCGTAATACAATAGGTGTTTAGTATGAAAGACAGGCTACTGTTTATCTTGATCTCATAGAATATTAAAAAACTAAGAAGAACTTAAATTCTTCCTCACATCCAAAACCGTAACATCTAAATATCAACATAATTATTAACATAAAAAGAGGACATATGAAGTTATCTATGAACTAAAGATGCATGTATAAAGCCATGTATTGTGCATGTACAGTTGTAGTCAATTATGCATTTACACATTATCTTTAAAAACAACTCAAAAATACAATATGAATAATTTCAGCAAATAAAAATCAAAAAGGAACGCTATCAGATTCAACATTCAGTATATTTTTCCCAAAGTTTGTGCTTTAATAACTAGATGTCTTATATGACCTTTCAAAATACAAACTGACAAACTTCTTGTAAAGCTTTTATTTGGGTAAAGTAGTAGCCCTAATCTCTGCTATTTAAAACGCTGGCTATCACTGCCATAATCATTAGACATAAACGTATACCAATTGTTCCAGCATATAATTGAAAATTATATGATGAAAACATATCTTTGTTAAGATTCAACATCTAATTTCAACCCCACTTCTTTAATCTCCATTAAAAATTCAATAAAATTGGACTTTGGATTTTCTTTTGGCGTTATGGTGCTTGAATGCTAGAAATAAAAGAAAGGTGAAAAACCTCAATTCAGAGAAACCACAGTCTCCAGCGCGCATGCTTCTTGGCTTCAGCCTTGGACTTGCGCTTGGGGTGGAAGTGTACACTTCATGCGTATAAGGCAGAGAAGGGTAGGGCTGGTCTACTTCTGGACATAGTCTTTTCATCAATGGCTGGAGTTTATCTTCTTGCAACTTAAAATCCAGCTCCACACTAAAAAAGAGATATACATAGATATCAGGCACTTGCACTAATACTTGTTATCAATGGTTAATTGGTTGTAAAACCAAAGGTAATTGTTACAAAATCAAATTAATCATTACAAAATCTACTAAATAGTAAAGAAATGCCAAAATGTAGTCAAATGATGCATTATTGATGCATTGACATTGATGCATTATAACAGAAGCAATTGATAGACACCCTTATCCAGGGCCACTTGGATTTATCAAATTTAGGGTATCCAATCCAGGTAGGGGTAAAGGGCCTTGTATAAGTGCCAGCAAAAGCGGACTGGTAAGCTGAAAGTTGAAATTAATACCTTTCAATCCGCAGTCCAATACCTTTATTACTGAGCTACTATTTTAATATGATGTTACTTTAATAGAAATACAAACAATATTTACAGGAATAGTAAATCATAAAGGATCATCTGTTGCATACTATACATCTATTGCAAAATTATAAAACACTGTTGCATATGCAACTAGATGTGGACAAGAGCAGTTAAAACCTGCTCCTTTTTCAATATAATTTAAATAAAAATCAATTTGCATGCATCCGTGTACGTGTAAATCCAAACCTACATCAGGATAGATATTAGTATAGTCATGATCGTTAATTACATTTATTCATTTTAGTTTAGTAGTTTATTGGTGGCAATTGTATTCACCCATGCACAAAATTCATGGTTTATTTTGTTATTATTATAGGATCGAATGGCACTGAATATTACAGCATGTGAGTATCAGACTGGCCAATGAAATTGGACGAGCAGAATTTGCATAGCCAGTCACGCCCAGGACTTCTGGGTTAAATAGACTGGTCACAAAACTGCTCATCATTTGGTTTCTTGCACCCAACTGCGACATTACGACGGCAGAAGCAGAGTCTTCTCGGTAGTTTGTTTTTGGGTGCGGTTGGCTCATCGTGTCGATGACCAACATGAGAGCTGTTTTCTCTGCAGGGGCCCTGCTCATGCAGCAACAGCGTTCATTGATGGATCATGCCCCTCTTGCGAGGCACTTTCCATCAGCAGGTTGCATGCTCAGCGGAAAGCATCGGCCTCTCTCTGCTCGGATTCTCCTACCTTTGGGTATAAGACTGCAGCAAGGATTGCCAGGGAGCATCAAGGGGAAGCGGTGGCCATGCCGGGTTCATCCCTGAAGGCTTCCCAACCTTTCCTGGCAATGTGCATGTCGGTTAGGTCTCTTGAGAAATGAGAGGGCTTCCCCAGCCGGAGCAAAGAACCCGAGGCTATGTTGGTTGCAGCATCTGAGAGTGTGCTGGACCCATTCAAGGCTAATGACTGCTAAGCAGACCCATTTGGGGGCTGGGCGTCAGTCAGAGCTTAATGCCTAAAGCAGCCAAAGCCGAAGGGCTGCAGTGCATAGTGGTACTTCGAGTGTGTTTATGCGGGAGCCACTGGTGAATGTCTGGAAGCTTGGGGAAGCCTTTCCAGTGCCTTCCAGTGGCTCCTCAGGACCATTCAGCTCAGCGGTATTCTCTAGACTTTCGTCCGAGGTGAGAGTGATGCTGTTCTGCATTCAGAAGTTGCGTCCCTTCTCTGGAAGGACACAATTAAGTCTGGCCCCCGAGCCGGGATGAAGCATGAGTTTTACAGCCCCTTTTTTATTGTGCCCAAGAAAGGTTGGGCAGGCCTATCCTAGATTTGAGGAGGCTGAACCAGGCCACTCACAGTCTCCTGTTCAAGATGCTAACTCTGACAGGCATATGCTGACGTGCATAAAGCTCCAGGACTGCATTTCGCCTTAAAAGAACATCAGTACAAGGTCCTCCCCTTTGGGCTGTCCCTGCCTCTGTGTGTATTTACAAAGCTTGTTAAAGCCGTCTTAGCCCCCCTTCGGGAGGCAGATGTGTGCATCCTCAACTATCTCGATGATTGGCTAATTCTAGCTCAATCTCAGGAGGCTGTGGTTGCACACTGGTGCTCCATCACCTTGCCCAGTTGGGGCTTTAGGTCAAATAGAAAAAGAGCAAACTCTTCCCCGTGCAGAGTGTCTCTTTTCTCGGTATCCACCTGGACTTGATCACGATGACGGCTCGGCTCTTTTCCAAAAGGGCCCAGGCAGTGCTAAAATGTGTGAACTCCATCAAGCTTAGCATGGCAATCCCTTGCAAACACTCCCAGAGGATCCTATGGCATTTTTCATCTTTATCTGCAGTGGTTCCGTTAGGCCTGATGCACATGAGACTGCTTATAGGCAGTGTGGTTGGCCGTGAAGAGGTTTCGGCCCATGATTTAGGGTAAGCATGTGTTGGTCTGTTCGGACAACACTGCGACGGGGACATACATCAACCATCAGGGCGGTGAATGCTCCTAACGCATGTCACAGGTTGCATGCCATCTTCTGCTGTGAGGCCAGCACAGGCTCAGGTTTGTACATGCGACTCACTTCCCAGGCGACCTAAGACACACTCTCACAACAGAGGTCGCTCGGAGGTGAGTAGAGGCTCCATCCGCAGACAGTACAGCTGATTTGGAAATCGATTTGGCTAAGCACAGATTGGATCTGTTCACCTCGGCAGAATCAACTTATTGCCAGTTGTGGTTTTCCCTGACCGTGGCCCCCCTCGGCACAGATGCACTGGCACAGAGTGGCCCAAAGAAGTGCGCAAGCGCCCTTTTCCCACAGTGAGCCTTATCGCACAGGTTCTGTGCAAGGTCAGGGACAACCGGGAGCAGCTGCTGCTTGTGGCGCCCTACTGGCTTAACAAGGCCTGGTCCTCAAAGCTGGTCCTCTTGGCAGTGACTCCTCCATGGCTGAATTCTCTAAGGAGGAACCCTGTCTACCAGGGAAGGGGCACAATCTGGCACCTACGCCCAGATCTCTGGACCCTTCATGTGTGGTCTCTGGATGGAACCAGGGGGATCTAAGATATACCCTAAAGTGGCGTGTGTTAGTTGACTGGTGTACCTCCCACAGGTAGGACCCTCAGAAATGCGGTATTGGGTCACTACTCTCCTTCCTTCAAGCAGGGTGCAATAGACATCTTTCCACCGCCACCATTAAGGTGTATTTGGCTGCCATTTTGGCATACCATGACACCTTAGGGGGGAGATCAGTGGGGGAGACACGATATGGTGGTCAGGTTCCTCGAAGGCTGCAGGAGGATGCGCCCTCCAGCACCACTCCTTGTCCCCTTTCGGAATCTCTCTGTGCTCCTACAGACCTTACACAGAGACTCGTTTGAACCATTTGCAGGCTGTGGAACTTAGAGACCTCTCCTTAAAGACGGCTCTCCTGATGGCACTCACCTTGATTAGGAGGGTAGGGTACCTCCACGCCCTCTCTGTTGATGAGGATAGGTACCCAAGGTACCCACCACTCACTTCAGGGATTAGGTGGTGACCTTGCTGGTTATTTCCTCTTAGCAGGAGAATTCTGACCTGCTCTTGTTGTGTCCGGTATGGGCCCTCTGGGTGTACCTAGACCGCATCCAGAGGTTCAGACACTCTGGTTAGCTCTTTGTCTGCTATGGAGGACAGCGGAAGGGGAACGCCATCTCCAAACAGAGGATCTCCAACTGGCTAGTGGAAGCAGTCTTCGTGGTTTACTATGCCAGGGACTTACCTTGCCCCCTGGGGGTAAGATCTCACTCCTCTAGGGGGATAGACACTGCATCAGCCCTGGCGAATAGGGCCCCACTAGCAGACATATGCAGGGCTGCAGGTTCGGCTACTTCTAACACATTTGCCAGGTTCTACAAACTGCAAATGGAACCTGTCTTGTTTGGTGTCCGTGACTCTGGGGAAGGGTAGGGAGTAGAACTTGTCCCTAGCGTTCCTCCTTTGCTCTTTTTTCCATCAAACAGCACAATCCACCTTCAGCCAATCCAGCAGAGGAACCAGCTGGGGGAGAGCAGCTGGGGTTGTGCTTCACATGTAGTGGCTCCTAATGCAGCCCTGTGTATGTATCTCTTCTGTGGAACAGACTTCTGGTGCATTGTTCCCCATCTCCGTAAGTAGAAACAATGTGTGTCCCCGGGTCTGGCTCTTCTTGTGCGGAGCCCACCCCGGGGCCTTTTCCTATGTTATACTGCTTCTTTTTTGTAAGTCCTAGGTGATTCTTCACATACTACCCCCATATGGCAGGATGTGATTTCGGGAGGGGCCTGGTCCCAGTGTGGTGGGACACCCAGCAGTGAATAAGAACTGGAAGGTTACTATCTGAAAAGCATTTGCTTGGGAATCTTGCCTTCCCTATATTGTCCTCCTTGTGCCAGGAGATGATGTGCACCTGCACACTGGTGGGTCATGAGGTTGAATAAGGCTGCGCTTCGACACACTGGTTCCTGTTGGCCCTTACATTTGGTAGACCCCTGACATGGGCCGGTGCAGTGGCGTGTTGTATAGGACCTCAAGTGTCGTCACTCGACACAATTTCGAAGTCAATGACAGATGGGGAACACGTATGATAACCCTCATTCCATTATGGAGGAAAAGGAGACGTTGTGTCCCTCATGCCACTGCACCAGACCGTCCCAGAGGAGTCGTCTTCGGCTCCTTAGGCAGAACGATAAGCAGTTTTGCGACCAGTCTGTTTATACCCAGAAGTCCGGAGCGTGACCAGCTATGCAAATTCTACTCATTCAATTTCGTTAGCCTTTTCAAAATACATTCATTCATTCATTTTCTCCTGCTTATACGGGTTCGGGTCGCGGGGGCAGCAGTCTAAGCAATGATGCCCAGACTTCCCTTTCCCTGGCCACTTCCTCCAGCTCTTCCGGGGGGATTCCAAGGCGTTCCCAGGTCAGCCAAGAGACAGTCCCTCCAGCGTGTCCTGGGTCTTTCCTGAGGCCTCTTTCTGGTGGGGCATGTGATGTGAGGTGAGATGCCCAAGCCACCTCAACTGGCCCCTTTCGATGTGGAGGAGCAGCAGCTCTACTCCTAGCTCCTCACCCTATCTCTAAGGGAGCGCCCCGCCACCCTGGCCACCCCGCCACCCTGACCGCATTACTGCGGCTGCTGTACTGATCCGTCTGTCAATCTCACTCTCCATCTTTCCCTCACTCGTGAACAAGACCCCAAGATACTTAAACTCCTCCACTTGAGGTAGGAACTCCCCTCCAACCTGGAGGGGACAAGCCACCTTTTTCCAGTCGAGAACCATGGCCACGGATTTGGAGGTGCTGATCCTCATCCCAGCCGCTTCGCACTCGGCTGCAAACCACCCCAATGCATGCTGTAAGTCCTGGCTTGAAGGAGCCAACAAGACAACATCATCCGCAAAAAGCAGAGATGAAATCATGTTGCCCCCAAACCGGACTCCCTCCAGCCCCTGGCTGCGTCTAGAAATTCTGTCCATAAATGTAATGAACAGAACAGCAGACAAAGTACAGCCCTGTCAGAGTCCAACATGCACCGGGAACAGGTCTGACTTACTGCCGGCAATGCGAACCAAGCTCCTTTTCCGGTCATACAGAAACCGAAATGCCCTTAACAGGGGGCCACAGACCCCATACTCCCAGAGCACCTCCCACAGAATGCCATGAGGGACACGGTCGAATGCCTTCTCCAAGTCCACAAAACACATGTGGACTGGTTGGGCAAACTCCAACCCTCAAGCACTCTATGGGAGGTATAGAGCTGGTTCAGTGTTCCATGACTAGGACGAAAACCGCACTGTTCCTCCTGAATCTGAGGTTTGACTAACAGCCGGACTCTCCTTTCCAGTATCCTGGAATAGACTTTCCCGGGAAGGCTGAGGAGTGTGATCCCCCAATAGTTGGAACACACCCTCCAGCCCCCCCCTTCTTGAAAAGAGGGACCACCACCCCGGTTGCCCAATCCAGAGGCACTGTTCCCGATTGCCACGCAATGTTGCAGAGGCGTGTCAACTATGACAGCCCCACAACGTCCAGGGACTTGAGGTACTCAGGGCGAATCTCATCCACCCCCGGTGCCTTGCCACCGAGGAGCTGCTGAACTACCTCAGTGACTTCAGCTTGGGTGACCTCGGCCTCTGCTTCCTCTGCGGAAGGTGTGCCAGAGGGATTGAGGAGATCCTCGAAGTATTCCTTCCACGGTCCGACAATATCCCCAGTCGAGGTTAGCAACTCCCCACCTCCACTGTAAACAGTGTTGGCCGGTAACTGCCTGCCTCTTCTGAGGCGCCGAACGGTCTGCCAGAATTTCCCAGAGGCCAATCGATATTCCTTCTCCATGACCTCACCGAACTCCTCCCAAACCCGAGTTTTTGCTTCCACAACCACCCTGGCTGCTGCTCGCTTGGCCTGCCGGTGCTCATCAGCTGCCTCAGGGGTCCCACAAACTAGCCAGGCTCGATAGGACTCCTTCTTTAGCTTGACAGCTTCCCTTACTTCCGGTGTCCACCACTGGATTCGGGGATTGCCGCCACGACTGGCACCAGAGACCTTACAGCCACAGCTCCGGATGCCGCATCATGTGTTAGCAGCCAAATGTTCTAGAACGTATACCAGTACTAAGCAGTTAAACAGTGGGATGGTCTAAACAGTGGATTTTTTTCAGCATGTGCTTTTAAAGCTGAGTCGATGATGATGGCTACTAACAAAAAAAAACAATTTTGGTGAATGTGCTGTGACTATGTGCATTATGTGGTCAAACAGTTTTGATTATCTAGACAATTTATGCAGTTTACTAATGGAGACCCGGAATTTGTAGGATTGAAAATTAACTTCTGCTTCCCTGTGCTAAATATACTATATATACTACTAAATATACTATATATACTATCCTATATATACTACTAATATACTTAATATATATTAACAAAAGCCTTTTTGGCAGAGGGCATGGGGTGTTATCAAAGCTTTAAGCCAACATGTGTATACATTGGGGGTCTGCTAAGTGTTATACCTTTTTTTGTATTTGAAAAAAAAAAGTTTAAAAAAGTGTTTAAGTTTGAATAACATGAAAACAAAAAGATTTTCAAATTACATAAACCAATATTTTATTCACAAGAGAACATAGATAACATAAATATAGTACTTTATACCTTCCATGTGACGTCTATTTCAGGGAAGGTCCTATGTATTTTAGCAGGACAAGGAAAAATCACATTCCGCAGCTATTAAATAAACAGTATGCCAAAGACGACCACAAACTTTAACTGCTGGAAACCTGTATCAGGCAAGAATGGGACGAAATTCCAACACCAAAACTCTAGAAACGTATAACCTCAATGCCCAGATGTCTTCAAACTGAAAAGAAGAGAAGATACTACAGCATGGTAGACATGTCCTATCCCAAGTAGTTTGAGACCTGTAGCAGGCATCAAATTTGAAATGATCTCAATTTGTACGTAATATTTCTCAGTTTAAACATTTATGTTCAGTGATACCAAAGGGGGGATTTATAGGGATAAATATTATCAACAACTTAATTTTCTTGTCCCAAACATAATTTGAGTAACAAAAGGGTCATTTGGCATTCCTAAAGCCACTGTGGTGCTGATAGCGATCAAAGCCTGTAGGCCAACATGTGTATACAGCGGGGTTCTAACACCTTTTGCAAAGTGAGTGAAGCTGTAATCTGCCAATAAGTCAGTTTAAATGTCTTACATTCAGTTTTAAGTCATCTGGGGACTCGAGTATCAATGCTGCGTACGCACAAAAACTTTGAGTATGTAAGCTTTCACGCACACGGTCAGATTTACTAACAGTGAAATTACCAGCCAAACATTAAAGCGCAATTTGCAGCAATAGCTAGTTTTCCTAATGTAATCATAGCAATCAACTGCACACACATTGCTATAAAGGCGCTATCTGAAGAAGAATTTGCATACGTGAATCGAAAACATTTCCATTAAATAAATGTACGAATAATATGTAAGGTGGCCTGGGTCAACCCATAATTCACATACATAATTTTTGTGCATTTAATTATTCAACTGCCTATCAGGAGACCACAGTTATCCACTAAAGATGTGGCTGTTAAACCCCCTCACCAACCCACAAACTGACTGAGAGCTCAGATACAATGATGCCCATTCTTCGCACTTGGTCATTGTAGAGCGGGGCGATTGGGTAGCTGAAATGCCGTGGCGCTGCCCGGATAGGGCCAGGGGGATGCTTCTATACCAGGGCTGGTTCTGCCTTCTTCAGAGGCACTTCATCCTGATAAAAGTAATCATCTACACTGGGGAAGCCTTTTATATTTCTCCAGTTTTCTCGAGGTCACTTTAAACCAAACACAGTGTCCCAGTCAAAACAAACGAGAAAAGGTTCAGAGACGGAGGGAAAGGAGAAAGGTTTTAAAACATAGCCTCAGCAAAAACCGTCTCAAACCATAGTCTCAACTGTCTCAGGTGACCAAGCACTAGGTTCTCTTTGTTCGCACAACTGATTCTATGACTGTGCCAGTATAAGCCAGTCATCAAGATAGTTTGAGAATGCAAAGGCTATGTTTCCCTCATGAGCACAAGGGCCATCTTCACAACTTTGTTGTGAAGAACGGACAGCCCAAAGGGGAGGACTTTGTACTGCTAGGCCTGAGAATCAGGACATAAGGAACGCATCACTCAGGTCAAGCTCATGGATGGATGCATTCAAAAACTGTGCTAAAGGCTCTCAAAGTAATGTTTGGAAGTGTGTCTGTTGTAAAAACACTTTGCCCACTGCTGCCTGATTGTGACGATAAGTAGGTTGAGAGTTGGTAATGGGGGGTCCTTGACAGACCACTGATCACGTTGCCCTCTTGGACCCAGAGATAAGTAGAAAACCTTTTGTGAAAAAGGGCCAGTTATTACTTGCCAACAGGTTGGTGGGAACTTAAGCAGGCTGGGAGGCCTACCTGTGACGGTGTCTCATCAGCACCATCTGGGTAGAGGCTGCTGCAAAGCAGCACAGAGCCAGATCCTGGGACACTGGGAAATTCAGGAAACAAACATTGTCTGCATCCCTCATGTAATCAGGCAGCAGCCATCACAAGGTCGACCACAGCATACTTGACCCAGGGACTGTGCTGTGCTCCTTCAGAACCACTGGTTATGACCACCCTTCAAACAGGTCCTACAAGGTTGTTACCTGATCAACCTGCAGCAAATAGCATGCAGGGCAGCCTCTTGGCAGGTTCTGCAAGCACTGCCAGTTTACACTGGACAAGTACCTTCCAGCTTGTGAATGGAGACGCAGTTTGCCAGTTGGTTGAAGCAGCCTAAGAACATGACCAAGAGCTGGTTAGCTCTTTATGCACTTTTGCGAAGAAAGGCACTAGGGTAGAATGCACTAGGGTAGAATGCCCTATCTGCCCAGAGAAACCATTCCTCAAACATCTTTGTTTCGGGACCTCCACTCGGGCCCAGCACCCTTGGTGGCCTGGGAGAGCATAGCCATCATCTCTACGTCGAAATTCAGACATTACTACCCGGTAGGAGACAATGTCCAATAAAGTGGCCAACATCTCATTGTCAGAGCAAGTCTTAAACGATTAATTTTGTCAGGAAGTAAGCTAGACCTAGGCATTAAAACTCCACAATTGGAACATGACAGGCCACCTAAGTATGCTTAATGCCCAGCTACATGAGGCAATGATTGTAACCATTAGCACAAGGTAATGTTCGCATCTGAAAATGCATGGGTGGAACAACATCTTTAACAAGACCTTCTCTTTTACTTTTAGCTAACCACCGCTTTAGCTGATACACACTACAACAACATACTTACAAAGTGGAAACAGGTAAAAGGAATTTAGATACCTCTTCTTGATAGTTTATCTCTTGAATCCAGATTAGCCTACCCTGTTTTACTGTCATAAATATTAAACAATATATATGATGAACAATAGTGTTTTTCTATTAAGCCACTGCTTATGTGTTGGCATAAACCATGATTGGTACATAGAGTTTGATTGAGATTGATTGTGTGGTGTTTACTCTGCACCCCGCTAGTAATCTGGAGTATAAAATATTTGTATCTCAGTAGGTAACATTGAGAAACATATTTTTCTGCAGGCTGAATTGTCCAGAACCATTGTGCTGCTTTGCTCTGTTTTAGGACATTATCAGTTCTCAACACATTTTGTTCCTGCTTTGGGGTTTTGTTACTGCTGCAATTTGGCCATCTCACAAGAAGGTAATTCCTAGAGTTTGCTGAAAAAATAATAAAACAAGCATATATTTACTGTTAATAATAAAAAAATATGTGTCTGAGTGGTGTGATTGTGTGAAGAATCACTAGCAGAAGTATCCATGTTGCAAGGAATGGCTTTATTAAAGTTCAGCAGATAATCTAAAATCGTCGTCACAGAACAGGCGGTAGTCGGTACACAGTAATCCAAAATAACCCTAGCAAACAAATCAAAAGTGCTAGACAGACAATTGTAAATGTGAACCAGGCAGAGATCAGAAACCGTGAAGACATGCAAGAAAACAGAACGCTTGGTATGTAGCATAGCTAAACAATACTACACAACATGTGCTTAGAAAAGGCTAGCTTATAAAGCTAAACAGGAAGTCAAAACGTGAGTGTGCAGAAAAGTCAATATTCAGGCCATGGCGCCCTTACAGTACCCCTCTATCTACAAACGCCTCCTGCCTCCAGTGGAGCTGGGCCAGGGTGAGCAATGTGGAAATTCCTTGCCAGAGTGGGATCACAGGCTATGACCCATGATCGCTCCTCCGGTCTATATCCCTCTCAGTCTACAAGATATTCTAGGAGACTCCCTCGTTGTCTTGAATCCAGAACCTCTTTATATATAAATATGTCAGAGCTCCTTCTACTTCAATTGGTGCTGGAGGCTCTGTGGGAGGAGGTTCACTGACCATACCTGCTCGATGCGGGAGACACATGAAATAAAGGGGAGATGTAAAATGATGGAGGCAGCTCTAGCCTGTAAGGAACAGAATTAATTTGTCGTATTATCTTAAATGGTTCAAAATATTTAGGGCCCAACTTCTTACTGGGTAACCTGAGTCCCAAGTCTCTTGTCGAGAGACATACCAGCTGCCCCCGCTGGTAGTCCAAGTGCGGCCTGCGTCGTCAGTTGGCCTGGATTGATCTAATGGCTTTTTGAAGCTGAACACAGGCACTTTCCCAGACCTGGGCACTGCGCTGCATCCAGTCTTAAACTGTAGGGACACTGGATGGGTCTCCTGACCATTGAAACATGGGCGGTTGATATCCAAGAACGCATTGGAAGGAAGTGAGTCCCGTCGAAGTTTTGGGCGTATTCTGCAAAACAGGTTTTTGACCATCTGTGTGGATTGTCCCGGTTTCCTTTTGGATTGTTAATGTTAATAAACTTCCCTGCCTTTGCAGCCACCTCATCTCCTAATATCTAACAACATGTGATACTAATTAAATAATTATTTTAGTACAGTAAAATGAGTAAAATAGATCAGAACATATGGTGTGATATACACACCAGTACACTATTATAGTAATAAGAGGCATTGCATATTGGAATAAAACATTATTATTAGTTATTTAAAGATTAAATAAACATTTACTGCAACTAAATGTAAAAGGAGCTCCCTTCTTTATATTAGTGTTGTGGAACATCTACCATGTTATAACAGCGATAAACAATTGCTTCTTCACCAGTTTCTATTTCCTCTGTACAGCTAAGAAGCAAATTGGAGCAATCAGGCATCCTCTTTTTCTTTTTTACTTTTTTAGATTGTTTCAGTGAGTCAGCAGGGCTCATTAGGCTTCACTACATTCCAGCGTTCGAACCATTGCTGGCTTCAAGCTGTGCACACACTTTCTTCTGTCTTTATCTCTTTTACTAACAGCTTCACAGACTAAAGCTAATCAAACAGCAACAAGGAGACTCTACAGCTGAAGGAATTGATCTTTACCCACATAAACACTGGATTGTTTCACGTCATGCCACTGCTATAAATTCCTCAATGGAAACAGACTTGTGTGACTTGTAATGCAAAACACGGCTCATATAAGAAACAGGAAAAAAATCTGTCACAAATTTAATAACTGACGCTGACAAAAAAAGGCGAAATGTGACATGCATTAAAAACGTTTTATGTAAACAATGTTCAAATTGGAAAATTGGAATCTAAAAATGCATATTTTTTCTTTAAATGTAAGTTGCTAGAAACAGCGCAACATGTGAAGTCAATGGGCACCAAACCCAATAATTATTGTACCTGCATTCATGCTTGATGCTATGAAGGATAAATTCGTATTACTATTCTTTATATATGATGGCTTTCTTGAAATAAAATTTTCTTACCTAAGGTAAAGCTTTACCTTTTAAAAATTTGATTAAACAATGTAAAGTAATATAATTATAGTTTAACTTTATCATAACTGCATGCTATAAATCATTAGTTAATAGTTAAATAATTCTGTATAATGCATTGTTTCTACATTAATATACATTAGTAAACAGTTTATAAATACAGCTATAAATGCTAAATTCTTGAATAACTTTTGAATGACTTTTGTCAGAGTTATCCATGTTAAAACACTGCTGATCCTTGCAACGATTTCCTCCGCCTTCCCACCTCCAGAGGGCACCGTCTCCTGAGTACTAGTTTCCTGTTTGGCTAGCCATAAAAGCTAGCCTATTGTTTTGGCTCATTGCGAAGTATTGTTTTGCTATGCTAACATACCAAGCCTTTAAGCCTACGTCATGTTCTCTGCTTTAATGATTACGATCTCTGCCTGGTTTTGGATTTGGATTTTACTATTGCGTTTCAGATTTGTTTGTGTTTTGGAATACTGTGTGTAAACTTTGTCTGTTATTTGATTTTGAACTTTAATAAAGCCTTTTTTTCTGCACAATGGATTACCACTCTATCTTCTTCATCACAATTTTATTTGGTTTGATTGTTTTATTGTTATTATTTGACATAAAAAATTTAATTTGTTTGAGATTATAATACTACTAATATAGTAATCTTTGTAGGTATAAAGAAATAAAATTTTCTATGATGTTGCAGAGGTTTATTTTTTATTTTATATATAATTATTTTATATACATTTATATGTACAGTTTCATTTCTTTTCCATTTTAAATGGAATTTAATATTTCTATGTTCTGAGCCTTTAAATCTTACTTGTAAAAGCTTTAAAAGGCATAATTTACTTTAGATGAGCTCACAAAAAAAGTTAACTGACTATTCGTAAATGCTTTATAACTACCTGAAATAATCATGAATTACAGCAGGAATATGTGTTAATAAAGCATTTATTAACACACTACGTAACTGTCACTAAATGTCTGAATAATAAGATGTATAAATGTGCATTTAATAGTTAATTCATTTATTCACTTTCTAAATGATCTCATGAACTGGTTTAAATACTGTAATACTTGGTTTAATAATGATAAAATGATCCTTAAAAAAATATAATTATTAATCATATTGAATACATGGTTATAAATCAAGAATAAAGCATTCATAGCTGTATTTAGAAAGTGCATATTTATGTCTATTAATGTAGGAACAATACTTTATAAATGATTATTTAACTATTTACTAATGCTTAACTAATGATTTATAGCATGCATGTATTTTACTGTTACTAAATACTGCACTACATACACACACATACAAGTAGACTAAAAAACAAAAATACAAGCACAGTCACTTTATAATGCTATAAGGCTATTTGCACAATACTGTTAATTTGCACATTCCATGTCTTACCTCATTTTATGATCTGGTTGGCGCTATTGAATATTCTGTCCAGCATTATGTTATGTTCTGTTCTCTACTGTCTAATTTGCACTGTCTTTGTAATGTTTTATTGTTTATTGCACTGTCTGTTTCTGCACTGTCTGGTTGCACACATGCACTTTATGTCTATTCTGTTCAGTGGCTCTTTGTTGTTTTGTAAATTCTATGTTTTGTGTAGCACCAGGGGTCCTGGGGAAACGTTATCTCATTTCACTGTGTACTGCGTCTGCTATATATGGCTGAAATGACAATAAAGCTCCTTGAACTTGAACTTGTAATGCCTAATTTATTAATGATGAAATTATCTTTTAATAAAATATAAAAAATATTATTATTAAGCATATTAAATACATGTTTTATAAATCAAGAATAAAAGCATTTATAGCTGTATTTATAACATATTTACTAATGTTTATTAATGTATAATCAATTCTTTATAAATAATTACCTATTTACTAATGCTTAACTAATGATTTATAAATTTTATAGCATGTTGTTATTATAAAAGGTTACCTATGTTTACAAGATCTCTTTGATTATCAGCATCATCCATGTCAGCCCCAAAACTCCAATCTACAGTGAGAAGGATTTTTTCCCAATCTGCCCAGAAGTGGGCACCCCAGGAAATTAACCTCAAGGTCAAATCCTGAAACAATTAGATAAATTGCTAAAACCTTGAAGCAACAGTACATCTCAAACTGTCTCAGTTTGTTAAATTTGTAAGTTTATAACACATTATACACTTTAAAAAAATATTAAACAATATAGTTTGTTTGAAAGAGTTTTTTTAAAAGAAAAAAGACTCTTTTAAAAACACGACATCATTGTTTAGTTGAATCTAGACAATTACGTGAGATTCACGTTTTGAGGAATATTGGTTAGACGAAGAAGCTTAAAGTGTAAATATTTTTTAAAAAACCTTTACCTTGCTTTACAAAAAATGATCCCAAGCACACCAGCAAAAAATACAACATAAAAGAATTTGTCAAAATCCAGATCTCAAATGTATCCAGATCTTGTCCCAAGGTATGCGGACACCTGACATGTTTTGGGTATCTCAAGATTAGTCAATTTTACTGTTTTAATAACCTTTACTTCTCTAGCTTTTCACTTCATTTTAAAGCAATATTGAGGAAAATTGTGTTATTTTTATTCAGCCATTCACAGCAAAAAAAAAAGCAGTAGTGAGGATAATAAGAAAAATGTATAGTTTATTTTTGTAATAACATACTACCACTAAAGGCAGATCGCTGTTTTTTTTAACACCAAGCCCTAGATTAACATTGACCTGTAACAGCTGCTAAATAAGGAAAAAGAACCTGGAGAAAATCTGAGATTTGAGCAAAGAAATAAGGAATAAAGCTATAAGTAAACTGGGAATCATCCAAGAAACATGAGAGATATGTGGACTGATATAAAGCAAACCATTGGATTTCTATAGATTCAGCTTTTGGGCCACTAGCACTTTCATAACTCCCCTCCATAACCCCTGTAAGTAAAAAAACAGTGGTACACACCTTTTATACCCAAACCAATTCCTACTCCCAGACTGTCACTGAAGACGATTCGAAAGCCTGCTATAGCAAAGGTGCAGTAACTGATGGCAATATATTCCTGAAAATAAGGCATCTGTCAGCTTTGTGGAATTTTGCTTTGTTTCTATCACTAAATAAATACCATCCAGTGGCACGTGCTAGGGAAATTGTCGTTGAGGTATCTTGGAAAGCACTCACTCTCTTTAGTTTGCTCGCCAACCAGGGTTACCAGCTAGAAGTGTAAATTATCAGTACCTAACAGCTTCAGTGAGTATAAATAGGCTTTTTTGTGAGAATTTTGTTCTTAATATATTCCTTTGTTGAAGGATAAACTGTAGCAATGCAGGTAAACAGAGTTACCATGTTCTAGATTAGAACAGGCCCATGTCTGAAAAGCTGGTGAGTAGCATAAGAGAACTGTGGAGTGGAGTAAGAAACAACCAACTCAACATGAGCAAGCCCTGGAATTTGGTGTAAGACTATACAAGGTTGTTCTTTATGGGAAGGATATAATGGTGGTCAGAACTTAATATAAATATCTTCGAGTCTACCTCAACAACACCCTGGATTGGTTTTAAGGATTTCTGGACTTAAATTCCTGAAAGAACTATAAGCTGTTTGGAGCAGGCAATACAGAGAAGCTAATTCAAGTAATCTGAAATACTGGCTCTGTTCCAGGATACAAACTGGACACTCCGAATGTGATAAAGAAAAGTCAGCTGGTGGACAGTATTAAGGGGTTAGACACTAGCATAGCAGTTTACTTTGCTGTGAAACAAAAGTTCAGGTAGTTTGGATACATAGTTCTACTGGATATTCTCACACACAATTTAAAAACTTATTTATGACACTTTTTTACAGAAACAGGAAAACTGTAAGATATGATTCCTGTAAGATATTCTAATGCAAAGCGAAACCCTTTAGTTGTGGTTCTAATTCCTAGACTAATGTTCCTGATCTAGTTTTGTTTCCTACACCACTCCACAGTTCTCCTATGCCACTCACCAGCTTTTTTAGACATTGTGTGTTTTTAGTGATTTAAATCCTAACACACTGCTTTTTACATGTAAATTTTCTGAACTGTTATATTACGAAACTAATAAAAATCAGCTGCAAGAAATGGAAAGCCAATTCACTGGGGGGGTTTATTCAAACATGAATGTGTTTATCCAAACATAAGAAAAAATTGTACAAAGAAGTTGTGTATTAACTGACTGCTACAACAAATGCAAAAAAAAATTTCTACACCAATGCATTTTCATTGGCATCTTAGGTGAGTTGGACTATCATTTTTTAAGATCAAAGGAAACCTTACATACACAACAGCTTTATTGGTTTAAGAGTCTAAATACAGTAAATGCGTGAATAAGTGCATTCACATGGTTGCATTTCTAAATAGATATCCAACTGTTAGCGTGCTGATATAGCATATATGTGTGCTTGTTGGTAAATTGTGACAGCGGTGAACCATAACAACCTTGTTTTGAATGACAAAATAGCCCTATTACATTATGACTGTAATTTTCATAACAGTGATTTTCACATTTCCATGCTTTCTCATTCTCTACTATAGGCATACACATTCATCTTACATCTTATAGGTCATTCTGTGATTGTATAATAATGGAATCCAACTTTTTTGCAGAAAGCATGCTCTTTGGCTTTGTGTTACATGTATAGACATTATAGGATGAACAGAGAGGAAGGAGGCCACTCTGTTTTGTTTTGGTTTTTTATTTTGTTATATTTTATTACCTTCTAATTGTTAAAAAAGAAGCTGTTCAAGAACATTCTTACATATTTTTGTTTGTTTGCTTTCAGGATTCTTTACTTCCCTAACACACAGATCGAACAATCTGTATTTAGTTTATACACTTGAACCTAATTAAAAATATAAGCAAAATAGTGTAACTGGATGAGTTGAAGCTGCTGAATTAGTACAGTACATTTTTATATATAAAGGAGACAGTATTTGTACCTGGAACAGTATTTGTAGCTGGAAGTTCAAGCCAAAAGCAAAGGCTTTAGAATATAGATTTTATTTGAGCTAAAAAACAATAAATAATGACATTGTCTTAAAAAAAAGTCTAAAACATTTGATGTAAGCTTTTGATGTGTATGTATTAAATGAATTTAATAAGTAAATACATTTTATCTGTCTGCCTTTCTGTTTTTTTTAAAGATATTTTACTAGCCTTGTCTTATGAACTACTTTTTTAAACTACTGTACTTGAAGCTGCGTTCTGCAATATGGATTCGTCCTCGTCTTCTGCCTCACACTTTGGTATAAATCCAAGTGGGATTGTTCCCTGTAGAATTCTGGTTTGACTCTTTTTACATCATTATAAAAGTGCATTAAAAACAAATGCATGTTGTGTAAACAAATGATGTTGATATTGGCCTAAAAACGTTCACAGGTTACTGTACTATTTGAATGAAAAATGTTTTTTAGATCTAGGGATAGTTGTGGATTTTTTTATCAAGAACATAAAAGTTAGGTTTGATTTTAGAGAGCTTGCATATTATAAAATACTAAAATTGAGGATTCATTTAATTTAATGCTTTATTTGTATTTTAAATTGTGTAATTTTAATTTGTGCAATTTGTGTAAAAGCATTTTACTAGCATAGTGTTGCAGTTGATGTACAGACAGGTGTTAAAATTTAAATATAACCCAGTGACTCTGTTAGAGTAATTTTACTGCCATTGTTTAAATCTTATCTACTTAGATTATTGATTAGAAAGATTAATATATGATGCCCTTTACCCTGATCCTAACCTTATTACTTTTGGGAGATGTTAATTCAACATGATAGATTGCTCCACCTCCATCATCATCTTTACAATCTTAAACAGAAGCAGCAACATCATCATCAAAGTACCAGACCGAGGGCATATCATGTGAAGAAATATTGTTCATCTTACCAGTACAATTACCAGAAGAATTACCCAAGCGGATCTTTGCCATTTATTGCATGTCTGTTAGTTTGCAAAGCATAATGGCACGATAAAAACAATGTAACTCTGCACTATACACAAACAGTTGGGTAAATTTGTTAACATTTCTCACACTGTACTAAAACTATGGTCTGTAGTACTAAATGACTTTGACAAAAACACTAATGCTACATGAAATCCACTGTTTAGCAGTGAGGGATTCTGGTAGAGTAAGCAGCTGTTAAGGCACTAAGACACTCCCCACCTAATATTGAACCTATCAGCCTTGATCATCTCCAGGCTTATAATAATCACCCCATTTAACACTCATTAACCTGTGTATTTATACTCCCTGTTCTTCTTTGTAAATATTGCTGTTCTTGTGCACAATTTGAAGTTGTGTCAACCTTATTATTGTACACTTTAAGGCTGCCCACATTTAATCCAATGTCGCTTTGGATTAAAAACAGTATAAAGCACTTTATTCATTAAAAATTCTGTCTGTAATGTTTGTGGTGTCTGTAACATAAATTCAGATGAGTTAAAAAGCATTATTTCAATTGGAACTATTTAAAAAATAAGTAAGAAGCATAAACAGAATTTCTTATGGGAAATTACAATATTTCATAAAATTATACGGTATGTTACTTTTTCGGGTTACCACAGCTTGTATTGTCTCACCTGTAGATGATGCAGGCACTATTGCGGCACGTGTCACAGTTGGCTGTATCCTGCCCAGTTCGGTATGATATTCGTCTGCCAAAAATAAGAAATAATATGTAATATATCTGATCTTGTTTTGACATTAACTTACACAAATAACAGTAGGTAATTTCATTAATAGGGTGAAATGTATTGTAACATGATTTATTGTTTTATCCAGCTCAGGGGGTGCATCCAGATTTACATTTACATTTGCAGTATTTGGCAGACGCCCTTATCCAGAGCGACTTACAATATTCCTTGTTATACAACTGAGAGCAATTGGGGGTTAAGGGCCTTGCTCAGGGGTCCAACAGTGGTGGCTTGCCAGAGCTGGGAATCGAACCCACAACCTTCGGGTTGGTAATCCAACACCTTAACCATGAGCCACCACTTCCCCAGATCACAAACACAGTGGGTCACAAAGCAGGACTACACCCCGGATAAGAAGCCAGGCTCCTTCATTTACAATATAACTCAACCCTGAAACGTTTGTAAAAGGTGTGAGGAACCTTAAGATACCAGAAACGGATGTAGGTACATTCAAAACACTGAATAAAAAGTAATATCTCAGGTTACATGCATGGGGGATCAAAGGGAATGAGATGCTATGGTGAGAGATTGTCGATATAAGAAATGTTATTGCTTCGTGCAGTTTTAAAGCAAGACATTCTTAGGCAAAGTATGGCATCACAACACAGCCTCTCATTCTCTCATTCTGCAATGAGAGATTGATGCTATGGAAAAAAAATACAGTACATGCAACACCATTCAGATAAAAGCCCATCCTGTTATAAAGCTAAATATACACTTTTGGGACAACAGCACCACAGAAAAGACTACCCTTCATATTACAAATATCTGGAAGGGGGAAACTCCTGACAATAAGGCTCCTAAAGTCGCCAACTCCTGATTCAGTAGACTTACTGTATAACGCTAGAGGCCAGGGCATATCATACCACTTATAGGCAGTAGAAACTGCTCTGGGGCGGGCGATGGACACGCAAGTGGTCCACAAACGCCACCTGTGGCTGAACGTGGCTAATATGAGGGAGGTAAAAGCGTTCTTGTTTTTTCTGATAGGATAGCTATCTGATTGTGAAAAGACCAGGTGAAAAAGCCTTTCAAAACGCATATGAGTTGGACATAAATCCGATCGCTTGAACCACTTTAGGAGGTGGTCTGGAACGCATTTCAGATAAAACTCGACAAGTAAAAATATATTTTTTTAAATTTTCTGTTTAAACCACATACATTAGCGCTTGCCTCCTCTGAAGTAAGTTGCTCACTTGTTGGGCGGGTTTTTAAAGGTTTGGCGCCCCATTCCGAAGCAGGATAGCCAGTTTTGTTCACTGAAAGAAGCCAGTATTATATTTCCCCCACTGAGCTCTCATCCACATATCTAGCCGTCTTTACGTTTAATACCACTGACAGGTATGCTGCACATACTGTAATAAACAGTGCCTCTTGGTACATAAGCAATGTTGCAGGCTTTCTCTTTTTCTTTTTGACTGTATTCACAAACCCGAATAGAGCAAAATAACAGGGGTGCCATTTCAGATCAGATTCATACACCTCTTAATACCACCATCACGTTGCAATGATACAAGACATGGTATTACAGAGAGACAATTTGCGTACTGAGGGTGAATACCATTTTTATTTAAGCAAGAAACCCAATTTTAGCAATAAACAAAATGGGTTGGGACATAAATTTCACCAAATTAGCCCTGAGTTATTGATTTTGCCTGACACTGGCAACATTTCACCTTTATTTCATAGGTGATAAGTGACTCTTAATACAATCAACACCAGTAGAAGCACATCATGTGCTGGTGTGTGTTTTCATTTTCATCCCTGAGTTATTCTTTTCAGCAACACTGTCAACCAACTACAAAACATTTGCTGAGAGTTTGGCCAGACTTTTAAGTAAATAAAATGCTAACACCCCGGCCATGGTAATGGTCAGAGAATGGTTTTGGCTGCTAAATTTCTTTTTGGATACATTTGTGGAACCTACAGTAGCAAGAAAGCCTGCCATTAGCTAATGTAGCATCCAAATAAATATCACAGAGACAGTTAAATATTGCAGCCATCTGCAAGGCATTCAAAATAAAGTCAGAATCACAATCACTAAATAAAAGAGTACAGATATTTAATATTTGAGGCTGGGGGTCAAACAGGTGAACAAGTAAAAAGGTGACACTACCAAATTTTTAATCGCTAAAACTTTCATCCTTTTATGTGCAAGTGCAAGCAATTGGTCAGCAATAAAGCTCAATAAAGATCATGCCTTAGTCTATTGCCTGCTGGGATTTTATTTGACTAAGGTAATTTGACAGTGTTTATAGTGTCCTGGGGGCATAGATGTAAGATTTATATTTAATTTAAAATAAATCTAGAAACAAAATCGGAATCGTTACATTGCTCCACCTTCTATGAACAGTTCCAGGCATTCTACAGGGCCATCCACAAGAGCGAGGCGTTGGACGTTTAGGGGAGCAGAATAGAATTCGTAAATTAGGCTAGGGTCTAAAATGCCTCTTGTTTTTACCCAAGATTGCTTCTCCGACACATAACCCTCTCAGTCAATAAGGTATTCCATGAGACCCCTCCTTCACCTGGAGTCCAGAATTTTGTTCACCTGATATGCTGGAGTCCCCTCAATTTCTATCAGAAATAGACTCAGCGTGATGAGGTTTCAAGAACAAGACATGGAAGGAGGGAGAAATATGATAAGAGGGAGGCAGTTCGAGTCGATGGGTGATAAGGTTGATCTGGCGTAATACCTTAAACGGACCCACATACTTACGGCTGAGTTTTTTACAGGGGAGTCAAAGTCTTAGATCTCTAGTTGACAACCAGACTAGTTGTCCAGGCTGGTATTCAGGATGTGGAAGTGTGTTAGAGAATTTTGTGCGTCAGCCCAGGGAATAAACTCACTCCAACGATGTAAGGCTGTCATTTATGTCTAAGCGCTTACAGAACTCCGCCCACATGCTAGAAGTGAATTTGGGACTGCGGTGGGAGACAATATCCTTAGGGATACCAAGATTTCTGAAAACATGATTAAAGAGCTAAGCGTTTGGAGGGCGTACCATGTCTCTGTAATAACACAGCCGAGGCATCCACCTAAACAATGAATGGTGAAGCAGGGTCAGGGTGCTGTAGAATGGGGGCAGATGTGAACTCACATTTCAAAGTGGAAAACGACTTAATAGCTGCTTCTGTCCATACAATATTGGAAGGGTTGCCAATGAGCAGTGACATTAGGGAAGCTGCAGTAAGGCTGTAATTTCTAATAAAGCACCTGTAAAAATGAGCAAACTCCAGAAACCTCTGAAGCTCCTTGATTGTTTTGGGGAGCGGCCAGTCAGTAACCTTGGATTGGATTTAACTGGGACAGGTAGCAAGTGATTGGGGCCCCCACAATAGTAACACAACCTGCCCTCTTGTCGATGTTGTCGTTCTTGGATGGATAGTTTACAGAATTCATAGGAGACAGCGATGCGTGTGCAGCACTTAAGGGGTTAACCTGAGGGCTGTTGGGCAATAAATTATCCACTGGTGACGGGTGGGTGAAATCGTTACAGACACGAGACTGGATTCATGAGAACGAGACTATATTTTTAGATTTTTCAAAAGAAATCCTCAATGATAAAATACAGGGAAGCTTTAATTCAACTGAAAAACACAAAATGCGTTTTGAAATAAACTTGTACTTTATGAAATGAAACCTCTATTTTAATGAATTATATGCAGTAAATAAACAACAAATAAACACTGTGCGAATTTTTTTTTCGCCACGTCCATTAGTAATTTGTGTGGTGGCAATTGTAGCAGCTACTACTTGGAAGTCAACACTGCGACATCCATATTACTTGCATTGTTTTTACAGTAGTGATGCAGATCTGTTACCAGAAGTGTCTGGTATTAACTTCTTACAATGTTTAATTATTGTCTTTGTCTTGTCTATCATTCTTTTGCCATTTCTTATCTCCAGTGGGAAACAAAAATGGCTGCATTTACACTGCACGTATCAAGTGACCTAATTCAGATTTTTTTCTTCAATGTGACAGATCTGATATGAATCATGACAGTGTAAGCAGAAAAAAGCACATTGATTCTGATATTTTCAGATCAGATTCAGGCCTCGTTCGTATGTGGTAATGAATCGGATATGAATCGAATACCTGCATAAGCGTGCGCAGTGTCAGATCAGATTTTCACCTGTGGACACCAACAGTGATATATAATAACTTACAACAATACATAATATTCATTAATTTTGTTCACTGTAACAAATGTTTGAAACCCAAATCAGAGGCAAAGGCAGTTTTAACAGTACGCAATTAAAGTTTTCTTCTGTGCCGTGAGTTGTACAGACACGCACACACACACACTAGGCTCTCTTCCTATCTCAGCCATTCAAAAGATAATACAAGATAGATAATACAATACCTGTCATAAAAAAAAAACAGATATAGTCACTACAATGGAATTAAGCATTAAGATCAGCAATGTAAATGCAGCCGACGTTGCCACACAAATGATTTAAATGTGCATCTTCTATTAAAATATTATCATGAGACCAGTCAGATCTTGCGGAATACATTGGGATCTCGTCACACCACTAATAGAAGCCATATCTTTATTGTAGACTTTTGTACGTCTGGGGCATGTTACCATTCATTTGAAGTCAAATTTTAATGCTCACATTCTGAAAAGTGCAGAAAATCCCTTCATGGCAGCTCAGCTGAGACAAACCGGAGCTTTTATGTGCCCCAGCTATTTTGTTTGCCCCTATGAACACAGCTGCTTTAAACACACCACAAGCCTGAGTAGAGGAGGTTTAGAGGGTGTCACTCTAATAATAACTGCAGAATGGTAGGAAAGCTTTCGAACATGCACACCCATACACACTGAGGGCCATACTCCTTTTAGAAGATAAAAGGCCTGTCTGATGAGGCACTACTAATTGAGGCTGTTTGAGTGGTGGAAGACCAGGCAAGGCTTTTGGGTTTTTTTAGTGAGGAATTACCTAGTACTCTACCATTTTTCAGTTTGTGTAGAGCAGGTTTTAAAGCTATTAGCTGCCCAACAAACATCCCTGATGGTCTCTTAATGCTGATGCAAATATAAGTTTAGCTAAGGTTTACTTCTAAAGTTAAGTAACCCATTGAAAATACCCAAGATCTTATGATAAACCAAGGGTGTCAAGCATATTGGCCAGGTGCTTAAATTATCCAAATGAATTATTTTGCATTGATTTAATTTGAATTTTGGAATCTACCTACAATAAAATGCTAGTTTCTATTAATTTAACTAGTGGAATAGCAAACTTTGGACTCAGTATGCCGTAGCTTTAGAACTTCATTTTTAAGCAAATTCTTATATGACAGTTCTCCTTTGATTCAAGGGCAGTTCAAGGATTTCATCATTAGGAAACCTAACCCCCTCGCTGCTGTTACTGATAACACTACTAAGTGATGAGCAGACTGATGAAAGTACAAATATAAATACAAACAATCACATGGACCAACTTTATTTCTGTTTATTACATGCTGCAGTTACAATATTTATGCAGTCATTAATGAAGCAATACTTATGAGATAAAGACAAAATCAGTGCTCATCTGAATTGCCTTAGCTTCGATGATGATTATGTAACAAGTACTCCACTGAGGCAAGACTTATTTTAGAGAACCCAAGGTGCAGTTTATTTACATGTGAACTATATACAAAAATATTAAACAAACAATGAACATGAACTAAACTTAACTAGAAACAGGGAAGGGAACATAGCATAAACAAAAGCATGAACAGAATCTTACCGCAGTGGTACACACACAAACACAAACAATAATCAACCAACCTCCGGCACTGTGGTTAAGTCAGACACGCTTTGTGAAAACTTGGTAAATCTAGCCGCACTAACGCAGAAATCATTTTAAGAGGTCCAACAATGTACATATATAATATTTAATAGATATGACAAAGTCTGCATAATAAGATGGTCATTAAAAAGTGTTTTCAAATTATTAGTTGATCAAACCAACTCGGATCACTTTAGGAGGATCTACTCTATGGTCCTACTAAATATCAATAATACTTTTTCTGTGGATTTTTTAAAATTATTTATCTAATTCATTAAAATTCACCATATTTGTCAAAGTAATTAAGCCATGAACTGCTTTTAAACATTATATAAAAGGCATTTTAAATTATTATTTACTCAAAACCTCAGGTCACTTTAGACAGACCCACATTATGATTGCACAAAATATCATGGTATTTAATTGTGAAATGTTTTAATAGTTTATCTTCAACATCAACAAATATGTAAATATAATTGCTTCAGTAGCTCAAATTTGACACTTTATAAAATAGAGATTTTAATTTACAGATTAATCAAAAAGATTGTATAGAATAGGTCTGTCACGACTCCTCTCTCCACCCACCAGAGGGTGTACAATAAAGTATACATGCCAGCCTCTTTGCGTGAGCGAGTGATTTCCTGGGTCTACATGTCATTGAGTTCTGGTCACCCCGGTATCCAAAGAACCAAGGATCTGGTCGCTAACGCTTACTGATGGTCCAATCTCCGTCCGGATGTGGAAAGGTTTGTTAGAGGCTGCAGCATTTGCGCTCAATCTAAGACCCCCCACCATCTACCTGAGGGCTGACTGGAGCCTCTTCCCATTCCCCAACGACCCTGGTTGCACATATCTATCGACTTTGTAACTGATCTTCCCAATTCACAAGGTTTCACCACCGTGTTAACCATTGTGGACCGATTTTCCAAGGCATGGCGCCGTCCACACCCAGATTACCAACCTGGCCAGTTGGTTTGGCTCTCCACCTGCAACCTGCGACTATGTCTGCCTTGTAAGAAACTCTGTCCTAAATTCGTGGGGCCATTCAAAGTAATCAAGCAGATCAACCCTGTCACCTACAGACTGGAATTGCCTCCTTCATATCGCATATCACCAGTTTTCCATGTATCCCTGATGAAGCCTCATCATCCTGCTCTTTCTCAGAGACACCCCAAGCCCTTGAACCACCCGCTCCTATAGAAATAGAGGGTGCTCCGGCCTACCATGTACATGAAATATTAGACTTCAGACGACGTCGATTTTTCCTCGAGTATTTGGTAGACTGGGGGGGTTACGGTCCTGAGGAGAAAGTACACGACATTCTGGAGCCTACGCTCATGCTGTTTCATGAGTTTCATGCTGCCCATCCAGAACGCCCAGCTCCCCGTCCCAATGGGCGCCGTCCCAAATGGGCGCCCTCGTAGAACGCCTAGAGGTGTTTTTAAGGGGGGTACTGTCACGACTCCCCTCTCTACCCACCAGAGGGTGCCATCACCGGAGTTTTGAACGCTGCTTCTTCTGTTCCTTACTTCCTGTTTGGTTAGCTATTTAAACTAGCGTTTTTACTAGCACGTTGCAAAGTATTGCTCTATATGATATACCAAGCATTTTCTGTATTTTTGCCTTGTGTTCTGACCTATGTTCTGTTTCTCGTTTTGGATTGTTGGATTCTGTTTTTGGATTTATTCTGACCTCTGTGTACCGTTTATCTGCCTTCCTGACCACACTTCTGATTAACCTACTTTTCGTAATAAAGCCTTTTTTTGCATTATGGATCCCTCTCCGTCTTCATCCTTACAAGGTCTATAAAGTGATTTGATTAACTAACAAAATTGTATTTTATAATTATTAAAAAATTTAGCCTTAGGTGAAATTATACTGACAGTGATGGTGAAAGTAAAGACGAATTATATTTATTATTATAAAAATCCACAGTACAATTACCCGACACTTTTTGGGAGCATAAATTTTGTCATTCTGAAGTGTTCTGTGTTAGTTTAATGATTTAAAATCAGCTCATACTGCAATCATATTGACAGTTATGATGACTGAAGTATAATTTAAAAATCCCTGAGTAAATTTGCTCGATCTATTGTGGGACTATAGAGTAGGTCTTCCTAAAGTGATCCAAATTGGTTTGATGAACTAAAAATTTAAAATGCCTGTTTTATAATGCGTTTAAATTGAATCAAGATACAAAAATGTTGAAAAAAAATGGTGACTAAAGATGAATTCTATTTCTAACCTATAGCCTTATTGTTTGCTTTTATTCAGGGGTCTTCGTGTGGCTACATTAACCATGTTTTGGTAAGCATGGCTGGCTTAACCACAGTTAGTTTTAAAAGGGTTGAAATGAGAGAGGGGTCTAAAAGGGTCTAGAACTGCCTCTGTTACCTCACTGAACATATTATAAAAAAAACTGGAATGCTGAATGCACCTCAACATTATTGTCTTCTCTTGGCCATATTCTATAGTTATAGCCAGAATTTATTAATGGGGTATGTAAGGGGAATGTAAAAATTGATTTGCTCCAATTAATTCTCAAAAAAATTTTTTAGCCTTGTCACTAAAACTTGTTTTCCCCTCAGGAACTTGAGCTACATTGAGATGCTTTGGGAATGCCCTTTTATAACATTTGGCCTGACATGTGGGGATTATTTATTCCTATTTAGGTTCACAAGAATCTGACAGCTTATCCCAGCTGTCATTAACATACATGTTTTTGGACTGTGGAAGGAAACTAGAGTACACAGAGTACACATGCAAAATCACACAGAAAGGCCCCTCCTGGGGATACGAACCTGGGACCTTTTTGCTGTGAGGCAACAGTGCCTCACTGTGCCATCATGCTGCCTTTATGAATGAAATATTCCCAGAAGGCAAGCTCCTCATATCGCTGGGGGCAGGGTGGCTCAAATGGTTAAGGTGCTGAGTTGTTAATCTGAAGACCAGAAACACCTGGGTTCAAGCCCCATCTCCGGCGAGTCAACCACTGTTGTGTCCTTGAGCAAGACCAGGGGCACTGTATCATAGCTGACCCTGCGCTCTGACCCCAACTTACTAAGATGGGATATGCGAAAAATGCATTTCATTGGCTCTGTACATGTACTTTGCACAATGAATTGAATATACTTACTTATACAAAAGCACAATAGGAAGAAGAAAAAGTAAAATAAGAAGATATCTAAATAGCCACCTTCTGTACTTCAGCAGTTTCAGAGCTGACTGGGCCTAGTAGCAGCCTTTTGGCTTGCTAGATATGAAATGGCTACAGTGGTGGCTCAAAACCAAAGAATTTTCTCTGAGGGTTAATCCACTCCACAATATCCAGGTCTTGGATATCTAAGATATATAGAGGGATCCTTGTTCCTGGTGCAGGGTCTGAAACTGAAGGTTCTTTGTCATTGCATGATGCTTATGGCAGATGCCTCCCTCACATGCTGGGGAGCAGTCAATGACTGCTACTAGTAGCCCAGTTCTAGCTGGTTCTTGGACCTGGTGTTAAATTAGTGTAGGCTACCATACCCCATAGCAGAAAGTCTCTCTACCAAGGTCGTTCGAGATAACTCTATGCCCTAAAATGAAACCTTTTTTTTTCTGGGTGCAGACACAACCAGAAGGAACTAGTTAACTGCCCAGCTGGTTTAGTGCTAGAATTCTTGCAGGAACATTTTACAGCAGGGCTAGCATCTTCCACCCTAAAGTTATTTGTGCCTTCGGTGGTGCTCTGTCCTACTGCAGGCTTTCTGTCCTCCTCCTTTTCAGGACTCAGACCAGGAAAGGCTTAACCTTCTGTGCCCAGACAATAAGCAGATAGGTAGTTGAGACCAGTATGGCGGTTAAAAATATTTAAAAGAACCTTTAAATAGATAGTTTTACATTTGCTTAGTTATATATATTGTTTGTGTTCCCATACACATTGTTTGTGTTTCTGCTCTCAGATAATTTGGTTAAATGTTCTATAATATTAGGCTCATAAGTCAAATGTGTACAATTATACATTTTACTTTCAGAACAAGGACTGACTAATATTTAAAACTGACACATATATTGACATTAATTTATAGGGGTTTACAATTAAAGGGGTCAGTCAATAATAATTTTAACGTATTTGATATTAGTGGTTTGTGATTATATAGTATAACACTATAGCAAAATAATATATATCAAAACCATAGATAACTTAAAAGTATTAGTTTAGTTCACATTTAGTTGATATTTATTTTTCTGTTTATATATTTTTTCAAGATAAATGTATGCTTCTGTTCTGGTCACTAGATTCAAATGTGTTGCTGTGCCTACACGATACCAGAGATAAAAAATAGACATAGGTGCATTCTGGTATCATACACTACATACTCTTAAAAAAGATGATAAGATTACTTTATTTTGCATTTGTTGTTTTGTAAAAATAATTGTATGTTAAGTCAGTACCTATTATAGACTATTAAGCTATGTATATGATGCATTTCTATACTGTTTTGTCAATTGGTATATTATTCACATAAGCTTATTTCTTTATGAGCACCAAACCTTGCATTAAAAAAGGTACAGAAAACTGCTGTGATATGGTAATTGTGTAAATGTAGCATTTGAGTTATATAAATGAGCTTATATAAAGAATGTGACTCACCCTTCTCGCTGTGCCTCTCCTTTCTCTAGTTCCTGAATGACCCCTAGCAGAACTTTGATAGTCTCCTGGCTTGAGCTAATGAGAGTCTCCATGGCTTGCAGTCGGGCTTTTACATCTCCATCTGTTCCAGGCAATGGAATCACTTGCCCACACACATGACTCCTAGTAACTCCTCGGTTATCAATACTACCAAAGCCATAGCTACCATGGAAATGAGCTTGACCAGTATCTTGGGTGGGGCAGCTGGCTGCACGTGGTAGAGTCTGAGACTGAAGACCATTCAATGGCCCATGCTCTTTCTTGCGTTTGCACTGTACCAAAGGGCTGTCCACACATTCCACTTGGGTCAATGATGTCCATGCAATTGGGCCTGTGACCTTTGAAACTGTACCTCTGTCCTGCAGAGGTTGTGTTGATGAAGATGGTAAGGAGCTTTTGGTGAAGTTGGGCTTTTTTTCTGCTCCTTCTTCACTTTGATTGGTTAATCCTTTTTGCTTTGAGCTACTTTCTTGGGTACACTCTTCTTTTATAGAGTCTGGTTGAAGCAGATCTGCATCTATTTCCCGGCCCTGATCCAAAGAATCAAAACTCCTGTCCGGGCACAGATCCTGCATATCAGCACATGGTGGCATACTGTGCAGAAGCACTCGTGTCTTTTGTATCCTTGCACCACCTGGCCTTTCCTCATCAGTAGCTTGCGCTTCACTTAAGAATCCATTGTTTTGGTTCTCATAGTTCTCCACCAGAGCTGTCTGTTTGATAGTGTGCCCCTTTTGCGCTCAAATGGAAATGTCCGATAATGCTTCTTCAATTCCGGTGAGGTTTGAACCGCTGTGCTCTTGGTTACATTGGGTATAGAACGCCGCGCTGGCATCGTTATGTATGTCTTGTGCACGACCTTGCATGAAACAGAGTGCACCCTATTATCCCGGGCTAGGCGTGCTGCCTTATTCTGGGCCTCGCAGATGTCGTTAAAGCGGACCTGCAGGGCTTTGTTCCTTTTGTGCACCTCCCTACTTCTACTTCTCTTACTTCCAAGGGTTGGACCACTAGCCTCTGAGTCCGACTCTGAATTCGACAGGACACAGGGGCCTGCCTCCTTACTAACCATCACTCCTAATGAAGAGAAAGAGAGAGAAGAAGATAGGGAAATACAGTGCATAAAATGACAGTAATTGCAGCTTCAACACAGATGGCCTAGTTTTATTTATTGCTTAACTCACAACATCCTGACATTCAAAGCTCATTTTTCTCCCCGCATTATTTACATTTACAGCATTTGGCAGACGCCCTTATCCAGGTTTGGGAGATTTTACCTCTAACATATTTTGAAAAGGCCAATAAAATTGAACGAGCAGAATTTGCATTTACTTCAGTTTTTCATTCAGAACAGTATCTTTTTTTTTACACAGGCTGTATGGTAAAGTTGTTAAATAAATGCATATTTGGAGATGACAAAACAAAATAATGGTAGCATTGTGTTGCGTGAACAACACAGAAACTAAAAACTGAGCAAAGATTAGGTCAGCTTCTAACAGGCCAGTAACCCTGAAATATAATATTAATATATATCATTAAAGTTTTTCAATACCCAGAACTCTAATGAGTTAGAATGTCATAGTCAAAGCCCAGCTCTTGATCTGAATAAGTCTAACTGCACTTACACTTATTTACTAAGATGAAAGGAGAGAAATGTTAGCACATTCATGTGCAAAGTTGATAAAGACATAATTCTTGAACACTTAAATCTGTTTGCCAAAAAGCTGCATCCATCGGTTCTAAAAAAAAAAATTATACACCCAAGAAATGCATGCTTTTTCGTGTAAGTAATCTGTCACAATTTAAAATACTTTGTGTCGTTAAATCTTTGTGTTCAACCAGCTATGCAACAATGCTAAACTACACTATTAAAAAAAAATAATAATAATAAAAAATATTCTTCATTGTGCAAGGTACGTGTACAGAGCCAATGAAATGCATTTTTTGCATATCCCATCTTAGTAAGTTGGGGGTCAGAGCGCAGGGTCAGCTATGATACAGCATCCCTGGAGCAGGAGGGGTTAAGGGTCTTGCTCAAGGACCCAACAGTGGTTGACTTGCCGGTGGTGGGGCTTGAACCCAGGTGTTTCTGGTCTTCAGATCAGCAACTCAGCACCTTAACTACACTATGCTGCCTAATTTGAATTTTACTCGATATTTGCTGCCTTACTGTAAGATAAACAATTTCTGTTAAAAACCTCACAATCTCCTGTCATCTGTAAACACATTTCCCTAGAAAATCAGTCATTAGTTCAAGAAATCTTTTGATAAGAATAATTACTTTAATCAGATTTAAGAAGTCTTAAATATGTTGCTATGTAGTTATGGTTTCTCAAAATGCCAGCAGTTTCAGCTAAACATTTTTAATATAAAGAAAAACTCCAAACATTCAGAATGTTAAAAATTATGTTGACTTCAATAAAACTTAAGGATAATGAGGTTTTTCAATAATCAAATTGATGATCTAGCAAGTGGGGCATATTAATTAAGTGCCTTTGTACTAATAAATTAAGTAGCTACAATGTAAGCATATCTTAAAAGAACATTGGGATAGAACAAGATAATCTCCAATCCAATTTATACTATTTGATATGCAATGAGGAATGAGCAATTAAATTGTTAAATGGTTGAAACAAATTTATTTATATCGACTTATTTCTCGAACAGAAAGCCTATGCACATACCACATTTGCAATTGCTTGTTTATTTAATTTTTTTTTTACATTTTTTACATTCCATGCTTTACTTATCAACAAATAACAACTTAGTGTCTTTGGTTGTCTGATTTTCCCTGTGTAAGCTCATTTGAGTAGACAGTGATGTACTTATCTTCTCTATATCATGAAGCTGCCCTCTGGATACCATCAGTATTATTCTGCTATTTAAAATAGTAGGCAGTCGGCTCTGTCAAACAGACAAAAAATTTAAAGAAGAGATTTAATGTACTGTTCTCAACATTAGATAAAAAAATCTAATAATATGATTATAAACCATATATCCAGTTTTGAATGTCAGTGAACTGTGAACTGTGTCAGAATTGCATGTAGATGCTATGTTTTGTACAAAATCCACCAGCCTTTGCAGTCTTACCTATCTCTCATTTGCTAACACCATCTGTTATCTGCTGTAAACAGATGGCAATGCCTGATTGACTCATTGATTTGATCATTTAATTAACATCATACTTGTGGCACACCTGTGAGGTGGTGCTATTTTTTCAATTAAAATTGAAGAAAAATTAATCTCAATTATGTGATTATTGTCTGTGCTGTCAACTTTGCATAAGACAGTAGGCATTCAATATGCATCATTTATCTGTAATTTTATTTCTGCAACAACATCTGATTCACTATTATCAGCTATTGTTCTGGAATGCTTTTAGTTATTATAAACCTCATCCAGGAACTATTTAACTAAATCGTAAAAAGAAATCTTGAATTAATAATAGATGTCAGGACAGTACATACATTTTACATGCGAGAGCAACCTAAGACAAGATGTTAAAACCCACTACAAAGAACAAACAAATTTTATGACTGAGGTTTAGTTTATGGTGCTTTCCCTTACCCCCCCCCCCCTTCCATTAGACACATAATGTATCTAATCCTCTGCCTGATTTAAATTTCTTTATATAATCCTAGGTGGCAGATGGTGTATTAAACCTGAAATTATAGGAATAGGATCTCTCCTCCTCTACTGGACTTTGTGTTGATGAGGCAGGGGCCCTTAACTTCAGCCTAGCCAAAAGTGTAATGATTTTTAAAGCTAGCGTAGTGTTAAGCTTCGCTTGGTTGACAAATGTAAAATTCCACTTGGTTGACAAATGTAAAATCCCAGGTCATTAAAGAAAAAGTGAGGCTAGTTAAAAAATTAAGTGTTTGCTGGTATGTGGGTAATTATATGAAATAATCTAAACAGCATTGTCTGTACAATCCATCATGGATTAGTGATTTCCTGAGATTTTGTATTTCTGCTAGCAGTAATTTTTATCTTTTTCCATGTTTCCACTACTATGTAGACACACAAATGTTAACCAATAACACAACCATGGAAATCCTCATACAGGTTTGTGTCTTTATTCAAAATATCCTTTCCAACCCAAGGCTCCAATTTATCACATTTGGCATATGAATTAAAAACTATTTATGTGGTGTAACGATTGTGTTTCTTGTTATTGTTGGGGTCCTGTTTTGTGTTTAATATTTGTTCTTAGGATTATCTTTCATGTCTATATTATGTTTGTGTTTTATAGTTCATGCTTTATGTTTTGAGTTCTTGTTAATTTTTCTCGCCTTTGTTTACTTCCTGCCTTTGTCCTTGTCATGTAATCCTGGTTCCCCATGTGTTCCTGTCATGTGATCCCCTTATTCATGTGTCTTGTTCCCATTGGTTAGTTGTGTATTTACAGCCCTTGTATTTCCCTTTGTCTTTGTTGTGGATTTCGGTTTTACCTGTACCACTTCGGTGGGCCAAGTCTTTGTTAAATGTTAAATATGTTAAATCAAGCTAGGTCAAGTAAAGTGTAAATTTCATGTTTGTGGTCTAATGTTTATGTTTGTGGTAAGTGCGCTAAGTTAAGCTGTGCTAAGCTAGTCGAGTCAAGTCTTGTTAGGTTTTTGTTATTTTGTCACTGTGTAAATAAACTGCACATTTGTGTTCTCAAACTACTTGCCTCAGTGGACTGTGTTACAGAATCCATGACCCACTATTTAACCCAGCAGTTACCCATCTTCTTTGCCTTCGGCGAGGTAACAATCCTATTGAGGATTATGTGTAGGCCTTTTGTGGACTTAGTGATCAGGTTGAATATAATGATGGGGCTTTGATGGATATTTTTCAGCCGAGTATATCGATTATGCGGAACCCTGCAAACACGCCAAGTCTACCACGCTACAGCTGCTGTCCAAGATGGCCACCAAGACAGAGACTGCTCCCTTGAAGCCTGCAAAGCCACAGCCACTGTCCAAGATGGCTGCCCTTCCAGAGTCAAGATATAAGATGGCCGGCGATCCACAGCCAAGCTCCAAGATGGCCACCGCTCCACAGCCAAGCCCCAAGATGACCACTGCTCCAGAGCCGCCACTTGCCAGGGAAATGCAGCCGCAGTCTTCAGCCACCACAGATGCTAATACAACACTGTCACTTCCTGTTTGCGGTACTGCTGAGCAGTTTGCTAGTATAGTTTCCTGTAGCTTCGCTTTTTGTTAAATCCTTATATTATTTTTTACTCTCTATTGATTATATGACTTAAATCCCACCATTTTTCTAATATCAAAACTTTTTTGACATTCATTGTTTATTTAAATCTATGTATGTAGCGTGTTAGCATCGTTCGGCCGTTTGTTATTTCGAGTTTCCAGCCGCGTTTCTGTTCTACAGTTTTCTTCTTTCCCGAGTGCATCAACAACAGCGCTACTTCGAAATCATTCTTTATTCACGGTGAGTAATGGCTTCCACTGCCATGTGTGCAGTTTATTTCTCTCAGTCGGCGATGAGGGCTTTACATGCGATAAATGTAGAGAAATAGGCTGACAGGAAGGTTTTAGAATTAGAGACATGCATCCAAAGTTTAATTGAGAATAGTAAGAATGTGAGGGCTGTAGATTTGGTTTTGGATGAGCTGTCGAACTAAAGGCCGATATCAAACCTTCCGTTTATCTCCAAAATCCTAGAGAAGGTAGTAGCGCAGCAGTTATGTTCATATTTACACAGGAACTGTATCAATCAGGAATTAGGCCTCATCAAAGCCCAGAGACAGCACTTGTCAAAGTAGCAAATGACCTCTTAATGGCATCTGATCAGGGTTGTGTCTCGTTGCTTATATTACTCAACCTCAAGTGCAGCTTTCGCCACCATAGATCATGATATTCTTCTTCACAGAGAAAAGTTAGTAAGAATTAAAGGAACGGCCCTCGCGTGGCTCCTATTTAACTGATTGCTACCAGTTTGTAGATTTAAATGGTGATTATTCCGCATGCTCTCTTGTGAAGTACGGTGTTCCACAGGGCTTGGTTTTAGGCCCACTTTTTTTCTCTCTTTACATGCTTTCTCTGGAAAACATAATTTGTAAGCATGATAACAGTTTTCACTGTTACGCTGATGATACACAGTTATACGTCTCATCTAGGCCCGATGCGAAAGGCCATTTTAATGAGCAATGTGTAAAGGAAGTAAGAGATTGGATGTTAAGCAATTTCCTCTTGCTTAACCCTGATAAGACTAAGGTACTGGTTGTAGGACCGCATGTAGCTGAAAGTAAGCTTCCTGATTACACCTTAACCTTAGACAGTCTTTTTGTTTCACCAAGTGCAACAGTAAAAGATCTGGGTGTGATTATTGACTCCAATCTCTCTCATTTGAAGCCCATGTAGATGATATTACCAGAATAGCATTCTATCATTTCAGAAATATCGCTAAAACAAAAAAAAGATATTGTCACTAAATGATGCAGAAAAATCAGTTCATGCGTTTGTTACATCCAGGCTGGTAACACTTTACTGTCTGGATGTTCAATTAGGTGCACAAATAAACTTTAGTTAGTTTAGAACGCAACAGCGAGAGTCCTCACTAAAACTAAAAGATATGAACACATCACGCCTGTCTTATCCACACTGCATTGGCTCCTAGTGAAATACCGCAAATGATTTTAAAATACTACTCTTAAACTGCTAGTGTCTTACGTTCCGCCACGCCTACTTCGATCAAAGGATGCAGGCTGCCTGTCAGTACCGCGCATTATAAAAACTACAGCAGGGGGCAGAGCCTTTCCCCAAAGTTATGGAATAGCCTCCCTATGAATGTTCGAGAATCAGACACAGTCTCACTGTTTAAGTCCAGGCTAAAAAACGTATTTATTAAGTCAAGCATTTTGTATAGATTCACCTTAGATAAAGGAGTAGATCTGAGGGACTCATGGATGTTGAGTATTATGTTGATCTGGTATGTTTAGATTCTGGTTGCTTAACATGTCTGTGTTTCCCTTTGGTTCTCCTTTTAGTTATGCTGTCCTAGTTAGTCTTGCCGAAGTCCATGTTTGCACTCTACATTAAATACTCAATCACTCCATACATTGTGATTACAATGTCACTTAACTGTTTTCCTTCTCCCTCTCTCTCTCTCTCTCTCTCTTTATCTCTCTTTTCTCTCTTACTGTCAAGCTACATAAGCCACAACTGAGCTGCCAGTAATCCAGACCCCATTTTCACTCCGGCCCTGTCAGACCCTTCCCTGTGACCCGCTCCAGTAGATGAACACATCACCAGGGTGAACGAGGACGTTTACATTCTGCCATAAAGCTGTCCAGCTGTTCCTCAAGGACTTATGATTTAAGTTGCTTACACACACAGTGTAACTACATAATTCCTGCTACCTGTTTTATACTCAAATGAGGATGGGTTCTCTGTTGAGTCTGGTTCCTTTCAGGTTTCTTCCTATTCCGTCTCAGTGAGTTTTTCGTTGCCACTCAGTGAGTTTTTCGTTGAGTCTACACCCCACAATAACTGTTATAAACATGAGCCGCATCCAAAAGGTAAATGCGGAGGGGTTGCATCAATTTATAAAGGTACAAATCATTTGAAGTAATGGTGCTTCATCTAACATTATCCAAAGAAATAGATGCTAATAATAAATCTCCTGTATTGTTTGTACTGGCTACTGTATACAGGCCACCAGGACACCTTACAGTCTTAATTGTTGGTGATTTAAATATCCATGCCGAAACTGGGAAAAATGTTCTGGGATCAGCGTTTCTAGAAATTCTAAACTCTATTGGAGTTAGTCAACATGTTTCAGGTCCTACTCTTAATAACAATTATACTCTAGATTTAATAATGTCACATGGAATTGATGCTAATGACGTTGAAATTCTGCAACAAAGCAATGATATTTCAGATCATTTTCTAGTCCTGTGTAAAGTTATTAAAGCTATAACTGTAAATTCTAAAACTTGTTACATTTACATTATTTGTCAGACGCCCTTATCCAGAGCAATGCACATTTCTCTCATTTATACAGCTAAGCAATTGAGGGTTAAGGGCCTTGCTCAGGGGCCCAGTGGAGCTGGGAATTGAACCCAGAATCTTCAGGTTGTTAGTCCAGCACCTTACCATGTGCTGCCACCACTACTTGTTACAAGTATGTAAGAACCATTACTTCTACCACAAAAGACTGTAATCTTTCTGATTTGTTCCAATTCTCCAGCATTTCCAACAGCTCAGAAAAACTGGATGATTTAATTAAAAATATGGAGACTGTCCTTTCTAGTACTTTACATACAGTTGCTCCATTATGCTTAGGAAAGATAAAGGAAAATAGTTCAGCACTGTGATATAATGAGAATCCCGAAAAATAGAGCGCAGCTGCAACTAAAAACAAAGCATCAACATGTGTTGACATTTTCCATCAGCACAGCAGTGACGAATTTATAAATTACTTTAATTCCAGGATCAATACTATTAGAGATAAAATTGTGAACATGCAGCAAACAGCCGCAGTATCGCATCAGATAGTGCGCTATAGATCCCCGAGCGAGAAACAATTCCACTCATTAGTTACTATAGAAGAGGAAGAACTTTTTAAACTTATCAAATGATCTAAATCAACAACATGATTTGTTAGACCCTGTTCCGTCTAAGCTCCTAAAAGAGGTAATTCCTGAAGTCAGAGGTCCGCTACTGAATATAATTAATTCATCGTTGTCATAGATTAGAAAGCTTTGTTGGCATCAGCGGAAGTAGCATGGTTTAAATCTTACTTATCTGACCGCCAACAATTTGTAGCAGTAAATGCTACAAATGCTTGGAGTACCCCAAGGCTCAGTTCTAGGACCATTACTTTTTACACTTCACATGTTAACCCTGGGAGGTATTATTAGGAAACATGGTGTTAGCTTTCACTGCTATGCTGATGACACTCAGCTATATATTACTTCGCAATCTGGTGAAACTTACCAATTCTGAAAACTAACTGAATGCATAGTTGATATAAAAACTGAATGACAAATAATTTCTTATTACTAAATCCTGAAAAAACAGAGTTGTTAATTATCGGCAATAAAGGCTCTTCCTGTAATAATATAAATCACTGTCTACCACTTGATGGCTGCTCTGTCAACCCTTCATTGTTAGTTATGAACTTAGGTGTGCTTTTTCTTACAGCAATCTTTCCTTTGAGAGCCATATGTTTAGTATTTGTAAAATTCTGATGTATTTCTGTAAAGCTGCTTTGAAACAATCCCGACTGTTAAAAGCGCTATATAAATATAGGTGACTTGACTTGACAAGGTTCTAGAGCATCGTAAAGGTAGCCTTTGGAGAAGTCTTGCACCGAATCTGCCACACCAGAGATGGCTCACGCCGAACCCACCAAAACTATGACTATGCATCCCATGCCTGAGATTAAACTCTTCATGACAGTGACAAATGCCTGCTATTTTGTTATGCCTGCCAAGCCAGAATTTGATCTTGTTATGCCTGCCAAGCCTGCTCATGTCATGTCTGCCAAGCCAGAGACTTATGCCATGCATTTACATTTACATTTACATTTACAGCATTTAGCAGACGCTCTTGTCCAGAGCAACATACAAGAAGTGCTTTGAGTCATATCATTAAAAAGCTCAATACTGATACAATAGTTCACAAATTGGAGTAACAAAAACAAAAAACTCTTGAAAGAATTTTTTTTATTATTATTATTAATTGTCCAGAGCAAGGTATTTAGATGAGTTTTTCTTGAAAACAGCCAGTGACTCTCCTGTTCTGACATTGATAGGAAGTTCGTTCCACCATCTTGGTGCCAGAACAGAAAAAAGTCTTGAGGCAGACCTACCTAGTGTCCTAGGGGATGGTGGAACAAGCCGAGCAGTACTTGTGGATCTGAGAGAGCATGGTGCTATGCAAGGAGTGATGTGGTTTTTTTTTTAGGTAGGAGGGTGCAGCTCCATTTCTGGCTTTGTAGGCAAGCATCAGTGTTTTGAATCTGATGCGTGCAGCTACTGGGAGCCAATGGAGGGAGCGAAGCAGTGGAGTGGTGTTTGAAAACTTTGGTAGGTTTAAAACAACACATGCAGCTGTATTCTGAATCATCTGCAGAGGACGAATTGCAGTCAGAGGTAGGCCTGCCAGGAGCAAGTTGCAGTAGTCTGGTTTAGAAATTTCAAGAGACTGCACAAGCAACTGAGTGGCCTGAGAAGTTAAGAATGGTCCTGCCAAGCCTGCCATGCCTGCCATGCCTGCTAAGCCTTCTCACGCCATGGTTGCCAAGGACAGAGACTTACAAGTCTGAACAAAAAATTCTATTTAAAAATACATCCTAGGTTAGAAAAAATATATATTATATAATTTTATATATTATATAAAAATATTAATTTTTATATAATAGTCCTGGTCCTGGCTCTGCCTGCGAGTGTCCACTCTAACCCCACTTAGGTTACTTTTTCGTGGTGGGCTTAGTGTGAACACTCACAGGCAGAGCCAGGACCAGGGGACTGATACATGCATGAGCCGTAGTCGACTTTTATTTTATTTTACACTGCTGTCATGAGATGCTACTCAAAATGATAAAAGGAATTACAATATTTTCAGAATTGTTTACTAATAAAAAAGTTTTTAAAAATTACTATTTTTATATCATATATAAAATTATATAATATATACTTTTTCTAACCTAGGATGTATTTTAAATAGAATTTTTTGTTCAGACTTGCTCAAGGTACGACACATATTGCTACCATTTTGCACATGCCATTACAATTAAAAGTGGAAGTGAGCTTATACTAAAACAGCTGCCCTGGAGGTGGGTGAAATGTGAGCCCTTGTGTCACAGTAAATTTTTTGCTGTTCCTATTTTTATTCCTTCTTGCTGTATGAACTTTCTCTTATTTTGGATGCTTAGCGAGACATACTGTTATTTAAAGTATATGTGCTACACAAGGTTTCTTCCCACTTTATCTCAGGAAGTTTTTCCATTCCACAGTCGCCATCGACGTGTTCATTGTTCATACATTTTTTCCACATTTACTGCATTCTGGGTAAAGCTGCTTTGACATAATGTCCACTGTTAAAAGCGCTATACAAATAAAAACTGAATTAACCTCTGAATTGACCTTGATGAAGACAATCTGTTATGGTTGGAGTTTGAAAACTCAACTTTTTCACACAGAACCCTGAGCTCTATCCCACTATACACTTTTGGCATGAATTAGATCGCTAATTGCACCCAGAGATTCTCACCCAACATTAGTGTCTGATCTTAGTGATCAGGTTTGTTGCTGAATGAGCACATTCCACAGGCACACTCCAAAATCTACCAAAACTTTGACTATTTTAGTAAGTCAATTGTGGAATATTAGACACTTTCCATACTCAGTGCTCACAGCTTTACTTATATAGCAGAAGATAGATGGGGGCAACCAGATGATACTGGATGAGTTTGGCATCATTGGCTACTGATATAGAAAAATATGTATACTTCCGGTTAAGAAAATAAATATTAGTGTTCCATTTAAGATGATACTACTCTTATGTATAATACCCAGTACACATCGAGCATAAAGTAAGCGTGAACCATATTGTGTTTGTAATACATCATTTGAGACATAGCTTATGCCTCCTTGTGGCCATTGTTTTTAAAAGACTTACACTGAACTATATCAAATGTTTGTTAATCAATTTATTTAAATAAGGACATTTACAACTGAAACATGGCCTTCCAGTTTTGCCTGTTTTGAAACCTGGAAGATGTTCAGATACCTGTGTATTGCAAAACAACAAGCATTCTCTGTCTAATTCTGCCATAGATAAAAAAAGCTCACCTTGTTATTTCTTTTATGCTGCTGACATAAAGACGCTTTTCATGATGTCGGATTAGCCATGTTATTAGCAGACACCGCAAATTCAAAGTGAGCAGAAGCACAGTAGGATCAAATGGCTGTTATTACAACTGATCGGCAGGGTGGGATTTAATTCAGAACCTCTAAGCTAATCCTGCTTAAAAAGCAAAATAAATGAAAACAGACAAGAGGGATAAAATCCCAGTAATTCCTGGTAAATACACATAGATGAACATCTAGCAGAGAGAGTAACGTAATGAACAATGGGGAAGAAAGACTGTTAACATGAAAGTAAACAAGTGGGTGGAAATATATATCTTATATAATATGAATATACTAGATTAATACTCATTTATTGTGTTTAACTTAAGAAATATAACTGCATTTGAAATATATGGTATAACAAATAAACAACATAATGTTGTTATCTGACAGTGAGACATAAATAACTAATTTAACACATTTGAAAGGTAGGACAGGAAATATGTTTTTATACCTCCACATCCATATTAAGAGAGAGAGAGAGGAGAGAGAGAGAGAGAAGAGAGAAGAGAGAAGAGAGAAATGGTATGAGAGTATGAGAAATGGAGGAAGTTTCATGTTATTTTCAGAGAAGAGGTTGATAGTAATATGGGTTTTTCTTACAGTGGTGATCTTTAGAGTAAGTTCTCTGCTGAGGAAATAATATAAGCTGCTGTCACATACTGAAGAACTATATCATTCTCTTACAGAAAAAAAGATATCATCACATGCTCAGACAGCAAAAAAAAGAGAAAATTTTTTTTTTTTAATTCTCACTCACCTACTCTCTCAATCACACAAACATAAAATCACACAAGCAGGTATTCTGTATTGGTAATTTTTTTAGTAAAGCTGCCATCACTTATAGTTGGCCCTAGTTACCCCTTAATGCTTTAGAATATTTGGGGATTAAACCGTTTCGCTTTTAATATGTGGAAATAAATGCGTTCCAACTCCTAGGGTTTTCTCATCAGACAACAGACTAAAATACACAATCGATATTGGTCTGACCCTATTTTGTATATACACATTTAAAAAAATAAAATGCTTTTTTTTTAAAAATCTGTAATAATAAAAACATGAGTTTGGAAACCTCTTACATAAAACAGAGAATGAGTGCTTCTGCTAATTCAGCATTTTTTTTAATACTGTATATATTGTAATAAAAATAATAATAATAATATTTTAGATATTAACAACAAAACTACATAAACGGAATACTTATGATTCAGCAGAAGTATAACTCACTGAGCTATCAGCTGAGCAGATCTCCTTCAAGCACTTGCTGACTGCTCGGACATTGCCTCATCCGCATCAACTGCACACTTCTCATATCTGATTGCGAGCAGAGAAAAGAAACGCAGACACACTCACCCTGAGAGGATCATGAGAGCAGAGCGAGAGCTGCAGCCTCCCGATGCATTGGGACATCTTTGTTCGCTCGGCACATTACTCTGGGGAGGCTCGAGGAGCCCAGACACTTGCAGTGTTGCTCAACACACGCACACACCGGAAGAAGTGTATGTGCGTGTGAGTCCAAAGACACAGATGGTGTTGCACATCCACACACAAATAAAAGTGTCAGAGTGAGGATCTGCTTAAAGATGCTTAGAAGAAGGGTCCACATTCCAGAAAAGTCTAGAATCCTTCTTTCTCTCTTTCTCTTGCTTCACTACATCACTAAGGGGTGTCTCATACATGCACACACCACACACACAAACATACTCACGCACGGATTCACGGAGGCTCTCTGTCTTCCACTGCTGCAGTGTTGTGGATGTGTGTAAGAAGGAGCGGTATAAAAGAAAGGGGGGTGAACGAGCAGGCAGTACAGGAGATTGAGTTGGAAGGATGGAGTTCTAGAGAGGAGAATGAGGAGGAGGAAAAGTCGTGTGGATATGAAAGAGAGATACAGCTCTGGGGAAGTCCAGACTAGTCAGCATGCGATAATCAGTAAGCAGTTATATAACCGCTGAAAAAAATGTGTGTATGCCTGCCTGTTTGTCTTCTGTATTGTCTGACTCTACCTTATTATAAGATAATATAAAAGGAAGATGGAACAGGAGAGAAGAAAGGAGAAGGCTGGGCATTAATTGGATTGGTAATTAACATGTGTCTACTATGTGACTAGCATTCCCTTGGGACAGGATAGAAACAATTTGTAACCACTTCTCTGTGGTATTTTTTTCATATTTGCCTTCCTTTTTGTAATAAATGACAATGACATTTATGCAGCTTGAACTTATGTATTTGTGGCTAAAGAACCGCAGCATCAAAAAAAATAGTTTATGGCTATGGTATCTTAATCCAAGGCTCCCAATATTTATATAACAAAAAACTCTCTCTCATCTAATGTTCTGTTCCATCTTATGGGTTCTGTGTTTATTCAGAATAATGTATTCATATATAACTGCATCCCCATTATAAATCTTTTTTGTTTTTCAATAAGATTTGTTTTTAATGTTCTGCAATTTCCCCCTTAGATTTCAGAAGCTGTTGAAGCTGTAAAAAAGCAGACGGAGTGGGATCCATAATGCAGAGTAGTCAGAAGGCAGGCAGAGTTCATACACAGATATCCAATAACCAAGACAAAACCAAAACACAGGCAGAGATCCAAAACCGTGAACACAGAAACAATACAATAACGCTTGGTAAGATGCATAGCAAACAATATTTCGCATCATGCTAACTGCTAAGGCTAGCTTATATAGTGAGCACAACAGGAAGTGGCACCAGAGGTACAAATGAGGAGTCAGTACTCTAATGATGGCGCCCTCTGGCGGTTGGGAGGCGGATTCCTTAAGTTACCCCCTCTCGAGGTCGTCCTCATGGGTCCTGGAGGTGGGAGTTCGGGGTGAGCGGCGTGAAACTCGTGTAAGAGATGGATCCAAGATGTCGCTTGCCTTAACCCATGAGCACTCCTCGGGACTGTATCCTGCCCAGTCCACCAAATACTCTAGAAGACCTGTCTGTCTTCTGGAATAAAGGATCTCGTTGACCTGATAGGCAGGAGCTCCTTCAAGCTTGATGGGTACTGGTGGCTCAATGGGTGCAGGGGAGAGGATCATTAGTGGGGTTGGCATGGTGGCTTTAACAGAGAGACATGAAATAAAGGGGAAAAGCAATAGGAATCAGGGAGTTCCAGGCGGTAAGTAACCGGGTTAATCCGTCTAATAACTTTGAAGGGACCCACGTACTTAGGACCCAATTTCTTACTTGTTAAGCACAGTTGTAGGTCCCATGTGGAGAGCCACACCAGTTGTCCGGGCTGGTAGTCCGGATGAGGTCATCTACGTCGGCTGGCTTGAATACGTTGTTAGCGTATGGCACATTGTAACCAGACTTGAGCACTCTCCCAGACATTCGCACTGTGCTGGAACCAGTCCTCCACAGCCAGCACACTGGATGGCTCTCCCGACCAGGAAAACATGGGGGGCTGATAACCTAGAAAACACTGAAACAGAGTTAGTCCAGTAAAAGAATGTGTTAGTGAGTTTTGAGCATATTCTGCCCAAGGCAGAAACTTCACCTTCTCTGTTCTCATGCACAGTAAGATCTCAGATACCTCCCAGGTTCCTGATTCAATCGTTTCACCTGCCCATTGGATTGTGGGTGGTATCCCGATATGAGGCTGACATTTATGTCCAGCCTCTTACAAATCTCTGTCCACACCCGATAGTGATATAACCTTGTGTGTGTGTGTGTGTGTGTGTGTGTGGGGGGGGGGGGGGGGTCCATGACAAAGTCAATAGCCAGCTGCGACCAGGGTCTCTGAGGAATGGGCAGAGGTTCTAACAAACCCTCAGGGAGGTAACATGGGATCTTGGACTGATCGCACGTTGTACAAGCCTGCACAAAATTGGTGACATCCTCTTGAAGACTTGGCCACCATAAGTGTTGCTCAGAAGCTCATAACTGCCCCTTAATCCAGAGTGGCCAGCACTTAGAGAGGTATGAACCCATGATAAAACTCTGGCCGGTAGACAACGAGGTATATACATTTTACCTGTGGGGTATGAAGCAGGAGGAGCGTCATTCTGCAGGGGTCCCTTGATTTCTTTATCAAGAACCCAGTGGATGGCCCCCAGAATGGATTAGTGATAGGTTCAGAAGCTGCATCCTGTAGGTGGGGATCATGAATGGTGCATCTGCCTTGCTGTTCTTGGTACCAGGCTGGTAAGTTATGGTAAACTAAAATCTAGTGAAATACAATGCCCAGCAAGCCAGTCAGAGCCCCCCTAATCGCAAGCAGTTCCTTGTTGCCCACGTCATAGTTACATTCAGCTAGGGCGAGCTTACATGAGAAGAAGGCACATGGGTGCTCGCTCTGCTCTCACCCCACAGTTGAAGGCATTACCTCCACTATGAAGGGTAACGTGGGATCTGGATGTCTCAAGATAGGGGCCGTAGTGAACTTGGCCTTTAATTTTTTAGAGACGAAAGTAGCTGCTGGAGTCCACTGTAGTTTAGTTGGTTTGCCTTCTAGTAGCGAGGTAATGGGAGCTGCAGTCTGACTGTAATTATGTATAAAGCATTTGTAGAAATTTGCAAACCCCAGAAATCTTTGTAGCTCCTTGACAGTTGTGGGCAAGGACCAAGTTGTCACCACCTCCACCTTGGCTTTATCCATGGTAACCCCGTGTGCGCTTATATGATACCCCAGGAACAAGACCTAATCATGGTGTAATTCACATTTTTCTTATAATTGATGCTTCAATAGACGTGAGAGAATTGTACGAACCTGGGTGACATGTTGCAATAGGTTTGTAAGTAAATGAGTATGCCGTTGATATAAGCAATGGCACAGTTGTTGAGGAGATCCCGGAAGTATGCTGAAAGAACTGCAAGGGCGTTAGCCAGCTCATAGGGCATCACCAAATACTCATAATGACCCCTGGTAGTAATGAACGCAGTCCTCCACTCATCGGCCTTTCGGATTCTAATCAGATTATAGGATCCCCTAAAATCCATCTTAGTAAACGAGCTTCTCGTAGCTGCTCCAATGCTGCTGGGACCAGAGGTAATAGATAGCTGTACTTAGATCTGTGAGGAGGTAAAGACCTCCAGCAGATCGTGGTACTCACTGGGGATCTTATCCAAAACAGAACATGATGAGTCCGTTACTTGAGCTAAGTGACATGGCATAGTGCTCACCTGTGACAAGCAGTGTTCATAACAATGATTGGACAAACAAATGATGGCTTTGTCTTTCCAGGAGATGATGGGGTTATGTTTCTGTAACCAGCAGAACCCCAGAATAATGAAATTATTAGGGAAGTTGCAGTTTAGTATAACCCAACTGCACAGGTTTAAAGTCCACCTGAGTTGTTGTTACTGCTGGACATGAAGAGCTAAAGGTATTGTGTTGAGAAACCTGGGGACTGTTGGGGATTAAATTATCCAGCCACACTGCTATTGCTACATATTGAGAGAAAGTACCTGTGTCATCACGTATGCGAAAACGTATAGCATATTCCACTACAGACAATTCACCTTGGTAGAAGTGATGTAGCTGGCTGGATATATCCAGTCATCCTGTGGATATTCAAAAACATAGCACAGTTGAAAGTTGCGGATCAGAATCCCAGACTGCTGAAGCCCAGTCGAGAGCTTTACCAAAGAGTAGAGACAGTAAAAAAGAGCACTTTCTACTTCTGGCAAATGCATTAGGCAGACCTTGAAAGAAGATCTCACACTGGCGAAAATCCTCTGCAGCACTCCGGTGTGCCTTCGAATTTATAGGGAAGTGAAAAGTGAATAAGCAATGTTCTGGAGCTAAGCAAAGGCTGAGGTTGTTGTTGCTGCCGTGTAGCCAGTTGCGCTTGGAAAGCCTGTAGCGCTTAAGCATGGTAGTCTACCGTAGCTTGGAGATGAGCCACCACCACTGTATTCTGTAAAGAAGCAGACAGAGTGGGATCCATAATGCAGAGTATGGCTTCATTTAGAAAGGAAGCGTAATCCAAAAGAGTAGTCAAAAGGCAGAGTTGAAACACAGATATCCAATATAACCAAGCAGACAAAACCAAAACGATAGGCAAAAGACGTAGTCGAGAAAACCAGAGATCCAAAATCGTGAACACAGAAACAATACAATAACGCTTGCTAAGTTGCATAGCAATCAATATTTTGCGACATGCTAACCGCTAAGGCTAGCTTATATAGTGAGCATAACAGGAAGTGGCACTGAAAGTACAAACAAGGAGTCAGTACTCCGGTGATGGCGCCCTCTGGCGGTTGGGAGACGGATTCCTTACAGAAGATCATGCTCTTGGCAAAACCCCAGGCTCTGTGAACAGAAAAGATTATGTGGACCCCCAACATCTAGCAAATCAGGACAAGGAGCTTTTTCTACTTGCCTGTGAATTAACTTTAACTAACTATTTTGGTTTGTTTTCCTGCATAAACTTCTGTGTTTTAGTCAGTTTCTTTTGCTTCTTTTGTAGTTGTTGATATTGAGATCTTTGTACACTGAGTCCGAAATGTTTGTCAGCGTTTTTTTGTATTTGTTATCCTACAAAAAAATTTGTCAGAGATTCACCATTTGTTTTAAGATGTCAGACGCTCAGTTTGATACTTAGTAGTGATATTGGGGCCACATAATAAAACAGAAGACCAAAAATTTCCATGAACCAAAAATATTTTTTGCATCCTCTTAATAATCCATTTACTGACATATATGTAATTAGATAATTACTACTTACTACACTAATATCTACCTTTTTAGCTAATGACAGAGACAGACATTTAACAGTGTGATAAAATGTTTCTTTTTTGAGGGTGCTACATGGAAACCTTTTTTTAGAAAATTAAAGCACATAATGGTTGAGGTTTAGTATTTTTTAAATGTTTTCTTACAGCTATATTTAACTAACTTTAAGAAAACCTTTTGGGATCACTTCTGACGCTGCCCAGTTCATTGTAATTACTAGTGGTAGTTTTAGTTTTGCAAGTGTTCTTGGAAAAGTTACTGACACTGCAAAAAAAAAATCTTGGTACTCAAATTGCTATTATCTAAGAAAATGTGCACTTCTGTGGGAGGGTAAAAACTTCTAAACAAACCTCTTTTAAATGTTATATGGTAGACTTTATAATGGCTTATAGAAAGCTTAAATTGTATCTGTAAAGTGTTAAAAAAAATATTAATTCAAAATGAAATAATCTGCATGGAAATTGAGGGTGAGAGGGTTTTAACATAGCTGTCTCTTAATCTTTTGAGAGCACTTCGATTCAATAGCCCAACAGGCAGCTTGGCAGAGCAGGGGTTTGAACCCCAATAAACATCTTTTGCTGTTTGTTTCTTGGGTCATAATATTCTGTTATTGTTTCGGTGCTTTAATATGTGTTCTCTTTCATGCACATATCCGTATAAATTGAAAGCTTTTTATATTACAGTAAAATAATTTTTTTAAATCATTTTAGCTTGTTATTAAGCTAAGGTCAGATGACACGGTCGGTCCTGTCACAACCCAGAGAGGGTTATTGGCCTTGCTTAAGGATATCTGCACAACATTGGTAACTTAGAGGTGCTGAGCTTGAACCGTGACCAACATGTAGCATTATCAACATCAACTACTGCTGTATTTTGATAGTCATCCAGAAAGATTTACACCAGCAGAGAAAGGTTAAACTTCACTCTAAGTAGATATGCATTAAAACTAATGTTAAATGTTAAACAGCTTTAGGTTATGTATGTGACCATAGTTACCTGTGGAAACTAAATGCTAGTTCGCAACGCTTTACGGGCAGTGGCATTATTAGCCAGGAAGTAATGCTACATAAACACGAATGGCATCGCGAGTCTCCAAGCTCATGTTCAGTGCGTAAGGGTGGTATAGAAACGAGTCTCTTCCCCCATCTGAAACCATCGTTACATATGTAACCTAAAGACGTTTCTCTCAGGAATTCGAGCTGCGTTGCAATGTTTTGGGAACAAGATGCCCACGCCACCATAGCACCAAGTCACTGCCCTGGTGCTATGTGTGGGGGAGCTGTGACTCAAGCACTCTGGGATTTTGAGTTGATTCCGAGCCCAAATTATAAAACCGGACAAATGTGTGGGGGGTAGACCAGCTAGTAGACAGTTAGTGACACTCCCAGGACCAGTGGAATGCGCCTTGAACCCTTCCCGAAACCTCATAAGCAAGTGAGATTTTCTCAACCACCCACCTGCTTATCGTCTGTTTCGTAGCCACTAAATCTTTTCTGCCTGGGCCGGTACAGACGAATAGTTGGTCTAAATTTTCCATAGGGTAGCTCTGTGGATATATGCACCCAGTGCTCGCACTGGCCACAAGTGGTACAGCCTGTCCTGGGCTGAGTTCCAGGAGTTGCGACCAGGTACCCTTTAGTATGTAACTGGGCCTGGGATGGAAGGAAAGCTTGCACCATGCTGGGTGCAAAATCCAGGCATCCGGTAGCATTGATGAGGCCTGGAAATCGCAGATTCTTTTAATAAAAGAGACCGCCAAGAGAAACACCACTTTCATAGTGAGGTGCCTGTCTGAAGCTACCTCTAAAGGTTTATAAGGGGGTTTCATGAGTGACCCCAGAACCAAAGCCAGGTTCGATGTATCCTAGTGTCACGAAGAAATCTAAACATGACCTGGTCCCTTCCCACTGATTTTCCCACCAAAAGAGCATGAAAACCCAATATAGCCACCACATACATGTTTAGGGTGGTAGTTAGACCTGCAGAGAACTCCAGCAATAAACCGACCAGGAAGTTAACTGGGTCCTGACAATGGTCTCCACACCAAGAGATGAACAGGTTCCATAGGTTCCATTTTTGTGCATTGTGCTCTAGATTGGAGTATAATCTTCACAACATCAGCCAAGAAACCCCGAGCTAGAAGCTGGGACAACTTTAGGGGCCATGCCCATAACCTTCACAGCTTAGGGTGAGGGTTCCACAGATCCCCTCCCACTTGAGACAGAAGGTCTCATCTGAGCTCATTTCATGAATGTACGAGGACACAGGCAGAGGCCAAAAGAAAAAACCCTGGAATGCTTTGCCTCTAAAAGCAAACCTCATTGACTTCCTACTGTGAGGAAGAATGGATATATGAAAGTATGTGTCTTTCAGATGTATGGTAATAAACCACTCCTTAGACCTGATTTGTGACACTACTTGCTTTACAGTCAGCATTTTGAACTGTAATCTTTTTACTGCTGGATTTAGATGATGCAGATCTAGAATAGGACGTAGTCCTCCGTCCTTCTTCGGAACTATAAAATAACGGCTGTAAAAGCCAAACTGCTTTTGGCATGGCGGGATTCTCTCTATTCTCTTTAGTTCCTGATCTTCCCTGGGGAATTTTTTGGAAAGCAGGAAGGTCCTCAGACGCGTCTTTTTTCCCAGCGGGCCCCAGTTGCTGTCGCTGCCTCGTCACCTCTATTTTGAGGGGTGCACAAGTGCCGATGCTGTGTTTTTATGTAGCGCGGTACAAGGAGCATTTAAAGCTAAAGGAATGCTCCCGCCCAGCATCCCTTGGGGTCTGGAAGCGGCAAGGCAGGTACCTCTGGAATGCTGCCAGTTGTTTTTTGGTTTAATTGAACTACTTGATGACTGATTGTACAGTGTCACCGAAGATAAGCCTTGTCTCTACTGCTCATCTCGGAGAGACTGAGCCACAGATGCCTCAGATGCCAGCAGGGCCTGCAGGGCCAGGGCCTAAGCCTTTGGGACTCCTCATTTGACCTTCCTTCTCAAAAAGGCCTCAGACAGGAGCGGAGCACCGTGATGAGAAGTTCCCACAGTGATCACAGTCAGGGCTCTTAAGCACTAACGGTGTATGCTCCTTACCCAGACAACTGACATGTCTGTGCCCAAATGCACGCATAAACACACAGCCTAAAGGTCTGATCTCCAATTTTTCTATACGTTTTTTAAGGCTTTTATGCATTTTATTTCTCCCTTTTTTCTTTTGAAAAGATTTTTCTTTTTTTTAACCTTTTTACCTTTTTTCTTTTACCTTACTGAAAATACCTTACCGAAGCTTTTACCGACACACATACACACCCACCAAAGAAAAAGCGCCTGCCGACTTGCGCTGCCGCTCATGTTTATATAGTGTTACTTCCTGGTCGATGACATGACTGCCTGTGACGCTCTCTGGTTCACCTGATTCAGGTCAAATGTTATAAAGGACGTTCCCAAAGCGTTGTGACACAGCTCCTGAAAGGAAACCAGGAAATGATCTGGAAGTAATATTTAGTGGTCACGCTAGTACTCTGGTAAGTGCAACCTCCATTGCTGGAAGAAAGCTTTGTTTGGTTCTGTAGAACCGTTCATATGTTTGACTTTTTAAAATAAAAAATCTAAACGATGAAATGAGAAATAAAATTCTTTGCTTCATCTTCTCTATTCTACTCTAAAGTTTCTACTTAAATGCTCAAGCTTTGGAGAGTGCTAGTAGAAGGCAGATTATACATCCCTTGGCTGTGTAGTCATATGGTTTACCAGAACCTCATTATGGTTAATGAAAATTGTCGCAATGCAATATGTAATGTGTAAGGTATGTGTGGTGTATGTTTATCGTTAATAGCGTTATTTTTTCTGAGCAACAGTGTTCCCTGTTAGATAGGTTGGCTACTCCAAATGTGTATGTGTGAAGATTCATTCACGCCCAGTGGCAATTTGGAGAAGTCTGTGCACCTACTGGTATTTTTGGAAAGTGGGAGAAAAAAATGTACATTCTAAGCAATCCTATGATACCAGAGGACAACTGTAACACAGGCTGCAACCCTGCCGAAACCAGACAAAAACCTGCAGCTATCCCTTAAGATGAGGCAGTAATTCCACTATTCTACCCACAAAAAACAACATACTGGCAGAAGATCAGAAAAATGGCACAGCAAATTTTGTTGTTTAACAATTGTAAGTTCAACAATACTGCAGTATCAGCTTATTATTTAAGAACACAGTCATTTTGAACTCTAGACCTGTGGATCTACTATGGGTGTCTCCAGGCGTTTTTCTGTAATTCTGGGTTTACCATTTGATGTGTTATACCAGGTGTGTCTTTATAAATGTAGTTTGGGCAGATGTTATATGGCCTGAGGTAACTAGCGGTTCTATTTTTTCTCTTCAGAGCTGTGTACGGACTCTTTGAAGCAGATGGGCTTTGCTTAGCATCACCAATGCTGATTTTTTTACGCCTTAACTTATTTTTTGCAGGGTGAGCAAAATCCCTGTTGTGGAAGGGACTAAAATAAATTGTATGCATTTACATCTACTTAGTGTCCACATATTCAGCAATTTCTCACAATTTAACATACTGGGATTTACACAAATACCCAGACAAAATAATCTCCACAATAACAGGGGTTAGGGAACATTACATACAGATGGTGGCTGCACAAATGGCAAAACTTTAATTGTTTTCTTTACTACTTATGGCAACACTGACCCCTATTCATCCAGGAGATGTGCTGATATTGTGCTGTACAGACAGGGTGAATTAATGGCTAAGACCTGACGAAGAGGAGAAATGACTGAGAAAGCAACCAATGACATTTTGTTTTGTGCTGCATCATGTTTAGGGGAGTCACTAAGTGCCTCAAGCTATATTTAAATGTCTTTTAAACAGTCTATACCATGAACATCGCAGACATTTATGTGACTTTTATCAATGCTCATTGTAAGCATAACAGCTTACTTTTTTGATCAGACGATTCTGGGTTGTTTCCAGGCAGACCATAAAACAATGCGACAAACATATAGTGCCTTGAAAAAGTATTCATACCCCTGAAACTTTTTCATATTTTGTAACCTTGCATTTGTATTCAGGCCCCTGAACTGTGATACCTCTAAATAAAGTCCAGTGCAATCATTTGCCTTTAGAATTCACCTAATTAGTTAATAGAGTCCACCTGTGTGTAGTTTAGTCTCAGTATAAATACACCTGTTCTGTGAAGGCCTAAGTGGTATGTTAGTGAACACTAGTGAACAAACAGCATCATGAAGACCAAGAAACTTACCAGACAGGTCAGAGTTAAAGTTGTAGAGAAGTTTAAAGCAATGTTTGGTTATAAAAACATATCCCAATCTCTGAACATCTCAAGGAGCACTCATCCAAAAATCCATCATCCATCATCAAAACCAAGGCCATCCAACTAAACTGACCGACCAAAAAGGAGAGCACTGGTCAAAGAAGTAGCCAAGAGGTCCATGGTCACTCTGGAGGAGCTGCAGAAATCCACAGCTCAGGTGGAAGAATCTGTCTACAGGACAACTATAAGTCATGTACTCCACAAATATGGTGCAAAAAAGAAAGCCATTGTTGAAAGAAAGACATAGGAAGTCCCATTTGTTACAACATGTGGATGAATGTGCTCTGGTCAGATAAAACCAAAGTTGATTTTTTTTGGCCTAAATGCTATATGGAGGAAAAGTAACACTGCTCATCACCCTGAACACACCATTTCCACTGTAAAACATGGTGGTGGCAGCATCATGCTGTGAAGAAGCATCATGCTGTGAAGATGCTTTTCTTCACCAGGGACAGGGAAGCTGCTCAGAGTTCAATTCAATTCAGTTCAGTTTTATTTATATAGCGCTTTTTACAATGGTGATTGTCACAAAGCAGCTTTACAATTGAAGAAATTATGAAACAGAATTAAACAGAAATCAGTTTGTCCCTGATGAGCAAGCCGGGGGCGACGGTGGCAAGGAAAAACTCCCTGAGATGAGATAGGAAGAAACCTTGAGAGGAACCAGACTCAACAGAGAACCCATCCTCAATTGGGTGAAAAAAAGGTAGCAGGGATTATGAGGTTACATTGTGTATGTGTGAACAACTTTATTCATTAGTCCTTAGAGAGCAGCCGGAACGTCTTTATGGCGAAGTGGGTCCTAGATCGCTCTGGTGATGCATCATCCGCTGGGCAGGTCACAGGGAAGGGTCCCACAGGACGGGATCGGAGGTGGGGTCTGGATCACCGGCAGCTCCGTTGTGGCGTATGTAACTCAACAGTGAGAGAGAGAGAGAGAGAGAGAGAGAGAGAGAAAGAGAGAGAGGGGAAGGAAGGCAAAAAGAAGGAAAACAGTTAAGTGACAATGTAATCACACGGTTTGGATTGATTAAATGAATAATGTATCAGAATTGATGGGAAGATAGATGGAGCTAAATACAGGGCAATCCTGTTGGAGCCTGCAATAGACTTAAGACTAGGAAGGAGATTCACCTTCCAGCAAGACAATGACCCCAAACATACAACCAGAGCTACAATAAAATGCTTTGAATCAAAAAATATAAATGTTTTAGAACAGCCCAGTCAGACTTAAATCACATTGAGCATCTGTGGCAAAAACTGCTCTTTACAGACACTCGCTATTCAATCTGGCTGAGCTTGAGCCTTTTTGCAAAGAAGAATAGGCAAAAATGCAAAGAAGAATAGGCAAAAATGCCTCTAGATGTGCAAAGCTGTTAGAGACATACCCCAAAAGACTTGCAGCTGTAATTGCAGCGAAAGGTGGTTCTACAAATGCACGCCACACTTTTCAGATTTTTATTTGCTTAAAATTTTAAAACCATGTATCATTTTCACTCCACTTTACAATTATGTGCTACTTTGTATTGGTCTATTACATAAAATCTCAATAAAAACATTTAAGTTTGTGGTTGTAAGGTGACAAAATGTAAAAAGTTCAAGGGGTATATAGGCACTGTATATTACTCGAAAAACCTGTACACCCCAACCAATCAGAGACGACTATGAAACTCCTGCAGTGTTACAGCTACGTGTGCCATATGCATAAGACTTACTGCCAGCAGTCCGTAGGCATATAGACTTTAAAAGTTACAATGTAAATGTATGAATGATTCCCATGAGTACTATTTGGCTTTGCCTTTTCAGAGGACTAGATTTGAGGGTTGCAGTCAGCAGATAACCTAAGAGAAAAATTTAGTTAATATGACTCATGTTTACATATGCAAATGTAATTATTTAAAACATAAATGAGTGACTTTTTTATTTACCACAAAATTAAGCAGCATAAATGTCAAGACTATGTGTCTATGCTTACTGTTTATAGGCTAAACTGTATTTTGGATTTCTATAAAAATTGTTGTGCATTTTCTAATTAATTCTCCACTTTCATTTTAATTTTATTTTAATTTCTCTTCCAAAGAGAAAGAAGTTTGAAACACTGTCTGATTGATGGATTACTTTAGTAAAATACAGATTTGTGTACATTTTATTTAATATATAAAATCATTAGCCTACTTAACTGTATATCATTCAATCAGAGCAACATACAGGGATCCAATAAAATCTTGTAAAATTATTATTTTAGTTAACGCAAATGTTGTTATATATATATACAGAATGGCTACTGTAACTCTAAGGAACACACATTATGTTGGGCTAAGTTTTCAATGATGGTATTAATCAGGCACATTATCACTGAATATTTTACAGCATGTAGGCTGTAAATCTCAATTTCTTTTTTTTGTTCTACTTCCAATTGTTCCTCGTTTTATTATACAGAACCAGATGCAGTTTGTAATTATAACTAGGAAGTTGTCGTTCAGGCTGTCATCTGTGGTACCATTTGTGGCGTTAAGCAAGAAAAATCTATGTCTAAATCTAAATCATATTCTTAAACATCAGTGATAAATAATAACCTAGCGCAACTGTGTATTTTGATATTTGTGTATTAAATGTTTTGATGTAACAAATGAGTTCCAGGTCAGAGGTTGTTTTAACTACCCACAGTTAAAGTTTTTTTTCTGTACCGTGCGCTACGGCTGATTGGCTCTTTTTTTTTTACAGCGGTTCTCCGCGTAAAGAAAGCATTGTTTTGCTGACCTTCGCCCATTGCATCTACAGATTGGTGCCATTTTTACTTCCTTTTCTGATTAGTATGTCCACCATGGGTTGTTTTGTCGTGCATAGTGTAAATGCAGATATCGGATACGGGTCAGTTTTAAAAGACGATGTAAGCGGTTTATCAAAAAAGATGGATATACACTGCATTCACAAAATCATAAGTGTAAATGCAGCCATTAAAAGTGTTGAGCAGTAAGCATTAAAGAGAACGATCACATTTTATCCATGATCCCCTGGTAGACCGAAAATTGGACAAATTTGTAATTCGTCCTCCACAAAAATGACAGAGTCTCACTAATTCGCCTTCAACAGCTGATAGCAATGACCCAGGCATTCTGGACCCTGGTGAGGAATACCAATTCGGTTAGCAATGCTAGTAATACTGGAAACACGATATGCAGGAAATACCATCATTAATGTAAAGAGGGGCCCTAAAATATTATCTTAGGAAACAAAGGGGTTCTTGACAAAAAAGGTTGGGAACTACTGGTGTAGGAAAATGTGTTTTATAAAGTGGTGCCAAACTGTAAAGATCAGTGGTTATTGCAGACAATTTTACAACGCAGGACCCCTGGCTAACTTTTCTGGTGGTTATTCAACAACAGCGGTTTCGAGAGATTTGATTGACTGTGGTGCCAAACCTTTGTTCAGTGCGGAGTGGGATGGTATAGATTCTGATACAAGATTTTGTGTGGTTGGAAATCGCAGTAAAAAGTTACCTGACGACAGTGTTTATATATTCTGCTGCAACAATAAGACAAAGGTGTGTGAAATTAAAAGATGTGAAATTAAAAAAAATTAAATTAGTTTAAAAAAAAAAATAGGTAAAAAATATTTTTAAGGAAACAGGTGCTTGCTTAACCGATAAATAGATTTCAGACTGGCTAGTTGGCAAGGATGCTTACACTTTAAACAGGACAGTAGCAATAAATTACACTTTAAAGATGAACCCTGTTGAGCTTTTATCAATGTTGAGCTTTTTTCAAGATTGCATGTGACACTGTCTTAAAGTACTCCTGTGTGACTACCAAAAACCACTGTAAGAAAACTACCATCAGTGGTTATAATTAACACACATCCTTCAGGACTTCCGGGTGGGAATTTGTTTGCTATCTACATAAATAATGATGGTGTGGTTTTTTTTCAGCAGCTTCAATAATAAATCAGATCGCTGTTTTCTGGCTGTTATCAAAAACACAGCAATTCTATGATAGTACTTTATTTAACATATCAAAGTCCAAGATTTTTCATCTGACACATGTGGTCAGCATTGTGTGTACTGTCTTTATTAAATGGCAAAATTTGCTTCTACGTTGAAACTGTAGCAATGATTTTATTAAATACGATGAAAAGCTGTCAGTTTGAGGTTTTTTTTTAAAACAAACTCAATCTAATGACAACAAAACTGTGTTTAATGTGTGCAAAGGGTGGAATATTTATGTGCTATGACTAATGTTTTTCAGATTAAGGAGCACAAAAAGTGTTTTTTATTATACACAAACACATTCAACAATAATAAAAAAAAGGACACGTAAAAACCCTAAAACTCTCAGCTATTGATCTGGGTCGATAATGGGTGATTTGAATACGGAATATTTAAAATAATTAAATTTATAATCTGTGTTTATTTGGTTTTGAAAGAGTTAAATTTCTGTCTGACATAGTAGGTTGGTACCACTGAGTGAGGTATGTTTAAATTAGCGAAAGTTAAGATCGATCCAACCCACAGGTTTCATCAGCAATCTTTTGTGAAGATGTGATACTTTCAACCTAACCGAACATGTGCGAACATGTACAGCTTAGCTTTCTCATAATCAAAACAATTCATGCTTGCATCCATATTATTTTCAAAAACATGCTTGATTTACATATAAAATACGTAATATTGAAATATTTTAGTGCCTTGAACACAGGCAATATATGTGCTATGAGAGATGGAATCCATCCCACAGGTGTGGTTGTTACTCATGACCACCCCCCAACCTGTGAGAGAGGCATCTGTCATAACCCAGCAACAGACTGCCCCTAGCTCCAGACCTTGTACCAGGAACTGAGAGTCTCTCCTTATGTCTAAGGCATAGAAAAGGGGGGCCTTCTTCAGGAGAGTGATGAGAGTGACAGAGAGTTTCCTTATGTTTGCTACTCTGCTAAAATAAGCTAGCTAATCTATAATAAGTCAAGCTATGCTAGGTGAAGTCAAGTTTAGTTTATGTTTATTGTCAAATCAAATTTAGTTTATGTTTTGTCATTTTGTAAATAAACTGCACCTTTGGGTTCTCACCTACTTGCTTCAGTGGAGATTTATTACAGAATCTACAACCCAATATGAACCCAGCAGTTAGCAGCATTAATTATTCGCCGGCGTCAAGGTATTTAAACCTTCGAGAATTATGTGCAGGAGTTTTGTAAACTTTGTGACCTCTCTGGATTGAATAATGTGGCGCTTAAAGACATCTTCCAGGTGGGGCTGCAGGACTCTCTTCGGATCAAGTTGCCAGAAGGAAAAATCCACTAGTCCCTAGATCAATTGTGTGCTGCAGCTAAGCGGCTCCTCATTCACAGCGCGATTAGCGGATGAGGAATCCTGCAAATTCCTGCTAAACCGGAAGCAGTCCATGTCATGTCTGCTGAGCTGGAGCTCGCTCAGGTCCTGTCTGCCAAGCTGGAGCCCACTCACGTCGAGCCTGCCTAGCCGAGAGCAGTTAGCCGCCTTTGGCAAGGCAAACAATCCAATGAGAAGTATTTACAGAATCTTTTTAAATTGCTCTCAGCTGCTCGAGCAATGAGAGACTGGCTGTGCTAAGAATAAAGACATCCCCAGCATCTAGACAAGGCAGTGAAGCAGATATTTAAGATAAGGGGAGAGAAAATTGCCCTTTTATTACAGTGTAAGAATGTATTGCAATCTTTATTAAGTGGCAAAACACAGACACACACTCTTGTGCTTGTGCAACATGCTGAACTCTGTGGCGCTTGCGAGCTGGGGCTTTGTACTTTGAAAACTTAGCAGCAGAAAAGGATGGGAGAGTGTCACGCTGCGGGCTCCGTCTCTAGTCACACCATCTCTTCCGTGAGGCTGGCCACTTCCTCGTTCTCGTCTCTGGCTCACGGCGGGATTTAGCGGACACATTCGTCACTCTCAGGTGCAGGGTACCTATGCAGATGGTGCTCCTGAAAAGCCCGTTTGGGCATTGCGTGATTCATAGCCTTGGCTTGCGTCTGTGCTTCTGTGAAACACTTCACTATCAGACCCACGGCATCGCCAAAGAGGCCAGAGGGGGAAATGGGGGCATTAAGGAGAAGTTTTCGGTCTGCCTTCTTGAGGTCCGCTAGGGTCAACCAGAGATGTCTCTGGAGGACCACCAAAAAAAGCCATGGACCGGCCAATCACCTGTGCTGCTCTCTTTGTAGCCATGAGAGCTAAATCCATCATCTTGCGTAGCTCTTTGACAGTGTCATAGCATCATCCAAATCCTGGAGAAATTGGCCTGGGTCACCTTGAGCACCGCCATAGAATGAAGAGCAAAAGCCTCCGACCCATTGGCGGCAAATATCTCATCCACGAAATGAAGGTGCTTAGAAAGCAGGCCGTGGCTGTCCAGAGGCTTTATCGGCCCCGCACAGGAAGCACAAAACACCATCATCTTCTTCAAGAAAATTAGCATATTCCTGAGAAAAATTGCTCTATCCAAGGAAAACTGCTCTTTCTGTGAAGGAAAAGATTCTGAATATTGCCGCCTTATATACTCTTTGGGTGGCAGCACTTGCTTATTGCTCATTTGGCCCAGTCTGACGTACTGGAGTGAGCCAACAATCTTAAGAGAGTAAGAGAAGGTGGGGGATTTCCCATAGCGGATGCTCCGCAATGTCAAGTGAAGCTCGAAAGGAAACCAATACTTAGTTGGTTAATTTATTATGTAAAATAAATATAAAACATTAAAAAGGTTGGATTAAACTACAGGTGTCAAATGACAGAAAACAAAAAAAAACAATTAAAAGGAACCAAATCTGCTAATGATGACTATAACAACTAAAATTTGCTATTAATAACAACTATAATATATAATATACTATTCCCATGAGGGTAAGTGGTGAGATAAACCACAGTCATTCAACACTAATTCAGTAAATGTCAAATGAAAGTCTCCCAAAGAAGAAGTTCACAATAGAAATGTTTATAGGTTTTTCTGTGTTATAAACAATGCTTGTGTTGATAAGTTTATTGCTGAAATTAATATATAATATAGAGCTATTGCTTTTAAAAAATTTAATCAGTGTAAAGAAAAATTTACCATTTAAGTAAAAAAAAAACTGTAAATGGTTGCAATATTTATAATTCATGAGATTGTTAAACATAGGTACTCTATGTACCTTTCAGCACAAACTGTTGTTCTAAGGTGTGAAGGGAAGATAGATCATTTTATTAGATACACCGGGCTTGATTAACCCTTTTAACATAAATGGAGCACACAGAACACAGTTTAATCTAAATTTGTTTGTAATGCAGTTCTAGGCTGCTAAAGCTATTACAATTTGGATACCTGCATGCTCAAAGGTACTGGTTGAACATTTTATCTTACTGTTCAATTAGATAAGTAAAAGAACATGCTTATAGATAATGTTTTAAGAAACAAATAAAATCATGGCATGTTGAACAGCAGCTTTGTCTCAAATAACCTCATTAATAATTTACTGGTAGATGTCAATAAGGGCACTGACAACCTGTCAAATAACATTGTATTATTTAGGTATTATTAGTAATTACAGTAATTTCATGCTGCTTCCAATTGTCTAGCAGCCAAAACCAACATTGATAAGTAACAAAATCTTGTTATCTGGCTGAGATTTGATCAATTGTAATTATATGCATTTTAATTACTTTCCAAATGTCAGGTTATTGTGGTTTTATTGTATTAGATGAGTGCAGTCCACCAGTAAGCATTTTATGTGTAAATAAACAGTGTAAATCCCCCTTGCTATTTTTAGCCAACAGAAACAAATACAGAGTATGTGTTTTTTTTGTAATGATCCTAGCGACTGCAGTAACGTGTAGCTCTCACAAACAGTATGATGCAAATGGTGTCACTTTTAAAGCTTTTACTGTGTGGTTTGTTTATAAATTTAGCTTGTGAATGGCCTTATCAGTGACATGATATCATCTCTTTTTTAAAATATTTTTTTAATAATATTATTTTTTAAATCTGTTTAACATTGCTGTGTTAAAAATAAACTAATTTGGAAACACAGCACACGTTACAATAGGAACCAAACCAGCATGGCTTGTTGTAAAACACTGACCCAGCCTAATGCACTGATTTTTAATTACTTAACTACTGGATTGTAGACTTTTTTGTGCATGGTATGTAAGCACAATTGTTCAAATCAAGAGAAGTTTAGGGCAGCAACAAAAAAAAAACAACAACAAACAAATACGTTGTGTATAAAAGCACAATGTTAATATTAAATCCATGTGCATTTTGTGCATAATTAGAACTAACTATATATAACTAAAAATATGTAAGTTATTCTTAACTAGCTTAAACCATTTTTTCCAACCAAACCAAATCATTCTTTTAAATTCATTTTTTAAACATAAACATTGTCAAATGTGTAAAAAATATATATTTAAATAACTTTTTATTTAATTAATAGGCTAGGTACAAACTACAATTTATTAAAGCCCTGACTGTTTCTTATAAATCTTCAATTACCACAGTAACATGTGACATGACAAAGATATTCAATGCTGAATATGGGTATAACAAAACAAACAAACAAATTTGTATTTGACAAAAAATAAATAGTTGTGTATTTTAACAGTAAATGTAATCAAATCTTAATTCAATAAATTAGATAAAAAGGCATTTATCTAATTTATTAAAATTGTAAAAGTTATATATTAAAATGAAAAAACAATGCAGAAACTAACCAGAAGTAGTAGTAAAATGGTTACATATGCTAACCCTTGTTCCACAATATGCAACCGAGACGTTTCCCGACCAAAGTGGCACAACCCTAGGAACACTGGGAGCAAGCCTTGCCCCCTACTCATTCCCTGAGTTGAGGGCACCGCACAAATCTAAAGCGCATGGGTTCCACTCGCAGGTTGTAGAACCTGGCAAATGTATTAGGAGTAGCATGGGTAGCCTGCAGCCCAACCTGCAGATCTAGCCCAACCTCATATGTCTGCTAGTGAGGAGCCCCCCCGGTGAAGTGAGCTAAGCCTCTCACCCTCAGGGGGCAGGGTAAAGCCCTTGGCCTTGACGATCATTCCACTATCCAGACCCTGGCCTGGTAGGCCTTGACCCTTCATTCCACTATCCAGGGAGGGAGATCCTCTGATTGGAAGCCTTGAGTGCGGCCCAGGTATGGCCGAAAAGGGCCCAGGATTTTACGGGACACAACTGAGGGGATTTTACTGAATTTAGGCGGGGAACCTTAGCTTGTAAGGCCACCACCTGAGCCTAAAGAGGCTGACCTGGACCTGGGAATAGCTTGTGAAAACCACATGTTGGGCCCAATGTATCCATGCAGGCCTGGGCACGACTTGGGAATGTATGCTCTTCTTAAGACAACATGAGAAACCACCAGGCCAAAAAGCTTTCAGGTGAGGCAGTCAGGAGGGCTGTCTTTAATGACAAAAGGGCTTGAGATCCCCCATCTTCTTGAACAGGTGAGCTCAATCTTTCAAGGGAGGGCTCTGACGGCTCTCAAGCTCGGGCTCGAACGGGTCCTCCCTATAAGGCATGTAAGACCACAGAGAGATCCCAAGAGGGGACAATACCATCAGGGTTAAACCCACCACTGCCACCAGGCCATTGGCGAAGGTTCGCTGCTAGTACTTATGGCTTCTGGCTTCTGCATCAGCAGTGTGTCACATGGGGTTTCTCAACATGCAACCTCCACAGATCTGACAGAAACCTCGGGTTCCACCCAGAGCCTAGACATATGGCAGGCTATTTGTCATGATAACCATCTGCTGTCCATCAGGTCAATGCACATTCCTGGCAACCTGAACCACAGTGGACATGCTCTCAAGGGCAGGAGCTCCCCAAGGAAAGTGGGGGCACCATTCCAGGACAGAAAGAATTTCAGGGAGATGGCTGTGGACCTATTCATCACAAGCAAAAACATGCACAAATTAAAATGTTTATGTGGCTGCTATTTCCACTTTTTAAGGTTTTTTAAGTGAGCAAGAAGATTACCTATATTGTTCCCCAGTCTGTGACACCCTGGACCTCTACAGTTCTACAGGCATTGGCTGATATCAGCAGCAGTTAGAGAGCTCTCACTTATATCTGCGCATTTGCTCGTGCTTGCTACCAGAATCTATGTATACTCCCCTTAGAGCACAGACGGTCTCTCTGTCGGCCCTAGGACTGCCCACTCCAGCAAGATGGAAGTTAAGAGCGAAACTTTTCCTGTTAAAGCCCTAAGGATTTATGTTGACAGAACAACAGAGTTTTGCCAGTATGACCAGCTCTTTGTGTGTTTTGCAGGCTTCTTGGATTATGGATGCCACATCCTCTACATCCAAGAGCTGAGGTTTAGAATTTGCACACACCTCATCATGGTTGTAGGGTATGTATATTTAGGATATCTGTTTTGCTGCTGGATGGTCTTCACAGAACAACTTTAGCAAGGTTCTATAAACTAGACATACCATAGGTGGCCTTTCGGTTCCTTGCAGAGTATTTTTAATAATTCTTTCACAATCATATAATTCAGTGGAACATATGGTGTACCTTACACCGTAGACTTTTGCCTTGTTTTGTATCTATCTATTTTGTAAACTACCAGATTACAATATCTGGTAAAATCTTTCTGTGACTCTCTTTAGAAGGCTATTTGGCCGCTCCTATTGGTGCGATTTGTTTCCGAAGCGGATGTTTAGCAATGTTATCTTGACAAGCAATGACAAATGCAGATGATGAGATAACCACAATTAACCTGTTAACAATTAACCAGCCTCTTAACCTGTGAAGTAGACCTAAGGAGTTTGTAGGCATGATGCCAAGAAAAAGCCAATTTTAACCCTATGGGGATAATCTTATGCTGCACGCATCAGTAAACAATCTAGAACTTAGTATGTGTGGCAGGTAGCTCTTCTTACAATCCCAAATGATCTTTAAATTAAAATGCCTGAAAACTCAAGAGCTGGTGAAATTACGATTAAAAAGAAAATGTGAAAGTAAAACAGAAGTGTATGAAAGATTAAAAGTAGCATTGCTGGAGGTAAGAGGTAAGATGCAGATTGATATAAAGAGGTAGGGAAAAGCCATTTAGTCTGGTATAAATACGCTTGTGGGTGTCATACAAAGAACACCCAGAAAAAAAAGAACTGGGAGGTGGAAAGAGAGTCCAACGGATAGCAGTAAACAGAGATTGATATAAATCGCATTAAGATGGCATACATTACAAGGTTTCTTTTCGAAGCTTAAAATAGCTTTAGGATATCCGGATGAGAGCCGTGAGGATATTTGAGGTATATACAATACGCTTGTGGGTGTCTTTCATCAAAGAACAGAACAGTAAGGCACCACGAGCAGTAGGTGCTTCTGGTCCTCCCTGATCTTGCACAGAATGAGGCTTACTGAGGGAAAAGTGTACTTGCACAACGCTTTGGGACAGCTGTGTGCCAGTGCAAAAGTGCAGAAGGGGGCCTCGGTAAGGGAAAACCACAACTGTGTCAATGGGTTGGCAGACAGATCTACCGATCCCAAATCAGGTGGACTGTCTGTGTAGCTCGTGCAGCTGCCCCCAAGGGACCTCTGTTGTGAAAGCGTGTCCGCTGCACAGTGATGTGGAACGCAGAGACCTGAGCCTGTGCTGGTCCACAGCAGGAGATGGCGGGCAAGTTGTGATATACAACGGGAGCATACACCACCCTGATGGTTGATATATGCAACCGTCGCAGTATTGTCCGAACGGACCAACATGTGCTTGCCCTGAACCATGGACTGGAACCTCTTCAGGGCCAACCAAACTGCCAACAACTCGAAGCAATTGATATGCCATTACGTCATCTGTCGTAATGACAAGGCATCTGGACACCTGTCCCATGGGCACTACTGTGTTCCCCCAAGGACTGAGAGTTCAGTGACACAACATGGTGACCTGCACCCTGTGTGAGTCGTTGCACCATGCCCATCTCGGGACACGGTCGTGAAGCCAGTGCTGAAGCGGTCTCATGTGCATCAGGCCCAACGGAACCACTGCGGCCGAAGATGCAAAATGCCCTAGGAGCCTCTGAAATTGTTTGAGAGGGACCGCTGTGCTGAGCTTGATGGAGCTCACACATTTCAGCACTACCTGGGCTGAGTCCAGGTGGATACAGAGAAAAGAGATACTCTGCACGGCGGAGAGTCTGCTCTTTTTCCAGTTCCCCAACCCGGCAAGGTGGGAGAGCACCTTGTCCCTGTGTGCAACCACAACCTCCCGAGATGGAGCTAGAATTAGCCAATCATCGAGATAGTTGAGGATAGGGATAAGGCGGCTTCCGCAGGCTCCCTGTGCCTTGGGACGATCGAGACATGAATATATGCGTCCTTCAGGTCTACAGCCACGAACCAGTCCTGGGGCTTTATGTACGTCAGCATATGCCTGAGAGTCAGCATCTTGAATGGGAACCTGTGAAGGGCCCGGTTCAGCCTACTCAAATCCAGGATAGGCCTGCTCCCCCCATTTCTTGGGTACAATGAAGTAGGGGCTGTAAAACCCCCTGCTTGGACATAACCTTCACACGCAGGACAGCAGCGCGACGAAGGTCTCAAGAATGCTGCTGAACCTGGGTGGGGGTCTGGCAAACTAAATCGCGTAGCCGAGCTGAATAGTCTTGAGGAGCCACTGGGAGGCACTGAGAAGGCTTCCCCAAGCTTCCAGATACCTCACCAGCGGAGTACCCCAAGTGGGATCGCTATGGCTGACTGGGAGAGGTGCAGTGGTCGGAGGTAGACCGTCCTTCCTACTGCATGACTTCCCCATGGATCCAGCAGCTGGTGCCGCTGATGGATTTTACAGGGAGCGGTTGTATGGGGAGCCCCGTAGGGAGACTGGACTTTTTGCCGGAATCCAGCGTCAACCGACGAGGAGAAGGAATTTGCTCTTTCTGTGACTAGATGCCAGATGATGGCCGCCTGCCAACCGGCAAGCCGCCGAGGTGACATGGGCGCTCGACCCATTCCCGGTTCCAACGCTCTGGGACCTTGCAGAAAATGGCGTGTCCCACGATTTCAGCAGAACCACATGTACCTCCAGAAAAAAAGGAACTGGGGGCAGGCGTGGCTTAGAGTCACGGCCGGCACCCACGAACCAATTGTCCAGCCTAGACCGTTCGGGGTAGGGTGGAGGACACCACTGCAGCCCTATAGCTGCTCATCCAAGTTTATTAGCCTTTTATTAAAATACGTCAGAGGTATTCGGGCTCCCAAAACGTGACCCCTAGTGTCGTCACTGGGGCTGTAGGCCAGCATAGCTTATCTAGGATAGTTATTTATGCTGGAGCTGACCATATACGTCTTTGTCAGGCAGAGACTAGTAAATTGTTTTAAAATTAGTAGGTTTCAAACTAGTAAAATTGTTTAAATTAGCGAAGGCGATGTCTGGATGGCCAATGCATCGTGGCAGCTTACAGTAGGTTATGGTTGCTGAACCGCTGGATGTCCAGGTGGTGCCCTGAAAACAATGTGGGCTTTATAGATAAATGAAGAACTTTTGAGGGCAAGCTGACCGGTTTGGATGGCACGGTGTCCATCCCACTCGGGAATTAAGTAATAAATAAGTAATATAGTGACAATTCCAGAGTGCAAAGTTATCTCTGATCACAATCTTATTTTATTTAAAGTGTGTCATAGTAATAATAAACACACTGCCCCGCGCTACCGCATTAAACGTACATTCACATCTACTATTGCCCAGAGCTTTATCAGCTATCTCCCAGAATTATCTACTATGATTGGATCACTGTCTAGATTTGAAAGGTGACTATTCTGCGTGTTCTCAAATCAAGTATGGTGTTCCACAAAAACTAAGTTTTTGAACTGCTGCACTGTATTTAATAAAAGCTTTACCTGCAACATGGATCCCTCTCAGAATTACTTTACATAGACACAGTCTCAGTGTAATGCAGTCCATGCCTGCACTCTACACTCTCTACACTGTACTCTACAAGTGTATATTCACTCTATAAACTGTGAATATACATAAAGAGAAAAGAAAAAAAGAAAGACAGAAAGAGAAAACAGTTACGTACATTTACATTTGCCACTTCTGAGCTGCCAGTGATCCAGACCCCCTCTTCACTCTGGACCTATCTGACCCTTCCTGGTAAACCCCTCTGTTTTATAATCACGTCACATCACCATCATCATCCACTCTGCAATCAAGACACTTCAACGGTTTTCTAAGGACTTGTGACTACAGTTGCTTACACAGACACTGTGACTTCATAATTCCTGCTACCCGTTTATCACCCAAATGAGGATGGGTTCTCTGTTGAGTCTGGTTGTTCTCAAGGTTTCTTCCTTTTACCATGTCCCAGAGTTTTTCCTCGACCGGTCGCCCTCAGCTTGCTCATCTGGGAATTGATTTCTATTTTATTCACATTTCATTCACATGAGAAAATGACATTGTAAAAGGGCTAGACAATTAAAATTGAATTGAAACTGAATTTAATTCAATTATGAGACATAAACAATAAACCACCATATCTAAAAAAAAAGATTTTAAAAAACTCTACAAAATATACAGTTGTAATATTACTAGAAGTTATGTTGGATATTAATGAAAAGATTAACGGAAGAAGATTGGCTCTGTTGGCTTACAAGCTCACTAGCTGCTTAGTTATATCTTTGAACAGAATCACTGTGGCAAAAAACTTTTATTTTATGAAAAAAAGATGTAAAACATAAATATTTCTGACTATATTATATGCCAAGTACAGGTGTTAGAAAATTTTGTTTATTATTGTAAAGAGGACAAAGACTGATAGTTTGCTGCAGTGCAAAAAAATAATAAGTGCTCTGAGGTAAAATAGTACTGATCCCTTTTCAACTTTGTATACACTGAAGGTACTGCAGTTGTCAGCCTTGCTTATTGTGGATATAAGGTTTCAATTTGCAGCAATCTGTACACAAATACATACCTGTAGAAACAATCTAGAATATCATACTAGCAGTTTGTCTAATGTGTTCTTTTCTTTATATAAAATATTATAGAAAATATTTGTATAAATTACCTAATAGAGTAGAGTATGGTTATAATATATTCTGTATATTTTTTCTGATGTATTGTTTATTGAGACTGCACAGCAAGATGTTGCATAGTATTTGGTATGCAAACACACATATTTCTTTTAGATTGCCCATATGAACTTTCAAACTGTGCTCTGGTTATGTGTGTGTTCATAGTGAAGAGGGTGCCACCTCTTTGTTTGCCTCTAGCCTCTTCTCCTGTAAGAGAGTTAATTAGCTCCAAAGCACCTCCACATTATTAGAGCTCTGCAATTAGAATCAGCACATTCTTACGATGATCACACAGAAAAACAGACAGCACATTAACCTCTGTGCTAGCCTACACTCATTCACTTAAACTTTTTACACAAAGTACAAACCTACAGTATGTTCAACACTGCAACACTAGGAAGGTACCCAAATGATCTGTCAGGCTCAGTTCATTTGGGGACAGAGGATAAATGTGGTTGGGGTTGAATGCAGATGCTGCTTTTATTTATCAATGAGCATTTCTTACTGCCTCCAAATGCAGCATACAACAGTTATCAAATATTTTTTTTTAATTCAATGTGCACAAAATGTCATATGTGGTTCTCAAAAATAAACATGTAAATGGTTTTATGTTATGCAAAAATAATTGAAAATACCTGTATAAAAAAGGCATTCTTAAAAAAAACTCTTCGCTATACACTTGGATAAGGGTGTACATTTCTAGGTTAATTCCCCTGGCTAAATGTGCTAAATATGAAAAAAAAATTAATCAAAATAAAGATATTAAAATTACTGTTAACAGTTCTGTCTTGAATAAGTTATTTTAAGTTACAGATATTGACATATACAGCATGAGCAGTAAAACTGCACAAAATTCTTCAAAAATAAATTCTTTTAACTCCTGCACATGCTTTGCTTTTCCAAAATTGTCTGCATAAATGGCTTGTTCCCAACAGAAGCTCCATAATTCTAACATTCATCCCTTTACACCAAGGACAACTGCGAACTCGCACCCAACTATTACAAAAGTTGAGGTCGGCGCCTTGGTTTAGAGGGTTAGGGCACTGACACACATGTGCAGTTGCACTCCAACAACCTGGGTTCAATTCTGCCTTGGGTCTCTTTGGGTCTCACCCCTCTCTATCTTTCTCCCCCATTTTTAGCATATAAACAGTCATATTTTAAAGATGCAATAATTGTAATTTCTATTTAATTTATTCTTTACAAACCCAAAAGTATCAATGTTTTATGAAAACAGTGATAATTGTTCTCAAAAATGTGAAAGTGGGCAGCATGGTGGATCAGCAGGTATAGTTGCCATCTTACAGCTCTAGGTTTTTTAGGAGGGGTTAGCTTTGTGTGGGTTTTTTTCTGGGTTTTAAGATTTCCATGACAACAAGTATTTGAATATAGCAATCCTGAATGTGTGAGTTGAGTGCCCACTTCTTGTTTATTGTTCCTGGGATACAATCCAGCTTTTCTGTGACCACAGCTGTTACTTGGCGATAAATGAAATGAAATTAATATAAAAGCTCAGGCTTCACTTAAAATCTACCAATCTACTTCTTATAACTATTCTGTATTAGTCATTAAACCAATCATTTAGGCATAGAAAGCAGTGACAAAAGACAAAACAGGCACTTTCCCAGCACGACAATGTGCAAAGCCCCTTTCTGCTTTATTTATACATGTCAAGCTTTGGATCTGGACCTCGGTTTTGCAGATTTTAGCTTCAACTTGCCTTGACATTGATTAGTTGGTTCTGGTGTTTTTAATTAGGTCTGGAGCTAAATTCTATCTGCCCTCCAGGAACTAGTTTGGTGACCATTGCTTTGGATACTGATCTTGGGTTAAAAAGTTTTTTAAAAGTAATTTTAAAGTAATCCATTGTTTTTGCTACTTTCGAGTTAAAACAAAGCCTTTCTTTGGCTGCATTTGCCCAATTCAGATTTTACCCACTTACATGTTAATAAACCTAAAAGAAACAGCTGTTTCTGACATTCCCAGAACTCCCTACGCCAAAGCACTATGGGCTTATCACTATTCCAATGCGTACTCGGTTACCAATCACTCTTGTTCCCATGGACCGATGAGTCATCCAAGCCTCCAGTCATGGACCACAGGTATAGGGAAAGCAAAAACGTTTGTAACCCATGTCCAGCTGTGGCAAACAGTCCAGAGACACAAGTATTTCACCAACGTCAGCTGTAATGTAGTAAAGTCTGTAAAGTCTGGCTGTATTGTATTCACCCCACTTTTTATGTTATTATTTCTTCACTAAACCCTCTTCCGAATCGTTTTTTCTCCAACATGATATGGAGGAATATGGAGAGTTTGTGGGCAGTCATAGCCAACATTCTCAACAGTCATCTCTAGAATAGCTCTCCAGTGCCTGTGATTATCCAGCGTATCTTTCTGTTTGCTTTCTGGTTATATATCTCTGCTGAATCTGTGCCTCATACATATCTAAGTCTATTTCCTGACAGTTTTTATGAAAAAGCTAATTTTGAGACCTAAATATGATATGAAGTGGTTTACTGCTATTAACTGAGATTAAGTGATGAAGATTTGCTGTTGGGCCCAAATTCATCTTGGCAATGCAAATTTTACAAAAATATTTTGAAATACACTATGTATATAATACTATTAAGAAAACAGACCATACAACTGTGTTTTTTGAACACTCCAAATTTAATTCCACTTTTACAATAATAACCTCCACACTTACAAAAATTACAAAAATGGTTTCCATAGACTTTTGTAGGAAAATTCACACAAAATTAATTGGGGTTTTTTTTGTATTCATTATATCATTTATTGTTATTGTCAAATTAAGACTTTGTAGACCCATCCTTTACCAAAAGAAAACAAATTTAAGGAAAATTCGACTTTTTTTTATAGTTTTAAATCTCATGGCTGATGGTTTTTTCCCCGTCTTATAATAATTCCATATTAAGACTTTAGGTAGTGTGAGTAATTAAGCAAACCTGCAAGCTGAAGGAGACATAAAAAAACAAAGAAAAGTCTAGAAAATTACTCAGTATTCTTGAAAAGGCTGAGGTTTAAGGCAATTTTATAACATGGCATCAAAAAACATAAATCACTCGCAGCATTCTTATTGTAAGTGACCTGGGGACTGTAAACAAAATAAATCTTCCATGTCAAGCAGAGTTCATCCTGCTGCAGGAAATATCTGCAATATATTGAGTATTTATTACAGATTAATGTGTGTGTGTGTGTGTGTGTGTGTGTGTGTGTGTGTGTGTGTGTGTGTGTGAATTTTGTGTTTGCTGTATAGATGAGACTTTACTTTTTACTGAATATAATCTGAGGTGGTCCGAGGTAGGATGTAGACCTGAATAACTCAACTAGAGCGCTGTAATATCAGCATGATCAGGAATCACACCCTGGAAAAGTGAAATTTGGTGTTACTTTAAATTACTGCAGCAACTAGAGCGCATTGGATGTTGTACTTGGCTAAATGTGCATGACTGGTTACCAGACATTTACCCTCCTGAATCTATTTAACAGACCATATAGTGTTCCTTAATCTGCTAAATATAGTTAAAGGGTTTATAATTTAAGCATATTACATTGTGATGATTTAGTGATTTAATGATTTATAATTCTGAGCAATAATGCATTTCATTTTGGTGTCTATCTTGATGCTGTGGGTTTTCGTCTGGTTCTCTGGTTATTTTCGTCCATTAACAATAGGCTGGTACATGCCACCGTCTATGCAAAATTACCCCTCAAATGAGTAAGTAAATGTATTGTGTTACACCAGCCTTGTGTCTAGTTTTCAAATTTAAACTTTAATCTTTTATAAAATAATAAAGAACTGTCACAAAGTTAGATGTTTGATGGTAAAATGCAAGAGCAAATTTTTACTGAAGAAGTCACAAAATAAGGAATAGCTCAATTTATTAAAACTTTCTTCAAAGAAAATTGCAATAGAAAGTTGGTGAACACTTCAGCTGATGTCAGGCACAAAGAGCGGTCAAAACAGGCCCAGTTCAATTAAGCTTTGGATAGAATTAAAATAATCAAGACAAAAATCATAGTCAGGAACATAGAAAAATGTGAAATGTAATTACCTGCTTTTAAAATAGAGTTTGACCAAACATACATAATTAAACTGGGACAAAAGTCATTAAAAAGATCGGGACTGTGAGCGTGTGAGTGCAGGTAGTTGTGGAAACATATAAATAACAATAACAACAATAATAATTATAATACTAATAATAACAATAATAATAATCATCACCTTTAACAATACAAACACATTTTTCAAATAGAGATACAGTGTTAATAAAACTAGAAAAAAAAAATGTATCCTTCATATGTCTCTGCTACTACACAGAATGTTCAAAATATGAAAAGTAGAAAATTTCAAAAAGACATTTGACTAAATTAGTATGTAAATCTGTTTGTAATTTTTTTGCTAATTATTTATTACTATTTACAACTGTATATTTAAGCAAAGTAAACAGAGATAATATTTAGTATATAGAGGTAGTAAAGATTTAACTCTTGTTTAACATATACACCTATCAGTCAATAGCTGAAATGTTTCCATCTCTTGATGTCCCAAATTATCTCAGCATGGCTGGGATCTGGGGACCCTGAAGTGGTGAAGCCGCAGTACCACATGCTGTGTCCTGATGCTGTGGGGGGCTTAAAATTAAAATAGGCATGTTTAGGACTTAAACATTTGTATGTTGTTTGTTGATCATTAGTGGGCACTTAGTGTGCATGGTAATGCTGCTGTAGAATCATTATAAACTAAAGAGAAAAGGGAACCCCTAAAAAAGAATTTAAAAAATTATTTGAGGAGCTCTGTGACAGTCCTGGTTACTTTAAAGTATAAAATAATGTTAGGGTAATGCATTTGAAAAAAAATATTGAAAACCTAATTTTAGACAACTGTCCTCAGTTCCGTTAAAGATTAGGAGGAGTTCTGCTCATATTATTGCCACAGCAATACTCTAATGCTAGCTAGCGTTATATAAAACCTACAGCTGCTTTTTTCTAGTAAAATGCTTTCTTGTACTCAATGTGTAAACAGTGTCCTACAGTAAACAGAAAGCATCTGCTTGCTGAGTCAACACACTATCAGCAAACATTTTGGGGGATATTCCAGCAGAACCTCTCAACAGGTGTGACCTACATTGCTGATTTACTAAAGCTCTGGCACATACAGATAGGTCAACAAGTCACATGCATATTACTCTAAATATGTATTAAAAGTCTCCAGTTTTGATGCTGGGACGCCACTGAGGTGTCTTTTTTTTCTTGGCCTATTTAGATAGATCGGCTTTCATTCTGGGGGCTAGAACAGCTGCTCTCTACTATAATGCTATAGAATATAATGAACTATGTGACAGTACTTTTGGGGGTTTTTGGTGTTTTGTTGTTATTTTTGATAATATAATGCATTTAATGCAGTGGGATGAAAGCTCAGTGGTTAAGACTTTGACCTGGAGGTCCTGAAGGTCCTGTGTTCAAATCTCACCACTGAACAATAAGGTCTTTGTCAGTGAGTGTGAGTGTATGGATAAAATATATAAGAAAAATATGTCTAAAAGAAAAGGTAACGTGGCAAGCAGGCAGCAATAGTAGCAGTGTGCTTTTCCATGTCCGCAGTTTTCACAGGCTCGGATGTGTGTTGTCTGTTTAGGGGTAGAGCATTGTGAGCAGCTATTTCTAATGCGTTTTTCCTGGCCTTGACTGGCTATGTTTGAGAACAATGGCCAGGCACTGAGTCCCCAAAGTCAGGTCCTGCTATTCCAGAGGCACAACAGAGGCTAAAATAAAAACAAATAAATAGATTTTAAAAATAAATTAATAAGAATGGGGCTCCAATACACAGCTAGTGGAGGGCGTTTCCTTATCTCACTCTCTGATTGCTTGAAGTGTGGACTCACCACCATGCTCCCTATAGTCTGTTACCTATTAAGAGGTCATCTGGGACTTGTTAGTGATGCAGATCTATCTGAAACAGGCTCGTGTTAATTCGACACTCACGGCTGCAGAGAATTAAAGAGGGACAGTCATTCACTGTCAAGCGTTTTTTGAGGTGACTTGGCCTAATGGTGTCACAGTAACACCCAAGCCTACTACCACGCAACGCATTCACTAATCACTCTGCACTCACTCACTTCCCTATAAAAGATGGTGGCTTAAGACCAAGAGATTCTCCCAGAGGGGCCTTATGACAATGCTTGCAAACCTTTGATATATGGAGGGACCCTTGGTTTCTGCTGCAGGGTTTGAAACTGAGGGCTCTTTGTCGTCACGTTACACTTATGACAAATGCTTTCTTAAAATGTTAAGAAGCAGTAATGAGTGGCAGCTATGCCCAAGGGCTATGGGATGATACTCCTCTTTCATGGTACAAAAATTGCCTGGAGATGCTCGCAGTGTTTTAAGCACTGAAACACTTCCTACCAGAACTGAGCAACTAATATGTGCTGCACAAATATGTGCTGCAATATGTATGCACAAACAACATGTCAGTAGTCAATTACATTAACCACCAGGGGGCCCTGCACTTGCACCCACTTTACAAGCTAGCATGCATCATTCTGTGGACTATCCCGGGTCCCCGTTCAGAAAATCAGGGAGCAGACGTCCGCTCGAGGTAGGGGCTGAGGCCTGGGGAATGGAGACTCCGCCTAGAGGTGGTGGAGATCCTATGAAAATGCTTTGGCAGAGCAAATGTAAATCTACTAAAATATCACACTGTTGAAAACATGGTCAAGGCTATATTTGTACACTTTTCACTGATCACACTGCTCCTGGATGTTCTGTAATGACTACCCCAGGACATTGTCAGACTACTGCTAGTAGCCTCGTTCTGGCCAACCCTTCTAGACAGTTATAGTCTCCAGATACCCGTCAGGAGGGACCTCCTTTCACAAGCGGGGAATTCCGGCAGAAACGTTTCTTTGCAGGGCTAGAAGTTTTAAGATTCAAGGAGCTTTATTGTCATTTCAACCATATATAGCAGATGCAGTACACAGTGAGATGTGCAAATTACAGTATTTTGCAAATAGCATTGTAAAGTAAGTAAAGTGACTAAAAGTGAGTAAAGTGACTATAGCATTGTAAGTGACTATAGTATTGTAAAGTGACTGTGCTTAAAAAAAATTGTTTGAGTGTGTGCGTATTTGTGGGTTGAGGTAGTTCAGTTCAGTGTATTGAGCAGCCTGATGGCTTGAGGAAAAAAACTGTTACACATTCGGGTTGTGAGGGTCCAAATGCTGCAGTATCTTTTCCCAGAGGGCAGGAGTGTGAGGAGTGAGTGGGGTGTGTGGGGTCTTCCACAATGCTGTTAGCTTTGCGGATGCAGCGTGTGGTGTAGATGTCCGTTATAGAGGGAAGAGAGACTCCGATGATCTTCTCAGCTGTTCTCACTGTCCTCTGCAGGGTCTTGCGAGCCGAAACGGTGCAGTTCCCAAACCAGGCAGTAATGCAGCTGCTTAGAATGCTCTCGATGGTCCCGCTGTAGAACATCAGGATGGGAGGTGGAAGGTGGGCTTTAATCAGTCTTCGCAGGAAGTAGAGGCACTGCTGGGCTTTTTTGCTAATAGAGCTGGTGTTGAGTGACCAGGTGAGGTTCTCCATCAGGTGGACAACAAGAAATTTAGCGTCCTTGACGATCTCTACCGAGGAGCTGCCGATGTTCAGCGAAGAATGGTCGCTCTTTGTTTTCCTAAAGTCAACAACTATCTCCTTAGTCTTGTTAACGTTCAGAGACAGGTTATTGGCTTTACACCAAGCTGTTACGCAAACTGTAATGGGTCCAGTGTGGGCGGCAGCAGGGTCTTAATGTGCCTCATAACGAGCCTTTCGAAGCATTTCATCACAATGGGTGTGAATGCGACGGGACGGTAGTCATTGAGACAGGAGACTGCTGACTTTTTCGGCACAGGGATGATGGTAGCAGTTTTGCGGCACGTGGGAACAACAGTGGTGCACAGGAAAGTGTCAGTGAAGACATCTGCTAGTTGTGTTGCACAGTCCCTGAGCACTCTGCCGGTTGTCTGGTCCAGCATACTCCCGTGGGTTAACTTTGCTTAAAGTTCTCCTCACATCAGCCGTGGTTAGACAGAGCACCTGGTGATTGGGAGGAGGGGTGGTCTTCCTCGCTGCCACATTGTTCTGCACCTCAAACCGGGCGTAGAAATCATTCAGCGCATCTGGGAGGCAGGCGTCACTGTTACAAGCAGGTGGAGTTGTCTTGTAGTTAGTGATCGTCTGGATGCCCTGCCATATGCGCCGAGTGTCTCCGCTGTCCTGAAAGTGGCCGTGAATTTTCTTGTCGTACATGCGCTTTGCCTCTCTGATAGCTCTAGACAGTTTGGCCCTGGCTGTTTTTAGGGCCGACTTGTCCTCTGCCCTGAAGGCGGAGTCCCTGGACTTTAGCAGCGCACGCATCTCTGTGGTCATACACGGTTTCTGGTTGGAGCGTGTTGTGATGGTTTTGGAGACAGTCACGTCATCAATGCACTTGCCAATATAGCTGATCACTGATGTCGTGTACTCCTCCAGGTTAACAGATTCGCCGTTGGTTGCAGCCTCCCTAAACATTTTCCAGTCAGTGCACTCAAAAGAGTCCTGAAAAGCAGAAGTAGCTCCTGTTGGCCACGTTCTCACCTTCTTTGAAACCGGTTTAGAGCGTCTGACGAGCGGTGTGTGTATGCTGGCATTAGCATAACAGAGATGTGGTCTGCGTATCCGAGATGGGGACGAGGCTCCGCTCTGTAACGCGCCGGGGATGTTCCAGCATGTTTTCCCCTCTTGTCGCAAAGTCTACATGTTGATAAAATTTAGGAAACACTGTTTTGAGATTTGCATGGTTGAAATCTCCGGCGATGATAAACAGTCCATTGGGGTGGTGCATTCTGCAGATCGCTAATAGCCGCATACAGTACATAAAGCGCCTCCTTAGCATTAGCACTCGGTGGAATGTACACTCCGATAATGAAAACAGCGTTGAATTCCCGTGGTAAATAAAATTGCCTGCATCTAACAGTCACAAACTCCACTAGCGATGAACAGAAAGTAGAAACGATCACAGAGCTCTCGCACCATTCAGTGTTGATGTAAACACACACACCACCACCGCAAGTCTTACCGCATAGAGTTGCATTTCTGTCGGCACGAAACGATGTTAGCCCGTCTAGCTGAATGGCGGCGTCCAGAAACTCTGTCGCTGAGCCATGTTTCCATGAAAACAAAGACACAACAGTTTCTAAATTCACGCCGTGTAGTTGGATATAGTCCAGTTTATTATCCAGGGAGTATGGACGGGCGTGCCAGCCGGCTAGGCTAGGGTTTGCTTTTAGCCTAGCATGGACACCCGTCCGCTATCCACGCTTCCGCTTCCTCGCGCACCGCTTCCGACGTCCCTTCTCCCGGCCGCCGGTAACAGTTGACGCCGAGGGCTGGGGGCCTGGTCCTCGTAGCAAGCCGAGGTCGCGAAGTTTGTCCTGTAGATCTTTATGCAGGTATGTTGCTGCATGATTATTATATTCTAAAAGCGTCTGGCGGTCGTATGCATGAACACCAATGCTTTCGGAGTCCATGTGGAGTTTTTGGTTGGGCTAAAAACATAAATAGCACCATTTTGGATCCGGAGTGGCCGCTGCATGTTACTGCTGCGCCGCCATCTTGGATCTTGGATCTAGTTAGAACCTTCTAACCTGAAGGTATACGTGGTGGACATGCCTTCCAGGCCACTCTGGGTGGTAAATCTGCAGGCAGAGACCCACTTCTTTGTTGCATGAGAAGGCTGAGGCTGGGACTCAGACCAGGGCTGAAACTTCTGTGCCCAGAGCGAAAAAACTGTGCATGCACATTCACAGAGCTGCCCCGTGGAGAAGTTAAGATAAGATTTGTCTGTTTCAGAATGCCCAAAAGTGGAGCGACGGTCACCAAACAAACAGATAAGTGGTTTACCATCTCTCTCCTCTGAGGTCGCCTCTGATCTTTGACTTCCAACTTCCTGGCATTTAGCAGTGGGTATGGCAGGGCTAGTTGGAAAACAAGCAGAACAGTGGAATTCAAGGAACATAGATTGCCCCCAGCTAAAATATTCTGCTTTTTTCATACAACTGAGAATTACTGAGCCTCTATGCAGATATATAATTATATATAGAATAGATATAGAATTATATTTTACACATTTTAGTGTTAGTTTAATTTTATGTTGAGGGCACATGCTGTGTCTTTGCATACTCCATTAGCAGTATACTTTTTTACAAAAGCATTTTTTCTGATGTTTATGGATTAGCATACTGAAAACAAAATATTGAAATGGCATCCAATAAATGGTGGGTTTGCTTAGCTTGGAAAGTTGTTATTAAGAAACACTGCTTAAATCATATGCCAATTTGTATGCATTGAAATATACATAAACATTCATTATATGTTCCTTCTGATTGTCAACTTAGTTCCAGCACAGAAAAGCATGTATTAAATATCAAGTAAAATTAACAAATTAATTTATTATTATTATTAGGAAATATAAAGTATTTTGTCCAAAGTAAAATTAAGTTTGATAGAAAAACTGCACTAACTGTAGGTTTAGCCAAGCATGTCTAATACATGTATACCAGTGGCGTGCAGTCAGGGCCAGTGAGTCCTTCTCTGCTGGCCTAAACACTATCAGAAGCTAACCTTCATTTACAACCTAAATTCTAATATTTGTTCCATTAAATTGTAATAATTTATTCCAAACAGTTTTTAGATTAGATTAGATTAGATTAGATTCAACTTTATTGTCATTGTGCAAGGTACATGTACAAAGCCAATGAAATGCAGTTAGCATCTAACCAGAAGTGCATAAGGGGCTTATTTACAATAAATAGCAATGTAATAAATAGGGTATGAGATTGATAATTACAGAGGTGGGTAAATAATGTACAGAAGGTATATGGATAGAATATAGAGGTGTAACAATAGATAGTTATAGATGGTGCAAAGATGCATAATGATAAAGTAGTGCAAAGTATAGAAGTGGCAGTGCAGTAGTAATTAAAATACTGTATATCAGCTGTTCAGTGCAGAAACAGCCACAGGAAAGAAGCAGTTTTTCAGTCTATTTGTGCGGCTCTGAGGCATCGGTAGCGTCTGCCTGATGGGAGAAGAGTGAACAGTCCGTGGTTGGGGTGAGAGGGATCTTTTCTTATGCCTCTCGCCCTTTGCAGGCATGATTGAAAGGTATGATTGAAAATGTATATATTATTGTTATTTATTATCAAAATTTAAAAAAATATATTATTTGCCTAAGTTTATAAACATTAGATAGTAATTGTGTGATTAATCTTTTTGGCGCACGCAATAGTAGTTCGTCTTAATGTGTGTTAATATCTGCTGTTTTATGTCCATCCTGTCTTCTCTGTTTGGTATGATTGGGGATAAGTATTTTTTTCAAAGAATTTTAGCAGATATGCCAACGAGTAAAACAAGATCTGTAATTGCTTCATCTTTTTTTTTTTTTTTTTGCAGTGTGATAAGCCGATTTGTGCCATGCACAGTTTCCAGATATCATTGCTCTGTTAGAAAAAACTAAACAGGTTTGGCTTGAGTGTCTCCTAACAAATCTTGAATTTATGTCCATGCAATTTAAGTCATAGTTAATGCCAAATGCCAAATATTTTTACCTGTCCAATCCTATTTAAACCTGTTTAGAGCTGAATCAACTTTTACATGTTTGACTCGGTTTTTGCTTCACCTCTTTTATTGTTTATTTACTATTTTGGTGAATTTTTCTACTACCCTGATTAGCAACTTAATCATGTTTTTAATTGGCAATTATCTTTTTTTTTTCTTCTAATAAAGACACCATCCTATCACACTCATGACCATCCAGTTGAGAAACACTGCTCTAAAATGTAATGTATCATACAGGTCGTGTGGGCCTCACTCCTTAGAGGGATAATGAGATAATAGATTGTTTCTCTACAGTTATATCAGTTAAGGTTAGCCCAGTATATGATGTTATGTGATGCCGTTTGTTATCACAGTTTTGTGCCTGACCGTACATTATTTATAATGGTCTTGGGTGCAGAGGTAAAGTATGATGCATATTAAGTCCCAGCAGAGATGATTGCTTTAGAGACTTCTAGATTTCTGGTATTTTATTTTATAGACTTTATTATTTTAATGTGTGATGCTGCAGCCTAAAAAATATATATATATAAATATATATATATATATATATATATATATATATATATATATATATATATATATATATATATAGTACAGTCAAGCCCGAAATTATTCATACCCCTGGCAAATTCTGACTTAAAGTTACTTTTATTCAACCAGCACGGTTTTTTTTTTTTTTGTGACTAAAAATGACACAGGCTTCTCCCAAAAGATAATAAGACGATGTACTAGAGGCATCATCACTGTGGAAAAAAAATATATTTCTCAGCTTTTATTTACATTTGAACAAAAAGTGACATGTCCAAAATTATTCATACCCTTCTCAATAATCAGTAGAAAAGCCTTTATTGGCTATTACAGCAATTAAACGCTTCCTATAATTGCTGACTAGCTGTCTCCACTGGTATTTTTGCCCATTTATCTTTAGCGATGAGCTCCAACTCTTTCAGGTTGGAGGGTCTCCTTGCCATCACCCTGATCTTTAGCTCCCTCCACAGATTCTCAGTTTGATTTAAGTCAGGACTCTGGCTGGGCCACTGCAAAACGTTAATGTTTTTGTCTGCTAACCATTTCTTCACCACTTTTGCTGTGTGTTTTGGGTCGTTGTCGGGCTGAAATGTCCACTGGTGCCTAATGCCAAGTTTCTCTGCAGACTGCCTAATGTTATAGGAAGCTTTTAATTGCTGTAATAGCCAATAAAGGCTTTTTTATAGATTTCTGAGAAGGGTATAAATAAAAATAACAATAATTTTGGACATGCCACTTTTTGTTCAATGTAAATAAAAGCTGAGAAATATTTTTTCCACGATGCTGCCTCTTGTACATCGTCTTATTATCTTTTGGGAGAAGCCTGTGTCATTTCCGGTCCAAAAAAACCTTGCTGGTTGAATAAAAGTAACTTTAAGTCAGAATTTGCCAGAACAGTCAATGTGAGGCACTCTCATACAGTTTGGCATGCTTCTGTTCACCCCCCGCCAATATGTCACTTGCTACTCAATCGCGACAATTGAGTTTGCATCTTGTTTGCATAATTGAACAACTTTTTTTAGACTTGTCGTTTGCTTTTCTAATGTTCTCGTTAAATAAAAAATAAAAAAAACTATTTTATTTGAAATATCCCCTATTTTTGGTGAGAAGTGTATATATTCTTGGTCACTCATTCAGTTGTATAAGTGAAATAAAATGTAAGTTGCTCTAAATAGACCAACTTTGAAATGCTGTAAAAGTCATGCAAGATTTTATTGTGTTAATAACTAAAATGAGAGAAGATTTTAAGTTGTTAAGAATCTTTCCAGTGACATTTGCTTGCCTGTAAATTGCATGCAATGTTAAGTACTCAAGTAAGGGTTTAAAAGAACAACAAATCATAGCCACTTAAACATAATACTAACCCTGCCCTGGTCACACTTTTTCTCCTCACAGAGTTCACTCGTTCAGTTTTTTATTAGCTCATTATTGGTCTACTGTAACTCATTTCTGACAGTTCTTCCCCTGTGTGTCATTTGATCCCAGAAACTGAGACACTGAAAAGACCCTTATCTCTTACATACCTGAGAGCATTTATCAAACTCGTGCTCTGCACCATGTTTCCTTTAAGCCTCTAGCACATCTCACAATTCCCAAACATATGAGGACATGTATCAACACTCCTTTGTATTGGCAGTTTATGTTGTGGTCTTATTTGGGAGTTGTTCCTAGCTGCCCTCACAGCTGAATCACAAGATGTCTTTAAACAAACAAAAAATTCACCTCTTTAATTAAATTATGCTTATGCACTAGTACTTAAATAAGCACTAACTTAAACTAAGGCTATTGCAAGTGTTTATGGATTGCAGAGGTGCCTGTAATCCTATCATAACTGAAAATAATGAGACTAGTTTTTCCACATTAGGTTTCTACAAAAATCCATAAGGAATAAGGAAGACATACACTTGTGTCCATTTAACTTCCTGGCAAAAAATGGTGCATGACCACAGCACCACAGACATACATTTTTATGCAATCCACCTCAAATGCCACTATTCACATTTGCTTTACTATAAATACTAATAAGGCTTACAGGATGCTAAAATAAAACTATTTTACATGTGAAAAGCCTTTATTAGTATTTATATTAAAACAAATGTGTTGCTTCAAATTGGGAACCGTGAATAAGCAAAATCTTGTTTTACTGCTTACACTTTAGTCAGGGTTAACATTTAATTAATTAATCCAATGTATGTCCCTAAACCCTAGTTTAACCTTTTATTGTTACTGTCAACAACAAAAATTGCATAAATACAGTTGTGTTTAGAGTGTAGCAAAGGGGCAGGCAAGGCAGGCAGTTGCCTGGGGCCCTGCATTTTAAGGAGGCCCCTGACAGCTGACTATTTGAACCATCTGAAATGTCAATTTTAATATAACATGGAAAAATATATCTGCATCCTTTCTGGGGGGTGGCTCTCTCTCCCTTTTACGCTGGATGTGTGCTTGCTTTTTTCCTAATATGTTTGGCCACTGTTTACAAATTGGCATAACGCTTGCCCATGCATTTGCTAATTTGATAAAAAAAAAGAAAGCATGACAGCAGAAAGAGATGGAGATAAGATTGACTTAAACAAACAAGTGTTTTTGATATTCATTCCAGCTTATTTTCGTTTAATAATTTGCAATAAATAATTACCAATTACTAATTATAATCCAGTTACTAAGTCACGTAGCAAACAATACTTTGCAAAGCATGGTAGTTAGCTGCTATATAAGCTAGCGGCTAACTACCATGCTTTGCAAAGTATTGTTTGTAGTGTCGGAGTACAAGTAGTGTCGGAAGTAGTTCGCTGACTCTAGTACTCTGAAGATGGCGCCCCTCTGGTGGCCGGAGGGTCGAATCGTTACAGTACCCCCCTCCTAAAAACGACGCCAGGCGTTCTTTGTGGATGTCCACGAGGGCGTGGAGCTAGACGCTCATGGTGGCTGAAGTGGGGCCGTACCCCTCCCAGTCCACCAAATACTCCAGAACGCCCCTCCTTCTTCTGGAGTCTAGGTCTAACAGCTTGGCCATTCGACTGAGAATGATAACGAAATTAATCAAGAGATGAGGCCAGGGTCTTTGAGGGACGGGCAGAGGTTCCAGGAGCCTTTCGGGTAAGTGCCTTGGGGGTCTTGGATTGAGCACAAACAGCGCATACTTTCACAAAGTTCATGATGTCAAGGTGGTACCCCGGCCACCAGTAAGTGTTTTTCAATGAGGTCCAGCTGTGTGTACCCAAGTTATTATTTGATCGCACAGTACATAAATCTTGTTGGGAGGGCAGGCGGCTGTGGGAGAGTCGTTTTTCAGTGCTCTGCGTCTAATATTTTTCAGGTGTTTGTGTGGTTATGTCTTTATAAATATCCCCATTTAATTTATACCAGTACCTTAAATACACTTATATATACTTTCAGTTTGTCCTGAAATGACATTTTTGACTTTTCCCTATTTACTATAATTAATATATATTCTATGAACATATAACATATTTTTTGATTGTTTGTAACAACTGTTTGACATGTTTACTGCAAACTGTATATAGCCATTGATTTGAAGCATGCACTGTTCAATTTATTATTTTGTGTCAGATGCAAAAAGTTGTAAAGATGTAAAAAGTTCCTCTAAACAAACAAGGGTGACAAGTCTTAATAATCAGTTATTATTGGCCAGGAGGGGTCTTTGTCAACATGTAAAACAACTAATCAATTTGCTTTTTGTTTAGTGTCATGTTAAGGGTTGTGAAAAAGTAATGTCAAATTTTCTCTCAAAAAAAGACTGATGTGCAACAAGAGACAATTTATTTAGAAAAAGTAATTTTATATTGTGTACTATATTTCACTAAGCACTAACTTGCAAAGCAGGTGTAAACGCTGACCTATGTCATGGTTAATGTAGGTGTCCACTGACATGTCTTTACATACTAGTACATGCCACCCACTTAGATCTGGTAAAAGTGTTTGAGTGCTTTGAATGCTTGGTAAGCCTGTAGCATTGCCATTGTATGAAGACTTGGACCTGTTTGACTTGCTGACACATACGCTTTTCCCACCAAGGTAGATGTTGTTATTAACACATTGGTGGGTAATTACAAAGGCAGTTCCACACACTGGACAGATAGCTAGTTAGCGTCTGTTCAATCTGGGGCGTCGTCTGGTAGCTATAGTCTTTAGCCTCCATCATGTTTAAGTATGCCACACTGAGATAAGGCTAGTCCCATCTCAAACTCTTCTGCTAGGTCTGCCTGGGAGCCCCAGGACATTAGGCTGTGCTGTCCCTCAGCAGCAGCAGGGCCTAAGCCTTAGGGACTCTGTGCCTGTCCATCCCCATCAGTTATAGCCATACAGGAGCGGAGCAAAATTGTGCCTTTCTAAATTTCCGTTTGACATTTTTGCTTTCTGTTTAGCATATTTTCCTATTTTCACACACATACACACACACACGGAAGGAAAAAAATATTACTAAGGCACAGTGCTGCCTGTGATTATATAACATTATTTTCTAGTCGATGCCTTTACCTGAGATTACACGTGTGCTTCAGGACAAAGGTTATAAAAGTGTTTTTCCAAAGCGTTTTGACACAGCTCGAGTTCCTGAATGAAAACTAACAACCCTGGGGATTTTCATTCCTTGAACAGAAAACCCCAGTCTAAAATTCAATTAGAGTTAGCATTAGCAAGGACTGTCATAAAGGAGCATTGAATTAATTTTTAGTTTATGTGTAAGTGCTATGTAAACTTTCATGCTGAGATTTTTTTTACTTTTTCTTGTAGTAAATTACTTCACAGACACAAAATCAAATCAAGAAATGTGCATAGGCTAAGCTGAGAGCACGGGTATTGGAACAGCAAAAGAAACCTGATAATGTGTAGCAGTACTTGGAAAAATTTGTGCTGTTCAGGCTGCAACACGCAGGACCATCTGTCGAGTTTTAGCACATAAGTACACCCACAAGCAGAGTTACATCCAGGGATAGTTTTATAAGTTCCATTGATGTATCTCCTTAACACATGTACAAAATAACTGTCTCAGTGTGTTTGATTAAAGATGAGAAAGAACAAGCAGGCTACTACATGGGCCAGCTCTGTTTTCATGTCAGGAAGCAGGAATATCAGTCATGGGGTTTTTTTAACGAAAATATTGTGCCTCATTTACAATATACTCTATCCAGTTTTAGACATATAATTCTTAATGATACAGAGGCAGCAGTGGAAAGGACAAAATACTTAACATAAGAAAGAAACCTTGAGAAAAATTAGCAAAGATTGGAAATTCTTCAAAATGGTTGTACTATTTAAACAAAAAATTTTGATGCTGGGACTAAGTATAATCTGTACCATTAACTGTGCAAGTATGAGAACGTATATATTAGCACACTCATGGATTAGCCAAGTAAATATCACTGAAGCTGGAAAAGAAAGAGAGGGATGAGGCATGAGAGAAGAGAAGCAGTAATGAAAATTAAAAAGAGTAAAGCAAAGCTGGAAAAGTGAGAGAGATGAGAAAGACAAAGCTGGAGAAAAGACATATGAGAGAAAAATTACAGAAGATAGACTTTAAGATAAAACCAAAAGAAAAGAAAGTGAAAAAGAGAAAAATGTAAAGATGAACTGAGACAGGACGAAAGCTGAAGAACAGAGAGCTGGGAAAAGCTAAGAAGAGATAAAGTTGGAAACAATCCAGAGAGGATAGAGAGGGTGGGATGAGAGATGCTGGTAAAAAAAAATTGAGAAGCTGGAAAAAATATAGCAATAAGAGAAGCTGAGAGTCCCCAATGGACTTTGTTTTACTGAAAAGTATGGTTTTTGGATGTATGCATCTCCAAAAGGTGGTGCTGACATTTCCTTTTAAATAAACAATAGCAGCACATTTACTAGCCAGCTAGTTATATGAGCTGAGCATAAGCACAGTTTATTCCATATCACGTTTAATTTTAATGTTTTCCTAGCATTAAAAGAATGCAGTTGTGGGCAGTGCAATTGGTACCTGGGCCTTCATTGGGGACTTACCTGACTGATACACCACTTAATACTATCATGTCACGATTATAGAAATCATCAATGCCCGCTATCCCACCCCCTAGACCAACTCTGTTTCTCCGCATTCCTTGAAGATGTCGTTTGGGTTGCAGTTTGGGCGTCTGGAGCCGCCCATTGAGGGGGGGTTATGTAAGGTTTTCATGTTCTTGTTTTTAGTTTATTCTTGTTTCATGTTTCTTGTTTTGTTGATTTATGTTCATTGTTTGTTTTGTGTCTAGGCTAAGCTATGTTGGTTGTTTCCTGTACCACTTTGGTGAGTTCTCATGGTAGTTTCTTGTATATATTCATGCCAGTGTTTATGTTAAGTGTAAGTGTTCCTGTTTAGTCAAGTCAGTCTAGTTTAGTTCCTTTTTATTGTTTTACTAGTGTGTCTATGTTTTCAAGTTAAGTTTAGTCTAGGGTTAGTATTTATGTTTGTATTTATGTTCACATTGTAAATAAACTGCACCTGGGTTCTCAACAATACGTCTCGCCTCAGTGGAGTCCCTTACAGGAAGGCTAGTCCATAACTTTGGGGCTCTGTAAGAAAAGGCTCTGCCCCCTGCTGTACTCTTCATAATGCGGGGTACTGACAGGCAGCCTGCATCCTTTGATCGAAGTAGGCGTGGCGGGATGTAAGACACTAGCAGTTCACTCAGGTACTGTGGCGCGAGACCATTTAGTGCTTTATAGGTCAGGAGTAATATTTTAAAATCAATGCGTTATTTCACTGGGAGCCAATGCAGTGTGGATAAAACAGGCGTGATGTTTTCAAATCTTTTAGTTTTCATATCTTTTTAGTTTCAACCCTAACTCTCGCTGCTGCATTCTGAACTAACTGAAGTTTATTTATCCACCTAGTTGAACAACCAGACAGTAAAGCATTACAATAATCCAGCCTGGATGCAATAAACGCATGAACTAATTTTTCTGCATCATTTAGTGACAATATATTTCCTATCTTAGCGATATTTCTGAGATGAAAGTATGCTATCCTGGTAATATTATCAACATGGGCTTTAAATGAGATTGGAGTCTATAATCTTTTACTGTTGCACTTGAAACAGAAAGACTGTCTAGCATTTAAGGCGTGATCAGGAAGCTTACTTTTAGCTACATGAGGTAGCTTACTTTTAGCTATACATGAGGTCCATAGTCCTAGAACCTCAGAACCTCTCAGTTTAATCAGGGTTAAGCAAGCTTAACATCCAGTCTCTTTATTTCCTTCACACATTGCTCAATATTATTAAACCGGCCTTTCGCATCAGGCCTAGATGAGACGATGGACGTATAACTGTGTGTTAAGCAAGCGTCAGCGTAACAGTGAACTGCTGATTTCCTGATCATCATGAAATTAGGTTCCCCAGAGGAAGCATGTAAAGAGAAAAAAAGAAGTGAGCATAAAACCGAGCCCTGTGGAACACCATACTTCACATAGAGACGCATCAAATATTCACCATTTAAATAAGATGTCACGCAAAACTGATCACCATGTAGGATCACGATGATAGCGAACAGTTAAATAGGATCTGAGCCAGCGAGGGCCAGAAGTACTTTAATTCCTAGCAGCTAACTTTTTCTAATCTGTAAGGAAGATATTATGATCAATGTGCAAAATCCTTGAAAGGTCAAGTTAAATAGGATGAGCAGCGGGGCAAGTAATTAATTCCTACTAACTTTTCTAATGGTGTCAAACCTTGGAAGAATATTATGATCAATAATGGGTGTCAAAAGACACACCCTGACATCGGAGGTGCCAAGTAAGATAAGCAATTCGAGACACAACCCTACTGATGCTACTTGACAAGTGCTGTCTCTGTGCTGTGATGAGGCCTAAATCCTAAATGATGCTGTCTTGCTGTGTAGCCTAATCCTAATGTATGTTATTCATCATAAATATGTAAATATGAACATAACTGCTGCGCTACCACCTTCTTAGGATTTTTAGGATTTTGGAGATAAACGGAAGGTTTGATATCGGTCTGTAGTTTGACAGCTCACTGGGGTCGAGGTCAGGTTTCTTAATCAAAGGTTTAATAACTGCTAATTTAAAAGATTGCGGGAACATACCTACTGCTGAGTGAAGTGCTGCTGGTACTATCTGCTTAAGAAAGTGTGTACTGGTATAGGATCTAATAAACAGGTTGATGATTTTGTAAAAGAGATGAGTTAAATTAGGTTGTTCAGGTTGCTTCTTCCAGAGGAGTAGAATTTTTTCTGATGTGTGGTTAGTTTATCATCAGAATCGTTCGAATGGTCTGGTTTTAAGGCCTGAATTTTCTGCCTATGCCTAATGTTTGCAGTTTTATTATCAAAACAGTTTATAAGGTCCTCAATGCTGCACGCAGTTATGGTGCAGATTTCTGCACGCAGTTATGGTCATTTTATTCCTAGTTAATTTTGTGAAGTCATTTTATTCCAGTTTAGTGTCAAATAAAATAAAATTGTCTCAGTGTCAATAAAATCTAGATTGATTATTTTATTGTTTTCAATAAGGTTGGAGAGATACGTTGATCTAGTTACACTAAGAGAGCTTTTTTAGGATTCTCTCTTTCCATGCTGCCTGAAAAAACTAACAATTTCGTTTGGCGCCATTTCACGTTCTAGTTTACAAGCGCTCTGTTTTAAAGAGTGTGTGTGTTCATTATACCAGGAAGCGAGTTTCCTATCTTTTATTATTATTTTTCTTTAACTGGAGCTACATTATCTAACATATAACGGAATGCGGCATCTAAATATTCAGTCACCTGCTCGAGTTCTGTTGGATCTGACGGTGATCCAATCATAGAGGTTAATTCTGGAAGATAGCTGATAAAGCTCTGAGCTGAATAAATTCAGTGTTAGGATCAAATGCACAATAGATAATTGCCTTCAGAATTTTTTTTGTTCTGCTGGTTGAAAGTCTCCTCACATCCTGACAGCAATTATTAAGTTCTAGATCTAAATGTATTTATATATTCTGTGGAAGGCGTAGGATCAAGAAATGTTTGTCTAATTAGAATGTTCGGTCAGAACATTATGATAGGCTTTCCAACCTCCAACACATGTATGTGCATACCTCTGTGCACGCTGTTTGCACAGTGGATACATTATTAGCATGTTCACGTACTATGGGAAAAAAAGGCTGGATAAAAAAAGAGCAAAAACCTGTATTTGTGTTGCGTCAACTCCAGAAGTCAAAGGGTCTGAAAGATGGCGTCATTGGTTGCAGTATTTTTTTTTGGAAAGATGGAAAGTGTAATAGTAAAGTGTAATTCGATTTTGGTGTGTTTCGATAGCAATGTTAAAACATAGCTTGTTTAATTTTTTGTACATTTACAAGTTAGCTCAATACAGCAGCATTTTGTAATCGGAAACTATTTTTATGTTTGTTATTTTAGTTCTGTTACTAACTTTACCATAGGTTTCTCACCGCTGAATAAAACATGATAAAGTAATGTTGTCTCTGGGCGTCTAGTCAGTGTGCATTCAGTAGGCGTAGTTCTGGACGGCGCTTTGAACAAATGGTGGGACACATACAGTGCTATCTGGCTACTTAGTATTTTAGTATTTTCAATGATATCCCACTTCAGTTGAGTGCAAATGTTTAACATTCAATGTTCTCAAAAAATAAATATTTATTAGTTATTTAGGAAAGTTTTAGGTCATAAACTTTGCATAATTTACATCTTTAATTTAATTAATTCCAATTATCTGCTTAGCTAGTTGTGCGGCATTAGTGTAATAAATAAAGTCATGAAGATACAGGGCAGCAGATCGGTTTTTGGTTGTGTTTTTTAATACATTTCATCTACGTTTTTAATACATTTTATCTATGTGAATGCTAGAAACCCAAGCTGCTCACCCATGCAGGATTTTATGCATATTATGCAGTAATTGTACTATTGCACAAATTGGCTGGTATACAAGTGTTTTTTTAAAAAGTCCTTAATAAGTTTAACTGTATATCTTTTCTTGGTTTTTTGCTGTAAGTTTTACACATCGCATTTATTTTACTGTAAAATGAGAACTATGTATCTCCTCTTGGCTAACTGAGCCCTCCTTCGTGTCTATAAACATTACAATGATCAATACAGTAATGTAGCACAGATGAACTGTCCCATACTTTACTATTAATACACTGTCAATCTGCCCCCAGCATGAGTTATAGAAGAAGCTGTAGCTCAACAAGAAGGGGAAAGGGGTGGGAGTTTTACTTCTAACCATCTCTGAATTATCCCTCTGGCTATATTTTACTTGTTCTTTTGAACTTTGATCATGATAAAACATTGTTTTATCATTATCATTGTGTTACTGGTTTTACTGTGTTTTGTGAAATAAATAAAAATGTATCAACTGCTTCCATTTCACTGAGCACATAAAGAGCTAATCGCCACCTCAATTAAAATTAAAAACTAGGGTTAAAGCAAAAAGAGTATTAGATTTATCAAAATGTAATAGAAACCTACTTCTCCTATGTAGGTACAAGACATAAAGTAAAGAGGAGAAGCAAAGACGGGCAATAAACATTAACACTGCAGTTAAAAATTTTCAGGGAAAAATGCACACATATGCAGACGGACACATCAGGTTTACATTTAAACATTGGGCATAATTCTACTTATAAAACCTGATTCTGATCTTCCAATTCTTTCACCCAAGTGGTTTTTAAGTCAATATAGGAAATATATGTAATTCCTATCTCTACAATAATCTAAACGATTACCATGTGATATAAACTTAATCACTTTAAACACAATATAAGTTGTTTGACAAGACTGCCATAATGCACTGCATGAAGTGCATAATCACCATGGAGACGGTTGCCTATGCGATTCCGGAGCATTTTCTGTCTCTTTGAGAAATATCCCTGAATAACAACAAAGGATTAAACATCAAATACCTCATATAAAGCGGATCTTGAGAGATTTACCAAATCTCCCAGTGGTCCACAATACTGAATGATATGCTGTCTTAACCAACTATGTGCATGTTTTTGGCCATAAGAAAAAGCTGAAAATGTGGGGGAAACCTATAGATATTTGGTTAAATAGGAATAACATAAGAAATCTTGAACTTGTGCGCAGGAGCGAACCAGGATCTCTGAAGCTGTAAGGTTTTGGTTTATGCTCTTGTTTCTCGTTTATTATTATGTTTTGTTCATGTCTCATGTTTTCATGTTTATATTCTGTTTTATATTCTGTTATTAGCCAAGTCAAGCTATCAGCTTTATCTAGCCTGTCAAGCCATAGCCACAGTTCAAGATGACAGTCCAGCCACAGACTGGTCACCTTCGAGCCTGCCAAGTCACAGCCACAGTTCAAGATGACAGTCCAGCCACAGACTGGTCACCTTCGAGCCTGTCATGTCACAGCCACAGTTCAAGATGGTCAACAAGCCAGAGACTGCTCGCTTTGAGTCTGTCAAGCCACCGCCACAGTTCAAGATGGCTCACCAGTTCAAGATGGCTCACCTGTGGCGGGTCACACTGAGCCCGCCATTCCAGAGATGGCTCAGGCCGAGCCTGCCACGCCTGTAACAGCTCATGCTTAGCCCACAATACCACAATACTAAACACTTTATGAAGAAGACTGTTTTTTTGACAAAGACTGAACCTCCCACCCTCATGTTGTTTTGATTGGAGTATGGGTGCCGAGAGCCACCCATTAAGGAGAGGGGTTGTGTAGAGTTTTGGTTCATGCTCTTGTTTCATGTTTCCATGTTTATATTATGTTTTATATAGTTCAAGTTTATGATTACGTCTCATGTTTAAGTTTCATGTTTGTTATGTTTTGATTTAATTGTTCATTGTTCATGTCTGTGTTTACTTCCCCTGGCTTGGTCTTGGTCCTTTTCATGTGATCCTTGTTCCCCATGTGTTTCTGTCATGTAAATCCACTTGTTTAGGTGTTGTGTTCCTATTGGTTGGTCTTCTGTATTTATAGCCTTTGTGTTTCCTTTTGTTTTTGTCAAGGATTTTTCTCTGTACCGCTGTTGTGAGTCTGTTATTGTTAATGTTAATGTCAAGTTAATCAAACTAATTATATCTTAGTCATGTTCATGTTTTTTGTTTATTTAGTGTTTATGTTTGTGCTAGTGCACTAATCTATGCTAAGCTAAGATACACTAAGTCAAGTCTTGTTTAGTTTATGTTTATGGTCTTGTCATGTTGTAAATAACCTGCACCTTTGGCTTCAAAACTATGCTCGACTCAGTGAGATTTGTTACAGAGGCTACCTTCTGAGCCACAGTACCTCTCTGACACACAGTAATCCTAAAAAAACTTAGTACATCTTATTAACATTTTTTCTGTATTATTTATCTCATTAAATAAATAGCATAAATAGCTCCATTACACAATCTGTCTTTTATGTGCTTAACTTGCGCTGATGACTGATGATGCAGTTTCAGTCTTATCAGGGGCCTCATTAAAGCATGTCACTTATTATTCAGCCACTGCTTTTCCACAGCAAGAGGCACCAAACTTATTATACTGAAGCTAGACTCTTAGAGAGTGCAAATGATACTACTAGTACATACTTTGTAACTTGGCAAATAAATAACTTGAAAGTGCATATGAAGGGCTTGTGAATTATTACAATTAATACCTTGGTTTAAGGTGAAATTTTAACAAGCTGTGCAGGATTTGCTATCGTAAAGCAGCAGTCACTCATCTGTTAATAAGCTGCACAGAACTGAGATATTACAAACAGATGTATATCTGCAGCGATCTGCATTAACAGTAACATTCAATATCCCATTAATTACCCCTCTTTTTATGGAAATGAACATCCCAGTTATTTGAAATGCCACAAAAAATTGCACTATTAAAATCTTTCCAGCCATGTCTGTGGTATGATAAGAACCTTGTGTTGTGTCACATTCTTTAGGCATTACTGAAGCACATCCTCTCATTCTTTTCAAACCAGTCTCTGGAGATGCTAATAGAAAACGAGAATCGGTCTTAGTTCCCACTGCCACACCCCCAACAGTACCACTTCATTCACCCCGCTCTCGCTCTTCCTTTTTTTAAAGACAACAAAATATAATCATATGTTAGTAGTATGTAGTAATTTGCTTAAATATAACAGTAAACATTTAAAAATATGTTGTAAGACTACAGAGGTTTTGTACTTGAGATCTGAGGTGTAGTTTATTATTCACTTTTTAGTGATAGCAGCACACCAAAAATTTATTTTGTAGTTCTTAAAAGTAAACAAGGACTGGCTTATCCTCTGGGACCAACTCACAACAACCTGATACAAAAAAGAAGCTGTTTCATGTGCTATCTTCAGACAGCAGGGGACTGGGTGTGTGTGCTTGCATGTGAGTGTGTGCACGCAGAGAAGTGGGAACTGTAAATCAGCTCCTACTTCTGGGCAGAGGGAAAAATGAGGAGTATTGATCTAGAAGATACTTCCCAGTCTGGTAATTCCAGCACACACACACACAAGAGCAGTGGAAATTGTACATTCCTTTTAAGGACCATATATAAATATGTATTTTTTGGTTTATTGTTAAGAATCCAATATAATTACTACTACTAATTACTACTACTGATTTAGAGTTTCCTTTTTATTTAGGTTGGTAAATAAGTTAAATCTCTCTAGCAGTATCTCTGCACATTATTTCTTTCCTTCCTTTTCCATTTGCTTTATGGAAAATGGAAATCCTAGATATTAGTATGACTTTAGTAATACTCCTAAAAAGTATTAACATTCTTAAATATACAGATAAATTACATTATAACATACATTATTTAAACATAAAAAAATAATACAGTATAAGAAAAGACGAAGTATGAAGACGAAGGTGGTGATTGATGTACGTCACTGCCACCATGTTGTCCGAATAGAACAATATGTTCTTTCCCTGGATCAGCGGCCAAAACCTCCTTAGGGCTAACAGCACTGCCAACAGCTCAAGGCAGTTTATGTGGCAATGCAGCCAGAGGCACATCAAGACCCCTGTGGCTGCCTGCCCATTGCATACAGGGCCCCAGCCTATCATGGATGCATCTGTCGTAACGACAATGCTCCCGGACACCTGTTTTTAGGGGCATTTCTCCTTGTAGGAACTCGATCCTCTCATGGGCTGAGAGTATGGTGGCACAGTGAGGTGGAGCTCCCGGGCATGGAGCCAGTGCTGCAGTGACCTCATATGAATCAGGCCTAACGAAACCACTGCAATTGCCATTTCTACCTAAAGTACTTCCCTATACCCCCTTGCTGGCCCCCCCCCTCAAATAAGGTGAGAGCCAAGAAGCCGGTGTACTGCGACCTGGCCAAAAATGCCGATCTTTTTCACAAAATTGAACCAGGACCATGTAAAAATGGAAAATACTGTTGAGGTGAAGAATGGTTAAAAATTTAAGGTGAAGAATATTTGAAGTCAAATGAGTGGTAAACAAAGAAGCTGGACAGAGAAACAAGATCAACATTGCAGATTTAAACAAAACAAATCAAAGTGATGCCAGCTATTAGCGTGGAACATCAATCACAAGTGCTTAATGGATGTTGAACACTATGTATGAGCAGGTAGTGAGTATGAGATTAAATTTAGCGCACAGTGGTTGATGTGGCTTTCAGGACAGTTGAAGACCACTTTAGATGAGCTCTCAGATTGTGAGAGCCTCCACTCCTAATGCTGTGGCATAATAAAGTACAAGCTTTGCCACAGATTCACCCTTGCTTAAAAGGTGATAAAAAATGTAACTATTTAAAAATAGAACAGTTGAAAAGGGTTGTTTCTTTTTATGACTTAAGCATCAAAACCGGCTCCAGAACCCATGCAAGTGGATTACACGAGGTTATCTCCAGCCTAACGTCAATGCCGACTAACCCTGGGTCTCCGCCTGTATTGTCGAAAGACAGGACATATATGCCCTATACGACACCTGGTGAGTGTGATGTCATCATGTACCCCCATTAACCACCCTAGTACAACTTACTCTCTTTATTTCAGTGCATGCTTTCCTCAACTCAGGTTCAGCCGGCAATTTCATCGCCAAGAGCCTCTGCAACCGGTTTGGGCTCAAACCGAGAGTAAATGCAACTTAATACAACCTTCAGTCAATTAGCGGTGGACCAATTGCCAGAAGAAAGATTCGCCATTGTGTGAGGCCAATAGTCAAGTCAAGTCACCTTTATTTATGTAGTGCTTTTAACAATCAGGATTGTTTTAAAGCAGCTTTATACAGAAATACCTTAGAAACAACAATATTAAACATTCATTAGAACAGTCAATTTGATTGATATCCCCAACTAAGCAAGCCAGAGGCGACGGCAGCAAAGAACCAAAACTCCATTGGTGACAAAATGGACCAGACTCCTCTGACCAGATAAACCAGTAGGTTACCCATGCTGCAGCAAAGTCTCTGTGGTCTTGTCCGGATGGCCGCTTAGAAGACAAGAGAAACTGCCTTTTTTGTCTCCAAGTGATGGTAGAGACGGTGAGCTCGGAATAACAAAGAACAGACATATGTTAGCGTAGATGCAATTTGACTGGTGATAAACAAATATATTATGTGTTATTGGTGGTGTTTCCCGGTTCCAGTTGACCTGAATATTGCAGCCTGATAATCCTTTAACGGATTTGAATAATAAAATGTGTGTATTATGTATAGGCCAGGTTAAAGAGATGTGTTTTTAATCTAGTTTTTGACTGGCAGAGTGTGTCTGCCTCCCGAACAGTGCAAGGTAAGTTCCAAAGTTTATTCCAAAGTTAAGGCGCTAGATAAGAGAAGGATCTGCCACCTGCAGTTGATTTTGTTATTCTAGTTATACTCAAATTGCCTGAAATTTGAGAGCGCAGCGGACATGGAGGACTATAATAGCATAGGAGCTCACTCAGGTACCGAGGTGCTAAACCATTTAGGGCTTTATAAGTAATTAACAATATTTTAAAATCTATTTGCTATTTAATAGGGAGCCAGTGCAGTGTTGACAGAACCGGGCTAATATAATCATATTTTTTGGTTCTAGTAAGAATTCTAGCTGCTTCGTTTTGGACAAGCTGGAGTTTGTTCATTAGGCGTAACCACCCAGTAACGCATTACAATAGTCTAATCATGAGGTCATGAACGCATGAACTAAAATTTCTGTATTTGACCTCGAGTGCATAGGTCGTACTTTATATATATTTCTAAGATGATAAAATGCATTTTTACAAATGCTGGAAATGTTGCTCTCAAAGGAAAGATTACTGTCAAAAGCACACCTAAGTTTCTAACTAACGATGAAGGGTTGACAGAGCAGCCATCAAGTGTTAGGCAGTGATTTAGATTATTAGAGGCAGAGGCTTTATTGCTGATAATTAACACCTGTTTTTTCAAGATTCAGCAATAAGAAAATTATTTGTCATCCAGTTTTTTATATCAACTATACATTCAGTTAGTTTTTCAAATTGGTAAGTTTCGCCAGGTTGCGAAGAAATATATAGCTGAGTGTCATCATCATAGCAGTGAAAGCTAACACCATGTTTCCTAATAATATCTCCCAAGGGTAACATGTAAAGTGTAAAAAGTAACGGTCCTAGGACTGAGCCCTGGGGTACTCCATAATATAAGTCGGTGTCCTCCATGTAAAGGAATGTTGTCTGCTGGTTCTGGAGGAATCCACCACCCAGGTGGTCCTGTGGCTCATCACCGACTTCCTGTTTGCGGTGCTGCTGAGCAGTTTGTCAGTATAGTCTTGTGTATTTTTGCTTGCTTCACTTTTTGTTAAATCATTTTATTATTTATACTCTCTGTTTATTATATCAACAAAAAGAACTTAAATCCCACCCTTTTTCTAACATCAAAACTTTTTGGATGTTCGCTGTTAATTTAAAACCGAGTGTGTAGCGTCTTAGCATCATTTACTGGTTTGTTATTCAGCATTTCAAGTTGCGTTTCTGTTCTACTGTTTTCTTCTTTCCTGAGCGGATCAAACAACAGCGGCACTTCAGAATCGCTCACCGTCGCCACCATCACTTGGAGACAATAAGGCAGTTTCTCTTGTCTTCTAAGCGGCCATCTGGACAAGACCACAGAAACTTTGCTGCAGCACAGGTAAACTATTGGTTTATCTGGTCAGAGAAGAACTGACCCCCCAACTGAGCCTAGTTCTCCCAAGGTTTTTTTTCTCCATTTTATCACCGATGGAGTTTTGGTTCCTTGCCGCCGTCGCCTCTGGCCTGTTTAGTTGGGGACTCTAAATTTATGGATATCAATCAAATTGACTGTTCTAATGAATGTTTAATATTGTTGTTTCTGAGGTACTTCTGTAAAGCTGCTTTGAAACAATCCTGATTGTTAAAAGGGCTATATAAATAAAGGTGACTTGACCTCTCCTGCTATCGTTGTCTGCACCACTTGCCATATGTACAGTTTATCTCTCTCAGTCGGCAGTGAGGGCTTTACATGCGATAAATGTAGAGAAATAGTCAGGCTGACAGAGAAGGTTTTAGAATTAGAGACACGAATCCAAACTCTAATTGAGGATAGTAAGTAAGAATGTGAGGGCTGTAGATTCGGTTTTGGATGCGAATAGTTCAGGGAATCCCGCACATGATCTGGTTCCGGTTCTAGAGCCCGTGCAGCAGGACAACTGGGTGACTGTGAGGCTGCATAGTCGCCGGTCAAAACACCGCTCTTCATTTCCGACTATAACATTAAACAGGTTCTCCCCACACAGTGACATACCCACTGAAAAAACATGATAAAAGAGCTTTAGTTATTGGTGATTCTATTGTACGGAATGTGAAAATAGAGACTCCAGCTACCATAGTCCAATGTTTACCGGGAGCCAGAGCGTCTTATATCTTGGCAAATTTGAAAGTGCTGGCTAATGCTAAATCTAATTACAGTAAGATGAGTAATGATGTTAAGATGAGTAATGATGTTAAACTTCTCCGGTCAGAGATCACTAAAAATAATTTTAAAGAGGTGTGTTTATTTGCAAGTACGATGTCAGACACAGTAATGTGCTCTGGTCCCCTCCCTGCTTACCATGGTGACGAGATACATAGCAGATTGTCATCACTTAATAGCTGGACGTTTCAGATTTGATTTCACCATCATTTACCATCCAGGAACCACTTTTCTAATTTCACATCACTTGACACACCAACATTTATTTTTTAAAAGTTACCAACTAATTGAAAATTAATGATCTCCCGTCACTATAATAGTATTTTCCCCTAAAGTTAATGGCCTCCAAAGAAAGGTCTTTGGACCTAAACTGCTCAGTTATAATCAAATATAAAAAAAGGTAATAAGGTGATAAGGGTGTCTGCCAAATGCCAGAAATGTAATTGTACTATTTATTATCGATAAACTACTGTATGCTAACAGGTAAACCATAAAAAATTGCATCTATTATTAAAGGCAACACATGAAGAGTTATTTTGATCTGTAGCATCTTATATGGTGAGGTTTTAAAGTTGCAGTTCATGACCATGTTTGTGGGCTCTTTTGTAATGGAGAAGTTGTAGTAAGTGGCCAAGATTTTTAAAAGCCGCGCTTAGTTTAGGATTTGTAGGGTATTGAATTCATATTTTTTGTTATTTTCCTTTCATGTTTTAATAAAAGACAATAAGGTCAGATTTCCTGTGATCCTATGATCTTATATAGATCACAAAAAAAAAAAATCACAAAATAACTTCTTTCCAGGTCACAGTCCCAGTAAACCCTGTCACTTTAGGCATGAGGTAGAATTTTTTTACCAAAATATATTTAATAATTTTTAAAATAGAGTCTCTTGATGTGTTCACCTGGTAAGAAGGATTCTGATGATTAATGTTTAAAGTCTATAAAAAAAAAAAAGATAAATCAGTCCTCATGGCTGACTTAAGCATTTAAAGTTCTATAATAAACCCAAAGTCTAAAATTTTAAATGAACACACACGAAGGTTGCTGTTTTTCATCTGTAGAACCGCTCGTCTGTGGTGTTCCATGAGGCTTTGTTTTGGTTCCCATCTTGTTTTTTTTTTAAAAAGCATGTAGTGTCTTTTTATGCAGATGACACCCAAATCTATTTACCATTAAAACAGCAATAAAAAATGTTGAAACTTTGCATAATAGTATAATGTAAGAGCCTGCATTTATTTCCATTTAGATGAGATCTATGGATAAAGAAAACCAATTATTCAATTTGATCACCTAAATTACATCAAACCAACTAAAAAAATCGGTGAGTTCTTTTTGATTCGTTTCCGGCGCTTTAATTCAGAACAACATACATTTATCTCTTTTATACAACTGAGCAATTGGGGGTTAAGGGCCTTGCTCAGGGGCCCAGAAATGGCAACTTGGGGGATAGCCATCCAACACCTTAACCATTGCACTGCCACTACCATTTAATTAAGCCATATTTCTTCATTAAAAGCATTATGTCCTGAGCAGGTAACCAGGACTATAAACACTTGTGGCACCCTGAAAAGTTCTTTTTAAGTGTGTTTGTAAATGTGTTTGTTTTTTGTGTGTTTGTGAATGTGTTTTTGTGTTGAAACAAAAAACAAAATTAATGAGAAGCAACCAACACAGCGAGTGTGTATCCGTGCCTGATGTAAATGTGTTGATTTCCTGGGAGTGGAGCATGCACAGTCAGCGCTCAAGTGTGCTGAATGTAAGCATTGTAAACGCCATTAATTGCTCCCACCTGGCCATTTTTTAAGCCTATTCTGGCCAGGCACGGACCACTTAAGATTCAGGCTCCGCTGCTGCTAAGACGCAGCTGGTGAAGGAGTACGAGAAGGGCCTGGCGTTATCTCACTTCCTGCCAGCTCTATTGGGCCTAAAGGTGGCAGCTTCCATCTTGATACATTGTGGCCCATAGCATATGAGACTACTGGCCCAAAACCATTGGCTTTTCCGCAGTAGAGATATCCACACCTACGAGCCTTATATACATCTGGAGCCTAATGTCATCTGCGTTGACGTGTACTATTGAGCTATTGTTGCATTCCTCATCCAGACCAGAAAAGGCTTAACCTTCTGTACATCTGCAGATCTGCCTCGTGGAAAAGGTCAGTCCAACTGTTCATCTGTTATTTAGCTTATGAGGTCTGTGAGCTCTTGGTCCTGGAAGTATTTAGAGCACATTTAACCAGAGGTATGGCATAGGGTGGATCTTATTTATGTAAAGTCCTTCTTATTGGTTAACAGTATATATTTTATGTTATTAATAATAAAGACACACTGTGTATATCAAATAGTAAGTGTTACTACTGAAAACGAAAATAATTGGTATTTATCACTAGCATCTGTTTTGTTTACAGAAAGAAAAAATGTCTATCATAAATACAGTACATTGAAAAAGTATTCATACCACTTAAACTTTTTCACATTTTGGCACCTTACTAAAATGTATTTTATTAAGATTTTATCTAATAGACCAACACTAAGTAGCACATAATTGTAAAGTGAAACGAGAATGAAATATGGTTTGCAAAATTTTATATATATTTTATAATAAAAATCTGAAAAGTGTGGCATGCATTTGTATTCAGCCCACTGTACTTTTATACCCCTAAATAAAATCCAGTGCAATCAACTGCCTTCAGAAGTCACCTAATTAGTCCACCTGTGTGTAATTTAGTCTCAGTATAAATACACCTGTTCTGTGAAGGTCCAGTGGTTTGTTAGAGAACACTTGTGAAAAGACAGTACCATGAAGACCAAGAAACTCACCAAACAGGTAAGGGATAAAGTTGTGGAAACATTTAAAGCAGGGTTAGGTTATAAAAAAAATATCCCAATTTCGATGAGCACTATTCAATCCATCAGCCAAAAATGGAAAAAGTATGGCACAACTGCAAACCTACCAAGAAACGCCATCCACCTAAACTGACAGACCAAACAAGAAGAGCACTGGTCAGAGAAACAGCCAAGAGGCCCCTGGTCACTCTGGAGGAGCTGCAGAAATCCACACCTCTCCATGTAGAGGACATGTGGAAGAAGGTGCTCTGGTCAGATGAGACTTTTTGGCCTAAATGCAAAGCACTATGTGTGGTGAAAAAGTAACACTGCTCATCACCCTGAACACATCATCCCCACTGTGAAACATGGTGGTGGACGTATAATGCTGTGGGTTGCATTTTTTTTTTACCAGGGACAGGGAAGCTGCTATTGTAACTACTATTATTCTGATACTAATCTGATCTAATACTATTATTATTTTACAGTGAAAATTGTTAACTCTTCACTAATTACTAATGCGTTACCTTGTAACAAAGCAGGAACTAGTAGTAACTACTCAAGTAATCATTGTGCAAGAACTAAATAAAACATAAAACATTGGGTCTAACAATTTCTTTAACGATAAGCAGTGAAACGCTTAAAATTAAATTTTGCACAGTAATAAAACCAATAAGAAACTTAGCCACAGTGAATCACCTACAGAAACACAGACACAATATAAATTGCTATGTATGCATTCTTAATTATTTTATATATGCATACAAAATATATTGCAAATATCACACATTGAACTTTTGTGTTATCTCACTTTAGATATATATTTGTTTGTTTATTTATTTATTTACATTTGTTTTTACATTTTTTTACATTTTATTGTGAAAAGTTAATTGCATAGTAATTTTGTTTCCAAAGTGCACTACCAGTCTGTGTTTTGGAAGTAAACTTAAACGTAACCCTATTTTTTATTTGATAAACCTGGGCAAATACTTTTTGGGCAAATATTGATGGTACAGTACAGCTGTGTAGACTCTAAAGCTGTCTTTATTGCTGCTCTCTAAAGTCAAAAATATAATTTCAGCCTAAATTGATTTTTTTCTATTTTCAAACATGACCCAGATACACTCACTGGGGGAAATGGTTTTTGACAGATTCTTCAATACATACACTCGTTTCAGGGGTCTAAATGTTAGGTTTCATCCTGCTCTTATGTGCTCTACCTTGCTTACATCAACATAAATACAGCATTTTCCAACAGAAGCAAAATGTAAAAGATTATTGTAAGTTCAGAATGTCACAAATTGTACCATATACTGTATGAAATAGTAGCCATAACCCTAAAGGGCATCACATTATATCTATTCTGCCATGTGCATTTTTCTCCTTCTTTGGTGCATTTTTTGCTCTTTGTTCCAGTAATATTGTATGTCAGGCTGAGATCAGAAGATAATACTCTTTGCTAAAAGAGTGTAAAAAACCTCTCCAGCCATTAAAAAAGATATTAGATTTTTTTGAGCGTAGGGTATTACCGAGTTTAAAGTGCTTCATGCTCAGTCAGGGTTTTGTGTAAATTCACCAAGAGCCATGTGATTAATTCTGTGAATGAACATGCAAATGAACTTTTAGAGAAATGGCTTTATTTAAGCCTTCATATTGAAACTTGGATAACTAAATAACTAGAAAAATCTTTGGGGAAGAGAGTAGCATTATCCAAGTTGCACATTGGCGTTTTCAGTTTAAACTTTAAGGACAAAATAAACATTTTGTGACCAAATATTAATATATTTTTAAATTCAACAACATTTAAATTCATCAAAAGCTATAGATAGATAGAGAAAGAGAGACAGAGAGAGAGAGAGAGAGAGAGAGAGCACAATATTTTTATATTATTTCTTTTTTAAATAAGGTTAAAAGGCAGGGGTAGCTTGTATCAAACCTCATTCTTTTAGGAGTTAAAAAAGTATAGGATTTAATTTTTATTTGGAATTTTATCAAAATGGCTGCAAGGAATCATGGGTGGTTCTAACTTTTTAGCATTGCAATTGATGTATTATTAATCAGAGACGTAATCTCCCACATTAAAAAAGAAAAAAACAGGCCCCCAAAAATAGAGCTGATGAACCAGAAGGCAGAAGTGGTACAGGAAGCATTGCAAAATTGAATGAGTTTTGCAAAACCTCCAATACTAATTCAATAGTCAAAGCTAATTCAATTTTCCCCTAATTTTGAAAACTGGCAGCTCTAAGGTTTTAATTTCAAACCTTCCATTCCCCAGGGCCTGAGTACTCCTAACAACTGCAGCATAGTATAGATTAAAATTGATTGTTTAATTACTAATGACTATTCTTATAGTACATCCAGGACATAAAAAGACCAAGATTAAGGCTATTTTATCACTGTGTATGTAACCTACTTGTGAAGAAGGAAACAGAGTGGGATCCATAATGCAGAGATGGTTTTATTTAGAAAAAGGGAGATAATCCAGAGAGTAGTCTAAGAAGCAGAAAAAGTCTGGTACACAGTTATCCAATAAGCATAAATCAAAACCGTGAGCAAGAACACAAAGAATATAACGCTTGGTAAGTCGCTAGAGCAAACAATACTTCGCAACATTGTTAGCAATATGGCTAGCTTATATACGCTGAGTGCAGGAGGTGACACCGGAAGTACTAGCGCAGAACTTGCGGTTGGGAAATAGAGTCATTACAGTACCCCTTTCCTAAAAATGCCTCCAGGCGCCTCCAGGCCTGACAGAACCAAGGTGGAAGAGACTGGGATCCAGAATGTCGCAGGCCTTGACCCATGACCGCAAATCTGGCCCATACCCTGCACAATCCACCAAGTATTCCAAATAACCCCTCCTTAACCCCTCCTTAACTTCCTTAATGTGGTCGTCCACGGCGGTTGGCCTGTGTACGTTAAGATCATATAGCTTGTTGCTTATTCCAGCGCAGGCACACTGGATGGCTCTCCTGATCATGGAAACATGGGTGGTTAGTAACCTAAAACAGATTGGAAAGGGGTTAAGTGGAGCCTGTGGAGGAGTGTGTAAGCCAGTTTTTAACGTATTCAGCCCATGGGAGGAATTCACTCCACCTGGATTGCCATAATAAGACCTTAAGTACCTTCCCAGTTCTTGGTTCAGTCTCTCAGCTTGTCCGCTTGACTGTGGATGATAACCTGACTTGAGACTGGCGTTTCAAAAACTCTGTCCAAACTCGATGTCCTCTGATACGATGCCCTCTATTATGCCAAAGTTTCTGAACACATGATTAAACAGCTGAGTGGCAGTCTCCATGGCAGACGGAAAACCCCTTAATGATACAAGGCGACAGGCCTTATAAAAGCAATCGACAATGGTGAGTATAGAGGTTAAACCTTGTGAGGAGGAAAGATCAGTCACAAAGTCTAATGCAATATTTGACCACGGATACGAGCACATCACGCCAGTCCTATCCACACTGCATTGGCTCCCAGTGAGACACCGCATCGATTTTAAAATACTACTTTTAACTTATAAAGCTCTAAATGGTCTTGCACCGCAGTACTTAAGCGAACTTCTAGTGTCTTACGTTCCGTCACGCGTACTTCGATCAAAGGATGCAGGCTGCCTGTCAGTACCGTGCATTATAAAAACTACAGCAGGGGGCAGAGCCTTTTCTTACAGAGCCCCAATGCTATGGAATAGCCTCCCTATGTATGTTCGAGGATCAGACATACATCAGTCTCAGTGTTTAAGTCCAGGTTAAAAACGTACTTATTTAATCAAGCATTTTGTATTGATTCCCCTTAGATAAAGGAGCAGATCTGGGGGACTCATGGGTGTTGAGTATTATGGTGATCTGGTATGTTTAGATGCTGTCTTCCCCTCTCTTATTGATCACGGTGTTGATGATGAGAGCGGCTGGTTGCTTAACATATCAGGGAGCCCTCATGTCTGTGTTTCCCTCTGGTTCTCCTTTTAGTTATGCTGACCTAGTTAGTCTTGCCAGAGTCCATCCTTGCACTCTACATTATTCACTTAATCAATCCAAACCGTGTGATTACATTGTCACTTAACTGTTTTACTTCTTTTTGACTTCCTTTCCCTCTCCCTCTCTCTCTCTCTCTCTCTCTCTCTCTCTCTCTCTCTCACTGTTGAGTTACATACGCCACGGAGCTGCCGGTGATCCAGACCCCACCTCCGACCCGGTCCTGTGGGACCCTTCCCTGTGACCTGCCCAGCGGATGATGCATCACCAGGGCGATCTAGGACGACCCACCTCGCCATAAAGACGTTCCGGCTGCTCTCTAAGGACTAATGAATAAAGTTGTTCACACATACACAATGTAACCTCATAATCCCTGCTACCTTTTTTTCACCCAATTGAGGATGGGTTCTCTGTTGAGTCTGGTTCCTCTCAAGGTTTCTTCCTATCTCATCTCAGGGAGTTTTTCCTTGCCACCGTCGCCCCGGCTTGCTCATCAGGGACAAACTATTTTCTGTTTCATTCTGTCTCATAATTTCTTCAATTGTAAAGCTGCTTTGTGACAATCACCATTGTAAAAAGCGCTATACAAATAAAACTGAATTGAATTGAATTGAATGATATGCTAAGTCAACGTTTTTGAGTGGATGAGAATATTGTCTATGTAGGCAATTACACAGACATTGAGGAGGTCATGGCTGGGGCATTAGCAAGTCCATAGGGCATCAGCAGATATTCATAATGGCCATTAGTGGTAATAAAGGCGGTTTTTCATTCGCCCCCCTCTCTTATTCTGATAAGGTTGTAGGCGCTACGTAGATCTAGTTTATTGAAAAAGCAAGCCTCACGTAGCTGTTCTAGCGCCGACGGCACCAGTGGTAGAGGGTAGCTGTACTTGACGGTTACTGCGTTAAGGCCTGCGGTAAGGCCTGCTATGCATGAGCGTAAGCTGCCATCTTTCTTAGCGAAGAAGAGAAATCCTGAAGCAGCTGGAGATGTGGATTGACGTATGAAGCCAGTGGTTAGTGCCTCATCAATATAAGCTTCCATAGCTTGGGTCTTCGATTGGGACAGAGGATAGACACGGCTTCTAGGCGGACTCGCATTGGAGAGAAGTTCAAAAGCGCAGTCCCCCGGCCTGTGAGAAGGGCAGTTCTGACGCCTTAGCCTTCTGAACACTTAAAGCATATCCTGATATTGGTGGGAAATCTTCTCCCATGCGGACCTAGACAGATCTGTGAGTTGAGTAGTGAGACAAGGCATAGAATGCAAGCGGAGCAGACAATGGTCTTGACAATACTGGGACCAATGCTTCTGCAGCCATGGAAATCCCAAGATGATGGGGGTTTTCGTGAGAAGTTTCATGAGATAAAAGGAGATTTGCTCTTGGTGTAAAACCCCTATATGTAGTGTGACCAGATCAGTATATTAAGTAATATCAGAACCAATGGGCTGCCCATCTATGGTGGAAATCTGCAATGGTGGATTGCAGGGGAAGGTGTGCAGTTTTAATTTCTTAGCTCTTGTATGTCCATAAGATTCAAAGCAGCGTCCAAGTCAACTAACGCTGGAAACACACAGGGTAAGGGGTTTAGCGAAGACCTATGCGGACACAGTGAGTCACATGGCAGATGAGAGAGTACAAACTAGGAGACTTACTTTGGCTTAACGTGATGGTTTAACATGCAGCGCAGATATGGTTGGCACCTCCACAATAAAAGCACAACTTGGCTTGTAAACACTGCTGTCGTTCCTGAGGAGGAGACTGTTTCATAACACCCAGCTGCATAGGCTCAGTTTCCATACTAGAGATAGTTTCAGCAGTGTTCGAAGGGGTACACGCACTGCTTTGAGCCAGCTGGGGACTGTTGCGGATCAGTTTGTCAAGTCTCACAACAATGGATTCAGTCCTTCTTTAAATCGTGATTTCAGAGCCACCTCATTCCACCCGCTTTATGCAGCTAATGTCCGGAACTGAATCGCACACTCCGCAGCGGATCCATCACCTTGGCTTAATCGATGTAACTGGGCAGAGATATCAATTTCCCCAGCAGGATGTTCAAATACATTGCAATGTTGGGTAGTGAAATAATCCAATGAGGTGGAGACTTCCTATATATATATAAATATTAAATGTGGGGTGTTTAAGTTCTTTATTCTTTCCTACTGGCAGGGGAAAGTGTAATAACATGAGACACATAGAGGAATTCCTCCCACTTCAAGGCGGCGCTACGGTATGGCCCAAAGCCACTCTATTATTGGTCTTTCCCTGTTGCTGTGGTAGCAATTCTCTCGATGTTTGGTCACTGTCTTATTATGTGCTTCTGTCTAACTGTGTATAGAAAATGACCTAGGGAATTAAAAAAACTAGAGGTTATGTAATCCTCTGTTACCTCTAAGACATTTCTACAGCAGTACGGACCTTAAAATAGTTAAATAATATAAATTATCACATATTTTATACCATTAAAAAGAGGTTAGCAATATAAGAATGTATCCAATCCAGCATGTGGCAAAATTCTATGTCAGCTAAGAGATTGTAAATTATTCTTTAAAACAGTCTTTACTAGATTCAAGAATTATTACCAGAATCATTGCCAAGTAAAGTGGGCTTACATATATAAAAATGTATCTTCTAAATCTATGTGCCGGTGCATAATGAATATAAAAGCAAATATTAAAAAATAGAGACAGATTAGATAGCTAATAAAATTTTAAAAAAGATTGTAAATAGGCTGCAATATACAGACTGAGTTTGGTAATTTAAAAAAAATTATTTTAATCTATTCTGCTCTTTTTTCAACAGATTTTGTGGGTTGTTGTATATCAAATGAAATTCTGACTTTTGTGTTATATCAGCTTAACACAGCTGTTGATTCTGTTGTGTTTTCGATCCAGTACTTTTTGATCCAGTACTGTTTGATCCATATCAGTGACTGTAGCGATTTGAATTAAATATTAGCATATTTTTAAATTAATACTGTTATTCTTATTTCTCCCAAGGCAATCTATCCTCCGTTTACATAGGCTCGTCTCAAACAGTGGTTGCAGGTGTTAGTATAGCAAAGGGAGAACCAAATTCAAGTTAATACCCATGATGTTGAAATTGGATTATGAACAAGCATTTGTGGATGTGATAGTCCACAGTCACAGAACAGGTGTGTTTATACTGAGACTAAATTACACACAGGTGGACTATTTAGGTGACTTCTGAAGGCAGTTGATTGCACTAATACAAATTGCACTAAATACAAATGCACACCACACTTTTCAGATTTTTAGTTGATTAAAATTTTGAAAACTGTACATAATTTTTGTTCCACTTTACAATTATGTCCTACTTTGTGTTGGTCTATTAAATATAAATACTCTTTTTACAGGTATTAAGAAGCCCAAACACTGTTCTAGCATGACAATGCTTCTGTGCACAAAGTTCATAGGTTCCATAAATTTTGGTTTGTTTAGGTTAAAGTGGAATAACTTGAGAGTTCTGCACAAACCCTGACCTTAATCAACCTGACCACCTTTGGGATAAACTTGGACACAGACTGCACCCAGACCCCCTCACCATACATCAGTGCCCAGTCATTTTACTAATCATTTTAATCTTAAATGAATTAATCCCCACAGCATGAGGAAATCATGTTTTATGAATCAGTAAAAAACCTTTCCAGAAATAAGGAGGTTATTATAGGAGTAAGCGCAAGAGGCGTAGCAATAAAGCAGACAAGGCAGGTAAGCAAGGCCCCCAACAGCTGACCATTTAAAAAATCGGAAATGTCAGTATTAATATATGATGCAATATATCTGCATCCCCTTGTTTTTTCTCATGATGCGTTGGCTGAATCAGCTCTTACTAAATTAATCAAAAAGAGGACTTATTCATCTGGCAGCCAGCAGCAAAAAATGCAAGAGGAAGAGGGATAAAAGGAAATGACAGTGTTAACTGTTGGAGACAAACAGATATTTGTCCTTAGTTGGACAAACAAATATTTTTGCTGTTAATTCCATCTCATTTGTTTAATTATTCACAAAATTAATTCCTGGTGATAGTCAATTAATAGGATTTATGGGAAACAAATTAGCTAGGGTTGCACCTAGAAGCACCATGTGTTTAGCAGGTGACAATCTGTTACTGTAAAATAAACAATTGTATTGTATATTAAAGACTCACCATTACCTCATCTTACCCACGTCAAAACCTTTCTTTCTCTTCTAACTCAAAACCTACTTGTGGGGCATAACCACTTGCAACATTCATACAGAGTAAGAGACAGTAGACATATTTATGTGGTTGTTTCCCATATACATTTGGCAGACGCCCTTACCCAGAGTAATTTACATTTATCTCATTTATACAACAGAGCAATTAATGGTTAAGGGCCTTGGTTAGACACCCAACAGTCATGGCTTCGTGAAGCTGGGAATCAAACCCACAATCTTCGGGTTGGTAGTCCAACACACATTCTGTACATGATACAAATATTCTGACAAACATGTACAGAAGGTTATATTTAGATTACATGTGTTATGGACAGTTTGCTGATATGATCTGTATCAACTTGTGCCAGTTAACTCATTCTGTGATCAAGGTGTTGTGCGATTTTCTGATATGATTTAACACCGTGCTTGGGGCTACTATTATTGCAGTACGACATTGGAAGCGACGCTGATCACACAGTGATTAAACAAGGTAGTTTGAAATGCTGCAGACAGGTCAATTTATGCTGTTTAAACATACCAAGGGTTTACTCTAAACAAGGAGAATCTGCTTTTAGCTATTATGCAGCCAGTAGTTGGAACTATCTCATAGAAGAAATCAGATGTGCTAAATCAACAGCCATCTTAAAATCCTAGCTTAAAACACATTTATTTAGTTATGCATTTACTGAATAAGCACTGTGCTACGTCCAACTGGCTATAATCATTTTATATTCTTAACTGTTTTCATTTATTTTAAATCTTTGGTTTTATTGTAATTTCTTTGTTTTCCCAGTTTAAACATAGATGAAAGACATATTTAGGCCAACCATGCAAGGATCCTGATTTCGAACTTCGAGAATGGACTGGGACTTACTCTGCTTCATTGACCCAAGGCTACATTAAATTTATTCATTACAATTTTGTAATTAACAATAACATGCTGTACCACGCAGATGAGGATGGGTTTCCTCTTGAGTCCTCTCAGGGTTTTTTCCTACTTCATCTTAGGGAGTTTTTCTTTGCCACAGTCACCTCCAGCTAGCTCATTGTAGATTCTGATCTAGATGATGGTGGCGCGACAGTAGCACGCAGCAGCCAGTCCGAATTAACAATGGTGCTTCTTCTGTTGGGTGGCTATTTCTTGTTTTGTGTAATTCTGTGTTGTTTTGTGTAGCACCATGGTCCTGGAGAAACGTTGTTTCATTTCACTGTGTACTGCATCTGCAATTATGGTTGAATATATAATATATGGTTGAAATGACAATAAAGCTTCTTAAACTTAAACTAAATGTAAGTCCATTTGAACTTAATTTAAACTTAAACTAAATGTAAGACTGTTTGTTATACAGTCATTAGTCCTAATACAACAGTAAAAAAGTATGCAACAATTTAAAAAAAAAACACAAAAAAGACATCTTTAACTACCCATTTCTTTGAACTTTTGATTGAGATCATACACAGTTTCATTATTAACTGAAAAAGCTGACAGAGTTTTAACACTGATGATTAATTAAAAACACTGACACTGATGGCAGGTTAGTGCTCTAAATTGTCTGTTATTTTATTCATAGAATGGACTGAGGCTGGATAAATCTCCTTCTAACAATTATTATAATAAAAAATGTAGAGCGATGATATTGCCTTGGAGAAGTCAATTGGAGTGTCAATTGTGGTCTGTTTTTTATAGCACAGATACAGCTCTGTTTAATGTAGTAAAGACCTACCACTGCCCTCGGATTGGGGACTGTGCCTTTCTGCTTATCCTTTTTTGGCGGCTAGAAACTCTTATAAAACCACTTCAAAGCAGACGAAAAACTGGTCCAACTTTCTTCAGAGTCACATGGATATATGTGGCAAGTATGTGCACTGGGCAGAGAAGGAAAAAAGGGAGGTGGGTGACTTGCTTTTAGAAACTGCTTATCCAGCTTACCAGTACCTGGGATTGGGGCTCTTGGCTCAGCCAGCCAGGGTAGCTCTAATCTAGTCACTGCCCATGTTATCACATCCAACAGCTTCTTGTACCCTGGGACTGCGGCGGTGGCTCCACAGTCTCCCTGGTGCTGATGCTCATAGCCTTTTCTCGGAAGAAGCCTGAAGCGAAAGAACAACCTTAGGGAAGGAAGAAATCGCAGCATATCCGACTGCGCATAAGACTGATAGCACCAAAAGCAGTGCACCACAGAAATATGATAACTAAAATATGAGACATATTGCAGAATGGAAAATATTACAAAAAATTAGTAAAGTCAGCTTCATTAAGACTTCACTATAACTATAATGAAATATTAAAATGATAATAAAAAGTGAAATGTTCCAGAACAGTGACAGAAGCAACATTAGAGCTACTTTCTGAGCTTCCGCTGCATTATTAAAGAAGGAAAAGCCTTTCTGATGATACACTGATCATGGCTGTCTAAGTGAGGCTTTTACTGGGCTTTTACAGGCAACAGTAATATTTGGGATCTCATAGATGTAAATATACCTCATCACATTGTGCTCTGGCTAGATGGACCATTCTCAAAAACATCAATATTTAACTAAAATCAGTTACGTGGTTTACTAAGAGACTTGGAAGTAAGTACTGATTGTCAGATAGAGGACAAATTGTTGTTTATAACATAGTTGTATATGATCACACTCATACCAGCTTTACACACACCAACATGTTGGTGTACCTACAGTGTCAAGAATCAAGGAATATTCTGGAATCTAGCCACAAAAGTCACAAACCAGTCCCAAGCCTGAATAAATAGAGAGGGTTGTATCAGGAGGTGCATCCGACGAAAAACTTTGCCAAATCTAAATATGCAAAACATCTGTCGAAATTTCATACCGGATCAGTAGAGGCCCGGGTTAACAACGACCGCCACCGGCATCATTGACCTACACACGGAAATTGGGCTACTGTTGGTCAAAGGAGGAGAGGAAGAGGTTGCGTAAAAAGACAGAAAGAGAAAAGGAAAGACAAGAGTGTAGGACTGAGAATAAGGACGCTAAATGTTGGGAGGATGACAGGGAAAGGTAGAGAGCTGCTGGATATGATGGAGAGAAGGAAGGTAGATATATTGTGTGTACAGGCGACCAGGTGGAAGGGGTAGCAAGGTTTGTAGTATTGGATCAGGATTCAAGTTGATTTATCATGGTGTGGATAGGAAGAGAAATGGGGTAGGCGTGATCCCGAAAGAGGAATTTGTGAAGAATGTTCTGGAGGTGAAAACAGTGTCAGACAGGGTGATGAGTCTGAGGTTCGAAATAGTAAGTGGTTATGCCCCACAAGTAGGTTGTAAGTTAGTAGAGAAAGAGAGGTTTTGGCGTGAGTTAGATGAGGTAATTGTGAGTATGCCCAGAGGAAAGAGAGTAGTGATAGATTTTAATGGACATGTTGGTGAGGGGAACAGAGGTGATGAGGAAGTGTTGGGCAGGTTTGGAGTCAGGGAAAGGAACAGTGAATGACAGATGAAAGTAGACTTTGCTAAGAGAATGGAGATGGCTGTGGTAAATACTTTTTTTCCAGAGAAGAGGGGAACATATAGTGACTTATAAGAGCAGAGAAAGGAGCACACAGGTAGATTACATCTTATGTAGACAAAGCGATCTAAAAGTGACTGTAAAGTTGGTGGTGTGTAGGATTAAGATGTTGGTCTGGAAGAAGAGATAAAAGGTAGAGAAGAAAACCAAGCTGAAAAAGAAAGAATACTGTGAAGAATTTAGACAGGAGTTGAAACAGGCTCTGGGCGGTCAGTTAGTGTTTTTAGATGAATGGCAAACTACAGCAGAAGTGATCAGGGAGACAGAAAAAAGGTGCTAGGTGTGTCATATGGAAGGAGGAAAGAAGATCAGGAGACTTGGTTGTGGAATGAGAAAGTTCAGGATAGTATACAGAGAAAGAGGTTAGCCAAGAAGAAGTGGGACATGGAAAGGACTGAGCAAAGTAGACAGAAATACAAGGATTTGTGGCACAGAGTGAAGAGGGAAGTAGCTAAGGCCAAGCAGAAGGCATATGATGAGTTGAAAATGGAAGGAGCACTTTGAAGTGTTTATGAATGAGGAAAATAAGAGAAAAAAAGGATAGAGGTAAAAAATGTGGAGCAGGAAGTTCAAAAGATTAGTACATGCGACGTTAGGATGGCTTTGAAGAGGATGAAAAGAGGAAAGGCGGTTGGTCCTGATGAAATAGGAGGTGTGGAAATGTCTAGAAGAGGCAGCAGTGGAATTTCTTCCTAGATTGTTTAACAGGATTGAGTGAGAAGATGCCTGAAGAATGGAGGAGTGTACTGGTGCCCATCTTTAAGAACAAGGGTGATGTGCAGAGTTGCGAACTATAGAGGTATAAAGTTTTATTCCTGAAGTCATAGGTCCGCCTCTAAATATAATTAATTCAATCGTCATTAGGATATGAAAACATTTAAACTAGCTGTTCTAGCCGCTCATTAAAAAAACCACAACTTTAAACTAAACTAGCCGCTCATTAAAAAAACACAACTTGATTCCAAATATCTAGTTAATTACAGACCGATCTCAAACCTCCCATTTCTGTCTAGATAGTTGAAAAGGTTGTATCGTCACAATTAAATTTTTCTTAGCGAAAAACGATATCTGTGAGAATTTCCGGTCAGGATTTAGAGCCTGTTACAGTACTAGAATGCTCTAATTAGAGTTACAAATGACCTGATGCATTATCAGCTGATAATGGTTGTCTCTCGCTATTAGGATGCTATTGGACCTAAGTGCTGCGTTTGACACTGTCGACCACAAAATTGTTTTAAATAGATTAGAAAGCTTTGTTGGCATCAGCAGAAGTGCGTTAGCATGGTTTAAATCTTACTTATCTGACCGCCAACAATTTGTAGCAGTGAATAAAGAGGTATCAAATCACTCGCAAGTAAAGTATGAAGTACCCCAAGGCTCATTTCTAGGACCGTTACTTTTTACACTTTACATGTTACCCCAGGGAGATATTATTAGGAAACATTGTGTTAGCCTTCACTGCTATGCTGATGACACTTAGCTATATGTTTCTTTGCAACCTGGTAAAACTTACCAATTTGAAAAACTAACTGATTGCATAGTTGATATAAAAACTGGATGACAAATAATTTCTTATTGCTAAATTATGAAAAAACAGAGAAGTTAATTATCTTCAATAAAGCCTCTGCCTGTAATAATCTAAATCACTGTCTAACACTTGATGGCTGCTCTGTCAACCCTTCATCGTTAGCTAGGAACTTAGGTGTGCTTTTTGACAGCAATCTTTCCTTTGACAGCCACATTTCTAGCATTTGTAAAAAAAATACATTTTATAATCTTAATAATCTAAATATATCTGAACTATGACCTATGCTGATCGAGAAGTACAGAGATAGTCGTAGGGAGCTGCATTGTGTTTTTGTAGACCTGGAGAAAGCATATGACAGGGTACCAAGAGAAGAGTTGTGGTACTGTATGAGGAAGTCAGGAATAGCAGAGAAGTATGTCAGGGTGGTACATGATATGTATGAGAGGAGCAGGTGGTGAGATGTGCAGTAGGTCAGACATAGGAGTTCAAAGTGCAGGTAGGACTGCATCAGGGATCAGCTTTGAGCCCCTTCTAGTTTGCTGTGGTGATGGATCAGGTGATAGACGAGGTCAGACAGGAATCTCCTTGGATGATGATGTTTGCAGATGGCATTGTGATCTGTAGTGAGAGCAGGTAGCAGGTGGAGGAAAACCTGGAGAGGTGGAGGTTTGCTCTGGAGAGAAAAGGAATGAAAGTCAGTCGTAGCAAAACAGAGTAAATGTGTTTAAATGAAAGCAGGGGAAGTGGAACAGTGAGATTACAGGGTAAAGAGGTAAAGAAGGTACAGGAGTACTTGGGGTCGACAGTCCAGAGCAATGAAGTGAGTACAGACAGGTTAGAATGGGTGAAGAAACATGTCAGGAGTGATGTGTGACAGGGGAATATCAGCTAAAATCAAGGGAAAGGTGTACAAGACAGTGGTAAGACCAGCTATGATGTATGGTTTAGAGACAGTGGCACTTAGGAAGAAACAGGTTGCAGAGCTGGAAGTAGCAGATCTGAAGATATTGAGGTTTTCCTTGGGAGTGACAAGGTTGGACAGGATTAGGAACATGTTAGATGTTTTGGGGAGAATGTCAGGGAAGCCAGATTGAAGTGTTTGGACATGTACAGAGGAGGAATAGTAAATATATTGGTAGGAGGATGTTAGAAATGAAGTTACCAGGCAGAAGGCAAAGAGAAAGACCAAAGAGAATGTATATGGATGTGATAAGTGAGGACATGAGTGAGGACCCAAGTTAGTGGGTTTGAGTGAAGAGGATGTGAAAAATATGATTAGTTGCTGTGGCGACCCCATTTTTTTTAATTGATATTTTTATTTTTTTTAATTGATATGCTTACACCTCTTACATTTCTATCTTTTTAACATATACACATTGATTCACATAGAACCATCCATTCAACCATTCGTCTATACCTGCTTATTTTTAGTCAGGGTCACAGGAAAAAACTAACAAAATGCATAATCGATATAAAAAACTGGATGACAAATTCTATATCCTTTTTATTGCTTAATCCTAAAAAAACAGAGATGTTAATTATTAGATATAAAGCCTCTGCCTGTAATAATCTAGATCACTGTCTAACATTTAATGGCTGCTCTGTCGACCCTTCATCGTTAGTTAGGAATTTAGGTGTGCTTTTTGACAGCAATCTTTCTTTCGAGAGCCACATTTCTAGCATTTTTAGAACTGCATTTTCACATCTTAAAAATATATCTAAATTACAACCTATGCTCTCGATGTCAAATGCAGAAATTTTAATTCATGCATTCATTACCTCAAAATTAGATTATTCTAACGTTTTTTGAACAAACTTCAAACACAGCAGCTGGACTTCTTACTAGAACCAGGAAGCAGGATCATATTGGCCCAGTTCCGTCAACACTGCAGTGGCTCCCTATTAAACATCGAATAGACTTTGAAATCGTGTTAATTACTTATAAAGCCTTGAATGGTTTAGCACCTCAGTACTTGAGTAAGCACTTAGCCTATTATAGTTCTTCATGTCCGCTGCGCTCTCAAAACTCTGGCAATCTAATAATAACTAGAATAACAAAATCAACTGCAGTTGGAAGATCCTTTTCTTATCTAGCACTCAAACTTTGGAATAATCTACCCTGCACTGTTCAGGAGGCAGACACACTCTTGTCAGTTTAAAACTAGATTAAAGACCCATCTCTTTAACCTGGCCTTCACATACACACAAATTCTCATTATCAAAATTAGTCAACTGGAACCACCACCAATAACCCACAATATGTATACCATATTGAATGGCATCTACACTAATATACGTCCGTTTCTTTTGTTATTCCAAGCTCACCGTCGCTACCAGATCCAGTCTGTATCCAGCCCAGCTGGTGGATCAGCACTTGGAGACAATAAGGCACTTTTCCAGTGATGACCTTTTACGGCCATACTGACAAGACCACAGAAACTTTGCTAAAGTATGGAATAACCTGCTGTTTGTCTGGTCAGAGAACTCACATCCCTGACTGAACCTGGTTTCTCCCAAGGTTTTTTTCTCCATTCTGTCAACGATGGAGTTTTGGTTTCCTTGCTGCTGTCACCTCTGGATTGCTTAGTTGGGGACTTCAAATTTACAGATATGAATTAAACTGAGTGTTCACTGTATTGTCTTTTTTGATGTGATGTTTTAAAACTGCTTTGACACAATCTCGATTGAACTTTATATTTTTATACATAGGATGTAATGTCCATTAAATGTTTTTTTAATTTAATTTTGACCCACACAGTTGTTAACGTGGTCTCACTTTAAAGGCAAATTCATAAAATATGATTAGATACTTTTCATACACCATAAAAGGTCTGCATTTAATTGAATTTATAGTTTAATTTTTTTATTTTTAGAATCTGTTGTATTATAGGTTTTATAACTGTGATGCAAATGTGGTTTCTACAAAAGTGTTACAGTCGTAATTTGATGAACATTGCTCTCTAGTGGTACTGCTTATGCATTACTACATTTACATTTGCAGCATTTAGTAAGCGACTTACATTTATCTTATTTATACAACTAAGCAACTGGGGGTTAAGGGCCTTGCTCAGGGGCCCAGCAGTGGTGCCTTGTTGCAGCTGGGAATCAAACCTACAATCTTCAGGTTGGTAGTCCAACACCTTAACCATGAGCCACCACTTTCCCATCACTACTCTGCATTCAGTAGGCAAAGGGACTTGCTTTATTAATGTAAAAGAAAAGCCTGCAAACTAACACATCCAGTGGTTGGAATATGGATTCAATCCCCTGACCAGAGGATATAAAATAAAATGGCCAGACACATAGCATTTGAAGTACTTTTGACATTTTGTGTGTAGGACATAGAAAGAAAGACAGTAAGGTATTTACAAATATGCAAACAACTTCCAAAGCTACACTAAAATAAAGTTAAACATCAGTCAAGTCTTTTGAGGACCAAAGCTGTGACGCTGTTTCCAATCACACCACCAAACTGGAAACGCTGTGTAGGCAGCTCTTGTAGCAACTCGAAGCCTGCAAGCAAAAAAATTATTCACATATTTGCATATTAATTTACATAATTGGTCTCCAATATAAAAGAGAGGCTTTACAAATTCTCCAAGAAAGCAGAATCGTCAAAGATCATATCCTTATTGAGATGTGTAAATATCCTGGGTCTTTGCAGGGTTTTGAAAGCAATGTTAAGAGCGAAGTGATTCGTTAAAAATAACAATGCAATTTGGGCAGAAAATTTAATATCTGCACTCCCACTGTAGTGTAATTTCCTGAAAAGTTAAGGTTGTAAGGAGATTCCGAAATATACCAAAAACAACTTTTGACTTTTTAGATTTACCATTTGTCATATGAGGGAGGATAATGGCTATCCATGCTTTTTTGCACATATCAAGTTTCCCTATCACTTGTAGGTACACCTAAGCTCCTGTACCTGGGCTGAAGATCTGCATCAGCTGCTCTTGGTCCAGTTACAGGAAGTGATAATGAATTGCCCCTGTGGCTTCAAAACAGCTCTTAATGAGGTCATGTACTGGAGTTTTGCCTTCTCCCTGTATTCAGGGTTCAAGCTAATGGCGTCAAAAGTGCCTTTGTCTATACAAAATTCAAACCCGTTTAGGTCCAGGCTTGGGTTCAGAAAATCTTGCTCCTGTGTTAAAATAAAAAGTATACATTTAGACATAAAAACATGTATATAATATGTAATCAAATGTCACCATGTTTGTTAAACTGTCTTTATCTGTTTTGTAATTACATAATTTTTGTGTTACAAAAAAAATTATAATTTTGATCAAAAGACATCCTTAACAATTTTGACAAATATTCAAAATTAATGTAGAGACAAACAGACTTCTTCAGGATGCCACACAAAATATATGGCCAAGGTTTTGTTAAACCTGGCCACCATGCCCATTACTGCTTGTTTAACATTTAATTTCAAAATTTAGTTAGGCATTACAGTCATAATTTTTAAGCACATATTTACAGTAGATTATTGGGATTTGCTGGTTAGAACAGCAGCAATAGCTTTAGTTAAACCAAACAATGATGTCTGGGGTGCAGTTGAAGATCCAAGCATATAAAATAATTTACTTATGGAGCTGGGTTTGTGCACAGGAACATTATTAGTCTCGAAAAATTTGAGGGGATAAAAATTGCAATGTTACAGCCTACAGCGTCACTCTATACCAGCGGTATAAAACGCTGAAAAAAGTTGATTCAGAATGCAGAAAATGTAACCAAATGTGGATTATTTTTGTTCACTGCAAAAAGTAGGAAAGTTTATATTCTATAGAAGCACTTAAAAAGTAACACTCATTTGTTTGTGGGTGTAATAAAGGCAAAGATTATTAGGCGGAAGTTTATCAAGAAAAATAATAAGATACACAGTCCAAAACGTGTATCTTATGTCTAAACACATAAAAAAACAGTCCGAATCGGAAACAGGCAAAAGAGGTAATCCAAAAAGCAGAAGTCAAGAAACAGACATTTGTTCGTATACATGTCAGCTCAAGGAAACATAGAATGACCCCCCCAACCTGCAATGAAAATACACATATATACGTAGGGCTACACATATCTCTTCTTGCAGGCTTTCACATACTCCCGGTGCTTCTTGAGGAACCCTGCCATAAATAGTTATGTGAAAAAATTAGGACACCCTATGAAAGCCTGGGTGGATTTTAACATATTTGGACATATAGATATTTGATATCAATTTGAAGCAAGACTGAAATATCCAAGTAATATAACTAAATAATTACAACTTAAAAAGACTTAAAATGTCTAGAAATCACACACGTGTATCACAACAGGTACACATGGTTAGAACATTATTTCTCAGCTTTTTGAAGAGGTCTGGCCCTATTTAAACCTCAGACATTCAGTTTGGTGTGCTCTTGACTGTTGAAGTGATAGTGAACACCATACTCCTTCCCATGGTGAGATCGAAAGAGCTGTGAGGCCTTCAGAAAGAAAATTGTAGAAACTTATGAGTGGAAATTTGTAGAACTTAGTCATTCTACAGTGTTCTAAATAGTCTACAAGTGGAGGACATTCAAAACAAGTGACAATGCCCAGGTCTGGCCACCCAAGCAAGTTCACCCCGAGAGCAGACTGCAAGATGCTGAAAAAAAGTCACCAAAAACCCTAAAATGTCATCATGGGACCTACAGATAGGCTCTTGCTACTGTTGATGTGAAAGTGCAAGACTCTACAATCAGAAAGAGACTGGACAAGTTAAACTTCATAGGAGGTGTACGAAGAGGAAGAACCTTGACAAAAACCTTGACAAAGACCAGGACATTTGGAATAATGTTCTTTAGACAGTGGAGTCTAAAACTGATTTATTTAAACACTGCAACAGAGGACGTTTTGGCGTAAACCAAAACAGCATTCCAGGAAAAGAACCTTACACCAACTGTGAAACATGGAGGTGGGAGTGTCCTGGTTTGGGGATGCTTTGCTGCAGCAGGACCTGGCCAACTTTCCATCAAAGAATCCACCATGAATTCTAGTGTATTAGAGGGTGCTTGAGGAACATTTGGGACCAGCTGTAAAAAAAGTTAAAGCTGAAGCAGAACTGAACCCTGAAACATGACAATGGCCCAAAACATACTAGTCAAGGACTGACTAAAAACTAACAAATGGAGTCCTGGAATAGCCAAGTCAAAGTCCAGATCTGAATCCCATTGAGATGCTGTGGGGCGACTCAACAGGCTGTAATGGAAGAAACCCTCAAACATCTTACAGCTAAAAGAATTCCGCATTGAGGAGTGGGGCAAACTTTCCTCAGACCAATGTCAGAGACTGGTAAATGGCTACAAGAAGTGTCTCGTTGAAGTTATTTCAGCCAAAGGGGTAACACTAGCTATTAGGGGTGTCCTAACTTTTTCCTTAGTTAGAATAGACATTTTTGTTGTTTTTTGTTGTTTACCTACAACTAAGTCACTTTTTTCAGAGAAAAATCGATAAGATAGATACTTTAACATTTCTTGATAAAGAACTAAATACTTACATTTTTCCTAATTTTTTCACATGTACATTTGTATGCTTAAAAAAATGTTGTAAAGACCCAAATGTGTGTGCAATGTATAATGTATAAGAATTGACAGATCTTTACAAATCCTATAAAAAAAAAAAGAATGTAGAACAATCTATCACTAAAAAAATACTAAATCATGAAGAAGTCCTATTGGTTTATCTTAAAAAGAACATGCTAAAACCAAGCCATATCAGGAGAAAATGAAAAATGTGAAGCATTTCTTGACAAAAGGAAAAAAAAAAATTTGATAAATCCCACGTACCTCAACTTTAATGTTTGTTAAGGCCTCTTCTTTCAAAACATTTCTTGCAAGTTCTACTGAAGCACTGGAATAATCAATCCCAGCAAGATTAATAAAACCATGCTTGGCCTTAGGAAAGAACATATACATTAATAAAAAAAGAAAATAGGTTGATATTCTGTGCAATTTAGAGCACTGGTTTATTAACTTGCCAATTCTACAAGAAATACACCGTTTCCAGTGCCAATGTCCAGTATAGCAGCATTTTTAGGTGTATTCTGTTTCTCTAGCCACCGGATTACACGGTTCATACTTTCCTTTCCAAACCTGAAGACAGAGAAAAATCAAAGCATTGATCTATTAAAAAGAGTGTGATCATTTATAATAAAGCCAGATTTAGTCTATTTAAAATTCTGAAGCTTGTACAAAATGGCCTCCTTTAGCAAAAATAGGTCTACCAGAGTCACTAAACGTTACATGGTCACAGCTCAATGGAAGTTCAGCAGCAATTACTAAATGTAACAATTTAAAATTCAACCCAAGTCTAATCCTTAAAAGGTGGCAAAGTTATATCACATACTGTAAAAAAAATAAATAAATAATAGATTTACCATATTTCTCCAACATCTCCAATATCTTTGTAAGTCTGGAGTTCCCTGCTGTAAGTGTTATCCCAACTCCAAGAAGAAAAACAATGTCAATATCATACACTTTAATAGCAGGAGTGTTTATTAATATATAACTGTTTATTATGTCTTAGAAAGTAATTATATTTTACACTTCCTAAACAGGCATTCAAAGCCATTCAAGGCATTTAACATTTGCAGTATTACATGACATACTCATGGACTTTTGCATAAAACAAAAACAAACAACATTAAAATTTACTAAGGAGTCGTTTTTAGAAAATCGATTCAAAACGACTCATTCAAAACGGTTCGTTCTCTCTGTTTTTCTTGCAGTATGACTAAAAGCTACACTACACTACGTTACTTACAAGCTGAACAATTATTACGTAATATTTTAACACAACTATGTATGTCTTTATTCACTAGGAAATTGCAATTACAAACACACTGAAGCTTTGTATCGTTAGAATTTAATGGATCACATTATATACGTCGAAACGCATTTACTTAGAGTTTAAGGAGCTACACATGTTACACATGGGAAAATAAGACTGTCCATTTAAAAATGCTTACTACTCTTTTGTCCCGAGTTTTGATGGAGCAAAATCCTCTCCAGAACCGGTGCATTCTAAAGATCTCTCCTGAACATGTGAGCTCTCTGAAGCCATTACTGAAGGTTCTGTTACGACTTATCTGGTCCATACCGCCATCTACTGTACCGGAGTATGTAGGATGGCCTGGGATTCACGTATGTTACTTTACCTAGTGGTGATAATTAATAAGCTGTTGGATTTCAAACAAAATAATAAAAATAATATATCCCATTCTAAATTAGTGTGTCCTTAATTCCCTCTTATCCTGTTCCCTATTTCTACAATAATAAAATAATATTTTATATATGTTCTGTAATTTTACCTTCCAAGCATTCATCAAATTTACTTTTTCATGGTAAAAACTATATATTTTATTTTAATCTTGTGTGATCAAACCTCAAATTGGTTAAAACTAATTCCATTTTTCTGTGCATTAATTAATTTTCTTCCACTATTGTCCACGTCCCAATTTTCCTGCCATCCCACCATTTTTTTTTTGATCAGGGCTTTAGCTTCCCTTTTACCAAAGGGGAAATATATTTATAACATCTCTTGTGCTATTTTGTGCATGTACATCGTTGTCAAAAAGACTTGCTGTAACTATATGCACATGGAGCAATGATGTACTCCCGGGAAAATCTCAGCCAGCTCAGTTGCTTCTGGTATTATATTACACAAGTACACTGACAGCTTTGTAGCTGTCAGTGTACCTGACAAAAAATACACAACACTGTTATAATAAACTTAATTTTTATAAAGACTTTATTAGTACAGCAAGAATGATTTTTAAAAAAAACTTTAATATTGGCATATACAGATAACATGGGAAAAAATAACTACTAAACAACTTTATTGAGAGCTAAAATTGGAAATAATAAATGATTTATAATTGTAATTGATTATCTCACTTTACTCTTCTTAATAACAAAAATAACAGAATTTGTGTAAATGAAGAGAGAAGACAAAATGCAGTTGCAGTTCTAATGCAGTAAATATTAGAACACGCCAGTGTCATTTACGGCATATAAAACAAAATATATATTTACATTTTCTAGGATTACAGGCAATGCCTTCTCTTATAAATTAGCTTGCTTTGAATCTGCAGGATAACGTTCCCTTATGCTAAAGCTGTTTATGATTGAGATTGACAATGCTATTAGGAAAAATGTATGACATATAATAGTGGACAAACATGTTATCATTAGCATGCATGATACACTACATGTTCGAATCTTGTGTGGATGTAGCTTGTTTTTTGATATATGGTAGTGTTTGTGGACCAAAAAAAAAGAGTGTGCATATATTTTCATAGGTTGTATGCACATGACCGTTACTGCTGTCTCGTGAGATGCCACTAGCGGGCCGTAAGTAAGTTTTCTATATAGGAAATCATTCGCAGAAATTCATAATGTCTTTGTTTTGTGTTGTTTACGGCTGCGCAAACCGGTCAAACAGAAAAAAATTAACAGCTGTTATTATAAGATTTTATTGTGGCTGATAATGGGAACATTTTCAAGAAATTGACTGAAAAAATGTGTAAAAGTAAAAAGTGCCATGAAAAACTGCATCTGCTGTCTGAAGGAGCAGAGTCTGGTAATGCTTGTGTGTGCAGTGACCACTTTTTAAGTTAAGTTAATGTATTTTACAACCTGAAAAAACATGTAGCAGTAAGTGTCAAAATGAGGCCTATTTAAACTATAATAATAATCATTTGGTATCTATAGGCACTTTGACCCTATTGTAAAACTACATTTCACACACTGTTTTTACTCATGTGCTCGCTTGTGCAAGCAACGACAAATTCAATTCAATTCACTTCAATTTTATTTGTATAGCGCTTTTTACAATGGTCATTGTCACAAAGCAGCTTTAAACAAACAAAAAAATTATAAGATGAAAATGAAACAGAAATCAGTTTGTTCCTGATGAGCAAGCCGGGGGCAACAGTGGCAGGAAAAAACTCCCTGTGACGGAATAGGAAGAAACCTTGAGAGGAACCAGATTCAACAGAGAACCCATCCTCATTTGGGTGAAAAACAGGTAGCAGGAATTATGTAGTTACTCTGTCTGTGTAAGCAACTTAAATCATAAGTCCTTAAAGAACAGCTGGAACATCTTTATCGCAAAGTCAAGCGTCTTTGGTAACCCGGGTGATGTGATCATCAACTGGAGCAGGGAAGGGTCTGACAGGTCCGGAGTGGAGATGGGGTCTGGATTACTAGCAGCTCCTTTGTGGCTTATGTAGCTTGACAATGAGAGAGAGAGAGAGAGAGAGAGAGAGAGAGAGAGAAAGGGGAAGGAAGAAAGACAAAAAAGAAGGAAAACAGTTGACATTGTAATCAAAGTTTATAGAGTGATTGAGCATTTAACGTGGAGTGCAAGCATGGACTCCGGCAAGACTAACTAGGACAGCATAACTAAAAGGAGAACCAAAGGGAAACACAGACATGAGGGCTCCCTGATAAGTTAAGCAACCAGCTGCTCTCATCACCAAATCTACACATACCAAATCACCATAATACTCAACATCCAATTAGTCCTCCTGATCTAGTCCTTTATCTAAGGTGAATCAATACAAAATGATTGGCTAAATCAATACGTTTTTAGCCTGGACTTAAACACTGAAACTGTGTCTGATTCTCAAACATACATAGGGAGGCTATTCCATAACTTTGGGGCTCTGTAAGAAAAGGCTCTGCCCCCTGCTGTAGTTTTTATAATGCGCGGTACTGACAGGCAGCCTGCATCCTTTGATCGAAGTAAACGCGCGGTGTCTCACTGGGAGCCAATGCAGTGTGGATAGGACTGGCGTGATGTGCTCGTATCTTTTAGTTTTAGTGAGGACTCTCGCTGCTGCTGCGTTCTGGACTAACTGAAGTTTATTAATGCACCTAGTTGAACATCCAGACAGTAAAGCTTTAAAATAATCCAGCCTGAATGTGATAAACGCATAAACTAATTTTTCTGCATCATTGAGCGACAATATATCTCTTATTTTAGCGATATTTCCGAGATGATAGAACGCTATCCTATTATCGACATGAGCTTCAAATGAGAGATTGGAGTCTAAAATCACACCCAGATCTTTTACTGTTGCACTCGGTGAAACAGAAAGATTGTCTAGGGTTAAGGTGTGATCAGGAAGCTTACTTTTAGCTACGTGTGGTCCTAGAACCAGAACCTCCGTCTTATCAGGGTTAAGCAAGAGGAAATTGTTTAACATCCAATCTCTTATTTCATTCACACATTGCTCAACTTATTAAACTAAATAATCTTGTGAATCCCACAAACACATTCATTCTAATCGTTGGCACATTTTTTATTGATTTAACACAAAACTTAATAAACTGAAAAACTGTTAGAAAAACATCTGAAGATTTTATTGCAAATGGCAGGCTGTGATGTTAATGTTTTCATGACAGGACTGAGACTAAAAACTCACCAAGTAGGTGGAAATTTGGGGTTTTTGTCAATCAGATCAAAGGTAACTACAAACTAACTACTTGATTAGTTTTTTCATTGGGTACTTTTACTCTTACTTGGGTAACTGTTACTGTACTTGTTAAGCACTTGTACTTGAGTACAGATTTTGGACACTCGACCCACCTCTGTTTAAACCACTACACTATAAACCTTCCCCTATGTCTTCCATTCTGTTTTTTTACCTTTGGCCCTTTTAATCCTTGTCGGGATTACTGGCATCATCATCATCATGTGATTGCAAACAAGCTGTTGTGCCCACACTGATCTTCACCTTAAATACAGCTTGGATGGAGGGCAGCTCGATGCCTTAGTGGTTAGAACTGTTGCCTCACAGCAAGAAGGTCACAGGTTTGTATCACCAGCAGGGGTCCTAACATTTGCATGTTCTCCCTGTGCTTGCATACTCTGGTTTCCTTCCACAGTCTAAAAAAATGTATGTTAGGTTGATTGTGTTTATATGTGACCTTGTGATGGACTAATGACCTGTCCAGGGTGTAACCCTTGCCATTGTCCAATGACATATGAAATATATACTCCAGCAGATGCCCACTATTAGGGCAGGTATAGACAATGGATAGATGGTTGGATGACTACCTTGGATGGAACACCACTACATTGCAGACATGCAAAGAACAATTCACTTACTTACGGCCCGCTTCAACAGATGCAAAATTATTTGTTTTCTAGTCCACAAAATTCACAGGCAATTAAAAAATGTAAATCTGTTTGAAACATGCTTAAGTGGATAAATCCTATTTTGTAAGACACTTCTTTTATTGTTACTGATAAAACACTTTATTGTTTTTTCCAAAATGTATCTCAATGTATATTAATAAATAAGGAAGCCCAGAAAAACCAGGAGGAAAAAAGGCAGAACAATGTAACCTTATTACTAAAGTGACATTTTAAAACATCAACACTACCAATGTAAATGTGCTGTACTTCTGAAAAAATGAACACTGTCAATTTGCACTGGACTAAAGTTTCTCAAATGTGATATCACACTCTGTGAAATAGCATTAAGGACAATAGTAACAGTACAGTAACCGTTTGAATTACATTAACTTACTAAGATTAATTCTTATCTAAACGTGCTATAGTACAATAGTGATTCGCACTGTGTAATGCTTTCCTGTTCCAAACATACTATGTGTAATAAAAGGGCCATTTGGCATTCCTGAAGGCACAAGGGGCTGATGAGCCCTCAAGGCCTTTGGGACAACATGTATATACATTGCAGGTCTGCTAAGGGTCACTTGTTTTTTACAGTGGGTAAAACTCTAAGGCTCTCCTTCTCCCCCCCCCCTTCTATTTCTTCCTCTCCCTTCTTCTCAGGTAACATTTAACATATATGCTGTGTACAATAACTGTCTATGTTTTACTATTCTTCATCTATTTTGTAACAGATTCAAGTGTAACCATAGCAAAACACTGTCGTTAAACCATTTCACTTATAAATTATGAGCTAATTAGTCTTGACTCAACCTTAACATTGATGTGTTAACTAAAGCAATACAATATAATCACTTAATAGCAACACTGTCCCACATATTTAGCTATTATAATTGTGCTTATTTATATCAGTGGTATAAGTGGCAGTGGGTGGTAATAGACAAGAAATGTACAGTATTATACCATTGTGCTGATACAGCTTGAACTACCGTTCGATCAACCATTTAGCCTAAGTATCGTAATAATCTAAGACCTCAAAGAAAGCTTTCTAAAAAAAAAAAAGTCATAAAGTATCTTATCTAAATTTTCTAACCTTTTTTGAAAACACATTTAATAATAAAGAAAGCATATAACCACAAATGATTTTTTTTTCTATAATTGGCTTAAAATATAATTGCCTTTTTTTTATATACTATTACACATAGATATTAATTTTAGATACTTTCTTTTTTGTGGAGGAAATAATAAGCCTATAGATTGAACTTCTCTTTTAGGGGAAACAATATATTGTTTTATCTATATTTAGATTTATCAAAATTTAATTTTAGGCCTGAAACAGCAGTGAATGTTCTACAACTAAAGCTGTGATACCATTATTTGATTTTTTTTAATGCATTGCTGAAACTTGGGTAACAAGGATAAAAAAGGAAATAAGAAACATCCTTGCTTAAATGCTTATTATTAAAATCTTTAGGGAGTGACATGAGCAAGACTGAACTATTACATCCATTATATAATGTGTTAAATGCTTCCAAAAAGGTTTTTCCATAACCTAAAAACCTGATATTTTTGTAAATAGCACAGTTTATGGTACCAAAGGCTTTCTAGAAGTCAATAAATAAAATAAATCTTTCCTCCTTGTAAGCAATCTGATAGACTTCCTAATATGGCGGACCAGCATAAAACCAAACCGGTCTTTATGATTTTTTATTTTACCCTTGTTTCATTCTTCTATCAAAATTAGCAAACAACTTTACTGTTATTATTTAGCAAACCCGATTCAATCCGCAGTTTCAATCACTGACAGATTGACGTCACTCCAAAACATCTGCGAGGAAAGCGCGTGCAAAGGATTGTGGGAGAGGCGGGTATGTTTCCATCATGGCGGCGTCGATTTCGGGTTATACTTTTAGTTCTGTGTGTTATCACAGTGCTAACAGCAACTCCGACCATGTAAGTAAAGACCTTACTAAGCGCAAAACCTGGACGCATAACGACATTTTTCATTACAGAACTTTTAGCAAAATGTTGCTCAATCTTTTTGGTGTGGCAGCTAAACGCTAGCTAGCTAGCAAGTAAGCTAACTCTTGCTGTTGCTTATGATAGGCGATGACAGCAGGGTAGCGGCTAGCAGCCTCTCCTGCTATTGGGTATAGTTTAATATTGGCTATGTTTAGTTATACATGCGGTAACTAAACTTTTTTAATTATTTTAGTTTAGCCAGTTTGTGTCATGTAAAATGGTTACCTGGTAATCGCGCTGTATATAGTGACAGAATTTGACTAGCCAGCTAACTTTACATATAGTATCATGAAGGTTAATTAAATAAGTGTCACTGTGTTAATTAAACACGTGTCATTTCCCTTCATTTTAAAACTTGGGACTATTTTAGTTCGTCGTTATTGTTTTATGATACAGTACATACATTTGAGTAGTTGTGCAACTCTTTATACCAGGAAGTAAAGTTCTATTTCCCTCACCTTTAAAACATAACTGATAGTTGATAGTGGAGCGGTTTATAAGCAAGGATTGATTTTTTACTACGTCATATGGTCTGTGCTTAAATGAAAATTTACACTTAATCCCAATCTCATAAATCCTTGAGGTTTTACTGTGTAATACAACCAAATGTTCTAGTGATTACTTTCAGGAACCACCAGGCTGTTGTCCATACTATAATTTTGTGGTGTCAGATTACCAATGTAAGGTTGGGTCAAGATCATGTTTCGGAAGTATGTCTGTCTGTCTCTTAGTCTCTGTCTGTGTGACTGTCTGTCTCTCTCTCTGTGTCTGCCTCTGTCTCTCCTAGTCTCTCTCGCTCTCTGTGTCTCTCTCTCTCTGTTCGTCTCTCTCTGCCTCTCTCTCTCTCTCTCTCTCTCTGTGTCTGCCTCTGTCTCTCCTAGTCTCTCTCGCTCTCTGTGTCTCTCTCTCTCTCTGTTCGTCTCTCTCTGCCTCTCTCTCTCTCGCTGTGTCTTGCACACGCACAAGCGTACACTTATTAGAAAGCAGTAAAGGGTGAGCTCAGAGATTGTGGTGTGGCAGAAGGTGAAACAGGCGTACTCTTCTTAAAAATGCAGTTAAGCGAGATTTGATTTGCTGGAGTCAGAAAGTTGTCTCTGGCTTTATTCAAACAACCAGACAATATAGCTTTATTCTCAAAACCTTATTGTGGTTAAACTTTATCTTAAGCGCGGTGCAAGGATTGTTTTTGCTTCTTAAAAATATTACTGTACAAGATTTTATCTGTCTGGATACACACATAAAGGAGTCTGTCATCATTGTATTTGCTTGGTGGTTGTTTTTTAAAAGAAATGTTGATAACAGCATTGTAGTAATATAGTTTTATTTTTTTTCTAGTCTCAGCCTTAGACAGCACACAAAATCAGAAAAACCCTTTGGCAGTTTTAAACGTGTCATCTGATTGGTTAGATTGTAGAGGTAGGAAAGAAAATATTCTGTGATGCATCGCTATTCTTTCGATTGCTGAATCTATTCTCAAAAGTCCAGAATTGATTCTAAATTCAAGTAAGATCATGATGGTGTGAGCGTGTGCATGCAAGACACAGAAATCTATCAGTGTATCTGAGCATTCGCCACAGCTTCGCCTAAACACTTATGTTTAAAAAATAATGAATAAAACAGTCCAAAATGTACTGAACTGGTTTATTAGATACAGAAATGTATTCGCAACTTTTTCTTGTCTCACACCCCTGTGTGTGCACTCTCACCCCCCCCACACACACACACACACAGAATGACTGCTGACACAAAATTACCATGTCTAAAATTAATAAACAGTTTAGTTTTTTTACATAAGCACTGACTGACGCACAGATGTATGCTGAAGAATTTGCTTAAGTTGAACAAAAATGTACAATTAACATCAAATTTAAAATTGACAACACTTTGCAACGCTTCCACAGGATTCTAACCAAAAAAAAGCGAAATTACTCGACCAGTGGCGGTTTTATTGCCAAGGATTTGTGCCCGTTTTCTGTTGTGGATAACGCAGAATTTCGCACACTGTTGCAGGTGCTTGAGACGAGTGTGCCCTTACGGCGTTATTTAAGTGTTAATAATCGGACGTTTTGATGTTTTATTTATTGCTTGTTCATCCTGAACACAACTTTGTTATTTTATAAAACCAAATGAAGGATGATATTGTCATACAGAAATTCCAACTATAAACAAAAAGCATAGAAACTCTAATTCTGGTTAAAATGTTAAGATGTAAACACACATTTACACAGCATAAGAAAACAGCAATAGAAAAAATTTTGATTAAGAATCGATTTTGAAATCGGATCAGATCAGATCAGACCTAAAGATTCCATAAATACCATATCATAACCAGAAAGCAGTACCATAGATAGAAATATACTCTAAGCCAGAGGTTTTCCAATCTTATATAATTTCCCCATGCCAATCATGTGGCACACCTCCAAACAACAACAACCCTCACACACACACACACACACACACACAAAGTTACCCTTATTAGGGTAGACCTGTTATTATGATTATCTTTTGGACATTTTGTGTATATAAATCCTGTTTTATCATCTGTTTTTTTCGTAGGTAGGATAGTGGTTAATACATGGACTGTAAAATTATATAAAAGAGCAGATAGGTTAAAAAAAAAACTTGTAAAATGATTGACACTTTCTGAACAGTATAACTTTTTTGAACAAAATAAATTAAACAGCAAGAAGGTTTTATCTAAAACTTGCATTTTCTTGTTAGTTACTTTCTACAAGCAGTCAGATATTATCTGCTCTAAGTAATATTAGGGCATATGTTATGCAAATTGGCTATTTCATCAATAAATCAATCAGTTGGAAACCTCTGCGGTCGGACAGTGAAAGCCTCATGTCACCCTTCACCTTCAGCTGATTTTAGTACTTTTGTTTTAAAAGCCATTAACTTAACTTATTGATAAACTTCCTACTAGTTTACTTAAAACACAAAAAAATACTTTGAGTACCCAAATATTGCCCTGTCACTTTGTTTTCCTCGTTAACCACTACTCTAATTTGATGGTCTTACACCAACAAAAGTTCTTCAATAGAGTCTAAAGTCATAATTTAACATCAGCACTTTTAAAAGGGATTTGACAATAAGTATTCCAGAAACACAATTCATATGTCAGCACAGAGACACAAGACAACTTATTTATGGTTGTGGTTGTGGTCAGTGCAGTACATCATTCTTTTGTTGTTGTTTTTCAGTTAACAATCTGCAACCTGTCTCATGTGTATTCCTCTTTCTACAATTGCAAAATGAATTTAAAAATTAACTTTGGGTTTCTTTTGTTTTGTTTTTTTTAGGAGGGATTCCTGCTGGGAGAAGTGAGGCAAGAGGAAACTTTAAGCATAAGTGACTCTCAAATTAGCACTTCAGAATTCCTGCACATAGTAGGTAAATGCATAGATTAATGCAAAGATTGCATGAACAATAAATGAAAAGAACTTTTGGTTGATTTTGATCTGATTTTTCTTAGCTGGAATTTTCACTTCTGCATCAGTGACCAGTCATTGGCATGTACAGGCATTGGTGTAAAGGCAGTGTACAGGCCTCAGCCCATAAAATAATGTGATATGCTTATGACATAAAAAACAAAATGTCACAAGTTTGTTCTCAGTGTAACAATAAAATAAATAAAATAATAAAATAATAAAATAGATAAATAAGCACAAGCTTTTGAGAGGCAGTTTGCTCTGTTGGTGCCTTATGAAGATGAATGATGAAATGGCATAAGGAAAGTATTGCATTTACCTGCTCTGCAGAACTCAATCATGAGCAGACACAGTGGGACAGTGGGTTCCTGTTTTCCATTAAACTGTTAAACATTTACTTTTACAACTTTTTTGGTCAACAGATCTAGCTGCATGTATTTTTAAGAGACAGATACTGATAGTCATAAATAAAATTAGCCTGAAAAATACCTTTTCTTTTTCTCTTTTTTACACAGCATGAGTTGAAATGTAACACTAATGAAATTTTAAACTTTTTTCTTACAATAAAGGCACAACTAAAAAACAACTTTACTGTGTTTGCGATATAACAGACCGAAGGTTAAAATGCATTTCTTACCCACCTAAACTGCAGCTTAGCTAGGCAAGTTCTTACATTTGACTTTATAATATAATATAATGATATAATCATTTATCATGTCAATTTTTGTGCATGGCTTGGCAATCCATTGCCCGCCAGGTGTTCATTTATCGCTCGAAGACAGTCGGTGACTCAGGAGGAGGGGTTCATTTTACTGACTTGGTGCCAACAGAGAGTGCCGAAAAATTTATAGCGAACCTACCTTGTTACCAAATGAATAGTGGGACCAGTTAAACTGTATTTGTGGAGTAGCGAATTCGGCTAGTTTGAAGTAAATTCTAAATTTAATCCTACTGAACATCGCTGGACTTTTCAATCAATATCAGTGCCTGACCTCACTTCATAATCCTATATGGCTGAATGACCAGATATCCCTACCGCCATGCTTAAAATTTAGCGAAAAGCCTTCCTAAGAGAGTGGGGGTTGTTTCATGCATTTGTCCAGGTCTGTGTGCATGTTAGTTACATTCTATTCCTAGTGGCGAAAAATGTATAAAAATGAAGTTTTATGATTATACAGACTTCTGGCAAGATTAAAATAGATCTTTTTGCTTGTTTTTCAGAGGTCCATAATCATGAACCATGCGCACAGCTTTTTAGGTAAGGTTTAAATCTGTTATATTTTGTAAATATTTAGCATATACAGATAGGAGAAGTCAAAGGAACAATCAGATATTACAATTAAAGAAACCATTAGGCTAATAATATCCTACCATGTAGTGACTTTAAATAAAGAATCAAGATTTATGTTTCACTTACAATAATTGCTTGACTGGTTATTTTATTAGCACCAGCGACTAAAGTGACATTGGATTCTATAATCATTTGGTCAGTTTTAGGCCCTCCTTATTTTTATAATTTACAGAAATATGAATTTTATTTATTTTATTTTTTTACATTTAAAATTCACTTTTAACCTAAATATCCAACATAGAGTCTTGGTAAAATATTACGTGCAGTTCACATATTGTCTGTTTTGCACAGTTAATTTTTTTTATTTCTAATGTAGATGCACTGTAAGCAAGCGCAAAGAGTGGCGCTGTAATTTCTGCGCCACAGCAAGATAAAAACTTATCTTTTCTATTATACTGAAACCTCAGCAGTAAAATGAAGGAGCAGCTCATCGCTGTGTTTTTTTCCTTTGCTTCATAAATACATGGTTTCTTAGCAATGACGTATGCCTCTGGAGCACATGCGACCAAGCAATTTAAAAATAAACTGCGCGTTTTTCACACGTTTTTAATGAGTTTTAGGCACGGTATGAGGCCCCCGTAGGCTGCAAAAGTAAAATGAAATATTCGATTGAAACTATTTTTAAATCTCAATTAGTATGATGATAAAGTTGATGCTAGTGTAGAATACTAAAACATCTGTTCAATATATCTAATATATGACCCAAATCTTACCTCAAAATAGTATCACAGTCTATATTTAAGTTTTTGCACTAGCTGTGTAAGTTTACTTTGAAGGTTATAAAATGTTTAATAAGACTCAGTATTATTGTATAGAGGTAGATAAAATATTTTATATTATTTCTATCTGTAACTTTAATATTTTTGGGTCTTATTGTAAATTCTCTGCTGTTGGAGTTTGTTGCAAACAGATATCCTTCTGTATGTTTCAGCTTTTATGACTACGCAGGTAAAGTCAGTGAAGAAAATCTCAACCGAATTCTTAAAGACAGAAGAAAAGTAAGCTGTGCTGATGAGTGAATGGATGTTTTCGTTTATTAGGTTTATTTTCGTTTATCAGGTTTATTAGAAATTAACTTTTTACTTTGTCTATATAAGTGGTTCTCTGACTAATGTTTGCTTATTTTTGGCTGTATAGAACTCACTAAAACTGATGCCATTTTTCGGGTGCCTTTTTTCCTGTCTACTGCCTTATGTAACTTTTCCTTACATCTTTGCCCTACAGAATGTTATCGGCTGGTACCGGTTCCGCAGAAACACACAGCAGCAGATGTCATTCAGGGAACAGGTGATCCATAAGCAGCTTACACACATACTGGGAATCCCAGATCTAGTCTTCCTTCTCTTTAGCTTCATCTCAACGGCTAACAGTTCAACACACGCACTAGAGTACGTTCTCTTCAGGCCCAACAGAAGGTAAGATCACACTTTACACTTCTTTGACCTTATCTATTAAACTGATTTTTAATAGTGTCTAATTTCTAGGTTTGTGTGTGTAAAATGTTGATTTACAGCAGGTATAATCAACGGATATCTTTGAGCATCCCAAACTTGGGCAACACCAGTCAGCAGGAGTATAAAGTGTCCTCCATTCCCAACACTTCCACCAACTATGCCAGTGTTATTAAAGAACATGGGTGAGAGTAACTGTGTTTGTGTTTGGAAAACTGTGCATGAATTGTACTATGTATCAACAATAAAATCATAGTCATAGTTCAGCTCTTGGGTCAGACACAGAACTCCACAATCCACCAGGCAGAAAATATTGTTTACGTGAATATGAGTAAAAAAAAAAAAAAAACCCATGCATTTGCTCCCTATTTTATTTTGCATTTTCCACATTTTATTTTTATGCCATACCAACTTTATTTAAGTGCCACTGTTTCTAGAGGTCCTGAAAGGACTGTGGTTCCAAGTTGAAGCACCTGTTAAGTGGGTGAACATTAGGACAATTCTAAGATCTGTTTTATTAATAGTAACAGTACTAGCAGTAATGGGATAATATGTTTGGTGTGGTAGGGACCCAAAATTGCTAGCTGTACCCCTGGCCTTAGTACACACAATTTTGTGCAAAATTTCTGTGTTTTAGTTTTATTATAAATAATAATTTTTTTTTTTTTTTAAACAAAGTAATAAATCCATTAATATTTCCCAAAACAACCGTAGACAAAACAATGTCTGTCATAAGAGAAAGCATTATATTCCATAGAAGGCTTCTGGGATTTGATATAATTTTTTTTATTTAAAGTAAGTGACCAGGTTTGTAGCACTGTTAAAGTCATGTTTAGTAAAACTTTCTAACCAATTTTCTTAAAACTGCAGAGTTTTACAGAACTCTTGATTTAACTCCTTAACATCCTTTTTTAATTTTCAATTATTGTTAAACTTTCTACCAAAGAATGCTGACTTTTTTTTAATTCACACCAGAAATGTCCAGAACCACCTGGTTTTGTGCCACAGAGAAACTGTAAATATGGTGTAACTGCATATTTACATTTACAGCATTTGGCAGACGCTCTTATTCAGAGAGAATTACATTTATCTCATTTACACAACTGAGCAATTAAGGGTTTAGGGCCTTGCTCAGGGGCCCAGCAGTGGTAGCTTGGTGGAGCTGGGAATCGAACCCACGATCTTTGGGTTGAGAGTCCAACAACTTAACCATGAGCCACCACTTCCCTTCCATATCCTATTTGAGCTCTGGAAAGAAAAAGGTTAATTGTCTATTTTTTAATGGAAATTGCCTCTATAGGGCTGAGTTTTTTGACAAGGATGGAGTGATGAAAGATATTCGAGCCATTTTCCAGGTGTACAGTGCTCTTCAGGAAAAAGTGCAAGTAAGTAATAACATGGTCATACCACAAACACACTACAGAATTTACACAGGACTGTTTAGTGAAAATGCTCGTTTGTGCAGTCATAGAAATATTATAAATGAGTACCAGGGATGTTTTCCTGAACTATAATTTCTGGTATAATATCATTCTTTAACGCTACTGAAAAAATAGGATTTCAGATCGTTGACAAACTCGGAAACTCAAAAGTAGTCAGTAAATGGGATCCTAAATTTTTGAGCATAATACAATTAATTTACATTTCAAAATAATCTGTATTATTTATAAAGACCAAATCATCTGAGTTGCGAGGGTGATTGAGTGTGGACCCTGGCATGGCCATAAATAATTATACATTTTCACGGTTATAATAAACAATACATTAAGGTGATATTACACACTGTGTACCTTTACCATAGAAATAACATGGTAGCAACTTACCTTTTTAGAACTCTATACCGCTGTCTGTTAATGAATTATAAATCATTTAAATAATTATTTTAAATGGTTTTGGAGCAGTGGAAATGGCCTACAGAACAGAGGGGTGGGGTGAACAGGGCTCGTTAGCATTTAAAGCAACCTGCACTGAAACAGATTAATGTGAACAGAGCTGATTATGACAAGGTGAAATAAGTGGGTTTTTTACACCAAAAATGAGAATTTTTAATCAAAGTAGATTATAGACTTTTCCTTAAGACCATGAAGAATCATATCAGTTTGTGTAAAAATGGGCATCCGAAGGCCTCTTTAATGGTGATAAATTGTAAATTTAAATGTTTTAGCTACAGTTTCCAGAAATTGTCATGGTCTAATGTATTCTTGGTTGTCTGTAGGTGGTTGGATCATATAAGTTAGATATGGTGTTTCTGTGGTTTTTTTAGGCTGTGTGTGCTGAGGTGGATCAAAGCGAACGAGTAAAAGAGAAAATCCAGGAGGAGGTTAAAAAGCTAAAGGAGGAGATTGCTTTCCGAAAACGTAGCACCACTGCAGAGGAAAGAAGTATGCCTTGTAGCATTCATTAGACTGATTTACATTACGGATAGCTGTTGTATTGGTACATCTTCATAAATGTATTTTTTGTTTACTTTTTCCGTCGTTAGTCATAATGTCATTTGCTTTGTTAGGAAATCAAGAGGCTCAGAATTCTGATGTCCACTCACTGCAGGATGACTCGGTTCTGTCTGATTCGTCTCCTCTCTCTTTGACACGTGTGGCTCTCCAGAGCCCTTCAATGGAGCCGGGCCTGGATTGGCACGCAAACTCAGAGCCTGCAGCACTTGACACCAATGAGTTGGCACCCGACCCACCCAGCGCCATCCTGCTGCCCCGTCCCCAGGCTGTGGGCTCCCCAGGACATCCATCACCAACTCCAGGCATGGGCAATGGAGATGGCTCTAGCTCCGACTCTTTAAACCGGCACACTGTCGGCCAGGAGGACCATGATGATGACGATGATGAGGACAGTAGTGAATATGAGAACTTGGTTAGTGAGCAGTTTCAATCCCCTCATTTGACTGCACTTTTAGGACGGCCAGCCACGCTTTGGCCTGATGGAGACGCTCATAGTTCTAGTGGCTCATCCTGATCTAGCACCCAAAAAATGCGAGATGAGGACAAATGGACAGAGTCAGGTATTACGGGAAACGAGTGAGGAGGGAGGAGACGGCTGAGGAAAAAATGGCAGAAGACCACTGAGAAAAAAAATGGCAAAAGACCACTGTATCTTTTAGCAGTATGGCCACAAGGGGAAAATGACTTTCCTCGCAGCTGTGGGTTTGACTGTAAACTGGTCTCTCTTTCTCTTGCTCTCATTTCTCTCTTTCCTATCTCTGGTCCTCTCTTATTTTAACTCTCACTAAAAAGAGAGATGTAAACCCACTTATCGATTACTTTTAAGCACTGCTGCCAACCTAGATCATGCGAATATTAGCATTTACCTCTTGCACTACTTTGGCCTTCTTTCAATCTGCATTTAAGTAAAAGGAAACGATGTCTTTTGCGGCCTTTAAACTCATCTCTATGTGAGCGTTCTTGCTACTGTCAACTGTTTCAGCTGGACATCACAAATCGAACGACTTTGATTCCCAACTTGAAAAACTTTTGCTCTTTAGTAACATTTTGTTTTGTTGACCTCTTTATGTAAACTACCAAAAATATATTTTGCCCATTTACTTTACTCTAATTAGGGGTGCGTATATTACAAATACGCATTTATCATACTATTTGATTTGATTTAAAAAAGAAAGAAAGAAAGAAAGAAACATCTCTCTTTATAACCACAGAAACTGGTTGTTATCTGTGAAACAGAAGAGGGCAAATGCAAAAGCCTCACAAATCTTTCTCTCAGGATTCTTTTACAGCAGCCTGCTCAATTCCATCTCATTTGCTTCCTCAAGAACTGAAATAGTCCCAGCAGCCCGTTCTGTTGTGAAGCATCAAAGTTATCCGAACGTAGAACTTATAACAGATTTACTTTCTCACCATAAAAGAAATTCCACATCATTGTTCTTTTATTTTTTAGCTGGACACAGGATAGTTAATTTATTGAGCTTTGCTTGGCCTTACATGACTTAACAGGACAGCGCTCTGTTTTAAAGGTGCATTTATTCCATGCTTACAAAATAGTCTCTTTTTCTTTACTGTCTCTTTACAGTAAGGACTTGCCTTTAAAATGTATTTTCACCTTTGACATCTAAAACGATTCAGCTGCTTTACATTCATCAGTGGTCATGTCATCACTTTCTCGTTCTTAAACTTGCGATAATTCTAACATCAGGTTAAATTAGAGTCGCTTCTCTTTCCTCTCTTCCAGTGTTAAGCTACGCAAACGGAACATGACTGGTTTATTTCTACATTATGCACTTATTCAATATATTTCAATAGAGTTTTATTTCTCGGGTCATGTGTGTAATCTTGCAACGACTGTAAGCTTTCACACTGCAGTCCCGGTTGTGGTACAGGTTTTAGATAAAAAGGTAAATCCCAGTAACCCTTAATGACGATGCGTTTTTATTTACCAGACATCTATTCAATTTAAAACGTGACTGACTTTGACAATTGAAGCACTATATTGTTTTGATTAGCAATATTGTTGTAATTGCGTGGAAAAAAAATTAAAGCTTGGAACAAGACATGCATTTATTCTACACATACAGTATGTGATGTATAAGACTTGTATACAATTTGGTTTTGTATACAGGCCTTAAACTATAGTCAGCGATGTGAAGAATATGCCAAAATAATAAAATCACTATAAATACAAAAAGTGCTTTAGGCTTGACCTTTTACATCTTGGTAACATTTTAACATGGTTTATATATATATATATATTGCTAAGGCAGACTGCATTTCTCATTATAGAAACTGGTTCTTATTATTGAAATCATTATGTTTACTGATTTTGTAGTTATCAAATGTTTAAAAAAAAAAAAAAAAAAAAAGACTGAATGTCTTTGCACACTGAAATCCGAAATCTTCATATGCATTTTTTTCCTATTCGTTATCTTAAAAATTTGTCAGATTTGAAGTTTGTTTCAGGATGTCAATGACTCAGTTTGATACTTCCGTTAGTGATACTGGAGCCACATATTTAAACAAAAGACCACCAATTTCTGTAAACCAGTTGAGACTGGCAGTATGTATGGACACGCGCACACACACACAGACCTACACACCCATTTGAAAGGTGTGCGCTGGGTATCAAATCCAGCATACAGTAGGCTACAGCAGTTATTTACCGTTCTGGTGTTTGGCTTTTGCGTGTACGATGACTCGTAATGAATTGTTAAAACGCTTATTAACATTCTTACTGTAGATGCGAAAAACACTTAGGATAGAGAACCCCGAGATACAGAGCACAGGTTCTGTACTGTTTGTAAACACCTGTTATTTGGGTCTGCTCTTAGGCCAACCCAAATCTCAACAAGAATGTTTTCCAGGAAACCTTGGGTGTGTTTATTACATCTTGTCATTCTGTCATTTTGCTGAATGACATCTGTGTGTGTTTTTGTTTTCTCATGCCCCAGAGGTAATACAGGTGTTTTCCAAAACTCTGGGCAGCTCAGTGTTTATCATTGTTTCATCAGCCCCACAGCTCTACAAGAGCAGGAATACAGTTTACCTTCATCATAATGTGCTTACAGCCTGGAAGTGTTCATTTTATTAAATGCCAATTCACTCGCTGTAATGATTATACACAAATGTGCTGAACTTGTATACTAGACAGAATTATTCAGTTAGTAGACTTTAAAGAGCTGTTTTTTAATGAGAGAGACAGAGAGAGAGACTTTTTTACAGTTCTTTATTTAACCAAGTCACTTTATACATTAAAATCATTGTGACTCAATAAATAAAATTAAATAATTACTAAAACATAATTTTGTCAATAAATGAGGTTAAAACAGTGAGTGATTAAAAGGATCAGAGAGAGTGGGAGCAATAGAGAGAGAGAGAGAGAGAGAGAGACGGAGTTAGAGAGAGATCGATAAAGAAATTGTCCTAGACGGTGGGGGTGCAATCTGGGGACGCCAAATTGATGTTAAATAATTACGAATGAGTTTCAGAATGATGATATCTTCGCAGTACCATTGCTGCCTTAATTATTTTACCTTTTTTTTCATCCTCTTCATTCCCTAAAAATATTTTTAAAAAATTCAAACATTTCTGGAAAAGCATGACGGACCCGCTTATGGTTCACACGTCGTCACCCTGGCGCTGAAAACCCTACCTACGCCTCTGGTCCCAGACCGAATAACTGAGTCCTATTTGACCAGTCTCATAAATTGTCACAAGAGGGCGCCACTTACAAGTGTTCCGTTTTCCGTCAGGCAGAAATGGCAGCATTCCATAGAAAACAGTTTTTTCCACAAAAACATTTTCTGAAATGTAGCAGTGACTTTGACGAGTCTGTCCTTATCAGAAAACAAGAAATTACAACCCTGAGCAAGAAAATATCACCCAGAATGTGCTTAAATCTTTTTTTGTGCAGAAATTAACTGTCAACTGCACCGGCATGAAACCTAATTTTAGAGATAATTCTACAAAGTCTTTTAAACACACACACACACACACACACACACTAGCACTAACTGTTCAACTGCTTATTTATGCAGTTAATTAATCAGACTCTCGTGTGACATCTGAGTCGAGTTTGGAAAAAATGTCACATGGTGGTTTTTTTTTTTTTGTATTGATGAGTTTAGCTTTAAGTTCCTGTTGGTGACAGAAGAAGCAGTTTATTTTATTGTATAGCTGATTTAACGATGGTCATCACAGCAAAGCAGATTTACAGGACTATGTAGGGCTACAGGATAAATATGATAACGTTTAGAATTTATATTTATCCTCAATGAGCAAACCAGAGCTAAAAGTGCTGAACAAAAAAACCTCCCGAGAAGTTAGTGGAAGAAAAACCATGATAGGAACCAGACGTCTTCATCTGGGTGACACCGCGTACGATTATACAGTAAATACATTTACAGGCGCTCTTATCCAAAACGACAAATTTATCAGATCTTTTCTATCCCACTTAGCAGTTTAGGGCCTCACTCAGGGGCCCAGCAATCAGCAGTCCAGCACCCTAAACCACTGCACGTACACTAATCTAAATCATTCACTTTAATAACTATACACTTTGTAGACAAATACGGTTGTACTTTTACACAACTACGGATTATAAGCTTCAGCATCAATTCTCAATTCCTTTTGCTTTTATAATAAATTCCTCCCATCGAAGGATCAATGATTTGACCAAACGAACAGCAGTATTCACAACAATCTTATAGAAACAACACTATTTTGTACTGCATAGAGTAACAGATCCCAAGAGTATCTGCTGGAGAAAACGTATCCACAGATCTGGTTGTGTTCAGAGTCCCCGCTTATCTGCTTAGCTGGTCCTCACAGCTGTACAGAGACATTACCCGAATAAACAAGTGGTTTATAATGACAGTTCAAATCTACAAAGTTGGAGAAAGTAAATTATTTCTAATCAAACTTTTCAGTGTCACTTAGTTGAGAATGGACTCCTTTTCTCAGTTTATTTCTTGCAACTGGCACCTCTGAATTGCTTATTTGTGATAAATGTATTTTATTTCTGTAAAGCTAATTTATGACTATGTACATTATTAAAAGTAAATAATAATCTTTGGTCAGTTAAATAATCGGTTTCAGTGAAAACATTTGTTAAAGGATATTTCAACACATAAAGGTACATTTTTCACACAGAAATGAGATCAACTTGATTTGTCAAAATCATTTATTTACTATAATACATATTAATGATGTTAATTTTTAATCAGTTTGTACAACACCTTGGTATGAAGCAGGTCATAGGAACAAAATGTTGCTTCTTCTAACTACACAATGGGATCCTAGCAGCAGTGTGCGTCCCCCCTCAGACCTACTAAGCTTTATTCCTTACCTTCCTTACATTTGACCATCATTTGAGATCATTTTTGGCCATTTTTTTTTTAAAATTAGACTATTTCTTTAACCACTTCTGTACGTGCGTTTCTCTTTACCGATCTCAGAAGTCTAGTCTACCATGCCTGTGTCGAGCTAGTTTCCACACGAAGACTAAACTTTCTAAGCAGCATCTTGTTACAGCGAAAAAAATTCAGTACCATCTACTAAAAAAAAAGAAGAAAAAAGAAAGCAATGTCTTTTTTTTCAAAAAAAAAAAGCATCGTCTTTTTTTTTTTTCTTCAATTGGGAATATTAAGTACGGTCGATTTATCTAAGAGTCCAATTTTTAGTACAGCAAACAACAAAATTGGATTATACGTTTACAATATTACACAGAGCTCCAGTACCCCATGATTCACCAGCAGATTCTGCCGCTTTATATATATATATATATATATATATATATAGTCTATTTATATATATATATATATATATATATATATATATATTTCTAGATTTTTATTTATATAGATAAATTGTCTCTATTTAGAGAAATAAAAACAAAATATGATTTTAAAAATGAACGTATGGCATGATAAAATGAGCAGATATAATTCTCCCCTGTGTTCCCTAGAATAAGCTCGAGTTAAAAAAAATATCTTGCATAAAAAGGTTGTTAAGGTATTTTTCTCTAGCTTTTGCGTTATTACAGGTGGCAAATGACATGCAACATTTAAAGAACATCGATGCATGTTGGTGTGCAAAAACAGGACGTTAAGACAGAAATAAACAAACCTAAAAAAAACAAAAAAAACCCCAATAAAAAGGTTTAAAAAGGGGGAATGAGGACGGAGTGAGTCGGGTCGCAGTTCAGCGGCCGCTTTACTCAGATGTGCCAGAGAGTTCCAGTGGAGTTTTTCCCTTTGGTGGCTATCAGAATGTGAGACGCTGGAGTCCATCCTATGATGCTGTGCACCTGTGTGTGTGTGTGTGTGTGTGTGTGTGTGTGTGTGTGTGTGTGTGTGTGTGTGTGTGTGTGTGTGTGTGTGTGTGTGTGTGTGTGTGTGTGTGTGTCCAATAGGCTCAGGACTCTGTCACCACATTAGTTTTCACTCTTTTAGAAAACAAATTTTTACAAAAGTCTTTTTAGAGAAAAAAAAGAAAACAAGCAGGCGGAAATGACAAAGCCATTAAAATAGATTTGTGCATGTAATGTACACAGACGCTTCCACTGTCTTTAGCAAAAAAAAAAAAATTGTAGTATAAATATATCTTCCTTATAATTGCAGTCATGCTGGTCTGGCCAGACCAGTTCACTAAATTAGAACTTATCATCAGTTTTTTCCCGTCACAGAGATTTGAATTGAAATGCATATCTGTGATGGAAATTCATTGTCCTGATACAAAAAAAACATTTTGGAGATTTTTTTTATCCTGGTCCCATTTTGATTGCCAAGGTGGTTTTAAATGAGTGGTTCGGAAGGCAGCGGGTGTTGAATCTGCTGCGGTTGTAATGGTGGAGGGAGCTGGAGAGCCAGCAGGGACTCCACCATGCCGTGCCCGGCGTGGCCCATGTGCCCATGCGGCGGTGACGCGCCAATGCCGCGGCAAAGCTCGATTATTTCTCCGCCGTAAAAGAAGTAGTGACACTGTTGGATGAAGCTCTCAATGACCGACTGGTTGAGTTTGGTAGTGGACAGCGTGTCCTTGTTCTCGAAGTCAGGCCTCATGAGCGTTGGCCAGAAGCAGATTGACAGATTGTCTGCAGTCATCAGCGTTGTCTTGCTCTGTTGGCTTACCCTGAGAGAAAGACAGTCACAGTGTTACCCCAGTGCACTGAAATAAATTAACTGTGCACAACGCAGTAACAAGGGGGCAAGTATTTAAAAACTGTTGCATGCAATTTAATTATTTAAACAAAACAATGATTTTTTTTCATGTGAGAGACATAAAATGCATAAAATTTATTGGTCTGGAACAGGAAATTACACAGACTCCCCATATTATTGAGGCGGTTTTATGATGATTTTAAATGTATCTATTTTCTGGTATAATTAGCTGATTATTTTGTTATTAGTGTAAAGACAAACAAGCATTACTTTTTTGAAAGTAGATAGAACACTCAAAGATAAACAGACATTTCTTTGCATTAATAAGATAAATAGTCAATTGTTTGCTTTTGGTTAAATTTTATACATTCTGTCTCTGTTGTTTCTTTACATTTTTTTGCTGGCTGCGTGGAAATAAACCTGATCAACAGTACCAGTCAGTTGCTAGTGAATCAAACAAATAATTAGGTTACCTTAATAACTAAGTGCATTTGGATTTTAATGCCAACCTTTATTATCAAATGTCTGGACGTGTCTGTATGCTGGCCCCGTGCTGTAATTAGGGAACCCCTGATTTAAGTAAAACCCATTACAAATATTTTGAAATGCATTTTAAATATCACTTGGTGTTTACTAGCTTTTCGCTCTGGGCCCAAGATTTTTTTGGTCATTACATCATTAGCTTAGATTGTTAAGGATCGATTCGAATGCCTACTGCATTTCTTTTAGTGAGTCTCTACGGTGGGACAATTAACCTCAACGAAAGTGGATGCTGAAACGTTATCCTTATCCACGATCAGAGCAAATTAAACAGCCTGTCAGCAGTTCTAAAGGTTTTAAACAGCCATTTAAAAAGAAAGAGAAAATGAAAGAGAAATGAACCGTTAACAAAGAGCTTATGTCTGATAAAAGGGCGAAAGCGTAAAAAGCCATGTTGAAAAGACCTGCAAGTCAGAGTCTTCCGTACTATTCAAAATAGAATTAAAAAGCCTGAGGGACACATGAAAGTTTTTGAAGTAAAAAGCCTTTGGTTATTATAAGCCTGCTTTGTTATTTTTTTATTTATCACAGTCACCAAACTGCTTTTACCGTGTGGTCATGCAGGAGGCTAAAGCCGCAAAGCATTCAGTACTTCAGTAAGGCTTTAAAAACAGTCATATCTATTAGAAAAGGAATTTACCTTTCATGTGTAAGCGAGTGAGAGCGCAATTAAAGCTAATGAAGGACATAGAATACTGCCAAAGTTACTGCGGGATGTGTTTGTGGAGGTGATCAAATGTACCCAAAAAAAGAAAAAGAAAAAAGTTTGTGTGTATGTGTATAAGAGCGAACGTGAGTGGGTGAGAGAGTGTGCATAGTTATGTGTGTGTGTGTGTGTAGAAGAATGAGTAAAAGAGAGTGTGTGTGTGTGTTTAACAAAGTACAGCACCCACAGTAAAGAAAAAAAGGGTAAGTACCTGTTGAGGTGAGTCATCATATATTTAAAAACTTCATAATTCACAGATGGAAATTTCCTCACAATGTCCTTCAGTACTTGCAGTCTTTCAGTGTGGTCCATTATTTCTGCAGAAAAAGAAGCAGATAGAACAGAGATCAGGTGGACTCATGAGTCATAGAGATCATTCTGCAGTTTGTTTCATTAAATTTGTATTCCCGCTAGCAGTGGCGCTGAGCCTGGCGTGAAACTAGTCGCAACACATCTGGCAGGTCTGACGCTGACGTCACTGGGTAAAAATGTTAGCTCGAAGCGCTGCACCGCGGCTGTCGGAGTGAGACGACCAGACCGGAAATCTGGCAGCGGCTCCGAGCGGTAAGACAAGAAAATGAGGCAAAGAGGCAGACGGAATGAGAGAGAGACACACACAAAAAGAGGAGGAGAAGCAATGCAGCACGGAGACATTAGCCTACTGCTGAGTGCCAACAGAGGGATCAAAAACGCATCATACCAGACTTCAGATTAGTTCCTGCATGCATTTAAAATCCTAATCAGCAGCTTGCTTGAGGACGGGATTATAGAGTGATGACAGGATTTATTTCTCATTGTTCCTGTCAAATCAAATGCTGGAGACAAAAGAGGTTCCTTCTGGCTGTCAGAACAGAGAGACATTTACGTTTTTATACTCTCTCGGCAAATGATTTAAGTCAAAGTGGTTTCTAATTGAGCTGGACAGAGCAGGATTAAGGGGCTCGTTTAAAAACCCAACAGAGACGGCCTAAAAAAACTCAGCAACTAGCTCAAACTGTTGTCATATTGTCAGGACTGTACGACAGTTAAGAAGCGTTTAAAACAGGCACTCACAAGAAGACTTGTCCGGAGTTTTACGTCATTAAGCCAGGACATGTTCAGTAACCGCTTGCTAAACAATAGCTGGCAGTGAACAATCAGCAGTGACATCATGTCATACTAACACTCACTTTTCTTAATAATTCAATAACTTTCTTATTGCTGTTCTGGACACATTTCCTAATTTCCCCTAGGTGCTTTATACAACCCAAATTCCAGGAAAAGCCTGGATATTTTTGAAAATTTTAATAAAATAAAAATTAAAAGACTTTTAAATCACATAAGCCAATATTTAATTGACAAGAGATGATGAGATTTGCAAAGCCCTTGCAATTTGACGTTCAAGATTTTTGTTTTTAAAGTATTCCACAATTTTTTTTACAAACTCTTTCACAGATTGGAGAGCCTCTGCCCATCTTAACTTCTGAGAGACTCTAAGACATCCCTTTAATAGCTAATCATGTTACAGACATGATGTCAGTGAACTTAATTAGTTGCTTAATGTTCTACCAGCTGAATCTTTTTAAGATTTATTGCCTTTTTGATCCGTTTGTTGCACCATGCCAACTTTTTGAGACCTGTAGTAAGCATCAAATTTAAAATGAGCTCATTTAGTGGATAAAAACTTTTTTTTGTTTAAACATTTATATTATCTATGTTCTATTGTGAATAAAATATTGGCTTATGTGCTTTGAAAGTCTTTTGGTTATCATTATATTCAGATTTAAAAAAAACAACTTTTCCAGAATTCGGGTTGTGCAACTTTAATATAAAATGATTGAATGATTTTTGAGGGCATTTAAGAGAGAAGAGATTAAAAAACAAAAATGTCTTAAATCCTTTCCTTCTCTGCCACAAAGTAACATGACGCACCAAACATGGGCCATCGAACGGTGAAACTTTTTGTCTCAAGAAAATATTTAACTGGAACGGTCCTGATGATATTTCAACATTATTGAAATCTTATGAATTCCTTCAAAATGTAAATGATTATAAAAAGCCTTTGACACTTTATCTTACAGATATACTGTACATTATCGGGAGATTAATCAAATTAATATGAATATTGGCATATATTTTTGGGTCATATCTTTATAGAAATTTCCTAAATTTACAATAGCTTTTCCAGACACACCAAATTGTAACTCCTTGCCCCCTGTAGGTTGCACCCCCCAGTTTGGAAACCACTGCTCCAAATGTTAAAGCTAGTAACTGTCGTGGGCTTCAGGGAAACTAACAACAGCAGGAAACTTTGAATAAATTCCTCATAAAGTGTTATTTTATCATTCAAGCAGGTAAATTATTTCATAGAATTAAACATTTTAACTGATAGATTAACAGCAAGTTCCTTTTTGGGCTGACGCTGACCATTTCCACCAGGCAGCTTGTGTGAGAAGATGTGAGACGTGTTAGATCTGTGCAGAATTTGGGTTTTATAGTTAAGCCACATTAATACAGAAGCAGCTTAAAAATAGCTTTATATTGTGGCACAGGCTTTAAATTGTGTGGCAGATGAAAGTGAGAAAGGAAGGGGTTTGGAAAAAGTAGTAAACTGGTTAGAATCTGGTTGCCATGGTGATCCTGCTGTAAACAGCATAATACATGGAAGAGAGGAAGAGTTAACAGAGCAAATCAATCACAATTTTCATAGAATTGCATTATTATTATTATTATAATCATTTTAATTTAACAGCCAAAACACATATCTGCTGTGAATTGTGAACTGAATTTTAACCCCAGCTTAAAGAGAAGCTTGTTGTATGATACCTCTAATTTATTCAAACTCGATCAGCGATAGGATGTTACACACTGCACGACTTAATAAAGGAAATAATGCGAAATTACATGTGAGTTCTTGCACAATACTGAAAACGTTAAAAAAATGCAAAATGAAAGTTTCCGACACAAATGTAAGTGTAAAAAAAGGGGAAAAAGTGAACCAAAGCTGTGCTTGTTCATATTGTGGTCTCTAACTGTATCTAGCGCTCTCATTAGCTGTAGGACATCACCGGTGTTACATCACCGATGTAGGACATCACCGCCAGGTCCAAATGTTTAGCAGGCCTTGGTGACTCTTTAGAGATTGTCTTTGATTGTGTCGTTAGTAATTTACACTGCATGATTGTCACTCGCGTGAACGAGCAGCTTTTCGCCTTTGATTTCGGGCATTTGTCAGCGTTTGGGGCTAAAATCGTGCTGTGTGAACTCAGCATTACAAGAAAAAAAGATACTCACTAGCTGCTTCTACAAGCTCCGGATGAAGACTGTAGGGGATAAGGGGGTCTGGTAGGTCAGCAAAGAAAGCTTTCAGTGCCCCGGCTACAGCGTTCACAGCTACATCCATGGCCACAAAATCCACGCTGTGGTCTGTGTATGAAAAACAACAAATGTCAACAAAAGAGGAAGTGAAAAAGGAAAAGCAAATCTTGATATCCTTCATAAATGTTTTATCAGTTGTGTTTATCAGTGTGATAGGCAACACAGAAATACACACAGTGGGTAACAACATCAAAAAGTCTCTTTTTTTAAATCAAGGGGCAATATTTGGTCTTTGGGGTTACTTTTTAAGAGCATTTAGTATAATATTTATAAGAGTATTTTTCCCTAAACATTCAAAACACATTGTGTCAGTATAACTGTCATTTTTCTTAATTTTTACATGTTCATCAAGACCCTTAACAGCTAAAAGTATAAGCAAGATAAATGTTTGTCGTCTGTATTAGGTCATATGCTAAATGCCATAAAAATGCAAATGTACATACATATATGGAAGAGGGCAGATGGGCCAAGAATGACAGGTTTACAGCTTATTGGTAAAAAAAAAAAAATCAAATAAGACCAAATTACAGGGAAAATTGGATGTTACAGGAAAACGCAACAGGAATACTGTTTCGAGCGCAGTCAAAGACACAAACAAATAACACAATTAATCCTCTCTCATTATCTATTAAGATCTCTCTTATCCGCTTCGGCCTAACAGGCCATTAGATAAGTGAAAAGCTTTACTTCTGTCTAATGAATACTTCAAACCAGTTAAGTAAAGAGATAAGTGGAAAGATATTTCTGCAGAAATCAAAGGAGATGGAAGGTGACAACTTTAAAAGATTAATTATTTACCAGCTAGCCAACGCTGTGTTTCTGAGAAATAACACAATTCTTTTTACATTTGTGTAAGTGAGGGTTTATTATCTGCTAGCACAGTTCCTGATTAAGTACCTTGGTCAAACTGTTTCTGAATGTTGTCTTGATCTGTCTTGTTGCCGCTTACACGATACAGACCCTCTGTGGTGAGTCCTGAAAAAAAAAAACAAGCAAATAAATGTCAGAAATTTTAAATAGAACAAATCTGTTATGCTGTGTTCACACCAAACGCAAATTTCATTGTCTGCATAGGTGTATTACATAAAAAGTCAATGCAAAGACATGAATAGAGGTAAATTCAATAAGTGATATTAGCCCTAATTGCTTTATCTGTAGTAGCTGAAAAATGTTAGCTCTAGCAGAACGTTTGAATGAGGCAATAAGTCAAGTCAGCTTTATTTATATAGCGCTTTTAACAATCAAGATTGTTTTAAAAGCAGCGTTACAGAATATTTAACACTGACTAAAACACTCAATTTGATTATTATCTAGAAATTAATTCCCCATTATAATATATAATATAATAAGTTCTTAGCATGTCTGTTGTATGAGACAATAGAGGACAGCATTATTGTAGCCGTCTGTGGTCAGTCTAAAAAGTTTTTTTGCAGGTAAGGCAAATTCGCTCGCATATGTGCTTCAGGTTTGGTGTGAATACAGCATTAGTCCTTGAATCTTTGAAAAGAAAAACGTTTTAACAAAGATTTCAAAGTACATGAAAAATCACTGAATGACAGTAAAGGTTGCATGACATGAAATCAGGTTGATTCTGTATTTGTAGACTGTGTGCTATTGAAGACGCAACAAGGTTGACTGTTCCAACCTCCTTTTTTAACTGTCCTACATAGTGAGTCCTAATTTAGCTCTTTATCACAGAAATACAAGGGGTCAAGATGGTTATTTGTATAATTTATCATGTCATAAGCCTGTTCCATTTTTGTCCAAGCACACAGAAGCTGAGCTTTTACTTTCTTTTATGTAACAGTGGAATGTTTCCTGCATATGATACTTACTGACACGAAATGTAAATCATAAAGGTTAAAAAAAAAAGTAAAGCAAAGGCGATAAAAAAAATCTTAAAAGTATCATAGGAAAGAATATCACAGAATTATATTTCACCCAACTGATGCAGTGTCAACATTTACCCTTACTATCGGTTTGTATAGGTTTCATTCATTTAGTACTACAATGAAACATATTCGCTTTCATCCTCAAAAAAAAAAACAAGAAACAGCGGACACCGCCAAATATCAAAGCTAAGCTGATAAATAAAACTCTGTTCTTCCATACAATTAAACACAATCATAACTGATGCAAGTCAAGGTCAGTTCTTAAAAATGTTCAAAGAGAAGTAGAGAAATCACTTAATTACATCCAGCAACGGCTAAATCAGAGCTACTGTGCATTCCTGGGATGCTCCCACATGTCAAAGCCAGTAGCACGAGGAGTTTAAGGTGAGGCAATTCGTTACGCATACATAACCAGTCCTGTTAAGCCAAGGACAGAAGCCGGAAGTTGAAGTAATGACGCAATGTTCCAACTCAAGAGTCAAACGAGGTGAATCGCTTTCATTTATAAGTGGTTATACAGCTCTGCTTCCATGAGCTCAGTCAGTTGAATGAAGTATTGCTCATGGTGTCATGTTGGCCAGATCGGTTTTAGCTGTGATCTAATAGCATGCAATTCGCGTTGTTAAGAACCGGTGCCTGGCGTCAACTCAGGATCTATTATTCTTGCAAAGTCAAGCCAGCAAATCTTTCTAGCTTTATTTCTACAACTTTTAGCAAATGTACATAAATCAATCAATCAATCAGTTATTATTATTAGGATTTTAACATTAATAACCACTAGCTGGTCTTTGAAAGTAAAATACTTCACTAATACATTCACTTAAAAATGAGGGTTTATTTTTAATAAGCATAAGAAATTAAAAAAAGATTTTTTTTAAATTACTGAACATACAGACTAACTACATAAGCTGTTAATACATTTGTCTATGACTTGTCATCAGATATTTAGTGGGAGGTTTATAAAGTCATAAAAGCAATGATGCCCAAGCTTCAAGAGTAAGTTACATTTTCTTGGCCAAAAAGCAGTTCTTAAAATCTCTCAGTATTTAGACTTATAAATGCAGGTTAGCTATTTTATAGTTGTGCTTGTTGAGACACTACAGAAAACACTTCCTTACAATCTGAAGGTTAGGACAGGTCAGTGTGCAAACACACAGTGTTTGTTTGTTGTATGCATAACAAATATGTACTTGGACACTAATTAAGCCTGAGATTTTACCTTCTAAGGTGACTCCATGCATGTGTCCGAAATTATGTGCCGTGACTAGAAGTCTAATTGACTGATATTTTTCCTGATAAATAAGGGATTGTGTGGAAGATCGCCTTTATGGTCCTGCATCATAAGGAGACGCAAGTCAACAACAGCATTTACGGGTAAATAATTGGATTTGCTTTCATTAATATACTTATATAAGGTGAATAATTTACCACACTCGACACACTGACACTTGTCGTTCTAATAGTTTTATAGAATTAAAAAAATATTTTTATATAATTTTATGTTCTTAATTTTTTTTATTTAACAAAGTCAGTTTAGAAAGTAAAATAACAGTATTATAAATAAAATGATTGTTCAGTAGTGTTATTATTGTTTTAAAAACAGTAAATAAATATTGCTCCTCAATTTTGGCCACATAAACATGCAAATTATTTGAACTGGTTCTGAAAAACTAAATATCGTCATTCACTGATGTGTGTATTACTAGTACACTCTGGACAACTTCCAAGTTGGCACGTCATATGACCTTAACAATCACAAACACCTTAAAAAAAATACAAAGTAAAGTAAATATAGTTTACACCACTCCTCTGCATCAGTGCGTTAGGCCAAGGTTCAGTGTCCATAGTTTCTATTCTGCAGAATATCAGTGGACGCAGCAGGACATTCAGGTATTTTTCACCTTCTCGTTTATGAACAGTAAGAAATACTGTGACAGTGAAGTGGCGCTGAATAGTGGAGAACATTTGGATGGAGCCGATCAGTATAAAGCGGCGGTAAAACAGAATTGAACTGTGCCTAAACAATTACTGGAACAAAGTGTCAATCAAAAGCCAACAATAAAAATACTCTTATAAAAAATTAAGAACTACATTGAGTTCACACCAGGAAACAAAGCAAGAGGCTTTTTATGATATGTCCAAATACAAGGTAATGCTGAAGTCCAGACAGCTTTTATGCATTGTAATGCATTGGTTAAATTCACAACACTGCATTGCCCTAAAAACTGCAACCACACGCACAAGAGCAGCTCCATTTAATTCCCTCAGCACTGCAGCACTAACTTAGCTAGTTAGGTAAAGCAGTCTGGTAAATGGCTGCAGTGGATACAATGTGAGTCTAAGTTTACAGCATTTTGCTGTGTTTAAGCGTTTTTTTGGCTGCCGCTACTGTTCGCTATTGTTTGGCTGCAGAAAAGCTGTGGCTTGACTGACAGGTGACCTTGCCTTTTTTCATCACATTTCATATTTACTCCCTGCAGCAAAACGTACACGTGTTTAGTGGCTTTGCTAATGTAGACTAACTTGCCTGGAGGGCTGTACCAATACCAACAAACCAGTATAAGAAACTGGTATTGTTTATCCTCATCATTACTGTGGCAGTTTGCAGAAAGTATGGGTTAACTAAAATGCAACATACAAGCTGTAAAATTGTTCTAATACTGAGTTTGCTGTGTTCTCCAGATGGTAAACTACAAACTGGGGACCTTGTGATGATTGTTGCACTTTAGCCCCAAATTAGCATTGCAGGTGGCAGCAATACTAATTTGGGGCTAAAGAGCAAACACATTTGGTTTTGTTACTCTGAATGTTACAAATTTTGGGAATCTTTCATCTTCATAGATGGTCTCCCAAGCCTAGTGAACTGGTGTGTACAACCACCCTGACCTTGGTTAAACTGAATAAATCCACCTTAAATTGTAAGGCTTTTCACCTGCTGAGATGCTTTTCTGTTCACCACAAGTGTAAAATAATTGTGTTACTAAAGACTTACTTACTAGTCTGGTTGCTTTTATCTGATCTCTCTGAAAAAAACAATGTGTTTAAGCCTGCAGACCTTCTATGGTCTGTGAAGATCCCAGGAGATAAGCAATTTTTGAAATACAGGAACACCCTTTTCCCCCCTCCGCGCTCTGATGTTTGATGTACATATTAACCAAGTTTCTTAATCTGTATTTAAGGTTTTAAGCACTGAGCTGCCGCTATAAAAATTAGATAACTGCATATATAATAAATTGCTGCCAAAAAATTAGATCAGTTTATAATAACTGCAGTCCTGATAAATTGACTCATAAGTAAAATATCCGCGATCAATTATCTCCTCCTGAATAAATCAAAAATTTATCAACTTAAGCAGAATTAAATTGTTGGTTTTAATCAAGTGTAAAATGTTTTAGGCTTTAGTAATGCTGTTTATACCGAATACCAGTGTTTATTTTTTGCTATGATATGATTATCTATATATGCTGTACTCTGTATAATTATGTATATAACGAATAAAATTGGAATTTATAAAAGCATTCAGAATGTATTGCAGTGCATGACATGGGTTGCCACCCATTCCTTAAATTATAGACTCGTTTCATACCTTATTTGCGAATTAGCGTCATGTTTGGAATCAATATGGGAGAGTGTTTGTTATGAAGAATTGTTTTATGAGCACACTGCATTTTCTCCATATTAAAGTAATGTTAGTAAAAGTGAGGGTTAGTTACTGTTGCAATGCAGTTCAGGGGGTTTGAAATGTTTTCAGAAGGGTGCGCTAACAGCAACAGTAGTGTTTTTTACCTGTTTTACACATTGATTTGTTTCTGCTTTTTTTTTTTTTTTTTTACAAGCACATGCTTGAGTGCTGCGATCAAGGAAAGCGCAATCTTTCACCGAACAGACACCACAAATTGCAAACTTGTTGCCACTTCCATACCACTGACATGATTGCCCTTTGTATTGCTATGACAGTGGACAGAGCAAGAGTGTAATCTGAGTGCTAAATGCTGGGGGGCATAGGCGGGGCTGCATACTTCCGCTTTATATTTTTAGCCTTTTACTTTCCTTCGACGTTTTCCTCTCCTGATAATGCCATGTTTACCCAGAAATCTTCAGCAGCCAAAAATTCAGTGCTTCCCTAGTCAACACCCGGCCCTCCATCAAAAAGATATAGAAAGTCATATACCGTAAAACCTGTAAAAAATACAGCTCTAAACATTTTTGGTCATCCTGCCCGGCAAGAGTTTGTTACTGACTCACAGTTGACTATTAGATCAAAAACTTTTCTCACTTGACTCCTATGCAACAGATACTGTATGATGCCCGTTTTGGCATCTCATGAGTAGAAAAACTACTAACCAACAGCATATTTTGAATGTTAAACTTAAACAGTACATAATTTCTATATATTCAGTATATAATTTCCAGCTTGCTCATCAGGGACAAACTGATTTCTGTTTCATCTTCATCTTATAATTTCTTCGATTGTGTAAAGCTGCTTTGTGACAATGACCATTGTAAAAAGCAATACGCAAATAAAACTGGATTGAATTGAATATATTCACGTTTATACATACATACATACATACTGCTTGTACCTAACTCAGATTTATCTTCACAGCTATCCAGATCACACCCTAGGTGCGCCACATCTATTGCCCTAGTATTATTGTTGTCATGGCTGCAGTACTCGTTATAGCACACACACATGCTTGCCTGCAATAACACTGCAGCTGTGCTGAAAGCTGAAATCTCTTTTGTACCGGCGACGACCCGCTAATTAAATGGTAAAATGATGTAACTCAGTCAAATGCTGAGAGGAAGGTTGGGGTCACGCATGTCATGAAAACAGAGCGGCAGGAACAGTGGTGAGGGAAGTGATGTTAATTTACATGTGGCTCAGCAGGATGTTCTCCACTCCCTCAGAGCCCTCTCATCAGACCCATCTGCAGCTCTTCATCATCAGATTACCATCATGCCTTGCCTCAGCGTACAATAAAGGCCTGTCAGTGTGCAGGAAGCAGAAGACATTACTCAAATCTATGCAGCAAGGAAGATTGCATCGATGTGCACATGCACAGTTTTAAATGGCCTCCGCGCTCTCCCTCCTTAGATACGGTTACCAGCTGAAGAAAGCATTTGGTCTCTCTTATCCCTGCTGTGATGCTAGAACATAAAAGCTTAAAGCGCTTTTTAAACGAGTTTCCTTTAAACAGAAGTGGAAACTTGATTGATGAGTTCATGCAAATCACTAGACAGAACTTCAAGTGCAAAGTTTCAGCAATAAATCCCAACCGCAGAGAACATTATTCTCTATGTAAAAGATGTTTCCTATGTTAATGTGTTAAATTAACTGAATTACAGCATGAGCATTGTTCTGCCAACTGCACACAAGTTCCTGAACTGTCGTCACTACCGCAGTGACCTCTGTAAACCCTTACCGTGCTGCATAATCGTGGATTTAATATATTATTCCCTCAGATATTTTATTGCCCCTTAATTTGAAGATTTAATCAATTTCAGATCAAAAAAATAATAAATGAAGAAATAAAATTTAAATACTTTGTGGGCTGTCTGCTTTATTATAGCAAAAAAAAAAACAATATTAGTTTTCTTCACAGACATTTTTTTCTGGAAATTCCTTCAGGCTGAATTGCAGAGCAACCTGGAGAAGGTAATAAGATTAAACACAAAACGCATGGTTGTGCAAGTCAAACTGACTGCAGTGAACTCCAAACTGTACCAATATTGTTACAGAATCTAATATTGTTATTATTATCATTTATGCAAGGTGTAACAAACTGGTGCAGCACACAGCATTGTTTCATTTGTTACAAGAAGTTCCACAATCAGCAGAATCTAATAAATTTGCCTTCTAGTCATTTGTATGTTATGTAAGAAATGAGAAAAGATTTATTTAGGAAAGGCTCAATCGGGCTAAAGCATGTTTCACGTTAGCACAATGCTTTTACCAATATGCTAGCAAGCAAGGTCAGATTGAAATACTGATGGCCAGAAAGTGATGGAGTGGAAAGTTAGTGTGTGCTAAATCCCTAGAAACATACTATTACACACACACACACCTGCAAACTTTGCATTGCATTCTCAGGGCGGTAGACGAACCGGTGCTGTCTTTACTCGCTGTTATGGACCTCACTGTACCTTATGTACCTTAAACACTAATCTTGCACAGAACTTCCATTCATCTGTTGTCTATACCCACTTATTCCTATTCAGGGTCAAAGGCATCGGCTGGAGTCTACCCCAGATGTCATTGAGCTGAAGGCAAGTGTACATCCTGGACAGGTCACCAGTTTAACACAGGGCCACATACAAACAACAACCACACACACTCACTCCTATGAGCAATTTAAAATCATAAATACATGTTTTTGAACTGTGGGAACTGGAGGACATGATTTATGGATTAATTGCAAAGTTTAATAATCAAATGAAAGTTTATCATTTGTATTTTATTTTGATGTCTGTTACTGTAAACTTTTCAAACATGTTTAAAGCATTCAGGAGCATGAAAAAAAATTATGTTTGTAGCTTTAGCAAAGATTAAACAACAACAAGGAAATAGGAAGCGCCGGCGCTCCGGTCGGGTTTATTTATACAGTGAAGTCTATACAGTGTGATTTTACATTTACTTATTTAATTTCTGTATCTGAATCTCCAAAAAAACCCCATAAAACCCTGTTTATTTTATCTATGTTCATAATTTGTGTATCATATTTTATGCAGATGCCACTCACTAAAATCACCCAGAATGTTTTCAAATGGATTATATATCGCAGAAAAACAAAATATAGTAAAATGCCATTTTTTTCCAATATTCCTAATGGAGAAAACTCCACACAGAACGGTCCCATCCGGGGATACGGCCCCAGGAGCTGTTGAATTCTATTAATTATCTTTTATCGATCCATCCATCATCGATTCAAGCCAGAACTCACTGTAGCGCTGGTTAGTTTCATATTTGGTAGAGGAGATCAGATCAGGAGTTCAGAAACACACCTAGGACTGCGTAAGTCTGACATCACAACCAACAGGAAAACAGGAAAATCTCCACGCTCCGGATAAGTCACCTTATGAGTTAAACTAGCCATCTTTTAACTTTCTCAGACTTCACAGATCTGCAATAATTACTACTGGGTCACTGTATAGCTTTGGTAAAAGATTTCCTGGCATATCCTTTATCAAGGTTGCAACTTTATCATGCTTTACATTATTTTATGCTATTATTGTTTAAAGATTTATGGGAATGGGGATTTGATCAAGAAAGGTCCACAAGCCAAAACGTTAACCTGGGATCACTTAAGCATACCGTCGATTTGCTTCCCATTACACCACCTTGCCGACAATACTTTATCTTATAACTTTTTTACCCAGGCTTAACAACAATTCTGACCATTTATGATCTCAGGTTTTACCCATCTGTTGTTTTGCACCAGAGTATTGTGTCAAGTTTTTACAGGCACAGTTACCTGATTTGCTCTAATTTATAACATTTATTTATATTCAACTAGTATTACTAATCAAAAGTTGGGAAGCAAAGCTTTATTTAAATTCAGATGGCTTATAAATGTGTTACCAGAGTATTAACAGTGTTATTAATACAGAATACTTGTTAAGTTTAATACCGTTGGTATCTTTGTGTGAAATCCAGAAATAAAACAAAAAACAAATATCAGTTCTGCTTAATGGCTTTCAGGTCAAATTACCATCTAAATAATAAAAATTGATTTTTTTTTTTTTTTAAAATCAATCAATCCAATATTAAATTCCATGATTTTATAGACAATGTTTTGATTTTATAGATGATTTTTCATAAAAATCATGGCATTTTATAGATAAAAATGTGTTGGATTGATTTTTTTAACTTTTTTTATCACTTTAAATATTAATGACTTTATGTTATATGAAAATGTCTACATATAAACACGTAAAAAGAAAAATCTATGTTCAAATTGACCACAATATCTATTTAACTACTGCATTTAACCAATATTATTAAATAAAATACATTTTTAAAATATATATTTATATATATATATATATATATATATCTATATATATATATATATATATATATATATATATATATATAAATATATATTTTATAAAATTATACATTAGAGATTTGTAAAACAAATTTCCAGGACTCTTTCAAAACTTTGTGGGTTTTATTTATACTTTTATTTATACTTTTCTTTAAACTTTTCATGTCTGGAAAATGCTGTTTTTTCTCATGACCACATGATTCCTGTCAATCTCTGGGTTTTAAATGTTGCTCTGTCCTGGTTTTCAGGTATATGAACCAGGTGCAGTTCAATTTTTGATTGGGCATCTGTTCTTAAGCATCTAAACATCATTTAACACTGTACAGTTTCAGCGAAGCAATAAATAGTTAGCAGCACCTTAGTTTCAGGGCAGTGATTCATCACCTGGGTAAAAAAAATAAATACATACTAACCACACTTCTCAAGCACAAGTGTAAAATGTGCCTCTAGCTGGGTTAAAAGCAGGGTTTAGAACAATAATTATGATTAGTGTGAAAAGCCATAAGATTATGCACAGATAATTAATAATTAATTACATGTTGCTAACACTGTCTACAATGTTTGAATATGTTGACTGTTATATAGAATAAATAAAATAAATTTTATTGAAGCTATATAACTAACTAGCCCATGCTGATTACTGGTGTTGCAAAAAGTGTGTTAGTAAAGACTAATACTAATTAAATGTTGTATTTATACACTACTGCATCACATTAAAAAACGCTTTTTAGAATCCTGTTAAATCACAACACCACAAATCTTAGAAGTGACTGGATCACAGGTTCTTCCACACACTGTGTCAGTACGACTGGAATGCACTAAAAGCCTTTTAACAGGAATGACTGCGATGCTCATTTCTGTCAGAACATCGCAGACGTGTTTCAAGGTAACAGCGCATTCTATAAACGGTACTGCATCTGTTTGTGTAGGATCACGCTGTGCAGAGAAAGGTCGCATGGAGAGTGTAACCTTTTAGAAGTAGGTCTGCTTCCCATGTGACTGCGCCTCCTTGATGTGGAGGATGCATTATGTATTGATCAAAACTTCATTAGTGGTTATAAAATTATAAATATATTTAAAAAAATATATGATGATATATTTTATTGTGTTATGAGGCCTTGCCAATACACAGTCCTAAAGCAATGTATTTATAACACAGCGTGGATCATACACCATGGTTAGATTTAACTAAATATGGTTTGTATACTTAAACAAAACCACTGTTAAAATACAACTTTGTAATACTTTCACAATTTGCAGAAAACTGTATGACAGTACTTCGCTCGAGCTCTTGAGCTCCGGAGGCGTATGTCGTTGAAAGTCAGGAACAATTTTAGCAATGGATTTTTACCCTTGCTTTAACTCTGCTACAAAATTCATTTACGAACAAAAAAGAAAAATAACGAAATTACAAGCTGCTTCTTTGAATTTTGTGATGTTTCAGAAAAGTTGAGAAAGCCGATCGATTGGTTCTTGTCACAAGACCTGCGGTGCGCTTGTGGCATTCTAGAAATTTACAATGTTTTTATCTCGCTGTGAAAGTGCATGCTGCGCACCAATTCTATTCTATCTATTTATGGAGGACGATTTATAGGGTACAGACAGTAGAGAGTATAAAATGGGCTAGTGCATCATACACAATTATTTAGAAGTAACTAATGAAGTAATTGAATCCTGAATGTCCAGTCCAGACAAAGATGCTTCTTGAAATGAGGCACTTATCATTCAGCTGAGGAAATATATCACACATCAGCAAACCATTTATCACATACTACAGCATCACATGAACAACAAAGAATTAAAAAGTGGAAGCTTCACAGATTTATGTGCGCGCATCATTTATTTTTTGTATTTTCTAAAAAAAATTAACTAGAAAAGTAGAGCTTAGGCTTATGTTCAGAGATTTACTTTAATGAAGAAAAGATAAGTTCAGTGAACCTTGGAATGGCAAGTTGCATAAAGTTCATTCCAGTTTCTGAAGTAAATCACTAAAAAAAAAAGGCCAACCTCACAGAAATCATCAGGCATGCTGAAAATAAAGTACATCCATCAAAACTGCTTAACGGCTGACATTCGTCCCAACAAAGTAACTGATCACAAAAATCTGAATATTTAAGGCTATTATTTATGAAAGCCCTAAGACATAAATAGAAATTAATAATTACATTAAAAGTATAAATAGTAGTAAAATAATTAACATTTTCAAAAGCTGAAATGATTTCCTTACATAGTTACAGTAAGCATAACTTAATATGTAAACTATTTGCATGAGATTGCAAATTTGCAGCTTAATCAATTAATTGTTTTATTAATCGTTAATTAACCGCTGTAAAAATAAACATCTGTTGTAGCCCTAATCATAGTCATCCCTACCTCACCCATTTTGGATGATGGCATGCCGATTAAATTGGAAGAAGGGCTATTCCCGTCTTCTATATTGTCTGCCCCAAACATGGTTTAACGGAATGTTTTTTAATGTAACATTTATGAATTTCTGGTGTATTTCTAAATATTTACAGTAGAGCACAGTAGTGTATGGCAAGTAGTAAAGCAATGCATTATAGTAGGTTTACTAACTAACTAGGACTGCAGGCCGCAGATGTGCATACTGCAATGGGTTGCGATGAATAAGCATTTCATGCTTCAAATAATAATGCATGGTCAAAGTTTTCGGTCAATGCGGATAGTTAAATATCTGGCACGCTGATAGTAGCGCTGGTTAGTTGGGATATGGGTACACATGCTTTGATGCACGACAATCAACAAGCCGTGAAATCACAACACGCGTCTGAATCTGTGCATATTTCTCAGTCAAACTGCAATGCTCCTAAACAAATTTGTTTGAATGTAGCAAACGTAAGAACCGGATTATTCCAACCAGTCAAAGCTCTCGGTTCAAAAAATGCTTACTTGCAAAATATATACTGTATATATATATATATGAAGAAAACCTTTTTAGGTGCATGACATTAACATTAGTGCTGCAGTTTGTATAAATCAAAGAAGCTGAAGCAATAGAGGAGGGAGGGGAAAAAAGTCAGTGTTTAAAGTGTCTCTTTAAAGATGTGGATAGACAAAACCATTTAAGATTTGGTCCTGAAGACAAAGTCTGGACAGAGTCGACAACAGGTGGGTTGAGACAAGGCGAGTGTGTGCTGTCATGAGAAATGAGCATGCCGTGGTGATGCCCTTCAGTAGAACGGGACTTATCTTTTAGCGACCTGACAATAACACGCAGCTTCCACTGTGTTTACTACTCGCCTTGACAGTAGGTTTAGTCATGAGGAGACGACAGACTAAAGACAGCTCTGAGTGCTTTTACATAAGGGCTAAAGACTGGCCGTGTGAATAGAATGTGTGTGTGTAGTACGTAAAGGCACTAGAAAATTGCAAGCGGAGGGTTTCGCAGAAGGAAAGAGCCTTATCTTCTGCCTGCAGCTAGACTCATCTTCTACAACAATGACACAGGACAACTCATTACCATAAAGATTTGCCGTTCCACACTTGGACCTCCTGCTATGTTGACACAAGTGACATTTGATGCAGTAAAAGACGGCTTGTGTGTGAGAAACGCACATCCTTCTGTACAAGACGCTTTGGATGAGTTAACCTGGCTCTGTGTTTAAACTTGCAGAGCTTGTGGCGTGACTTAGTGCTTAGCTCAGCTCACACAGGGGCTGTACAGTGACCCAGGACATGTGCAACATCACTCCAGCTCATCTCTAATTCATATTAAACAGATAGGTTACAAGTTTTAGGAGGCTTTTCTGTATATGATGGCATAATCTGGAGGGGTGAAATGTGTTGCCTGGTAGAAGACATGGCTTTAGAGGCAGTGATAGCATTTTTTATGGATAATAGATTAAATAAAGATTGACTGGTGGAGGTTTGATACTGGAAAATTACAGCTTGAGGACAAATGACAAGTGAAATATCTGTAAACATACAACTGAAAAGCAAGCCCAACACTTGTCCTATTTTTATGGTATTATACAGTTGCCTACATGCAGGCAGAATACAGGAACACTAGGAAATACCAAACAAAGGGGTCAGAACAATGCAATCACACAGTAGCCTAAATTTTAAGACACCTGACAAGCCCAGCTACAACTGAGTCCCTACATAAAGTAGATATTTTTATACAACAGCAAAAGCCTTCAATTTTTTTTTTCATGAGCTCTCATGAATTTTACAACTGTCACTATGTAGAGGTTTGACTACAACACCCATATTTCTCCCACAAACTGCTGACAATAAATTAAACGCACACAACTGTGTCAAATGGTATTTGTAAGTTGTAGCATCATCATTTTCTTTCACTGAAACTGAAAGGTCCAGCATGACAATACCCCTGTGCACAAATCCCCGCCATAACGACATGGATGGAGTAGATACAATCAAGTTATTTGATTTTAACCCTACTGATTGTATACCGTTTAGGACAACCATTAAATAGCTGAATGAGCACAAATCTCCATTTCCACACCCCATCTGGTGGAAAGAACTTCCAGAAGATATGAAGGTACTCATAACAGCACAAAGAGTGTGGTTGTCCGGGGCCCAGAAACATTTTTTCTGCTTAATACACACAGTCACTTTGCAGTTAAACATAGTGAGAGAAGATAAAGCTCAAAAGGCGGATGACTAAATGTTGGTTAATGCCCTGCTCAGTCTTTGTTAGCTTACACAACCTTGCTAATAGGTTTTCATTCAACTAAAACATGGAATTATGCAGTACACTGAAGCATTAAATTTCCTGGTAAGCTAAAAACAAAATATGATTAATGGGCATGTTTCAAATGATTTAAGAAACAATAAGCGAAAAGTTCCTGGATCACCTACTACGTCCGCCAGAACTTTGAAGTACGCAAGCAACAGACACTTACTCTCCTTAGTATCCAAAGAAGAGTAATTCAGGAAAAAGGATTAATCATTGTGGTAAAATTACACTAAACATTAAAATTCTGCAAAATATCAAATATGAAAATTACTAAATTTCTATGCTGCTGAGACGATGTATGTCAAGCGTTAAATTGGAAATGGCGGACATAAAATCTCAGAATTTTTTTTAAACTGTTAATAATTATAGTAAATGGAACATATTAAATGAACAGTATGTACTTACTCAAACCTAGTAGATACCCAAGCACTATGCAATTTTTGACAGTTAATATGTTAATGTTATCACGATATTAACCTACCGACACCTAATTCTAAGGATAAGGACTGTATTTCTAGTCTTTCATAATAAATATCAGCACTCAAAACCAATTTCTACAATTAGTGCAGGGTGATGTGTCAGTACGCTGTTTCAGCATTTGTCTTAACATGCATTTGCAAGATATATTCTCATTTACAGCATAAATGTTTTTTTTTCCTCTGCATCTTCTGCAGAACTGGCTCTAATTCAGACGTCCACTCCGACACTGATGTGCAACAACAGCCTGTCTAAAACATTTTGTTCCAACATCTCCTTCCCTTGGATACAGCAGTCATCAGAATGCCTGTGGGAATGCTGGGACTTGGTATTGTTGAACATATATTTTGTGTTAGACATTCACAGGAGACCTGGTACATGTGTCAAAAAAGTTCTGCTTGGCTGAACAGGACACAACCAAAAACACAGAGAACATCAAGGGGAAAAGAGCGTTATAAACCTGCTGATAAATGGTAAATATCCCTCCATGTCTGTACCAGATGCCCTTTCTACAGACAAATTACCACCCGCAATCTGAATACACACTGTAGGCAAAGTATATATTAGAGCAAGGATTGGAAAAATATTCGAGCAAAACTGAGATGAGAAGTAAAAAAAAAAAAAAAAAAAATCAATCTGATTTAATTCAGCAACAACTGTAGCATTGCAGACAATCACATAGATTTGTGAAAATGATTTAAGTAAATGTAGGCGGTACATCCAGAAGAGTTTACATGGAATTGCATCAGCTTTTCATGTTTTTATTTACCCTTTCTGGTACGTTTAAAGAGATATAGACTATGAGTGTGTGTCTGCATACTTCTAAACAAATTTGTCTGCTCGGTTCCGAGCCCATTACCCTAGTAAAGAGGTAATGTGAAGCACCACTAAGCAACAAAACCGAACCACTTCAGTTAAATTTTTTAGCCATTATTTACTCACAAGCATTAAAGCAGCATACATTCAGACATGAAAGCAGAAATGTTATGATTGCACACCAGACATAAGCAAGCAAAAACAAGACAACGCTCCATTAGATAGTGCTATTACACAAGACACCGCTTTATAAGACAATGCCACATAAGACATCACTATATAAGACTTCGAGACATTTAAGACAATTAAAAAAAACTGTCAAATGAAACATCTATAAGACATAGCTATATAAGCACTCGTTTTATATAAAACATTGATATTTAAAACGCTGAACTGTAGGACATCCCTCTATAAGACAATATTGTATGACATCACTCCATAAGGCAACAATCCATAAGAAACTCCCTATGAGACAACACTTCATAGGACAACAATTTACAAGATAATGCTCTATAAAACATTGCATAACACAAGGTAGGGCTGACAGATATTGCGATTCAGTCTTCATAATAGTGTGCAGTGTAAATGTTATAGTTTTCTTAATTTCTTGTAGTCTAGCCTTTCTACCAAATAAATAGATAGGTTCTTGCTGCTATTATGCAGTCAGTGCTGCCTAAATACAGTTTGGTTAAAAAAAATAAAAAAAAAAGAAGAGAGATATATTATTCCAGTGTTTATTCATTTAAAAAATAAATCAAGTAAAAAATATATATATATTTTTCTCCTAGTGCAAATGACTTTTTTTCTGTAAACAAGATCTTTTTGATTTAGGTAAGTAGTCTATCTATCAGTAGTTCTGCACAAGTCTTTAGCTTAAAGTCAGCACTAATATAGTGCACAGTGAAACTAAGATACAGTTCGGTCATCCGGATTAACCACAGGTCTGTTGTTATAGCGTAATATTTCGCCTCAACTTTATCCCTATATTCAGTTTAGGGATGTTAGATTGCAACCAGCTAAATATGTGCAAGAGGGAATTTTATATCTCCTATCCAGCACTCAAATGAGGTTTTAGAATTTTTTCTTTTGTCACTGCATTACACTACACTATGTCTTTAGCAAGCTAGCGGGTTATGGCCTTAGTTATCTCCTGGTGTTTTCATAACGTCTTTTCATATGCTGCAAACAATTCTGAAGTGTGGGCAGAACTTTCAGACGACTTTTTAGCATCACACTCCTCCGACAGCCTCCTGTGGTCATTTTTTACTCTTAAAAATTAGTGGTGTCTGACACATCGAAGCCGAAATTAACCAATATTATAGACGTACTGGGTTTTTTCGGTAGTAATTGGCGAAATGATCCCTCTGACTCGGAAGAGGGCATAATCTTACTCCACAGCGCTTTTCTTTTTGTTGTCAACTGCTATCATTTATTTTTGCTTGTGCATTTTAATTAGCAGAATTTTATTTAGCAGGTCAAAGTTGAGACAAATTAAATTTATGCACATACGCTGTGACTGGGTGCAGCTTCTACAAAGAGGGGTAAACAGAAATCCATAGGCTTGTGATCCATGGCAAAGATCTCACCTTCACTCAATTAATCTAATACAGATAAACATTGCTGAATTTTATAATAAAAAATACTAAATCTCCCTCCAGAATATTTCTTTTCAGAGATTTTGAGAATTTAAAGCCTCAGTAAATGCTAATAGTTAACTTTGACATTTTGGCATGTGGCAAACATCCTTATCAACAGCAACTTACATTTATCTCATATTTATCCAACTGAGCATTTGGAAGTTAAGTGCCTCGCTTAGAGGCTCAGCACTGCTGGTTTGATGATGCTGGGAATTGAAGTCACTACCTTCTGATCAGCAGTCCAACACTTTTACCACTAAGCTTCCACTTCTCGCATTTAAACATCTAGCAATTAACATCCTTTACTTTAAACTTCATGACATAAAGAAAAAGAAAGAATAATCCCTTTTAGCCACTGGAAATTTAAGGAGTAAGAGAGTTCTTGCATGTTTAAAAGAAGTGGTTTACAGCGAAAAAACACTAAAAAGCTTATACATAAGTAACGCAATTTAAAATGCATCCTGTGCTGTTTTTTGTCTCTGGAGATCACAAGGTTCTAGTTTAAAATCCTTTAGCAACATAAATATTCATTAAAAGTGACAGAAGCTGCAGTGCCTAAGAAGAAATCTAAACAAGGTGAGGAAAAATCTGCACATTTAAATTAGAGGAAAAATGCTCAAAAACACTCATACTTCTAATTAAAGGACTGCGCTCCTTTAGCTAGTCATGTTCTACAATTTGCCTCTTAACTTAAGTTGCTTCCTGGGTTGAGTGTACAGCATGCAAATCTAGACCTCATATAAAAAACAGATTAATACTAGGCTTGGAAATTTGTGTAGGATATCTGATCGCCTATCACACGCCCTCACTATCACTGATTGTAATGATGGAGGTTCTACTATGTAATTTTAGCTCAGTTCTTGTTTTGCAAGCAAGGATAGTCTCAGCTTCATCTGTTTAACGAGTACAAAGAACAAAAGCTGAGATGTTTTGTTGCTACAGAGACACATAGCATAAGCGAATAAGTTCTTTTAGTAGAAACACACATTCCTATTTTTCAGCTGTAGACAACAGCTGTATGCTAAATGCTATGGTGATGAATAGAATTTATCAGCGATTCTCATAGTGTTAAGCCTAATCAATACTGAAAAGTATTTTACAAATAAAATAAATACACAGAGAAGGCTGAATGGTTTATACCTGCTTGAGGTGACAACCTAGTAAGAAAAACCTCCTTAAACAAAACACAAAAGCTAAATCCACTAATCTCACCAAAAGGGAAAGCAAAGAGAAGAGCCAAAGCACACAGTATGTTCAGAGTGGTAAAAGGCTAGCTGTGATGGACAAAAAGGCACAAGCATTTCCTCCGGCTTTTCAAATAACACAGTAAAGAATGTGAGCAACTATACATGCGTGTGTGTGGGGGAGCTTGATGACCTCTTTTATCTACAAAATGCGCTAAAAAAGCTTTTAAATAAAGACCTTGAGTAAGGAGATACAGCCAGAGGCGGATGAATTCTGCACTGCTACCACACAAGTCAACAAGTGACCTAACAATACAACACACATGATACAGGGTCACATTGATATTGTTGTACTGTATGGCACATCTGTCTTCAGAAAATGCTGTTATTGACTTTTGAGGACGCAAGAATGCTGGGATGATGTGAACACATGTAAAGACACGATGCTCGATATGCAACGGTGTGGAGCCTCGAAGCAACAAAAAGGAAAGCCACTAGATTAAGTACATTTCCCTGTGCAGCTGTTTATGTTAAATCAAGCATCTTGTTAAATTAAGCTGTATTATGGAGATGAGTCCAGGGGTAAATCTGAGCAGCAATTATGAGGCTCTTTGCTCACCGCTCTGCTTTAGTGCTGCATCAACACTCACACACTGACAAGGTATCAAGGCTGCGGCATGCTAAATGCCACTAAATGACCTCTGCGGGGGTTAAAGCAAGACAAATCCACCTTTATGAGCTCACAACTTTGCATATTGTCTGTGGTTTCAAATCAGCACATGTACAAAAGTAAAAGTCTAATGTACATAGCTACAGTACAAAGATTTTAAAGCAACTGTCTTGTTTTTAAATTAGTATAAATGAATAAACAAGTTAAACGCTGTAAATCACAACAATATTGGCTTTAGCACGAGGTCATTTTTACTAAAAATTTAATAGGTTTCAGAACGAGCACTTGGGGCATCTTCGAGAGCAGGCTTTGACACCTCTATACAAATCTACGTAAAAAGATATACTTTTTTTTACTTTTCTCTAGACATATTTGCGCATAGTAGACTAGATAAAAATACTTTCAACACAGTTGTAAAATAAGAAAAGGCAAGACAAATGGGACATTCAAAATTTTATGATGAACATGCAATTTTTCTGGGGGGGGTTTTAGTAAAATATAGTTATGCTTTCTCAGAGTTTTTATACTGTGCCCCTAATACTGCTGACTGGTATCTGATATGAATTAAAGCCTCATCTCAGTTAAAGCATATTTATACCCTCTGAAGGTTGCCATAGCTGCTTAGCCCTCACAATCTGACAGTCTCTAAGAGGCTGCTGCATCTATAATTCTGCATTGACTCTTAGCATTTACACCAACAAGACGAAATTTGAAACTATCACCCAGTAAAAGAAATATTTACGCACTACTTAAATACACAATAATATACATAATATACACAACTCTAATGCAGTGACGACAATCGTATCAGTTTTTATAGATGTAGATTACAGAAAACAACCTTCTGCAATAAAATTAGCACAACTGTACTGCATAACAAACTTTACAGATTTTTTTTTTTTTTTTTTTTTAGAGAAAGTTAACCAAAACCAAATGACTGACCTGTACGCTCAATGTAGTCCACACACTTCTCAATAAACAGAGGAATAGGCCTGTCTGGGCTAACCAAGTTCTGGAGAGCAACACCAAAATAGTTGCTTTCCCAGTTTCTTCGAGTTGGTGGATACAAGGGCTTGGGAACTTTTGTTTTAACCTATAAAAAGAAAATTGGAGACTGTAAAACTCCAAACACATGTAAAACAGTCAGCTCAAAACAAGATGGTAGGGAGGCAAAAACAATAACCTTTGTTCTAATGTGGATCTTTTGAAATTGAAATGTATTTATAAATATGGCAGTTTACCTTTTTTGGTTCCTTGTTTTTTGTGGCCTTCTTCTTTTTCAACTTCTTGTCATCCTGCTCTGGGTCTGAAGTGATGGCTGGATTGTCTATCCCTCCTTTCCACGGATCCACAGGTGAAAGTAAAGGGTCTTCTTCACTTCCACGATTCCCCCTGCCCTTTTTCTTCTTCTGCACTGCTGGCCCTGATTCATCATCACTGACGTCGGAGTGTACCCGCCTGTGGTACGCTTTTGTTTTGCTGAAAAGGATCTTAGATCGATGTTTGTATTTGGACGGTCGCCTGCCACCCTGTGACTTCAAAATGCGATCAAAACCGTTTTCCTCATCACCGTAAAAACCATGGTGGCCACCAAATGAGTTGCGCATCTTGACTATCCTGCTATGTGTATCCTCTGGAACAGCATAAATGTCATCATTATAACCTTTCAATTTGGGAAGAGTGTCCACTGGATCTGCATAATTGTCAGCCACCTCAAGTTCATCGTGGACCATAAGTGGGCCTCGTGTTCTTCTGCTGGCTCTCATTCCAGCCTCAATGGTCTTCAAAAGGTTGGGGTCCAGCTTCTTGACATTAGGCTTGTTTAACACAGGTTTAGGTCTTACTGGAGGAGGCACTTTGTGGTTGCGATCATGATCACCTAAAGGTGTGCTATGAACAGGGTACTCATTACCTTCCAAATCAATTTTATACTTCTTTCGCTAGGAGTGGGTAGCAGCTGTACATCGTCTCCTATAGGGCTATAAGGTGGTGGTCCCTCAGCATCTTCTTCAGAGTCAGGGTAATAAGAGTAGGCTGGAGAGTGGTTGTGAGGTGACTGAGGGAAGACATCCTCAGAGGTGCCATGGTCCCTTGTACTATCAAACACGAAGGAGCTCTCTATACTATTCTTTTTGTCAAGGACTTCATTGAAAAATGGTGAAGACTTCAGTTTGCCTGTGGTACTGGGACAACGAGTAGAGTGCTGTAAATTTGGCCGTTATTTCTGTGGCAATGTGTTCCCCTTCGGTCATCAATTCCTTGATGGCCTCATTCTCGAAAAAATCTGCCTGACTGTCTGTGATGGCCACCATTTGAACTGGAATGACATCTTGAACCTCTGCCAAGAAAGCTCGCAACATAGCCATAGAAGCCTTTCGTTTAGCAGAGTACACAAGTATGTACCCATGCACTAATTCGTCCTTTCGGATTCCAATCGAGGAGTGGTATGAAAGGACAGTGACTTGTATGCGCCTGCGACTGTCACCAATGATTTTGTCAAGATATAGAGTGTTGCTTTGACCAGGCTGGCCAGCGCTACAGGAATGTGAATCCAGAAAAGGTGAGAGAATAAGATCCACGCTGAATGGATCTCCGCACATAGCACACATAACTATTCTCAAATCTGTTTCTGACAAATCTTTGATGGAGGGCACAGGATTCATCAAGTCAAAATTGTGCTTGAGGCCTTCTAGTACTGATCTAAGGGCTTGCTTTATTTGAGACTCATTAAACTTTCGGGGAAAGGTCCCAGAGGGCATGTCTATGAACGTGCACTGTAACTTATTGGCAAGCTGTTGGCCCTGATGCCGTAAAATAGGCATGTTTTTGCAAATGCTGTCTCGCTGACCTGCTAAAATTAGAATGAATGGCAATGGCTGGGCAAATCTGTCTCTTCTGCCCAGGGAAATCTCTGCTCTGATTCGGTTTATACGATCTCCAATGAAATTTAGGGATTCTATCGAACTGAAGACACAGAAAAAGCCATGAGGTTTAAAATTGGATAACCAGGAATGGTTCAAAAGCATAGGAGAGCTTGCATCAAAGGGTAAAAGGTCCAACTCATAAATTTTACCATCGAGGGTATACTCATCATCTGTGGACTGAGCTTTTATTTCGTTAGCAAGCTCTTGAGCTAGTCCTTCACGGCCAAGGAGACACAAGTTTACTTTATCAAGATTAGAGCTATTGTAATACAAATTAGTGCGCCCATGGTCCAAATGCACCAACCTATTAGCAAGCACTTGCTCAACTTTCAGATCTACACAGCTTACACCACTCAAACATGTCTCTTTGGTAGGATGATAACAAATCCAATGTGCTTCAGTAAAAGGGACTCCCTGTCTGGGGCAAGTTTTTGTAGAGCTCTGTATCTGGGTTCCTCGTTAAGTACAGTGTGAATTTCACTCATTTTATCACAACTTGGTGTGGCGTTCAAATCCAAGTCATAAAATAGCTCTGCATGCTCAAAAAGCATTTCCTGAAACTCCTCTTTAGCCGCTTCAACTATTTCCTGCTGATGAAGTGCATACACGTCCCTGCGATCAGCTTCAGTGATATACTTGTACGCCTCGTCCTCCATGACAAAGCACATAATCTCTTCCCATGGTTGGCCAGGACTTATAAAATGCACTCGTTCCAGAGTCTTCTTAAATTTTTCCTTCATTTCCAATCGCCTTTTTTCAGATATCAAATGCTGGACATGGTTTTGATAGATCCTGTCACCATCTGCTGTTTTAAGGATGTCGAAGGGGACTCTTCTGTCGTCCGTTTTGTTAACATGGTCTGTCTCATCCCATGGTGTTTGCTCCAGCACAACAAAATAGTAGTGAAACTCATTTTTGCTTTTTAACAAATTCTGAGCATCTGTCCAACTTAGGTTTTCAATCTCCTCCAGACTGTTAAGCATCTTGTTCAGAATTTTTGGCAAACTTGACAGATAATCATCTTTTCTCTTCTTAATATGCTCTTGTCTGAGCTGTTCAATATGCTTTGAAAAAGTGTTCCTAGCCTTCCTAGTACCTTCCAAATTAATGTATTCCTCGTACTCTGCATGGTTTTTTAATGAGTTACTTACAACTTTCCAGCTCGTGTGATAATCCCGGACAGACTGCATGATAACCTTTTCAAACCTCAGTGTGACAGTGGCTACTAATTGTCTTTGAGCTTTGTAAGCTTCTAGATATGGGATGATTTTGGGTTTACCTCGAGTTTTGTCCATTTGCTGGGTTAGAGCATTAAAACAGAGGTCCACATTGACAGACGACAGAGCTGCCGTCTCAACCACCAGAAGATTCTTTTTGCTTGCAGCAAACGTCTGGACATCGCGCAAATACTGCTCTACGCATGAATCGCATTTTGTTGCAGCAATGATAATGGGTTTTTTGACTTAGCAATTTGCGAGTAAAGGCTATTGACAAATTTCATCTGGTCATCAAATTTTCGGTTGCATCCTTTGCTCACGTCTATGCACAAGACAAAACCATCAATATTTAGCTTTCCATCAGGCATCTGCTTCTGATCAAAATCCTGCTCCAAGCCAAGCTGATCTGTGCAAATATACATTAATTTCTCTGCAGACTGCAACTTTGTGGTCGCAGCCCGTTTTGAGTAGGGTTGCAAATTTGTGCTCCGGTGAGGCAGAAAGGTCTGGTCATCAATAAATTCAGTCTGTTCAATGACTTGAATTCGACAGTCGAGGCCATCATCTCCTCTGTGTAACACTTCCCCCCAGTAAAGGAAGTGATCATTGTTCACCACACGGCCTCCAAAGTCAATTGTGCTCAACACAGATGTGTGCTCTGAATAGTAGCTGTCTGCGCTGGGACGCACATATCTGTTGCAAAGGCAGGACTTGCCCACCCCACAGTTGCCCTTTTCTTTCTCAGTGCCTGAGAGCCCAACTACACTGATCGTGTATATCGGTGGACGGGGCTCTTTGTTCTTGGCCATTATACAGCCCCTTTCATTGCCTTGTTACTTTCAGCAAAGTCTGCCAGTGAGGCAATTATAATACTCCATTGGCTAGTCGTGATGCATTTTCAATTCAAGCTCCAAACAACTGTGATATTTCTTTCCTCTGGATCGTCAGTCAGGAAGCAAGTGCGCTTCTTCTCCAGGATCACCTACCTGCAATATATGAAAGGACATCACTAAATTACCATATCAACATATAACAGTTGAGACTAAGACATTAATTCACCAGCACAATTAAAAGCAACAAATCGTCTGTACATACAGCAAGGAAAGTGTATTGTCATATTAGATACACTAACTAATTGCCATACCTTATAGAGTCAATTGTGAATAACAAAGGGTTTTTATTATAGCACCTCTGCTGTATGCTAAAGTCAACTGGTGGAATGTACTGGAGTTGTTTATGAGGCTTTTTAAGCTTCTTTCATCAATGACCTGGTTTTACACAAAAGGACAGGTGCTGGCTGGAGGGTTTTTCTTCATACACTTATGAACGCTTTTGTAAATATAATGTGTAGAGTTAAGTGTAAAAGTAGGTTTTATTGAAGGTTTAGAAGCAATTTCTATTTCAGACATATGACACAGATCAAATGTATACGTTCTGCAAAATAACCATCCTATGCTCTTACTTATGGAAAGAGGCCCGTAGAAACATGCTCCATCTGAGCTCAGGACAATGTAATTCACCATCAATCCACTGATTTCTCAATATGGCTGTGATTACAAAATGGTGAATTAGGATATCATAGTGACTTAGGTACTGCTAGTTACTAATAAAGTATCTATGAAATGTATATGAATGGCATTTCCACTAAATGCAGCTGATGCATCAGCATTCCTCAGTTCTGTCCAGCTGGCTCACCTTCTCATCAGTACATGCAATCAAAGTCCAACAGTTAAAAATTCGCATTACGAAATGTTTGCCTACTGAACAGGTCCCTGAAAGCTGCAAGAACTAGTGAGTGAGATAAAAAGCTGTTACCGTTTTTAAGATGCTAAGGGGCGAAACCTGGGCTTGTATATTTATTTATCTGGTGTTGACTTTTTTCATCCAACAGTAATATTTGTCAAGTAGGTTTACATTCTAAAACTTCTGTCAGAAATATTTCTTAAAACGATTTTAATATTTTTAATATGTGTTTAACAGTCCAAAAACATGTATGTTAGGTTGATTGGTGATTCTAAATTGCCCATAAGTGTGAGTGCGAGTGTGTGTGGCCCTGTGATGGATTGCCGACCTGTCCAGGATGTACCCCTCCTGCCTTTTGCCCTTTTAGTGACAGCTGGGATAGATGATGAATGAATGAATAATTGAATGAAGTTTTCCTTTAAAAACTGTGACTTTCTGTTAAATAGCATCGTTAATGGGGGCAATATTGAAAAGGATTAGTCACACCCCATCTCTTAGATAGTCATTAAGTCATTAATGAAAGATTTGGTTCTAGTCAGCTATGTACTGGGGTTGGTAAAAAAAAGGGAAACAAGACAGTGAATTATGAAGGGGTTTGTTGTGACTTTAAAGCTGCAGTAATTCAACACTAGAGTACAGGGGGTCGTGTAAGAGTCGCTGTGTTTTGACACGGTGTTTAATTCAGCGCTGGGGTTTTTCGCTATTTACAGCGTTTGGCAAACACCCTCATCCAGAGCGACTGACATTCAGATATTTCATACAACTAAGCATTTGGGGGTTAAGGGCCTTGCTCCCAAAAACTATGTGGTGCTGTGAATCTCCCCACTGGCAGTCCAGTACCTTACCCTCTGCACTACCACTCCCCCCTCTCTCTTTCACTTATTGCTGTACAGCGTTACTGATATTCATGTAAAAATGTTGCTTAAACAAATTTATATATAAGTAATATGTATAAACATTTACTTAGGGGAAGGTGGTCGCTTGGTGATTAAGGTGTTGGACTGCTAACCGGAAGATTGTGGGTTCCATTCCCAGGACCACCAAGTTAGCAATGCTGAGCAAGGCCCCAATTGCTCAGCTGTGTAAGTCTGTCTGGATAAGGGCATCTGCCAAATGCCATAAATGTGAAAACAAGAATTAAAGGTAAGAATTAAGGTAAGTGTCTGAAGGTGTTCTGTAAGGTGTGTGTGTGTGTGTGTGTGTGTGTGTGTAAAAGTGTTCTGCGTATTCTGTCCCCCCTCCTCCTGCGTTCATACCCATCTGAGGCGTGAAACCGCTGTTGGTCAAACGCTGCTATTTGAGGTCTGCCGTTAATCTAGCAATTTTTACACCTTTGGTTGGTGTTGTTGAGTTTGAGTCTCATGGGGATAAAAGTCTGTAAACACCAAGTGATCGCCATTACCAAAAGTAACTAGAGAGCTTCTGCCTATGGGAGGTCAGTCGAGTGTATTGTTAGAGCTCCACGCCTGCTAACTTTCAACTATTCAGTCATGGGAAATGTTAACGAAACGCTCGAAGCCCCAACAACTCTAAATACACCACAGCACGACTTTCGGGGGGGCGGGGGAGAATTCCAGTTTAAAGCCGAAACGCTTTACATATCGCTTTAACCATGTAAAAAAAAAAAAACACCAACCTTTTTAAAAGAATAGAATAGCATTTATTGGCTAGCTTAGCCGCCTGGACTACAGGTTTAGCTGAGGTTAGTTTTGGTACCGAGACTTTATTAATACAGACACTCGTTATACGAATAAGCAAACTTTGAAAATGAGCTTGTTTCATGGCGTATTGTTAAGAGTGGAAGGGTAAGAAGGTATTTAGGACCCAGGCCTTGCTCTCAACAGCGCTTTCTCAAACAGAGGGAGAGAGAGAGAGACTCACTCACTCACTCCTGCTAGCTCGCTCTAGCTAACGGTAAGTGTTGGTGTTCCACTGCGCTGTTTTAACCCACGAAGCGCAGACTATCTGTACAAATTCATTAAATCAGTTCATAAACAACACCGCTCCATTAATTTAACTCTACTTAAACAAAACAGAGAGACAGAATACAGACCGAGTCTAAACACTGGAGATACTCTTCCATAAGCTTCTCCTACCTAACATGGTCGCTCCCATCTCCCGACACCGCGGAGAGGAAGGAGGTGGCATTCCCGAAGATTGTCCTTTATTTCTAAGAAATTCCCCTCCAAACGAGATTCGGGATATTCAGTAGGTTAAAGTGGCAGATTTAATCCGAGCGGAATTTCATACACGATCCGTTTGGATTCATTAATACAGAATTTATGGTATGCGTGTAATCCGAGCCGGACTCCCTCCCCTCTCATTCCAGTCGGTAATGGCGACCGATGGATCTCTCTCTCTCTCTCTCTCTCTCTCTCTCTCTCTCTCTCTCTCACACACACACACACACACACCTCACTCACTCACTGGTCGTACTGTAACTTTTGGTTTGTCGCTTGTTTAGTCACTTTATACAATTGAATATTAAATATTATATATACAATGCAATGAGTTCACATAAATACGTTTAATGTATTTAACATTATTGTAAATAGCTGGATAATATTAATAATAATAATAATAATTATTATTATTATTATTATTATTATTATATACACATTTTCAGTGTAACGAATGATACATCATCGTTGTTTGAAAAATATTCACAAGCAACAATCAGATTAAATGCATTATTATTAATATAATTATCTGATGTGGGAAGTTACAAATTACATTTACTTGGTTACATTTACTTGAGTAATTTTTGGAGTGATGTGTACTTTTACTGTTACTCACGTACATTATTTTAGTGAGAAAACTTCATTACATTTGGTAGAGTTCCTCCGTTACTCTTAAATGCTAACAAATATAAGATTTATTAAAATAATTCGATTATATGAATTGTTTGCAAGTCTCACAAGATTTTGGAAAGGCTGCTTTGCTTAAATGACAGGTGATGTGATTTTACTTTACTTTAACCTGTTTTATATAAGCAGAACAGAGAGACTTTGGATGAGACGGGATGTAAGTGGGTTGAAATTCAGGGTTTTTGCTTTGTGTCAATCATTTATCTGATACTTTTTCACTCTTACTTGAGTAACTATTCAGATTGTTACTTTTACTCTTACTTAAGTAGATATTTTCATTTGTACTATTACTTGAGTACAGACTTTGGCTACTCTACCCAACTCTGGTAATTATTATTTACCATAAAATAACTGTATAATTCCGTGTTCTGTATTTTGTTAGAACATAGCCTTAACGACTTAGGTACACATAAAATCAGCACATTATATTTAAAGGTTCATTAAACCTTAAAATGTAGATTTACATCTATTGCAATCAGGGAGGGAGACATTGCCTGTTTGTGTAATAAATTTGCTGCATGCACTTATGTCTTTGCCCTATGTTTTTGTTAAAGTATGTGTTACTAAATTTATCGCTGGAAGCCACAGTCCCATTGTCCCCTAAGCTTATTTGGGTGTGGGCTCAGCTGTCTTTTTGCCTTTCAAACGCAGTACACAACAGCCTAAGCAAAACACAACACCCTGTCCTGTTTACACCGTGCACTTCTGGCTACAAGCTTTAACTGGGTCATTTCTCTTTTAACACTCCTGTTTTCATTTTACAGATAGGTCAGTACTATAACATTTATACCCCATCCATATGTTTTTGGTAAATTTTTTACTTATATTAACATTTTATACTAATTTTTTTTTTTTTTTTGCTTTTACTTGATTTTGGAAAGTGGATTTTAGAATTTGCTTCATAAGACAAATGTTAGATGAGGGGGTCTAGGCTTAAATCAGAGTTCCAGTTCTCAACCGTGTTTAGTGGGGGTTGAAGTCAAGACTCTGTGCAGTTCTCTGTAGTTTTCACACTAACTCTAACACACCATGTCTTTATTGAGCTCAGGGGCTTTGTACACAGGGACATTGTCATGCTGACATACAGTGTTTGGGTCTCTAAATGAAAAGAAAGGCCAACTTTGTGGCAACAATTATAGGTGTGCCTGTAGGTTTCTAGGGATGATACCAGACTATACTTGCATCACATTTAGTGAAAGTTAAATATTTATATAAAGCAAACATAAATTTATCTGGAGGTTATCAGTAGTAGATTTTTATCTATCTGTATGCATATAGGGTATTTTACTGTCCCTACTAACCAACTGGCAAAACATTTTAACTTACAGAGTAGTTGAGGGGAAAAGGACCTTACCCAGCTGTGGCAGCATGGGACACCTGGGAATTGAATCAGTTATCTTTCTAGCAGCAGTATAATATTATTATAATTACTGAGCTACTACTTGTTTTGTGCATTTACCATACTTTTGTAGTGTATTTACAGTACTTTCAAATTAAATATATGATGTAACTTTTAATTTACATTTACAGCATTTTGCAGACGCCCCAATCTTCGGGTTGGTAGTCCAACACCTTAACCATGAGCCACTTTTTTTTTTATTTTAGAGTGCTTACTTCTGCAAGCACTCTTCTTCACTAGACTAAAGCAGCCCATACATGCTACCAGCATGAAAATGTTGCTGTGCACAAAATGTCCAGAAAGACAAAGTGTATCACAAACATAGTCGTAGGAACTAGGGGTGTTGAGAACTGCCAACAGCTAGCAAATTTCAAATGCTAAAAATCCCCTACTGTCCTGCAACATCAAATTCTACCCCTTAGCACCCACTGATAAAATATGTTCCAGAGGCCATGATCGCAAATCGCAAATGATTGCAAAAGTATGTTAAAATACCCTGATGATGTCGAATACTTTACGCAGTTACAAGTCACAACTTTGCGATAAAGGACACAAATCTATTTTAAAACTAGCCATTTTAATGTGACTAATTTTAAATTGTTTATATTTAATTAGAAAATTTAATGCAATCTTACAAATTTTTATTTTGTAAACTAATACACATTTTCAATTTTTTTTACTATTTTATGTGTAGTATTTCATGTGGGACACTACTATGGTATGCCACGGTCAAAGTGAATAGATTTAATGGTCAAATATACAAATATTTTTGGCTATCAGTGTATGAATCGACTCCTACAAATATCCTAAACATTTAATACCATGTTCCGATTCTAATAAATATGTTTAAAAATAATGTACTTATTATTTTTTTTTTTTAAGTTGAGTCACACATTTCTTCAGCCGATAAGGCAACAACTGGATCATGACATGAAAAAAACACAAACTTTGAACTGATCTTTACTTATCGTGCTCACTAAAGCATGCAACATTAATTAATAGATTCTGTGTTATTTATTTGGTGTTGGATCTTTTTCTGAAATTTGTAAACACTAATTGCTTTCTGCTAAATCTGTGCCTCTTTTAAATCTCCCAACACTCCTCATTTTGCAGCACCATGATGTCTTTATCTCCCGCCAAATATCCTTTTACGGATGCTTATTCGTGTTCAGCTGTAATAACAATAACAAATAACTAAAAAACGATCACACAAAAACTCACACTTTAATTTGCATAACACCACCCTGCGATATATTAGGAGAACTGGTGTGCCATTTTCAGGAATAACAAGAAAAGACCCAGCTGTAGATGAAGACCCAGTGAGCTGCGTTTATTGAGGCTGGATGGAGCAGTGGATAGCAGTAGAAAAGCAGAAATAAAAGTAGATGAGATGAGGTGAACCGGAAAGCTAGCAAGACAAATGGCAGGGAGGAAGAAGACCTGGAGCAGACAGAGTGGAGCTGGAGAATCGGGAAAGCAGGTTGAATACTAAGGGAGGTTAGGAGCCTATAACCTAGCCTAAAGCAGCTGAACAAAAAGAAAGTGTGTGCGTACAACAAGGACAAGACCAGACAGCGACTAAGTGAACAGAGAGTGCTTTTACAAAGTCCAAAAGTGATTGAACCAGTGAACCAGTACACTGGTTGGTTAGGGAGTTCTGTGTACCTGAGACAGCCGTAATGACCATATTATTTATATACCACAGATTCCAAAGAGCCACGCATCTCTCTATATTGCTTACCTTCAGTAGAAACTTGTAAAAACAAAAAGGCTAAAAAATGTCCCATTTTAATGATGACCTATTATTGTTATTGGTGTTTATTTGTTTATTAGATATTTTGCATGACATAAAGCTGTCAAAAAGAAAGTTCCCAATAATCTCTTTTCCTGATCTTGCCTAGGGCTCCACAACCCCACAGGCTAGCTGGCAAGGCAACGCATTCTGCTGGACCGGTTTTCTGACCTTTGAAATGCCCAATTATTTAATTAAACTCAACCCTCTGGCCATTAACTGTCATGAAATGACCTGCTCTGGATAAAGTTCCCTGCAAATTTTTCACTAGCAATCAAGTGTTGGTGACTGCTTTAGCTGGAAAACCATAATCAGAGTCCAGTGTATATTATGGTTAGGAAAGGGAGTGTTTGTGGCGTGGGGTGCAGTGGGGGTTGTGTAGACTGGCCCCCTATATATATATGATCACATCTCTTTCTCTCTCTCTCTTTCTCTCTCTCTTTCTCTCTTTCTTTTTCTAGTTCCTGATCATGCAGGGCAATTGAAACCAGCTGCTGCTATTTATCCTAGGCAGCGCCACAGCTGCTCTGTCATGGGGCCAGAAACAGGGAGTCAAGAGCTAATTCCTAAACCATATACACTACTATAGAAAATAACAAAATGTAAAAAGTAACCTACTTGCATATTAGCACTATAATTGTCAGTGTTTTAGACATAGTATGTGACATTACTCATCCTGTCTGATGTTTATTTAGCTTAATTAAAATTCAAAGTACCTTGAAAAAGTATACATACCCCTTGAACACATTTTGTTATCTTACAGCCACACACCTAAATGTATTTTACTGGAATTTTATGAGAAAGTAGCACATAATTGTGAATGGAACAAAAATTTGTGGTTTTTAAAATTTTAAGCAAATAAAAATCTGAAAGGTGTGGTGTGCATTTGTATTCAGTCCCCCTGTGTCAATACTTTGTAGAGCCACCTTTTGCTGCAATTACAGCCGCAACTCTTTTGGGGTATGTCTTTACCAGCTTTGCACTTCTAGAGACTAAAATTTTTGCCCAATTTTCTTTGTTAAATAGCTCAAGCTCAGCCAGATTGGATGAGGGGCGTCTGTGAACAGCAGTTTTCAAGTCTTGCCACAGCTGCTCAATGAGATTTAGGTCTGGACTTTGACTGGGCCATTTTAACACATTAATATTCTTTAATCTAAACCATTTTATTGTAGCTCTGGCTGTAGGGTCATTGTCTTGCTGTCGGGTGATTCTCCTTCCCAGTCTCAAGTCTTTGGCAGCCTCCAACAGGTGGTTGTAAGTTAACAAAATGTGAAAAGCTTAAGGGGTATGAATACTTTATTTAAGGCACTGTACTCAGTTCACTGATATCCATGAAGATTCACTTCTGGGTTCCTAAGTTCTGTAAAACAATTATCTTTTGCTTTTTTTGCAAGAGGGTGTGGATCTCCAGCTGTTTTGAAAGAAATTTACAGCTCCTCACAACTCTCCTGATGGATCCATTTTGGCTTTTGGAATGCAGGAAGCGGTTTTCATAACAATGGCAAAGGTTTTTTTTTGTCTGCAGTTAATTTAGGCTGAGAGCAGCTAAAACAAGAAAATTCTTAAATGAACAGAAAAACACTTTACTGTGCTTTATAAATCTACCATCAAACATTTAGAAACATTTATTTAAAGCATGTTATTAGCTAAGACTATACAGTGCAGTTCTGACAGTCACGCTTAATCTAAGCTCAATCAATAATGCATGCTTATCTGCTATAGAACACATGTGGAAACTGTTTCAGTTTCATTTTACAAACTGAAAGATCCAGCAGTTGAAATTTGATTGTTTAGTTGTAGTCTATTTAAATATGAGTACCAGGTGAATATATATTACTTCCTTAATGACCTTTCTGACAGCATGCTTTGTAGGGCTGTGTAAAAATATTGATACAGATACCTATTATGATATTTTTTCCATATTTTCATATTGATATTCTTAACTTTATTATTGATTCATATATAATTGTTCAATAAAAAACATTTATGTTAATATTTAATTAACCCTCATTTTTATTTAAACTGCGTGTCAAACGACTTTATCCTCCACTCCTTTACTTGTTGCTGACACAACAGCCAGTGTCTTACAGGCAAACATGGCAGAATAAATAAGAGGGCCTCCGAATTTGGATTTGTTGTATTTGTAGCTCTGTTGAAGTATTGCAATGTATTGTGATATGTATTGTATTAAAATATATTGTGATATATTGTATTGTGACCCATGTATCGTGATGTGTATTGAATCAAGGCCCTTGCCAATACACAGCCTCAATGCTGTGTGTAGAGCTGAGAAATGTAACACCCGGATTGCACTATTGACAAGGATGTAAATAATAATGACTCGTTTATGGCTTATGTAGCTTATCCTAATCCACACTTTGTGATCTTTTGTATATACTGAACAACAGAAAATGTGCTATAGCTCTTTATCATTTTGCTTCAAATTGGTTTAACATACTCACCCTCTGGCCTGTCTTGTGCAACCTAACCCCCTGTTGTAATTATTGATTTTTTTTCCCCCACAGACTCTGGAAGGAGGAACTCTTTCTATCTATTTTAGGCTTTATTTGATTTACTGGGCGTTACTCCTTATCTTAGTCATGTCACATCTAAAAAAAATCCTTAACATGTTTGTGGCCATTTAAAATAGGGACTAGAACTATACTCATAATTATTTCATGTCCTTACAGCAGTCTATTCCTGAGATACTCTCTATTCAGTAGATATGTTTTACTGTGTGCACAAACTAAACGTCATAGCATACTCATACCCCTACATCAGTAACCTTAAGCAAACATTTCCTGAACCGCAGCATATTCATGCCTAGACAAGTCTGGACTAGAATCCTATGTGAGAATGGAAACATTAGTAATACAATACAGCATGTCACAAACATACTTACAAATACAAAAGTGAAAGATTTTCCTTCAGTGACAGTTTACATTTACATTTACAGCATTTGGCAGCTGCCCTTATCCAGGGTGACTTATATCTATCTCTTTTTATACAATTGAGCTATCGGGGGTTAAGGGCCTTGCTCAGGGGCCCAACAGTGGCAACTTGGTGGTGCTGAAATCGAACCCTGATCTTTCAATTAGCAATGAGCTACAACTTCCCAGTTAAAGATAAAAACACATCTATAGGAATAAAGATTTATACACTAGGATTTAAAGTGAAGCAGTAATTTTGTGCTATGTGCATTAGGAATCTTTGTTTTCATTTTTTTTTTTTTTTATTTTGACATTTTTTTTTTGTTTGTTTTTTTATTTGTAAGGCATATTGGAAGTGAAATTGAAGTGAAATTGAATATGATATACACTTTATGTTCAATACTTTTGCAAACACACTACCAGAGCTCCCACTGTTTTCTCAACCGCTGCCACAAGTTTGAAAGCACACTGTTATCTAGACCCAAACACAGCATGTGTTCCAGCATGACACTCCTGAGCTCCATAAAGACATGGTGTGATCTGGTTGGTGGGAAACAACTCCTGCAGTGAGTGTCCTGCAGAGCGTCAGGGGTGCTACTAAGAAGGATAAAATTTAGAATGATTTTAAGGGCCCAAGCATTTCGAGATTTTTTTAGAAATCGGATTTAATAGTATGTTTGGTGCAAAATAGATGTGCTAGAGGCCCCAACCACATTCTTTTAAATGGGCCAAAATTGTTAGTGGCACCCACAGAGTTCTGCCCTCAAACTCGACTGAACACCGTTGGGATAATCTGGAAAACCAATTAGCATTAACGTTATTGAAGTTGACTTCTGCTGCGAAAAAAAGAAAAGAAACAGCAAGTTAAATTTAAGTTTTAAAATCAATGACAAATAAACTACGCTCCTTTAAAAAAAATGTGACTATTTGCTACTGTTACAATTAAATATGTAGAGGGGGAAAAAATGGTATGATAAATGCAATACAGATACAACAAATAAAATTGATAATGGGTGTGTTAAATTTATAGTGTTTAATCAGTCAATGATTGACAATAGTCGCATTAGCACCACAGATGCCCCCCTAAACTATATCTAGACTGAATATAGTCAGGATAGACATAGTTTAAAAAAGTACTGTACATTTTAAACTATGCTACAGTCAGAGTAAAACAAAATCTGTCTAGGGCTGTGTGTGTGGATGATGTTTTAAACTTTTAAAAGAAGTTTATTTTAAAACCTTTTCTTAGATTTATTGCATAATGAACAGTGATGCTGGGCTTTAAGTAGTTAAAGATGGCTCTGTTCTTAAACAATACATTATTCCTTCTTATAAATTCATTTATTTTCCTAAATAAACATTCTGAAAGTCAAATCTTTAGTTTGTACCAGTATGTGGCGTCTTGTTGTTTATAAACTAAAAGAGAACAATCATTAGATTAGATTAGATTAAACTTTATTGTCCTTGGGCAAAGTACAAATACAGAGCCAAAGTAATGCAGTAACAATGTTGCACTGTTTTTACAATGTTTAAGACCAAACATTCATATACATCTACACAGTATATAGATACTGTTAATAGGAAAGAGAAAATGATTTCTAAGATGAGAAATTCTTGTCAGCATCGTATAGCAGAACATTTCGTAATGCAACGAAAACTGTTCTTCTTTGTCTCCTTTTGGCTGTTCCCTTTTAGGGGTGGCTACAACGAATCATCGGTCTCCACCTAACCCCTTTTCTCTACATCCTCCTCACTCACACCCACTAACTTCATGTCCTTGTTTATCCCCATCCATATACCTATCGCATCCATATACCTTTCGCATATTTAGATTTGCTAAAGTTTTACCTCGGATGCCCTTCATAATCCTCTCTATTTATCCAGGCTTGGGACTGGCACCGAGGTCACTGGCTTGTGACCCCTGTGGTTAGATTAATGCAACGAAAACTGTTTAACAGTACACTTTCTTTTTTCTTTTAAATTAGAAAAAATCCGAAAAAAGGAATTTATTGTTTGATTGCTGCAAGTCTCAGGTCACTGTTGGGATACAGTGCAGAGTTTCTTGACTCTCTGTTGAGCTGCTGGTGAACAGATGATGCTCAATGGAAGGGGTGTGGGCCCCCTGCTGGGCAGACAATTCACACCTCTCTACAAGAACACAAACAGCTCATTTTAGACCATTTAAATCAGGCAAAGAAAAAGGCAAAAAAAATTTCTAACTTTCAGTTTCTGGTGTAATATAAATATATAAAACCCCACCAGAACACTGCACGTTGTTAAAATATATAGCATAGAGGTTACAGAGTATTTACAATGCTTTGTGTTTTCAGTTTATGGGTGGTTAGAATTACATGCAAACAGCCTGACTGTAAAGTTTTTGTACTTATATAAAAGCAACTGAACATGAATCAACAAACATAAGCATGGTTTACAGGCACAGATTTCAAAAATAAAGTAGCATCTCTTAAATTACGCTATCAAGTAATCACGCTAAAGCTGTTACAGTAATTGTTTATCTTTTATAGTTATCAACCAAGCTGACTGGGTGACTGGATCACAAGTCAGGTGAAGAAGTTTAATTCCAACCACAAGTCAGAACCCCTAGTTATAATGACAGATCAGTGTTGTTCAAAAGCTGTGATATTATAACTTTGAATAATGAATGTGTTTTTTTTTTTTCATAAACAGTCCCTGGTGGCAAATACTATTGCTTACACATTTTTTTGTTTAAATTACAAATTCAATCTAAACATGTGTTTCCTTTTATATTCTCTAATAAAATATTATTGTGTTATATGATGGTAAGTGAAATAAAAACGCAGTATAATCTCCATTTCATTCTATGCAGATGTCTTAGCAATTCCAGCTGTCTTAATTAGTTTATACAGAAATGTTTATAATTCGCATCTAGAATACAGGGAGTGCAGAATTATTAGGCAAGTTGTATTTTAGAGGATTAATTTTATTATTGAACAACCACCATGTTCTCAATGAACCCAAAAAACTCATTAATATCAAAGCTTAATATTATTGGAAGGTGTAGTTTTTAGTTTGTTTTTAGTTTTTAGCTATTTTTAGGAGGATATCTGTGTGTGCAGGTGACTATTACTGTCCATAATTATTAGGCAACTTAAGAAAAAACAAATATATACCCATTTCAATTTTTTATTTTCACCAGTGAAACCAATATGACATCTCAACATTCACAAATATACATTTCTGACATTCAAAAACAAAACAAAAACAAATCAGTGACCAATATAGCCACCTTTCCTTGCAAGGACACTCAAAAGCCTGCCATCCATGGATTCTGTCAGTGTTTTGATCTGTTCACCATCAACATTGTGTGCAGCAGCAACCACAGCCTCCCAGATACTGTTTCAGAGAGGTGTACTGTTTTCCCTCCTTGTAAATCTCACATTTCATGATGGACCACAGGTTCTCTATGGGGTTCAGATCAGGTGAACAAGGAGGCCAAGTCATTACTTTTTCTTCTTTTAGACCCTTTCTTGCCAGCCACGCTGTGGAGTACTTGGAGTACGTGTGATGGAGCATTGTCCTGCATGAAAATCATGTTTTTCTTGAAGGATGCAGACTTCTTCCTGTACCACTGCTTGAAGAAGGTGTCTTCCAGAAACTGGCAGTAGGACTGGGAGTTGAGCTTGACTCCATCCTCAACCCGAAAAGGCCCCACAAGCTCATCTTTGATGATACCAGTCCAAACCAGTACTCCACCTCCACCTTGCTGGCGTCTGAGACGGACTGGAGCTCTCTGCCCTTTTACCGATCCAGCCACGGGCCCATCCATCTGGCCCATCAAGACTCACTCTCATTTCATCAGTCCATAAAACCTTAGAAAAATCAGTCTTGAGATATTTGTTGGCCCAGTCTTGACGTTTCAGCTTGTGTGTCTTGTTCAGTGGTGGTCGTTTTTCAGCCTTTCTTACCTTGGCCATGTCTCTGAGTATTGCACACCTTGTGCTTTTGGGCACTCCAGTGATGTTGCAGCTCTGAAATATGGCAAAACTGGTGGCAAATGGCATCTTGGCAGCTGCACGCTTGACTTTTCTCAGTTCACGGGCAGTTATTTTGCGCCTTGGTTTTTCCACACGCTTCTTGCGACCCTGTTGACTATTTTGAATGAAACGCTTGATTGTTCGATGATCACGCTTCAGAAGCTTGGCAATTTTAAGAGTGCTGCATCCCTCTGCAAGATATCTCACTATTTTTGACTTTTCGGAGCCTGTCAAGTCCTTCTTTTGACCCATTTTGCCAAAGGAAAGGAAGTTGCCTAATAATTATGCACACCTGATATAGGGTGTTGATGTCATTAGACCACACCCCTTCTCATTACTGAGATGCACATCACCTAATATGCTTAATTGGTAGTAGGCTTTCGAGCCTATACAGCTTGGAGTAAGACAACATGCATAAAGAGGATGATGTGGTCAAAATACTCATTTGCCTAATAATTCTGCACTCCCTGTATGATATGCCTTTCCAGTCTTCATTTGACCATTTCTCATTCTATAACTCTCACAACCTCTAAATAGATTTCCTCTAAAATCCCATGATATCCCCTCTTCTCAGATAGATGCTGTTTTATTATCAGGTATAGAATGAACCACATGAATGATTCAGTATAACCATAAAATCATTGAATACTCGATTTTTATTAGGTTTGAAAGGTCACGGCATTCACAGGAATGTAACCTTCACCCAGCACATATCAGTATAACAAAAGCCTAGAATAAAGTCATTTTTCATTTTAAGTCAGATGTAAATTCTTCTGTGTATCTTATTGCGTCTGATGAATCACAAACTGTTTAGTCAGCTATAAGAGGAAGTGCAAGAGTCACAGCAGCCAGAAAGTGCTGTAGAAAGTCTGCATGTTTTTCTATTTCTCTAGAAGACTTTCTTACACAACTTCCCTTCCAGACAAATGCAATCCTTAATAATATCAGAGCGATTTTAGTTCTGTAAATGGATCATTGAATGAAAAAGCCTTTTTTTTTAGTGAAGTGTATATAAATATCCATCCTTCTGTTATCTATGTGTATATACTTTTCTAGTGTATGTATATACATATCTTATACTTTATAGTCATATTTAATGATATATATTTTATACTTTTAACACCTCTTTACATTTTACTTTCAGATTTACATGTTGTACTCGTATGAATATGTTTTGACAAATAAAATTTGAATTTAAGTTAATAGAAACGAAGACTTGATTTTCAGGCAGACTTTACAAACATAAACCCCATGTAACACTGTGGAATTTTAATATCTCAGAATCGATACTAAATCGAAACAAGATAAAGTGAAAAAAAACTATTTTTAAATTTATAATAAGTTTATAAATTTTATTTTTTCTTGACGTTGATATAGTAGACTGGTTACTTGAAGATGCGTTTTTTCCCCTTCTGTGGGTGTCAAAAGAAAAAACAAAGAAATTATACGTAAAGAAGTCACGTATCAGCAAAGTGAATGATCGCTAAATATTTATAAATTTTGATTAATGTTAGATGTGTTTAATGCATGAGTTAATATAAATTAATTAATAACAGTAAATGGGTAGCACGGTGGGTTAGTGGTTAGCACTGTTGCCTCACAGCAAGTGTCTGTTAATCGCAGTGTCTGTTAATCAGCGGTCTGTGAACATGTCAAACTAGCGATTAAAGCTTACAGACTTACAGTATATTATAGGAATCAATCAGGATCTCAATATTTGTTACAGATTAACAAAGTCACACAGTATGAGCCCAACTTTATAATCTGGAAATTTAGAATGTAGAAAATATTTATTTTTATATAGAAGCAGTGAATTGGTATGAGCTCTCATGAGTTTTACAGCTACCTTTTTCAGTGTTAGTGACACTAAACCAGGGGCCAGCAAGTCTATTAAACAACCCTAAGCTCTCTCTAGCAACCCCTCTACCTTGTCCTCCCACCGGTTGCCATTATGGTGTCGTCATGTGCTGAATCTCAAAATTACACAGAACACAACAGCTCACACCTCACAGACGACAGTTTACAATCCTGTGTGAAAATGAAGGTGACGTCTTACAGACCTGATGTGGAAACGCTGTGCGCTGAAGTTCAGATGTTCCACAAACTGTTCCACAAGATTGTGTTATATTTTTTTGTATGAGCTGTGAAATTACAACTTTTAAGATATTAAAGTTCCAACAGCTTATGGAAAACCTGCACAGAACCCTGTTCTTAACACCACTGAACACCTTAAATCGGATATGAACCAGATACGTGCATTTGCATCTGCCATGTAAGAAGACAGATTACCTGCGAGAGTTAAACGTCATTGAATAAGCGACGGTGGCGCCCAAGGTGGACACCAACAGCAATATATAATATATATATATAACTTAGAGCAACTGTGTATTTTGATATTGTATATTTCTGTAAACTTGAAACCTGTTCTGTCTGTAAACATTAAACATTTTGCCGACATCAAATATGATGCAGAAGCAAAATTCAGAATAATCATTTCGACACAGAACTTTTATTACCATAATGAATATTCTCTTGTGATAAAGAAAAATTTAACTCTTGCTGCTGATCTGTGATGTGATGTGTGGATCGGCAGGATGAATTGTGCAGCTGTGTTCAGTTTTTAATTGTAATGTCTAGTGTTGCGGTTTAACACCAAGGACAGCATCAACACCTACTATCTCAGCAAGCTTAACTGAAATAGAACATTCAGCTCAGACTGCTTTCAGTGTCTATTTGGTGCTACGGTCAGTTTTCGCATCAATCTTTATTTACCTGTAACACACACACACTTTTTTTCACTGCCGTGTCAGGCGTTTCTAGAAGCTGGACCAATAAATATTTAATGATGTATGTAGGAAAGTAAACTTTACATTTTCTCATGTAAACCTTTTGGAATAGCTTAATGTTTTGTCATACACACAAACTACTGAAGAACAGTTTCAGTTTTGAATAAACGGATTGAAAAAGTTCCCTATATAAAATAAAACAACCTGAATAGTCTAAAAAACTAGGAAACGTGGTCAAGAGTAAAATATTTATTAAAATGTCTCTGTATGAATGACTAATAAATAAAAAGGGTGTCAGTGTTGAAGTTCAGCTGGATTCCTCTGCAAGGCGATGCACCACTGCTGATGCGACTCTTCTGTAGGCTTCAGCCTGCATGTAATGAAACAGAAATGCAATGTGATCACAAATCTCTCATTAACCAATTAACCAACAAAGCTACAATAAGCATAGGTATCTTCCTTGTTCTTGTAAGCAAATGGTTTAATAAAATGTTCTGATAAACTTGGTCTTTTTAATGTTACGTTTTGCTGTATTCTATTGTTTATTTAAAAAATGAACCATATATTTGTTATTGTTACTGAGTGTTGCTGGTGCTGACAGCACGTACAGAGAACATTAATGGTCAAAAGTTCTGACATGTGACTCTGACAACCTGTAATATTACAATTTTAATAAAATACAGTAGTCAGCATCGTAGCTTAATGGGCAATGTGTTGAAATATATGGCGCTATTGGGCTCCAGACATCCCAATTTTTTCGGTTTATGAACCTTTCCCGATGCCCTGAATTCAGTTACTGTCCTATTAATAAGGCTAAGAATCACCTTAAATGTAATTACAGTTTCATTTGGAAAAAAAATGCTATTTTGTAAAAGTATTTTATCCAAACAGTCAAATACACTATATAATCAAAAGTTTTTGGACATTATATTTGGATTATATGTGTGATTTTGAACATTCCACTCCAGATTGAATCCCAGTTCTAATATCTTCCAGTATACAGAATAATTATCCAATAGATACTGGAGTGTGTCTGTGAAAATTTGTTAGGAATATTAAGCCACAAGAGTTTTAGTGAGGTCAGGCAGCGATGTCATGAAAGGGGCCTGGAACACAGTCAGTGTTTCACTTTATCCCAAAGGTGTTCAGTGGGTATGAGATCCAGGTTCTGTGCGAGACTGTTCAGTTTCTTTATTTCAAAACATAGTATTTTCAAAAGTTATGTCTCCAGAGATCTCACTTTCTGTACGGTAGCACAGTCATGCTAGGGTTTTGTTTCAAACACTCTTACGATACAGAATGCACATTATGGTCTTGAAACAGCTTTAACATGGAAAAATTTAATCATGACACAATCACCTCAGGACTATCAGGACAGGACACAACCATGGGCTGCCCTTTGTCTGATGTCTCTCTGATTTTCAGATGAAGGGGGATGTCACCTGTAGTGGACATGGATAAAATATATCTTAACATTTTATATGTAGGTTTGGTCATACATTTTGCTTTACTTCTTTCTACAAGCTTGTGTTACACACACATACTGTCCTACACATGTTTCTTCACATTCGCTTCACACATACTAATAAATCTAGGGGCGTTTTCACATTTTTAAGGTTTAGTGAAGTCACAGAGTTCTTTGCATTACAGGGTTGGACATTTGATAAACTGTAAAAGCTGTTTAAGAACCTGGAATCAATTTCAATGTAAATGATAAACTTCTACAGTCAGGCTTTAAATCAAATAGACTCTCTTTGTTTTACAATGCCAGACAAAATGCCTGCTATAAATGCAGAGTATTATTATTATTAATAATATGATAAAGTGCAAACCTTGAGCTGAAAGGCTGCACCATTCCTGTTGATACATATCAAGTATAATAAATAGGGTACTGACTGGATAACCTATTTCAATATAATACTATTAATTTAACAATTTAATTCTAATTAGGTAATAAAGGTATTGTGGCTATAACATTTTAATGCACTGAAAATAGAAAAACAAACACCAACAAATAAAAAAAAAACTGCAAGACTGTGAAACGCAAACACAAATGCAAAAATGCACAATAAATTTAGTTTTAAGTGGACTCCAAAAGTAACGAGCGCTTCTGGGAGCTGCTTATTGCTCCGTGGCTATTGGACAGTGGTGTTATCAGCGAATTGAAGGGTACATTTTTTGTTTATTTTAACATCTTGATTGTATGATTCCTCTGCCTTTTAGATATTATTAGCCTAAATAATCTGATGAATTACACAATTTACTGTAAAACAATAAGCAGGTTCCAGCCAAGTTTGCCCTACACATGTACCACATTTCTGCTATGGTCTGTGCTATCTGCAGCATGTTAATGTATTTGCAGCTCGTTCTTGTATTAATGTTTCGTTTATGTTTCTAGCACAGGGATATATTTAGGTAGCGGTTGTCAAATAAGTAGTAAATGTTTCTAATTATGTATATGACAATTAAATATTTAGTTCATAGTTCTTTATTAACATATCAATGGCTAATCTTGCTTTAATTTTTCTCTGGAAAAGAAAGTGACTTAATTGCAGATAAACAAATTTAATATAGTTCTACTCATTAAACTAAAGATTTTAACAACACCCTCCCTTAATAGCTTAATGGCTGAAATAACTTCAATGGGACACTTTTATATTCATCTACCAGTCTCTGACATCGGTCTGAGGGAAGTTTGCCCCACTCCTGAGTTCTTTCAGCTGTTAGATGTTCGAGGGGTTTCTTACATGTACAGCCTGTTTCAAGTCTCCTCACAGAATCTCACTGCGAATCAGATCTGGGCTTTGACTTGGCTATTCCAGGACTCTCCATTTCATTTACAGCATTTTGGGAGACACCCTTATCCAGAGCGACTTACATATATCTCATTTATACATTTATACAACAAGGCCCTTAACCCCTAATTGCTTAGGGGACCCCAACAGTGCTTAGTGTTGCCTGGTACCCCGACCCAGTGTGCAGTGGTGCCTTGGTGGAGCTGGGAATCGAACCCACAATCTTTGGGTTGGTAGCCCAACACCTTAACCATGAGCCACCAATTTCTTAGTCTCTTCTTCAGTTTCAGTTGTTAAGTTATATTACTTGAATTTCACAGCATTGCTTTAAACTGAAATATCTATATGTCCAAATATGTTAAAAAACACACAGGCTTTCATAGGGTTTCTGAATTTTTTCACATGACTGTATATCTACTTCCAAGACAATAACCAAAAACAAAGCTAAATTATAGCATCTGTAAATAACCAAATGTGGCCATGTAGAAAGCTGATTCTTCGATATATAATGTCTGTTTTCTTAATAAAAAAGGAAAGTTATTTTGTATTGTTTTCTAGGTGTTATATGGTAAACAAATCTTACCAAGAACCTCCACTCCAAGAGCACATGCTAGTTCCTTCACTCCATCTGAGCCAAAGATGTGTGTCTGGTGACTGCACTTAGGACATTGGAAAACACTCATGTTTTGTACCAAGCCCAGCACCTACAGAAAAAAAAATCCTACAGAAAAAAAATCTTAACTTAAAGAAAATAAAAAAATTATTTTGGCATGTTTCCATCATCATAAGTTCTTCTGTTTAGCAAACAAAGATACATGATGCTGTATTTTCACTTAATAAGTTAGTCAAAAAAAAAACAGAGAAAAAAACGAAAAAGGAGAGGGACGAGAGGGAAAAAAAAAAAACAAAAAAACCTTTCGGTCAACATCTATCATCTGAACATGTTAGCGGACCAAGAGGATTCCTGTTTTTTAATAAAAATTTAAGTAACGAGTATTAAAATATAAATAAAAAATTTATTCTGACAAAAAAACCCTTTTTTTGGATGAGCATTTGTTAACTGACAATGACAACATACTAGATACCAACATTATCAGTCCTGTTCATGCATAGATTTTGACATACAGATATTTTTTATTTTTTGTAACACGCTTTAGACTGCCACAGACAAGCTTTTGCAACAGAAGACTTATGTTTTTAAGTCCTAGTATTTTCTAACAAAATTTTGTCATGAGGTTTTAAGCCTAGGTTTAAGCCTATATTTCGACATCTACTGTATAATCAGTTGAGTCCTCTGGTCCTCCCATGGCATAACTGAAATGCTAAGGCTGCAATATTTCATACTGTTGTGGTCAGCATTCCTGCTCGATTAGCTCTATATCCTGACATTTAACACTACAGTCTCTCATAAATTTTCTGAAAAAAATAGATTAAAAATTTGGAGAGAAGCTAGAGAAGCTTACAATTTTTCACAGATTTGGGCCAAGCTGCATTGCCTTACATCATCACCACACACTTTCGCTTGTGTTTGATGTATTACTAAAGGTTATTGCATGTAATTATTATCTGACTATATTTTATATTTTATTTAAATAATATTAAACTACGATTTTTATTATTATTACATCTTTTTTTTTTTTTTTTTACAATTAATTTTATGCTTCTGAAATGTAACAATTACCCTTGCAGAATCTATTAATCGTATTTTTGCCAGTAGTGCTTAAAATGTTGCTAATTCTATTAAAATGTTCAACAATTTGGCGTGACAATCGTGCAAAAACAACTCTGAAGATCCTGTAGACACTTTGTAATAGGTAAAAAATTTGGAAATAAATTTCCTAAAAACTATTTTCCCCCTCTAATTGTTTGCTTAATTACCTCCTGATGTTATACAAATTAAGCACTTGATTTTTTTAATCTTTTTTGCAGCAGAGAAAATAATTTTAATAAACACTACGCATTCAAAATGTGTTTTTTTAAGTAAGTTTCTCTTTTATTCTTTTTGACGGTTTAACTATAAGCATTTTATAATCTTATCTTAACCACAGTTTATTCTGTTAGTATTTAAATATAATTTAAAAGTTTTTCCACTGTATATCTAAAAGCATCTGGATTTCATGGTGCCTGCAAAGATGAGTTTAATTACTGCACGTGTATAACAGATGCTTTTAGAACCTCACCGGTACATTAACCTTACGAAACATCTCAGCGCCTCTGCGTGCATCCAACAACGCGATGTCCTGTGGTGTGGAGACGATTACAGCACCTGTAATATAAAGCACAAAAAAACATAAAAATTCTTAGAGGCTCTGGTAGCAAAAAAAAGCCTTAAAAGCTTTAGTGACAGCGAAATATAGACGCTGAAGATTTTACTGCATTCCAGTTCCTACCGTGCTCCTCCATCCGGTATCAGTTTTTAGGTAGGTCAGAAATCATAGTAAAATTCTGTTTGTTTTAAAACTTAAAACCTAAAGCTACACATAGAAACGGTCTTAAATATTGAAGATACTAAACCTTCACTTTTCTTTAAATATGTTAAAATTCTGAAACTTTTTCTGCATTTTCTTTTTAATAAATTCGATTATCCTGAACGACACATAAATACTGTATTGTTGTCCACCAAAACTGTAAAACTTTACAAAAACATCACAGATGTTTTAACATCCAGTTTCTGGTGACTAAATTTACTATGATTTAATTTAGTTTGACATTCTGTGTGTGAAATTCACTCACGAATACGTTTTAGCATATAAACCCCAGTTTGAATAAAGTCATCTGCCTGTTTTTTGCCAGAATTCATCCACAGCATCTTTTTTTAGTTTTCTCTCTTTCATCTTAATGCAGCTGCACTGTCTGAACACAGTTTAAGATAGTAATCTTTTGAGAAAAAGTTAGGAGACGTTTAACATTTTAGCCAACTTTAAAGCTCTTAACATTACTATTATGGACAGCAACAAACACAGGTACAAAATGCTAAATACCAATACACAAACAATTGGACGTAAGGTAGACCCTCTTTGTTTATTTTATTTACCTGCTATTGGGATGTTCTGCGTGATGGAAAGTTGGACATCCCCTGTTCCAGGGGGCATGTCGATCACTAAGTAATCCAAAGAGCCCCAATCTACCTAAGAAAAACATAAACAGCGTAAACCAAGTATTTAAACATCATTATTCTTATAGAAAGCATCTGCTGTCAATTCAATTTAAATTTATTTTGTATAGTACTTTATAAAAATGATATAAAGAAAAATCTTGGAGAGAAACCAGATGCAAGAGAGAATCTATCCCCATTTAGGTGTCAACTGTGAGTGGGATTCTTATAAGGAGCGACATCATGATGTCTAAACTCATCATAACAAATTCTATTCTGCTGAAGTATTAAATCTATCACCATGGTCTCTAATGTAAATGGTACTATTTACAATAATAGCTTGTTTTTCCAAAGAGAGAGTGAGAGAGAGAGAGAGTGAGCGAGAGCGAGAGAGAGAGAGAGAGAGAGAGAGAGCGCAAGTGTGAGAGGTAAAAACATTAGTTACACAATCACCAGGCAGAGAGAAAAAAATTCTGAAAGCATGACAATGTTATTTTTTTGGCTGTTGTTGGTTTTCCCTATAAATATGTGCTTCGTAATAGTAGAACCCAGTCATTGCTGTGCAGATGCCTGTTTTTCCCATTACAGCTGATTTTTACTGGCTTACCAGAAAGCTTGTGACTTAGGTCAGTTATTAATCTACATGTGAAAAGAAAAGTAAGTGATGAATCAGCTTTTTCACTGAATGAATGTTATTTATTTAATATGTTATTGTATGCCTGCTGCTTTATAAGAAAAAAGCAAAAAAATCATAGCTTTTATTTATGGTAAATAGTAGATGGGAGGAAACTCTGCATTTTGCTTTATGACAGAATAAAGTAGCCTAGTAATTTAGGGAAGAAAAACACATTTTGACCACACCTGCCTGAGGAGCTTCTCAATGGCTGACATTACCATCAGCCCTCTCCAAACAATGGGTGCTGTATCTTCTACCAAAAAGCCCATGGACATACTGAAGAAGACAGAGTAGACCTGCAGTGAGACTGGCTCATGTTCAACAATAATTTATATATTATCATCATATTTATGTGCTTACCAAGGGATCCCAAAGTTTATAAGTGGTCTCATTAAGTTGTCTGAAAATATAATGAAACGACTGATTTATATGCAAATATATACAAACACCTGCTTTACAAACTGCTGATACTTACAAACAAATATTTACATTTACAGCATTTAGCAGACACCCTTATCCAGAGCGACTTACATTTTTCTCATTTTATACATCTGAGCAATTGGGGGTTGGGGGCCTTGCCCAGGGGAGCTGGGAATCTAGCCCACAATCTTCGGGTTGGCAGTCCAACACCTTAACCATCAGCCACCATGTATCCCCATAGTGCTCTTTTCTTTTAGCATCTCTAGAGTAGTCTTTACATACACTTGCTTAACATACACTTTATTAGCGCACCTTAACCACTGCACTACCACTTTCCTATATATATGTAATCATAAAATTACCTGACACATGTAATACATACTGGCGCATGTAATTGTGAAGCGCAAGAGCTGGTTTGATAATTCACACCCCATCCCCTCGAAAAAATGCAAAACAAACAAAAAATTTAGATTGACATTCCTTGCAAAATTCTAGAGGCCAGTTTCTTTCAAGCTGACAGGAAAACGCATTAACTTTTTACAGATGTAACAAACTGCATCTTGGAAAATACCTCCTCTCACCCACTGTGGACACGTTCGCTGGAATACTAGTGTCGACTCAGGCTATATTTCCCATATCATCCAGGAACTGATTACACCCACAACTGTTTGTTATCTTGCACAGAGTATTTATACTTCCTGTTTCTTTGCCTTCAGTGCAAAGTTTTGTTTTGCGTAACTAAGCATTACTGTGTGCTGGTGTTAATGTTGTTTACTGATCATGTTTTGTCCATTTTCTCGTATGTTTACTTGTTTATTTTCCCCTATGTTTACTATGTTTTTGAGTTTGCGTTACTCTTTACACTGCACCTTTGTCTTTAGTAAAGTAGCTGAATATGAATCTTAAAAGTGTGTGGTCTGACTGTTTGCTACAACAACTGTGTTGTGCAGGAAAGCATCCACGTTCTACTCTTGTCAACCAAGAACCGTACAAAAATGCAACCTGGCCTTTGTTTAATGAAACGGTATAAAAGTGTTCCTAATAAAGTGGTTGTGAGTGTAACGTGATATCACCTACGTTCTGTTAATTCTGGATTCCCTTTGAGGTTCATCAGCTTTGGGATTGAGGGGCCGTAAACATCAGCATCTAAAAGACCTACTGTCTTACTCTACAAAACAAACAGACAAAATGACAATACACTGAGAAAACATCTGTAAGTCAACTCTGTAAACTGTCTTTTAGTATTATTTAAATGACATTCTAAGACAGATGACGCAGAGATGTGTACCTGATCATTAGCCATGAGTCCAAGAGCAAGATTAACTGTAGGGGTAAAAAAGGAAAGTTGATCAAATCAAAATTCATGAGGCTCCACATTAAAACACTGTCCTCATATTGCACTTAGTGTTCATTCAGAAATAAGCAAAATTTTGCATGTCTTTTTTTATCTCTTGCACTTTCATGTTGCACTTCAGATCTGTTACCCAGCACACTTTTTAAAACCACATTATAGTTGGAACCTTTTACAGGACCGATTCTTGTCAGATAAACATCATGAAACGCTTAAAAGAAAAAACTGTTAAAATGATAGTAATTGTTGGATGTTTTTATGCTTAGATCTGTGGTAATAAGTGACTGTCAGATACTTTACACACAGCAAGAACACTAACGAGGGAGGGAGGAAAGAAAGAAAAGAAGAAAAGCATCAAACATGTTTAGCTTGGATCTGAGCAGGAAATATGCTGAAATCCTGTGTACTGTTTACATTTAGTGAAAATCTGGTGTCACGTGGTGCAGTGACAATTTTACTTTTACGCTGCCATTTTCTATTTGAACCTTCAGAAATAAATATACAAAACGATTTCTTTTAAAAGAAATAACAGGCTTGGGAGTTACAGTAATGTAAATGCCCTGAAAGGTTATGGTTATACCTGCTGTTGTAGATTTGCCAACACCTCCTTTTCCTGAAGCAACAACGATGACCTCTTTAACCCCGACTATGGGCTTTTGCTTCGGGAGGCCGCGGGCCATGTGCGCCCTTTGCCTCTCCTGCCGTTTCTCTCCATCGGCTGAACTCTAATCAGTAAAGACACATCAGTCAGAAGATGTCCAGTAACACTTTCCTCTGTGTTTAAACTTATTTACTGCATCTTGTACTGTACTCGCAGTTATTTCCAGGTCGGGAAGCTTATTTCTGATACTCTGTCTCTGGGAGTGTGCCATGGTCAGATTACCACGCCATGACCTGAATGACTTGCATACTAGTCACTGGTCATACTAGACAGATTCTCCAAGGTCTGTCGTCTTGTACCTCTCAAGTGGTTACCTACAGCTATAGAGACTGCAGAAGCTCTATTTAACCATCTCTTTTGTAGCTTTGGTTTACAGGAGGAAATCGTCTCCGACCGAGGCCCCCTGTGTCATCTCAAAGGTATAGCGGTCCTCTTTGTCAACCCTAGGTGTAACCATCAACCTAGAACTGTTTCATAGTCTGTGCCGAGTACGCACAAAATTCCCTCAGACAATCCTCTACTTAATATAATTCAATGTTTACAGCAACATGTAAACACAAAAATACATTGTTAAGCATGGACACTTTAAATGCAGTTTGCACATTAACCTTGCTTTTTAATTGCACATTTTTATTATCTGGTCGGTGCTGTTTAATTTAACTTTCCGTACAGTGTACTGTTTTTTGTACTGTATAGTCTGTTGTAATGTTTGTACTGTTTATTGCTGTTTATTTTTAGTCTGTCTTGCAACCTTTGCACCAGGTTGCACACATGCATTTTATGTTGCTAAGACCATTCACTTTTAGTCTTCAGCTCTGTGTTGTTCTGTTAAGTGGCCTTGTTTTATTTCACTGTAATGCATCTGCTATATATGGTTAAAATGACAATAAAGCTTCTTGAACTTGAACTTGACTACTGGCTTCAGGAGAGCGAGAGGGTCTAGGACTCAGCCCACCAGAAACTACCACAGGCAGTGGATAGACAAAACACTTAAGCTGATGTCTGACGAGGTCCTAACCCCATCTTTTAGCCTGGGGACAAGGTTTGACAGTATACTAGAAACATTCGGCTCAGTCTTTCCTGTAAAAACCCAGATATGTGGGTCCCTTTCCTGTCCTCTCACATACAAGCTTTACAAACTCTCTGCACGCTACAAAATACACTTTTTACACATTAAGGTTCAGACAATGTCCTTCCTCGTCTGTCTTTGTTATTGTTTGTCACAAACTTTAATAAACCAATTTCCATGTCTCAGTCTGGATATTTTGAGACGCATACATTCCCATAAATTCCTGTTAAACCCCGACTTGTTTCCAAAATTTTTCCAAGATAAAGTTCTTATGAGACGATTTAGGAAAATTACAAGAAATTTTGCAACCCTATTTGTAATTCTGGCTAGATGCATCTTTTCATTCTCTTCATTTCATCATCTCTCTAAGACTGATCGAAGATTTACTACAGTGAGTGTACCCATGTGTTCGTCTGTAAATCACAAGCAAACTACAACAACTCTGATGTAAAAAGGTTAAACAGAAGATAATGTAAAGATGCAGCGATCATAGTTTTTAATAGTTCCTTAGCTTCTGGTCACATTTCAAAATACTAATGTCAACACGGTAATCTTCTTTGTAAGTGGTAAATAAATAAACCAGGAGAGGAGATTTCTTTGTAAACCCTATAGTGTGGGAACCAACAGCTGGTTGAAAAAGTTAGAGAGCCAGAAGGTACTGCAGATTTCAGTGCCGAGATGATTAGCATCACAAGTTAAAAAAGTAATAACCATTGAACTAAAAAGTCCCTCATATTACAAAACACAGGCTAAGACACTTAAGCAGCATTGTGCCGGAATCGAACCAGCAAGAAATTCACAACAAATCACAAATATGTATTATTAAACTAAGTAAATTAATGAAAAAAGTGGAAAATAACAACCAGCTGTACAGACCAAGCTTAGATAAACTGACCGTTTAAAACCGTTTATAGTTATATATGAAATACATTATATATATTATATATATATATATATATATATATATATATATATATATATATATATATATATATATATATATATATATATATATTTATCTGAACACAGTCAATAATAGACAGATAGATAGACAGACAGACAGCCAGACAGTTAGACAGGTAGGTAGGTAGGTAGGTAGATAGGTAGATAGATAGGTAGATAGATAGATAGATAGATAGATAGATAGATAGATAGATAGATAGACAGACAGACAGACAGACAGACAGACAGACAAGTAAGAATTAAAAAAGCCTAAATGCATCAAAAGAAAACCGAAAAATTTTCTCCACAAAGTTTTATTTTTTATTAATGCTTCAAGGATTATCAGCAAATGTAATGTCTAATTTCACTGCACTGCTTAGGAAAATGCTCATTAAGCTGTGCAAACTGGGCTTGCATATGAAGACGGATCCCAGTTAGACTCATAAAAATGTATCCAAGGTTGAGAATAAGGGTGGGCATTTATTTATTCCCTTTTTCAAAAATGAACAATTAACAATTAATTAATCAACAATGTAAAACACCAAGGAAAGTGTTTTCTAAAATAAAACAGTTATTCTAAAAACTGCTTCTTTGGCCAGACAAAAAACCACCAAGATAAATTGCTTTATGCTTAAATATACAAAACAACTGTAATAAAACACTGTATGTGTAATAAAGGGGCAGCTGAAACATAATTTCCTTTTTAGTTTCTATTGTTCTGCTTTTAACTCTCACATATTCTCTCTATTCACAAATTTTGCTTATGCTTCACTTTCCCATTATGCTTGACTTACTGATTTTAATTAAAAAAAAACAGAACCTAGTCACAGACAGTCTAGTAGAAGAAAACACCCTCTCTGCAGGCACCAAAGTTATGAGGATGCAGAGATACTGATGTGCTAATTTCTAGTGGTGGGAAAAAATAGATTCATCGATGCATTGCGATTCTTTCTCTAACGATTCTAAATGAATTCTTAAAAGTTCAGAATTGTTTGTGAATATAAATTAGATCGCGACAGTCCGGGTCTGCTCGTACACGAGCAAGAAACGGAAAAATAGTTTCATTAATCCTGATTATATATTTGTTAATTAAATAAAATGTATTACATTTATTAAAATGTAAACATGTATTTACACAGCAGAACAATTGGAAAAAAAGGGATTAAAAATCGGATTGTGACTCCCAGAATCGGAATCAGATTATAAAGTACCTAAAGATTCCCACTCCTACAAACTTCGCCAGTCTGGGGAACCTAATTTCATTTACTTTCCATCTCAAAAACTGATTAAAACATTAGATTGATTAAATTACATATAATTGATAAAGATCAATAATCGAAAATCAATTAATTATGGCTATACTTAGTTGGGAATATGTCTAAATTTCCCCATGAACCAGCCCTCTCCATCGTTCCAGTTTCCTCACACACCCCACATTTTATTGGGCAACATTAGTGGGTTTGAAATCAACCCCTGATAAAAAAAACAAATTAAGGATACCAAGTCCATCATAAATGTCAGAGAAACATGCCAGATCTTTGATCCACTTCGGGTCAGTGAAATAATTTGCAACGAAAGATCCACAGTCAAGCAGAAAAAAACTCTGTTTACATAAAGTGAAATGATCCACTATATCGCCTGATCAGCTAAAAGGCAAATCAGACTGCCCCCTAGTGGGTGGATAAGGATTTACAAGCTCGTATTTATAAATACTCGAGTGTGTGCCTTTAAATTAACATCAGGATTTAGATTTACAGCTCACAGACTGAGAGAGATTCGTGCTTGCTTTAGGAGTCGCGGAATAGGATAGAGCAGTGCAACAGTCTGGTGCGCTGATCAGTTTCTCAGGGGGAAAAATGTGAATCCAGGTTTTAGAATAAGGAACATAATCTGACTTGGACTGCAAGACAACGTGTGTATTTTTGGTAAACTCTCCAAACTGCGTCAGCGTAAACCAGTTCCAACGATCAACTCATTTTCACCCGAATCCTTCCAGCTGCATTACTGCCATCCATGACTTTTAACCTGTACAAACTGTTGTCACATTTACCATGACAGGGAATTCACTTACCTTCCACCGAACAGCGGGTTTATAGCAGACTGACAGCGGCGAAAGAGACCTAACATTCAGACAGGACCACAACACGGTGCCGGTGTAAGCCGAGCTCCACTTTACCACCTCGGAAAGATGTCGGCAGCTTTGATAAAATACCATTTTATTTATTTACTAAATATGCATAATGGATATAGATTATACACATATCTATTCTGCGCAATGTTTAAGTTTCAAGAAGACGAGTTTCGCATAAAAATTACAAGGTTAAATTTTTAAAGGAAAAGTATTTGTACCCAACTGACACTAAACACACGACCGTGAGCCGCGCATTCTGATGACGTAATGCGGATTTGCGGAAGTGACTTTTACTTAATGATATTAGTTCGTCGTGTCTGTTTTCTTTTTCGTGGTGATCGTTTGTAGTTTTCATTGATTCAGAGTTTTGGATGTTAGGACAATGGCGAACGGACCTTTAGTTAAATCCCGCGTGATTCTTCAGCAGTGTCTACATGCAAAACTTCAAGTAAAACCTGCAGACGAGGAGTCGGAGGCAGAATATGTCGAGGTGATATGTATTTTAGACACCACTCCAACATCTGCTCCGTGTGGCACACAACTGAAACAATGCCATTGTGATGCTCTTTTTCTTTCGTAGAAGAAGAAATTTGTCCTGTTTGTAACTGTGACAATAAACCCTTATAAGATTCATATAAACACTGGATTAGACTTTCTGAACAACTCATCTGATCAGTTGCATAATGTAGATTTTGTAAGGACATTTACTACAATTTCACTCATTTAAATTAGACCCTGAATAAAATGAACTGTAATATAACGTGCTTTATATTTCCCCCCAGACAGCATATTGGTTAATAAAATCTTAATAAAGTCCAAATCAGTCTAAAGGTCTGGCTGTGTAAGACTGGAAATCTACTGTGTCTGCCAGAGAGAAAGTGATATCTGTGACATGATCACAGCAAATTCTTTCTCAGAATTACTGATTATCATTAATGGAATTGAACTAGAACAATGAAATTCCACTTCCGAGTAGTTATTGCCATTAACACATCATGTCTTTATAGACATGAACTCCGGGGTTTGCTGCACAGGTGCATTGTCATGTTGGAACGGCGTTTAACCTTTTGGTTCCAGTGGAGGAGTGAGAGGTTACACGGTTGACCTGGTCAAGTGTTCACAAGTTTACATAATGTAGTTGTACTACAGGAATGCACAGTAGTCTACTAAAGCTCTGGATCTTTTTCTTTTTTTATGCTTGTACAGTTACCAGAAGTGCCTAAAATTTATAGCAGTATTATTAATCATCTGTATAATCTAATTTGTGTGTTGCATATTTGCACAGATTAATCGTGGAATGGTCATCTACATATGCTTCTTCAAGGGGGCCACTGAAGATATAATCCCCAAAATGGGTAATGTGCTGTTTTATAAGTAAATGATTACAATAACACTTTTTTGTAAAAAATACTTTTTTTTAAAGAATCTCTTCTGATCAAATCTGTATTTATTTATACAGAAAACTGTAATATTCTATATTATTGTTTTAATTTTAACATTTAATTTATTTTATGCTATTTTTAGACTCATTACTTCAGTCTTAAGTGTCATATGATTCTTTAAAAAATCATTCTAATATGCTGATTTATTATCCATGTTAAAAACTGTAACGTTCATACTTTTTAAAAAAAAAACAAAAAAAACATTTATCCTAAGTAGAAACTGTTGTAACAAGTATTTACCTTTTCTCAATTTTACCCATAATTGAGGATTAAAAGTATTAAATAAAAAAACTGACCCAAGCTTTTTAAAGTGATGCATATTACAATTGTTGTAATATTACAACACTTATAATAAATCGTATTAGAATGATTTCTGAGGGATCATGTGACACTGAAAACTGGAGTAATAGTAATGAAAATTCAGCTTTGGTCACAGGAATAAATTATATTTTACAGTATATTAGCAAATTAAACACTTATTCTAAAGAATATTGATAATAGTCTTGATAAGCATAAAAAACTTTTGAAGGGAAGCTAACATTTAAATTTAATTAATTATTTTGCTTTAAAAAAATAATCTAGTTTGCTTTAATGTTTCCTGTTCTTGTCAGTAAACACCCTCCTGAATGTAAAGCTGTGTGAGACCGAATCGGGGAAACACACCTCGGTTGTTGATCTGCCTGGCAGCATCCTCATTGTACCTCAAGCCACACTAGGGGGCAAAGCAAAGGGAAAGAGTATGCAGTACCACAACAACATCAGTAAAGAGGACGGTCTAAAGCTTTATGACAGTTTTATCATTCACTGTGAAAAGGAGCTGGGCTTAGCCCTCAAGAGTGCTGAGGCAGGCGCACAAGTTAAACACGGAACCTACGGCAACAGACAAGTCCTGAAACTGGATACAAATGGACCGTATACTCATTTAATGGAGTTTTGAGAACTGTAATACCAGCAAACCACAAAACATTGTCATTAAAATCTATAAAAATAAATCTTATAATTATTTATCTTTTCTATATTTGATGATCATAAATCTATGTATCTTACTTAGACCTATCAAAGGTGTAAAGGAGACCATCATCTTATGTTTAACCTTGATCAAGACCAAATGTTGACGAGTGATCTAGTTTTATAGAAATAATAAAGATCCTTGATCTTCAAATGGTGCCCTGTAAAAGATTAGGTCACATCCATTGTGTGCAAACTCTAAAGTCTCTTGTGTGTAAAAATCCCAGAAAAGCATCGACAAGATCACACCATTTCCTCTAATCTGATTTTAAGTGTAAATATAAAATAAAGTTAATGTGAATAAAAATAATATTGGTTACGTATAGTAACCCTCATTCCTTGATAAAGGGAACGAAGACGTTGTGTCGACTGACGATACTAGGTGTCACGTTTGGGAGCCTGAGGTACCTCTGATTTGTTTTAAAAAGGCCGGTGACATTGGCCAAGCAGATTTTTTCCGGGTATAAATGGACCAGCTGCAATTCTGTTTAGTGGGAAATCCTCTGCTAGGCGCCCCCCTTTCCGCCGTCCTCCATAGCGGACAAAGAGCTGATCAGAGTGTATGAAGCTATAAGTGACGTTCAGGTATGCCCAAAGGGACCACTGGACCGGCAGGTCAGGATTACCCTGCTAACGGGGAATAGCTTGTGACCTGACTCCTGAAGGGACTAGTGGGCACCTTGGGCATCTATCCTGGCCTGAGTCATAAGACAATGTGAGAGACTGCCGGGCCAAATCATAGGCACACTCTATCGAAAGAGAGAGCTTGGAGGTCCCCCACCCTCTTGATCGAGGTGAGTGAAATCAGAGGGTCTGTCTTCTGTCCCAAAGAGAGGGCTCTAAGACTCCACTGACTTTAAGGGCTTGAATGGGTCTCCCTGTAAGACCACAGTGTCCCAAGAAGGGACAAGGTGCGGTGGCAGAGGGCGTAGCCTCCTGCAGCCTTTGAGGAATCTAACCACCAGATCTTGCTTTACCAGCAATCTGCCCCCTAAAGTGTTGTGCTATGCCGACATGGCAGCCATGTACACCTTAAGGCTGGAATCAGAAAGATGCTTATCAAGCCCCGCTTAAATAAAGGAGAGCACTGACCCGGTGCCACATCTTTTTGGGTCCTTCCCAAAAAGAATTAGCATAGCGTGACCGGCTATGCAAATTCTGCTCGTACAATTTCATTGCCTTTTTTGAAACATGTACCTTTTTTGAAACAAACGTGACCCCTATTTTCATAGGGAAGTCATCATTCTGCCACCAGATGATTGACTGATTTGTCTCTTGCATAAACAGTTTTCTGTGAATTTTGTCAAAAATAAAAGGCTATATAACCTGATGGACTGCTTAATCTAATAAAGAGTTTGAATGAGGAAAAACGTATGTATGAATATATATATAAACCTGACAATTACAACTATATGTGTTTCTTATCTGAGATTTAATCTTATTCCTATATCACCAACACTTCTGGAAATGGGTCTCATTAGAAAAAAATCTCATTCAGGCCCCAAAATATAATAATTTTGTGTAGACATTTCGGATGAGGAGGTCTATGGTGCCATCGGTTTTCCAGTTCATCACAGCGATGTTTGCCTCCGTTGTGGTCCAGACACATGGTATAAGACCCTCAACTTCTTTCACACTAACCAGAACACACTGCCCTTCTGGAGCTCAGGGAGTTGCTGGAACAGTTATAGTTATTGATTTACAGAAAGACGCCACAAACCTATAAGTGTTTCTAGCATATTAAAGGTTGAAATGTTTGTCTGTATATGCTATTAATTGTATTACATTTATTACATTACATTATTACATTTATATTCAATATCACATTATATCATACATTATTTATTTTACATTTTTTTTATTTCTAAATTTATATTTAAAAACACATTACACTATACATTATATATTTTACATGTTTTATTACATTACATTATTACATTTATATTCAGAATTATTTAAAACCATTGCTAACTAACGCTAAAACATTATTATTTGGGGGAAAGTGTAGCTCTTATTTTGACGTACATAAACAGGAAGTGACGTACGTGGTCCCGTGCTCCGGAAAATCCCGCTGTCTATTTTTATTGATGCACACTTGCAGACATTGCATATCAATTTTTATGGTTTTCTAAAATCTTTTTAATCTCGATAAACATCACATAGCACTAATACGTCATTTTTAAAAAGCTGGTTTTTTTTTTAAACTATGATAAATATTTTAACTTTCAGAAATTTGTGACGCTTTTTTTCCCATCCAGATGTGCCATAAAATTGCGTTCCCCATGTCAGCGTGTTGGCTCGCGCTAGATTTGTAAAGCACAATTACGGCTCGAGACTGGCAAAAGGTGCGTATGTTAAAATAACACTGGGAATTGGCACACAGTCAGTTTGTGTTCACTGCAAAGGTAGTAACCAAAAGTAAGAAAAAGAACGAAAAAACACCCCTGCGTAACTATTTATTAAAATCCATAATAATTTCCAGCATACAAATTAAAAATATGTATTTTTTCTTGTATAAAAACTTTTAAAGCAAATTTAAAGAGAAAGGCGGAAAAGGGATATTTAACACTAACAAGTTAGTCCAGCTTAATAAAATGTTAATAACAAGACTTATATTTTCCACACTATTCATGTATGTTCTTCATCACACTCAAATACATGACATGGAGAATTTTGTGACGCTTTCCCAAAGTCTTACACTTGGGCTTTAACTCTGATCATCACTACGGTCCGGTGTTCTGCTGATTATCTGTATCTGATGATCAAGACAAATAAGTCACCGGTTTTCATTCGATGATTATTAATATTAGTACAAAGAAAAGTTAAAAATGTGAATGGACGTAGCAGACATTTTTAGTCAGTCACTCACATTTGCGGCGTTTGGCAGACGCCCTTTTCCAGAGCGACTTATCTCTTTTATACGACTGAACGATTCGGGGTTAAGGGCCTTGCTCAGGGGCCCAGCGGTGGTGAATTGGTGGTGCTGGGAATCAAACTCTGATCCTCCAATTAGCAGTCCAACACCTTAACCACTGGGCTACCATTTCCTAACTACAAATTCTACAAATTCAACGTTTTTTTTAATGAGCTTTATAACAGCAATATTTGAATGTTCCCTTTTTTGGCTTAAAAAGCGTGGTAGCTCAGTGGTGGAGGTTTTGGACTACATAACAGAAGATGAAGTTTAATTTCTAGGACTTCTTGCCACTGCTGGGTCATGAGCAAGACCTCAACTGCTTGGTGGTAACAAATTCTAGAAATAAAATAGATGTTCATGTTGTCTTCTCAACAAGTTTGATTAGAAAAACATTTCCTGGAAATTTTTATTCAGCATATTTATACACTCTGGAAAATGTTTAAATGATAAATGTGTTATTCCGTATAAAGGATGAGCTTTCAAAGGTTTAATGAAGTGGAGAAGTACCTTCGATTTGGAACGTATGGGAAACACGATAAAGCTTCCAAAGGTGTAATAAGGAGATGTAGTAAAAAGTTTTGTTGGGGAGGTGAGTAATCCTGTACATTATGGAACATTAATACATCATCCTAAAACTTATTTATTTTTTTTACTGTATATTGCATTAAGAAAATCATTGTTTTGTGATATAATTGTTTTGGCATAGACGATGCTCTATGGTACATAGATGGCAAACGTCGCCGCAGGGTGATCCGCAGCGAAGAGGAAGTCAGAACCGTGCTACTGGAGCATCACAATAACTCCAAGCATGCAGGTCGATCCCGCTGCCTTAAAGCCGTGACTGAGCTTTATTACTGGCGCTCCATAACCAAAGACATCGGAGACTGGATAGACAACTGTAAAGATTGCTTGCATCCGTCCAATCCGGTTATGTGCTTCCAGTGCATCGTCCCGGGGTGTGAGAGCGCTGCGGTGGCTGATAACGAGCAAGGTGTCACATTTCACCGGTATGAGCCGCACAAATTTGAGATGCTTCAATGCGTAGCACTCAAAACATTATGGCATATAAGTATTTTTCTATTTCTCAAATATTTTTCTTTTTTCTTGTTGTCTTTTTCTTTAAACAGTTTATAACAGCACCCTGATTTAATTCCTAGTTGATGGATTCTTTGTTTTTGTTTGTTTAATCAATTATCTGACTAGTCTTAAGCCGAGTTTACACCGCATCTGTAGTTGTCGCTTACACATATGGCCGAAATAATGGAACCTTCAGGCTTGGTATTTGTTGTATTTTTAGCGATTTGTTTTACATATTTTTATCTCAAAGTAGCCGTCAAAGACTTTAGAGACTTTCTTTAGAGGATTTTAGAGATAGACTATAGAAAATGTTTACAATTTCTAAGATTTGTCTCAGACAACCAATCGCACAGTATTCTCTAGCCATTAGCCTCAGAAAAATCACTCTGTTTAAGTCATAAGTTTAATTCCATATGATTATTTTATATGATCAAGTTCAAGGAACTTTATTGTCTTTTCAACCATATATAGCAGATGGGGTACACAGTGAGATGAAATAACGTTTCTCCAGGACCCCATGGGGCTACACAAAACATAGAATTCCACGAAACAACAAAGAGCCACTTAACAGGATAGACATAAAGTGCATGTGTGCAACCTAGTGCAGACAGTGCAGAACAGACAGTGCAATAAACAATACAAATATTACAAGGACAGTGCAAAAAGAAAATACAGAACGGACATAACGCAATAGATCCTCGTGACCTCTTGGCTAATAAAAGCTGCTGTAAAATCCAGCCCTATTAAAGTCACTCTAAAGGTCTAACTACACAAGTCCATCTGATCACTGACTATCAACATTCTTCCGTTTGTGTGACTAATCGAATCAGAACCTGTTGCTGCCACCCGTCACCCGTATGACTTTCCTGATGCCTTTTTCTGTAGAGAGATCAGTTCAAGAGGGTTAAATGTTTCCCATTTGTTGACAGGTTCCCTTTTAGCGATGCAGAGAGACTCAGCCGTTGGATTAAATTTTGTCAGAGGGACCGCTGGTCTCTCCACAGCAGGTCAGCTATCTGCTCCAGACACTTCACGAAGGACTGTTTCGATCAAAGCAAAGATGTTGTCTGCCTCACACCTGATGCGGTGCCCACACTTGAAATACTTGTAACTCCACAGAAGGTAAATGACACATTTATACTTGCAGCACAATTATTATGTCAGTTATTACATTTTGATGGGTTTAATAGAACACAGAGTAGGAAGAGGATCAGAGTTAGACCCTGTTCAGAGAAAATATAGCAAAAAACAAGTTACCACCTCAGTTGCAAATAAGAAATGTTTTTATGCATGGGACGAGTCAAGCATTAAAGGAAATGATAAATGACTCACAGTAAGTTCAGTTGACTCCTGATATACATTAATGGATGGTAGATCACACGTCAGGGTTTGGTAGAAGTAATGGATGCAGGTGGATTATGGAGTTCAGATGTGGATACAAGTCTTCAGCTGTAGGTGATCAGTGAGAAGTGTGATGTGAACCAGTGCTGGGGCTGACAGTAAATGTGTTGATCCAACATAATCATAATATTGATATTATTAATATCATATTAATATTATACAATAGATAGATAGATAGATAGATAGATAGATAGATTAACAGACTGGGAAATGCACAAATACAAAATGTTTTTAACTTTCTTGTGCTGTGTAAAACATAATTTCAGATCATTGTAAATTTTAAAAAATTAACGTTTTTTAATTGAAAAAATTGTGTAAAAAGCCTCTCCACTACACACACACACACACCTCACCCTGCCAAAAAAGTTTCCTATGCTCTGGAAAGTCATAAATGGCATTTTTAAGATGTGTATTGATTTGCTTGCATGTCATCTTATTGCCAAACAAAATGCACAATTTCCCCATATTTCTAAAAAATTTACATAAATTTTGTAACATTTTAAACTAAAAATTCCCAAGATGAAGTTCTGATGAAAAATGTGCCACAAACAGTTCCCATCCTTTGTAGCCCTACGTCATACTAATAATACTCAAATACAGGGCACTTATTTTATGTATTTCTTCTTTTTTTCCTCGGAACAGGACAAGAGTCAAAACTTGGATGCTGTTTACATAGAATCTGGCGATGAAGGAATGTTTGTTGAAACTCCTGTGGATGAGGATGTGGTCCACGTAGAGCATCCTTATTCCAAAGACTGCTCCATGCAGAGCAGCACGCCGGGAACTGAAATGAAAAGCAAACTGAGCCTTTTGAGCTCAAAATCTGAACCTTACTTTAGAAGATACGATGCTTTGGAAAAGTTCCTGCGGACGGGAGCCTATAGCAGTACACCCTACTGTACTAGGTACATGGTCAGAAGATGTGCCAAACGCTTCTGTCTCCAGGGTAAGCTTCAACATGCTTAGCTTAATTCTAAGGGCGATTTAGCACAGGGCACGGCTCGGAGGTGCACGTTCACCATTGAACTAAATTTTGTCATTTGCAGCCATTGTGAGTTTTGCTTGTTATGGAGCTTTAATGGCATCAATAAATGAAAATCAGAGGTACTGTAACCTTTTTTACGAATAACGTGAGTAATGTGAGTTCCAGTTGTTGCTGCTGAAGGTGACACAACCAGGTTTAATAGGACAATTACATTTTTATGTAAGTGATAGAAAAATGGGCTGAGTTTTAGCTAAAAATTTGAAAAAGGTTTTGCTTTATGTTGTACGCTAAATGTTGTGTGTACATAAGAAACCGGTACATTTTTTTCAGAAGCCGATTTGAGTTTTTAAAATGAAGAGTACATTCTTTATTGCTTATTGGGTTGCGTGTGGGAGTTTTGGAATTATTTCGTTCCTTTCCGTTCCTTTTTAACTTGAATAACAATGAGTGTGCAAACCTCTTATTAGGCTGTAAAAGGAAACTTGATACAATATAATAAAAGTTAAAAAAAAGTTAACACAATAGTTAGCTGTAGCAAAATTTTTGGGCCGCCCTAATACAATTTTTTTTTTATATGCAACATGATTGCTAATTCAAAATGTTAACCTTAAATTGTTTGACAAATCCTTATTTTGTTTTTTTTCTTTACTCTTTTCTATTTTGAGATGGCGTGCTGTACTATCGGCACAGGTCTAAGCGCAGGAAAGTTCTCCGAAACAGAGAGGAGGTGGTTGAGGTGCTAAAGGAACACCATGACAAACGAGGGCACTTTGGTATGAGCAGATGTTTGAGCTCCATATCTGAGCTTTATTACTGGGGCACTATGACCAGAGATGTAGAGGAGTGGATCGGAAACTGCCAGTTTTGCATGAAGATGGATGACTCGACTCAGAAATACCGCTGTTCAGTTTACAGCTGCAATAACTACAATGGGCCTTTGGAGAGGACGCTGGGTCTGACATTTCACCGGTGAGCAACACAGAGAATGGTATACTTCAGCCTGGAAACTTTCAGGTGTAAAAACATTGACATTTTTGCTGTGGTTTGAATCCAAGTGTAATTGTTCTTAGATTTGGTCAGACTTACTTAACCTGTTAAAACCTAAAACAAACATGATGAGTCAGGACTCACATTTCTTACTGTCATAGCTGTGTTCTCTTTTGTATTAGTTTCCCTGTAGCTACTGTAAAAATAAATAGGGCAGCATATTCACAAGGGCCTTAAGATACGATACATCCATGATACATTCTACATATCAGGATACAATTTTCCCCTATGCTGTATTTTTACAGATTCCCGTTCGATGATCCTGAGTGTCTCAACCAGTGGATCAGAAGCCTGCGCAGGAAACTGGCATCCCCGGCCCAGGTCTGTTGTGTGTTCCACTCACTTTACAGAGGACTGCTTCGAGCACTCAGGAGGCTTGGTTTGTCTTAAACCTCACGCAGTCCCCACCTTGCTCCTTTGCACCTCACAGGTAGTTCGTGCCACTCATATCTGTTTCATATTTTACTTTTATCTTTCCTGAAACAGGCTTCAACTAGATAAAAAATGTATGCAAACTATGCAGTGTATTTTGAAATAAAATTCAAAGTCAAATTAAAGAAAAGTAAACCTAATTAAAATATGAAGCGACTATAAAGTACTATTTAGAGTGAAGAGTAGAGCACATGTAATCTATTTTTTCTATCTCATACATGATATAATGCTTTACAAAATTTATTATACCCTACTAAATTTTACATACAAATGCAAAATCTCTTTACAGACTTTTATTTTAGAAGCAAAATATTATTATTAAAAAAATTTGGACTAATAATAACTATTGTGTAAACAAAAAGCTTTACACTAGTGTTTTTTTCACAGGATAAGGAAGATGCTCCTCAGGGCACGGCTGACAGGAGCAGCTCCTCAGATGGCTTGAGTAGCCAGCATGCTTTTTTTTCTAAATATGATGCAGTGGAGAAGTATTTAAAAGGAAAAGGCTATCCACCTGGACTCACCTCTGTTGAGAAAAACACCTTCAGGAGACTCTGCTCAAGATTCGCCATCCACGGTGAACACTCTTTAGTTGACAAATTTATGATCAAATTTAGATGTTTATCTATGTTTGGGTGGCTAATTTACATCTGAATAGAAAGTGAGGCTGAGCTCAAACAAAAAACATTTAATGCTATTTTTGCTTAAGTTGGATCCCGACCGCTTTAAAAAGTTGTTTAGATTTTTGGAAATTTAAGTATAATGACTTTCTAATACGACCGATCAGAATCAAGTATACACCATATGAACCAAAGTCTTGGAACACACGTCCATGACATCCTTTTTTGTTTTAGAATATCCTATTCTGGATTTAGTCTCACTTTTACTCCTTTAATATTCTCCACAATAGTTGAAAAGCATTCCAATAGATTTTGAAGTGTGGCTTCATCATTTTCCAATCCATTGTAAGAGTATTAGTTAGAGCAGGTAGGTCTGGGGTTCAGTCAGCTTTTTAGTTCCTCCCAAAGGTGGTCACTGGAGCTTAATATTGAGGTATCATGACACAATGGCGCTTAATATTGAGGTATCATGACACACACACACACACACACACACATATATATATATATAGATAGATAGATATATATATATATCTATATATATATAGATATATATATAGGTATATATATATATATATAGATATATATAGATATATCATATATATATATATAGATATATATATATATATATACATATATACATATATATACATATAATCATGGAGATATATTGTATTGTATTTTATTTTTCATAATATAACCATAAAACAGTTAATTATCAATTTTTGTAATAGACAATGAGGATAAGCCTTGCTTTTCTATTCACATAGATTTAAAATTTAAACATTTCTTATCTGTAACACAGTTATATACAGTATTTAACCTGACGTAAAATGAAACTCCTGCCAACCCTAATAGTCTTTGCTAATAGATCACGTTTGCCTATTACAGATGGCTTCCTGTTCTATTTGTCAGGCAGAGGCACTCAGAGGCACGGGAGGCGCAGGGTAGTCAGGAGCAGAGAGGAGGTACACTCAACCCTCACCATTTACCACAATGACATGAACCACCTTGAGCTGGAGAAGTGCCTAAAGCTCATCTCTCAACACTTCTTCTGGGGTTCGATGAAGGCAGATGTAGCCTTGTGGATTCAGCGCTGCCCCCAGTGTTCCAGCTCTGACAAAGCTTGTGGCGAGTGCGGTGCGACTCCTGCACTCGCCGAACCTTTTGAGAAAATGCTGGATAAAAACAGGTAGCCTTCATCATATGCTTTACTGTTAGTTGAAAAAAAAGTCTCTTAATTGGAAAAAAACATTTTTTTGGATCTGACGTAGCGAATATTAAACATACGTTACTGACCTGCGTTTCTGCTGATGGTTTCTTTCCATTTCCTTCATAAAATCATAGCATTAATTTTGGCAATTGCAAAATGCACTGCTAGGACATTTATTACTTTCTTATTTCTATGACTTAGGTATGTTGTAAATTTTCTGTCATACTTTGTTTGTTATTGTCCTCTTTTGTAATATTTTCTTGTTGATTTAGCTCAGCACAGGTGAATAGGGTTCTGATGACTGAAAAAGACCTACAGCTGTCAATCACAGAGCTGTCTATTCCACAGTGTCTAATTATTACCACGCCTGAGATCCTTACTCCAACTCAACCTCATAGCACTGGTGTGGAAGGAACGATTCTTGGATTAACTGACTCAGTGACGAGGTACAAAGCTGTTCATTACCATTCAAACACACTAACATTTCTATCAACATTAAAACACTAAAACACTCTACTATTCTAACGCTCATAACATCTAACTTCGTAACATTGTGAAACTGTAACATTTTAACCTCCCAACACCATAGCATAAGTCCAACGCATTTTTAACACTGTAATATAAGAAGACTATCAAATCTTTAGACTATAATAGATAGATAGATAGATAGATAGATAGATAGATAGATTTTTTTTTACACATATATTAAAACTGTAATATTCTCCTACTGTAGGTTTACAATACTGTAACATTCTGTCACTGTAACATCATAACACTGCAACATAAAAAAACAGGAAAATTCTGTCACTGTAATATTATAACTCTGTAACATTCTGTCACTGTAACATCAAAACACTGCAATATAAAAGCATTAACATTCTGTCACATAGCATTATAACACTGTCACATTCTGTCACTGTAACATGAAAACACTGTAATATTATAACTTTGTAGCATAAAAATCCAAAACAATATATCACTGTAACATTCTGTCATTGTGACATTATAACACTGTAACATAAAAGACAGTAACTTTCTGGCATCGTAAATAATAACACTAACATTTAACTTCCCTGCATTGTTTATAGCCTACATTATGCAGGTAAAACATTCCTTTACCCGGGGTTAAAACCATGGGCAAATTTTTCTTCACCCATTATTGTAGGTAACATGCAGATTGTTTGCCTAAACATGTTGTTGTATAGATCCTTATATATTACCACTGACCTGCTTTGCTTTTCTGTTCTCAGTGGACTTCTCAGCAGTGCCATTGGTTCTTATCAGCTGCTTGAAGAATCATCACACGAACAGGGACACAGCCGCTTTAGCGCCAGGACTGTGGTTCAACAGTGCACACATGCTATACTGCAGGTCAAACCTCAGACCGCTGACGCAGACTCTGAATGGGTTGAGGTATTTTTTTAATTGCTTTGTTAATGCTTCAGGTTGACATACATACTTTTCATATATAAAGGTACTTGAGGTGTGACGTGGCTGATAATTTTATTACAGATTCGTGATGGAATTGTGATTTATGTGTGCTTTTATAAAGGGGCTGCTGAAAAAATCATTTCCAAAATGGGTAAGTATAGTGATAATAATGACCTCCTAACTCTAATGACTCTTCTAATAATATATGTTGTTCAAAATTTATTTGTACAATATTTTTTACATGCAACAATTTCATGGTGACCAGCCTCTGTCCCGTACGCATGGAGTTAACATAACCGTGTGCTTCCTGTCTATAGATGCTGCTATTAATAAATTATTAATAAATCACAAAAATTACCAGTAATATTATTACCAGTAATATTATTTTTGAAATAAAATTAATTTGTATCAGCATTCTTGAAAGAAGCAATCATTTATAGTAATTGATTCTTAGAGGAATTAAATGATTGAATCTTGTTTATTTTTTAATACTTCCAAATATGATTAACAATGTTATACAAATATTCTAGTTATTTTTTAATTTTACTGTGTAAATGCTTAAAGCGTTAACAGGAAATGTTTGATATTGTGTCATTGTTTAGAAAATGTTTGAAAGTGTTCTAATCAATATACTGATATTTGTACCGTCTGGATCTCCGCAGTAAGAAGGACTTAAGCTGACATCCTTTATGTCTTCTATAATGTGTTCTTCACAGTAAACACCTTGCTCAATGCAGCGATCATTCCTGTAACTGCAGGCAGACACGTATCTGTCATGGAGCTGCCGGGAAGCGTGATGATTATTCCCCAGGACACAATGACTGGTGTGGTTAAAGGCAGCAGGGTGCAGCACCACCAGGCCATAGAAAGTTGGAAAGGCCTTTACCTCTACAAACAGTTTGTCACGCAGTGTAAGAAAGAGGTGGCTGCATCCGCAAAGTGCACAGAGGCTGGGGTGGTAGTCAGACATGGAGTTTATGGAAACATGCAAAGTTTATACCTCAACAGCACTGCACCCCTCACTCACGTACTCGAGTTTTAATGAGGCTTCACAGTTCGGTTCATGTCAATTCCTGCTGTATTTTTTTTTACTATGTGTATGCACTGTTCCACAAGATTTAGATGGGTTAAAATGATGAATGATATATTTTTAAATATGTTAACTAAACCAGAAAAGAAAAAAAAAACCAGAAAAGAACTGTGTTAGTGTTCTGTGCTAGGTTGTTTTTGCTTATAAAATTAATCGATCTAGTAAACAGAAATAAATAAATAAATTTATTTCGTAACATTTTTTTATTCATTTATTCCAGCCATTCACGCAAAATCCTTCGGTGAATGATAACGTTCTATGTCACATTCTGCCAGCAGGTGGCGATGTGCGTGTCCCGGTTTTGCAGCTGAAACAGCTAATTCACCGAAGAAGAACTTGTAGAGCCGTTAAACACGAATCATCTGGGAGATAAACACAGCCGGAAAAGCGGCAGGTTTAGGGTCTACGCACCTTTCTGCCATGTTTACTGGTTTCGTTTTATGTTTTATTCAGTAATCTAAAATGGGATTAAATCTTACCTGGGATTAAATGAGAGTAAACACTGATGGCAGCTCTCTTACTGCATGTCTGACCGGGCTAACAGACCGCCCTCAGTTTATTTCCCGTTAATACCCCTGTGCTCCTTATTCCAGCTAATGGAAAAAAGTTGTAGTGAAGTTCACGGGCTCCAAAGCCAAAACTCAAGCTCTGCCCGGAACCGAAGAACATGCACGCGCACGGAGAAGGCGCGTTCACACGGCAGAAATATGATCACTGACGCTCCAGATGTTTACGCTTCAGATTGCAGCAGTCAGTCGTGTTTAAACAGATCGTCTCCAGATGTTTCCAAACGCCTTTACTGTCGCCGGGATGCGTGTTCCGCGTATCTCCTCCTCCCAGTGCTGCTTCTGTCTGTGTGCACGCGCTTCCACAAGCTCACCGAGCCGCCACACGTGTGGTGAGACAAAAGAAATCATAACTTTTAATTCATGCAGATAATGGTGAGAGTTGAGATAATCTGTGGCTCGTTTTCAGCTGGGATGAGACGCACTTCGGAAAGATGGGCAGCTATTATATTAACCGCACGTTTTTCTTTGACGTCCATCCTCCATTAGGCAAGGTACTGTTCCCCCTCTGTACTCATCTAACCTCAGTTCACCTGCCATGATTGTGAGCAGTTTACACTATTTGCAGAGGAGTGGTGGTGATTAAGGTATTGGACTGATACCTGGCAGATCAAGGTTCGATTCCCAGCACCACCAAGTTGCCACCTTTGGGCCCCTGATCAAGGCCCTTAACTCCCAATTGCTCAGTTGTATAAATGTAAGTTGCTCTGGATGAGGGCATCTGCTAAATGCTAGAAATGTAAGTGATCATCGTAAATGATGTTTGAGGTGTTGGAATGATGATCAGAGGATACAGGATAGGTTCAATTCCTAGCATCTCCAAGCAGCCACTGGCCCATGTGCAAGGCCCTTAACGATTACCTGCTTAGTTGAATAATAAACTTGAGAAAAATGCAAGTTGCTTAAAATGGACATAAGTGCTGGAAATGTGATATACTGATTCACTTTTAATTGCACCAAGGGGTTATTACAGAGTTTTGTTTTCAAGTGCCCCGCCACAATATAATATAAAAGGGAAATAGATAGATAGATCGATTTACCATCTTTAAAGTGAGGGGGGAAATTATTTGATCCCCTTTCTGCTTTAGTGTTCAAGTTTGGAATTCGACCTCTATAAAAGACACTTGGTGTCACTACAGTACGTGTTATACGTGAAATTTGGCGCTGTTTCTATTCCGACTCGGGGATTTTACGGTTCCACCTCCCTTTCCTCTATTTTACCCCATCCTGTCAATAAATGTTATAAAATGCCAAAAAATACTTTAAAAATGATGGACTGATTTTAGGGTTTATTACATAGTGCTTTAAATTCCGACAGCTTGAGTCTTATTACCACCACACAGACTAACATCTTACTGTGAATGAAGTCACCTGCATTTACTGTTCAGTTATTTACTATAATAATATTGAATAGTCCCAAAAATAGTTGAGTACATATAGCTAGTTAATGTACAGGTTATAGTTGTGACTAGGTTTGTTTTATGGGTGCAGATGCTGATTGGACTAGCAGGATACCTGACAGGCTATGATGGCACCTTTCCTTTCATCAAACCAGGGGACAAATATGAGCATCACAACTACTTGGGGATGAGAGGGGTAAATATTCTCGTATCACCTCTGTGTTTAAAGGTTAATTTGGTTTTTCCCTCTTTGAGAATAAGGAATAAGGCTGTATATGTGGTGACAGTATGTTAGATCAGAGGTTTTTTTAATGCTTTGTCTCAGCTGTGTTTGATTGTTGAATTCAGACACTGCTCGACTCACTTGTCCCTTCAGTTCTGTGCAGCTCTCGGTTCCTGTCTACCTCCTTTCGCTTTCCTGGTGGTCTGGGAGCTGTCTCGTTCTACTACTGCTGCATTCATTGCAGCTTTTCTTCTCATTTTCGGTACGCATGATTTTTTAAACTTCTGCTAAATACATTCATTCAGCCTTTAAACATTGACACTGTGACTGCTTCCTGTTTAGACACTGGGTGCATTACGCTCTCTCAGTACATCCTACTCGATCCCATCCTCATGTTTTTTATTATGGGAGCTGTGCTGGCCATGGTCAAATTCAACCGGCAAAGACTCAGGTAGGCCAATCTGTTCATTCACTGTATTTTTGGTTAGAATGTAACTACACTACACTGATTAGTCAAATTTTTCAATTAATTTGAATTTGTTTAGTACTTTTAACAATAAACAGTGTCTTTATGCAGTTTTACAGAACAAAAATCATTTAAAAAATAAATTTGTATTTATCTTTAACGAGCAAGCCTGAGGCAACAGTGCTAAGGAAAAACTCCCAGAGATTATTTTGGTAGAAACCTTCAGAAGCTTCAGGGGGACACGAGTGTGTTTATACATAATATCTGGTCTACAAATGTATATTTTAAACAAAATTTAATTGCTTTGATCTCTTAATCAGGAGGTTTTTTTTGGTAATAAAATTTCTGTGAGACGTTTGTTTAAAACGGCAAAATGTGAGATTGTGTTAAAATGCACAAAAAATGTAATATTATTGACAGAAACACAATACTGGGCTTAAAATGTTATTTCTTTAGCTAATGTGAATCACCATGACAGTCTTACTCTGTATACTGCATACTTCCATGCTATTTAGTAGGCGTAGTATGTGAGGCGAGTAGTATATCCGAATCTCTGTACTCTCTACAATTTCTGACGTAGTGTTAGCTTTTTTGCAAGCGTCTATGAAAGTTGCAATAATACTTGGTATGATCTGCTATAAATACCTAAACTCCCTTTCCCCTTTAAGTCAATATAAAAATAGGGAAAAAATGATGTATTTCTTCTTATGTTTTGTGTAGATTTTTGCTGTAAATGATTTTGTCTTGTACAAAATACCCATGTTTAATGCTTTTTATTATTTTTTTATGTTCCTATTTAAATGTAATCTTGCAGTACAATATTTTGCCCTGTACCGCATAATATCGAGATTAATCAAAACTTTTGTTGTCATTTTTGTGTTTTTTAGCTTTTTTTAAATTTTAGAACTGTCATGTGGACCAGATGTTTCAAAACTTTTGTTGTCATTTTTGTGTTTTTTAAGCTTTTTTTTTTTTTTTGTCATGTGGACCATGACATATGTTTCATATGCATTGTAGGAAAGTAATTAAAGCTTTATAAAAATATCGATACAGCTGACTATCGCAAAAAGTTTTTTCACAATAGTGTATTGATATTTTAACCTTTAGTATTAATAGGTACCGTTTTAAACGTTTTATGTTAAACTTGGTTACATTTGTTAATATTTCATTAAAACCCACAGCGTGTGTCGAACGAATTTTTGCTCTGCTTCTGTAGTTTTTCTGAAACTGGTTACTTAGTTTTTCTGGACATTAAAACCCATCGTCTCAGAGGCACTCTTCTGTAGTTTTTCTGACGCTTATGGCCATCGTCTCAGAGGCATGCTGACGGAAAAGTGAAAATGAAAATAATAATAATGGAAAAATAATACAAATAAGTCCGCCTCTGGCTTAGTATTTGTTGTATTTTTATCTATTTGTTTTTGAAGTATTGCAATGTATTGTAATATATTTTATCCTGAATTATGTATTGTGATTTATTTTGTATTGTGAGGCCCTTGTCATTACACAGCCCTTATCGAAATATAGTAAAGTTAGCAATGAATTATGAGTGTAAAAAAGTGTGCACTTATTTATGCCTTTATTTGATTATAATTAAATTTTGCCGTTGTGAAATGTTGTCTTTTTTGTTATTTTCTAGACCCTTCAGCTGGTCCTGGTGGCTGTGGCTGCTTCTGACAGCAGTGAACTTAGCTGGTGCTCTCGGAGTGAAGTTTGTTGGGCTGTTTGTCATCTTATTCGTAGGCATCAATACGGCATGGGACCTGTGGAGACTGTTGGGGGATGTTCATCTTTCGCTGGTACGAATAGATGGACAATAAAGATAAGTAATTAGACATAATAATCAACTGCCTGGTGTTGATCCAGTTCTCATTTTTCATTAGGTGGATCTGGCCAAGCACTTGGCTGCCAGAGTGTTTGGGTTGATAATAATCCCATTGTTCCTCTACACTACAATATTTGCTGTTCATTTTGTTGTTTTAAACAGAAGGTATAACAATTTCTGTATTTCTTTGTTATTACACATATTAGAGAACACATACTTTGAATACAAAAACATGAAATCTAACATGAAACCTTTTTTTTTTCGTGCAGTGGTCCAGGAGACGGTTTCTTCAGCTCGGCTTTTCAGTCTCGTCTTATTGGAAACAACTTGCACAATGCGACTATGCCAGAATGTGAGACTACACACTTATTCTTATTTCCTAAGTTTATCTGCCAAGCACTGATTTAATTGATCTTAAAACGTTTGCAGTGTTAATAAGGTAAACATCTTCAGAGCTTCTCAAAATGTTATTTAAATTCTTAACTACACTGTCTATTTGAATGTATTGGGACATCAAACATCACATCCATATATGTAGTTTAAACGATTTGTAACAGAGGTCTGCGGTAAAGTCACTGTTTTAGTTTATATAACAAATGTATTCAGTGTGGTTAAGGTCAGGGCGGCACTAACCAAACCACACTGTCTTCGAGCAGCTCAGGGGTTTTGTGCACAGGGAACATGCATTGTCATGCTGGTACAGTGTTTGAGCCTCTTCTTTACAGTGAAGGAATAATGTAATGCTACTTCCTTTTTTGGCAATAGGTGTCCACAAACATTTGGCTATATAGTGTGTGTCTAGTTGAAAATTGAGGAAAAACACTATATTGTGGCAAAAATATCATATCTTATATATATATATATTTTAATAATTAACTTATTTTTTTATTTCTTACAAAGAAAAACCTTTAAATATTTGGGTTTGATAGTCAGGTGGCATTATGTTGGCACTACCAAGGAGACTACTTAGGAGAGCTGTGGGGGTAATTGGAAGGTGATCAAGTTAAAAATATAAAAATGCTATAAGAATCCAAAAAAAGGGAAAATTAGCAACAAAAAAAATGGTTGAAATTAACTGTAAGTTGCAATTAGTCCATTCTATTATTTTCATAACCCAGTCCTACTTCTTTACTTCATGCTACTGTTTTTAGCAACATCTCTACAGTCAGACCCTCTCTTAAGTAATTTCACAGAAATTGCATTTCAGTTTTTTAAAGATTTTTTTTGCCCGCACACAGACTTGGCATATGGCTCAGTAATAACAGCAAAGAACCTCCGAATAGCTGGAGGATATCTTCATTCTCACTGGCACCTTTATCCAGAGGGGGTTGGAGCGCAACAGCAGCAGGTCTGTACTGCCTTACACAGCTTTTAATTACACGTTTCTGTAGACACACAGACTCAACTAAAAGTTGAATTAAATTAGTTAATAGTCTTTTCTGTTGTGCTCAACATCAATGTTGATTGTTTTAATATTTGAAGATGTGTCAGTTGTCTGCATAATGAAGGGCCATCACAAATAATCAATTTGAATTAATAAGACTCAATTGTTTAACAAAATGAATTACAAACATTTTCTTACATTGGAGTAATAAAGCTTATGTTTGGTTTTTATTAGTGAATAAAACTTACATAAACATTTAATTATTTAACAAATATTTAATGTAGTTATTATAAACTTAATATCTTTACTTCGTCTGCATTTTTTAAGGAAAGGGTATAGTAAATAATATTGTTGAAAATATATATGCAGTATATACATTTGAAAAACTGTTTATTATTATAAGAGCTTTAATAATTATTGGCTACTTAATTATTAAACTGTTTTTTATGTGTGTTAAATTAATTGTTAGCTCATTGTACGGCATCAAATATAATGTTATATATTGCGTTTTTATTGAGAATCAAAATCAGTCTTGCATTTCTGCTTCATAGGTCACTGCTTATCTGCACAAAGACCTAAATAACTTGTGGCTCATCAAGAGACCGGATGGTGATGGTGAGGAGAAATCTAGATGTTTCTGGTATGCACATACACCCTCTTTTCTTAGTTTTAAATTGTATTTTTTCTCACACTTTAGATCTCTCCGGGACTCCAGAGCTTGTCCGACATGGTGACCTCATTCGGCTGGAGCACAAAGAGTAAGTGTTTTAGTGATAAGCCTTGAATAATTGCTTTATTTACTGTGTAAATAAATATTGTTTGCTTAAAAAACTAGCCACTACTTTGTATTAAATTGTGAATTTTTATTTGCTGCTGCTGTTTTCCTTTGTTAATGTTAAGCCATTTTTTTTAACAGTTAATAAATCTTTGTAGAGGCAGAAATATTTTTATAAAATGTTCGGGGTTTTTTTTAAGAAAGAAAAGCTAGCCCTGCTAAACTACTATAACCACCCTGACTCTGTAGTTATTGTAATCTGTGGTCAATTAAAAAAAAGCTTGCATTGTCATTATAGTGTTTTTGTAAAATAAAAGTTTTCTCTACTCACAATGTGATGCTGTAATGACATACCCGAGCATGAAAAAAGGCAATATTTATTAGGGGATACAATATTACAAAACCAGTCGTAGGGAACTGCATTGTGTCGGTCGTAGCAAGACAGAGTACATGTGTTTGAATAAAAGGGAGGGCAGTGGAACAGTGAGACTACAGGGTGAAAAGGTAAAGAAGGTACAGAAGTTTAAGTACTTGGGGTCGACAGTCCAGAGCAATGGAAAGTGTGTAAAAGAGGTCAAGAAACGAGTACAGGGAGGTTGGAATGGGTGGAGAAATGTGCCAGGAGTGATGTATGACAGGAAAATTAGGAGGGAAGGTGTACAAGACAGTGGTGAGACCAGTGTGAGGTTGGACAGGATTAGGGACGAGTTCATCAGAGGACAGCTCATGTTAGATGTTTTGGGGGAAAAGTCAGGGAAACCAGATTAAGGTGGTTTGGACATGTACAGAGGAGGGACAGTGAATATATTGGCAGGAGAATGTTAAAAATGAAGCTACCAGGCAGAAGGTAGGTGAATGTGATAAACTAAGACATGAAATTAGTGAGTGTGAGTGAAGGGGATGTAGAGAATAGGGTTAGATGGAGACAGGGAACAGCCGAAAGGAGAAGAAGAGTATCACAAAACCGATATCTAATAATAAAAAAAAGGCTTCAATTTCATGAACAATATTGGTAAAACTTATTAGCAGTCGAGCTGTATTTTTACGAATGAATGTAACAACTCTGCTGCGTGTACCTGAATAATACTGTTTTGGGTTTTTTTTGGTTTTTGTCAGGACTACACGCAACCTGCACAGTCACCTTCATGAAGCGCCACTGACCAAAAAGCACCTTCAGGTCACAGGGTATGGTATTGTAAGTATCATGGTGTATTTTTGTGTTAATGTTCATTCGAAACATTGCTAACCTCAAGTCCGCTTATCAAGAAAAATGCAAAAAAACCCACACTAATTGGTGGCTTTTAGATTCTGTTTTTATCTGACCACCATACCAGATTCTGTCAGAGAAATCCTAAATGTGACCTTCCTTTTTTTTATTATTTTTTTTGATAGAATGGTTCAGGCGATCTCAATGATCTTTGGCAGGTGGAGGTGTGCGGAGGTAAGAAGGGCGACCTGGTGAAGGTACTCCGCAGTAAAGTGCGTTTTCTGCATCGTAACTCTGGCTGTGTGCTCTATTCCTCAGGAAAAATGCTTCCGAAGTGGTAAGAACCTCTTAAAATGGCGTGTCTTGTCCCCATAAATTTAATTTGAATTAGTTTGTGTCAACTACGTGTTGAAACTCAGTGAAGTTTTGCATGGACTAGTTTAGCTTTTTATGTGATTACTGAATGATTTATACAAGGTTAAATATAAATATATATTGCTAAACATATTCCAAAGTTTATTTCCAACTAGGAATTTAGTGAAAAAATGTAAAAAAAAATTAACATTTTTACAAAGTGTCTTCCATTTTTAAAGGGGCTGGGACCAGGTAGAGGTGACGTGTAGTCCCTACTTAAAAGAAACCCCAAATTCCCAGTGGAACATCGAAGATCACATCAACCCCAAATGTGAGTCACAGCAGTTTTAACCTTGTTAACATGATGACTGTTTTAAACGTGCATCATAAAATGTGATTTTGTGTCTCCATAGTGCCCAACATTAGTTTGTGTGTGCTGAAGCCATCCTTCCTGGAAATCTTACTTGAGTCACATATTGTGATGATCAGGGTAAGAAGAATTTTAAAACTCAGGGCAAATCTCATTTAGAATGTTTAGATACATCTATACAGTCTGTTGGTTATTAGACTGATGGTTCAATTGAACCGAAAGACAATGTAAAAAATGCCTGGTTCAATTGCAGTCTAATGCGGAGTAGAGGTGAAATAATCTGGTGATTATTTGTATAGGATCACACTGTTCAGGGTACATAAGCAGTACCTTCTTATTAAAATCAGAATAACAAACTATCACATGTTTATATACCTATTCATGCCAAGTAGTATCCTGATGAGCTTCCTGTGTTATTCCACTTGAAAAGGGAAACAGCGGCTTAAAACCTAAAGACAATGAGGTAAACTCCAAACCTTGGCACTGGCCCATTAACTATCAGGTAACGTACACATTACACTAGAATTGCTGCTTTTTGAAATGGAAATTGTTTAAATGATTTGCTATGATCAATAATTCCTGCCAATTTTATGTGTAGGGCTTGAGATTTTCTGGAGTGAATGAAACTGAGTACCGTGTGTATCTTTTAGGGAACCCTGTAAGTATCTACTTTCTCTCTTTTTGTACACACTTTCACTATTGTTAAACTAGTTTATACTGTAAAATTCATTCATAATATAAAAGCTGTAACAAGAATCCTCTCTATACAGAAGCGTCTTTTATCAACAGGGTTTTGTCTTGTGTTTTTTTTTTTTAGATTGTGGGAATTTACAATCTATAAATGTTATTGGTCACTGTTATCACAGCTATTACCAAGCAGGATTGTAAATAACTTTTTAAAAATCATTTAAGTCATTTGACTCAAATAAACCATATGTAAAAGGGTCAGAAATCCCTAACAAGTGTTTATGTAAGAGCCACACAATTATGTGCACAATTATGTACATTTAAATACCCACAGACTTACTTCATAATCCAGTTTAAAGACTTTTATTGGTTATTTTAGGAGTAAAAGTGAGACTAAATCTAAAATACAATGCTAAAAAATACATATAAATATAATAGGCATGTGTTCCAGTCTTTTTTTTTCTATATATTATAGCTTTAGAGAATGTTTGTCTCTTTTTTGTCTGTTTATCAGGTGATCTGGTGGCTTAACCTGTTGGCTCTGGCTCTGTTTCTTGTCATGGTGTGTCTGTTTGCTTTGGCCTTGAAAAGAGGAGCTAAACTTGAGGGAGAAAGAAAAGGTGAGCATAAATTCTTTATTTTCAATACTACTGAAAAATACTACTTTCTGAGAAGAAATAGAAGTTAAACTCCCAGAGACACTGCTGAATTTAAAGTACGTTTATTCTCATCATCTCCAAAGATTTTTCTCTTCAGTGACCAAAGTGTAACGATTATATACCGTTTACTGCACAGACAGTGTTTTTGTGAAAGGGTAACCAAGGATTTTTGCTTATTGTCTGTTTGTTATAAATTTTAAAAGAATGAACATTATGTATGTAAAAGTTGCAGGTGTACAGTAGGGTTGTGAGGGGAAATGTCCTGGAGCCAGTGTTTAAGGTGTTGAACAGCTGATAGGAAGATTCTTACTGCTCACTTGAATAAAAAAGAAAAGTAAAATACATTAAAGTCGCTCTGCATAAGGGATAAAAGATATGACGATGTGTTAATGTAGCGGTGGTTTCCTACTTAATTTTAAAGAAAATAAAATGGTAAGAAATTTGTTTATCTGTTATTGCATGGACCGTTGTTTTGATCATGACTGTTTCATTCGTGCAGCTCGCTGCCAGGTTCTTCAGGAAGGGGGTGGAATTCTGTTCTTGGGTTGGCTGCTCCATTACATGCCCTTCTACGTCATGGGCCGAATTCTATACTACCACCACTACTTCCCTGCCATGCTCTTCAGCAGTATGCTAACAGGTATAAAATAATTTTAAATGACTAATTTTGCTATGACTGCAAATAGTGGGGTTTTATGTCACATAGAACAAGAAAGTATGTGTTGTGAGGTTTTAAATTCCATAAATTGGATTTGGTCAAATACACAAACAAACACAGTGTGACATGCAGTGGACAGCTTTCAATGACTTTTTACATAAATTCAGTTAAAATAAAGGGTTAAAAAATTGAATTTAATCATACAATTAATTACATATTAATTAATTTCACATATTTTGTTTATTTTTTCAAAAAATAAACAAAATACGTAAAAGAAAAATACAGCATAATAATTACATTCAAGTAATCAAATCTGGTGATACGAATAAGGTGATGGGTCTCCTGTCTTAACACTAGAAGAATCTTTTACAGTGTGAAACAAAGCAGTCATATTCTAAAAGCTTAGTGACTTTATCTTCTGTTAACAGGAATAACATTGGACACACTTCTGCAGAATGCAGACTTCCTGTTTAGTATGTCTGCTTCAAAATTCATTTTAAGAGCAGGTCAAACTTTGATACTGTTTGCACTCCTTTACAGGTAACCGATTCGCTTCTTCTGTATTTGTTTATTTGTTCATTTATTTAAATAATGTTCACTAACATTAGTGCTTTTACTTTACTGTACATGCAGATGTTTGAAACAATCTAGACCTTTAAGATCCTACATATAATTATGGTCACCTCATGTACGTCGGTTGAAGCAATTGTGGAAAAGGGCATTTACTGGATCCATGATTTTTATAAATAAAAAATGTCTTATTTTATATTAATATAAAACTGGGGGCATTACCAGTCAAAAGTTAAGATTAAACACAAATATATGTTGGGGTATCAAAAGGTTTCAAGACACGCAAAAAGATGGCAGCACAAGCCCTTTTTTTTTGCAAAACTTTTAGATGTTCGACTGAAGCACTTCAAAGTTAATATTACATTCATAACCAGAAAAGCTTTACTTATTCTAGTAAGGCAGCTTTTCTAAACAAATTGATGCATGTTGCAATGTTTTTAGATGTTTTGTTGTGATAAAATTGCCTGATTAAGTGTAAATTGCATCACTAAATGGCACAAAACAGTTTTTTATTTATTCTTTAGTAAAGAAATGCTTTGCATTTTTTGTTTTTATTTAACTTTTATAGTAAAAAAAAAATGAAATGCTTCTGGTGAAGTAGTCATAACGTTTTGGTTTACAATGATTGATCAACTTTGGGGGAAAAAAAATCACTTGATGGGTAAAAATGCAGAATACACAGGGGTTAGATTTGATTTTCCTCTATAGTTGTGTGTTTAGACATTGCGAAAGCCTGGAAGGACTAAACACGACTTGTGCTGACTTCTAAAACACACATGCGCAGAGCTCCATGTTCCGTTTGCATTCTGGAAAACCTACCTCTATTTACTTTTCACCAGTCTACAGTGTTGATAGAAACGATCAATCGATTCAGTAATAAAATATTTAATGTTTAGTTATCGATTATCAATTAATCCTGACTATAAACTGTACTATAAAAGTATTGCCCATCTATACTTCAAAGCTATGTCTTATTGATAATTATTGCCACACTGATCATTAGTCTCTTTCCTCAACAGCTTTTACCTCTTTCACCCTCTGTCCTATGGCATGAAGGGGCCACTTGCTCACGATCCTGCCTCCTCCATGGCCGGACTCAGATGGTTGGACTCCTGGGAATTTTAAAACGTTACATGCGGGGGGAAAAAGTAGATGGACTGGTAACTAGTCCAGTGACTAGACTGCTGCTAAAATAGTGACATTTTATTTTGCTTTAAATTTTTGTGGTGCTTAATTGAATATGATTTATTAAAATTTGCTAACTTATAAGTGAAGACATTAGAATGTCCTCAACATTTTCAAGCATTAGTGTTTTAATTGTATGTTTGTAGGATCGACTGAAATAAACAATCACATAAAGTGCCTTTTTTGTCATAAATATACACTATATAGTCAAAAGTATTGAAACCCCTCTACCATCACATGCATTTTTTTGTTTTTTTTTTACCAACATCTGATTCCAAATTTAGTCTCATTCTTTCACCTATAATATTCCCACATTTCTGAAAAGGTGTTATAAGTGATCAGGGGTATTAGGAGTCAAATTCGTGTTTCAGTTCAGTAGAAAGGGGTTCAGTGCTGTTGAGGTCAAGAGCTTTTTAGGACGACGACTTCTGAATTCTACAGAAACCATAACACACAGTTAATAATGTAATGCTATACTATATAACTGGGTGCTTACAACATTTGGGAAAAGAGTGTAGGGAGGACACACTTATGTGGGTGTCCACAAACTTTTGGCTATATAGTGTATAAGAAGAAGCAACTGTTTACTGATACTGTGGACCGGTGGTGAGTGTATTGGAATTTAGGAAATCTCACTAGCTAGTATTTGGAAATGCTACCTTCTGATTTAAATGTCTTGTTTTCCTTTGTATGTAGTGTTTGAAGAGTTGGAAGTATCCAATCCAGTCAAACACACTTTTTTTTGTGTGACTATTAAATAGTTTTGTGTGACTATTAAATAGTTTTGTGAGACTATTAAATAGTTTGTACAAACGTTTCCTGTGAAATGCTTTGTTTTATAACATTATGAAATTATTATTTCCTGAGTATTAAAAGTATTTAAAAGTAAACTAGAATGTGTAGTAAATTTACATTTTAAATGTGGTGGTATAATAGAGACTGTTTCTCTTTAGGAAGCCACATCAAGTCTGCTGTTTTCCCAGAATTTCCTGGTGTAGTTTATTTTTCCTGTAATGTACACTACATTACCCAGCATTCTTTCAACACTACGAGGCTATTTCCGTTACTCAGTAAACATCACTATAACCATTGGCTCTAAATCGTCACGTGATTCGCTGTCAAAATGGCGTCTCCGAATGGAGGTAAAATTTAATTCCTCTTAAGCAACTAATTTCTCTGCTGTCGATGTTTTAATGTATTGTGAAGCGTTTAGTGTGCGCAAAGGGGTGTGTGTGAGAGAGAAATAACACGTTTTCGTCCTTGTTTTATAGTGTGGTTAATTTAATGCTGTTTTTACTTTTTAAATCGTCAGCTAGCGCCTGTTTATCGGCGTCTAAAAGCCTCCCCTTCTAGCCAAATAGACGATAACCCATGTCTTTATGCTAGCTAGTTTTGCGGCTAGTCAGCTGATAATAAATATATCCACCAGACATAAAACTAAATTAAGAAAAATGTTCGCCTGATGTTTTATTAAATAACAGACTCGGTTCGGTTCAGCGATGTGTTAATATATTAGTTATTAACAAGATATAGACAGCATACAAGCTGAAAGGGAAGTTTTATGTCAAGCTACATGAATATCTTGCATATCTCTCGTACGAGGCCCCTTTCAGTGGTGCCGACCTTTTTAAAGGGAAAAGTAGCTATTGCCGGATTAAAAAAAAACACGTGATTACGTCACTGGCTAATTTAAATATTTAATAAGACGTCAAAACCATGTGTGTGACACGGGAATGGAATAATTTTAGAACTCAGAATAAAAAAATATATATTCATTTCTTATTCAAAAGATCTTTTGTCACTAGATTTATTTATTTATTTATTTAAAAACTGCCTGACTCTTTAAACAAACAATTCATGTATTTCCTTTTAAATACTGTAAGTGTATCATGTTTGCAGATTGAGTAGTTGGGGAAGTAGTCGGGGAAAATTTAAAAAGAAGAAAATTACTTTTTTTTTAATTAAATATAATATACTGAGAAGATAGTGGCTTGGTTAGACGGTGATGGTTGGTGAAAACCTTAAGGGTTAGTGATCGTTCCAATAATTCTGGTGATTAGTTTTCCATGCATAAGTTTGTGCAGGCCCAGTCAGAGTGAACTGCACCTGCCTCTTTCACTCCTATTGTTAGTGATTGTCAATTAACATGTAAAATCATTGTGTTCATCTTGTTTTAAACACTTTACACACATACAGACTGACACACTCACTCCCTTTCCATTTCTCTCTCTCGTCCTTACTTCTGGCTTATACTTAAGATTGACTGCTATTGATTTTTAAGAACCGATGCCGATTATCTGCATGTTCATGTGACTGATAAGTTTGATCAGTTAAACAAACAGATAACAAATATAACCCATAGATTCCACAAGCCTGATGGAGTCCCAGGGTTCCACACAACAGCTTGACATTAATAGAGTTTAGTTATAAGAAGCTATTAACTGCTGGGACAACAACGCTTTGGTTTTTAGTTGTGAATGTACAGGCTAGAAAAATTCCAGTTCCTAAATGAATATATTGAGTGTTTTTATTTGAGTGAAAGGTAAATCAATCTAAAAAAAAACGTATATAACCCTACTATATATTACACCTTGTTCATGTTGCCATTGCACTGATGAATCTTTTCTTTTTTTTATAGCTGAGGATTTTGAGTCATCGTTGCTGAGTTTTGAAAAGCTTGATCGAGCTTCACCTGACCTCTGGCCAGAGCAATGCAAGTTTTCAATTTTATTTTATTTTTTATCTAGATGTATCTATGTAATAACATTTTTTTTGTGTGTGTGTGATGGTTGGAGTGTGTACTTTTGGATTGTTTTTTAACATTTGATCTGCTTGTTTGGAAACAGTGCCAGGGGTTTCAGAATTTGCTGCCTCATTTAAAAATGTAAGTATATTACCTATTGTTTATTTTATTTATCTAAATTCATACGGTGAGATAGAGTTAAATATTTTGTCTGTATGCTTCGGTTTGTTTTTCAGCCAATAACCAATTCCCCACCCAAATGGATGGCAGAATTGGAGTCAGAAGACATTGAAATGTTAAAAGGTGACATCTCGAAAATGTTTTTCTGCCCAACCACAAATGCATGTTAAAACTTTATATAAAATCTTTTTTAGGATCTATAATAAATCTAAATTTAATAAAGCAAACATGTTACCTTTACAGAGCTGGGAAGTCTCACCACAGCCAACCTAATGGAAAAAGTTAAAGGGCTGCAGAACTTGGCATATCAGTTGGGCTTGGAGGAGTGTAAGTAGATTATATTATATCCAAACGAAGAAAAATAGATGAAATAAAACAGTGAGCCATACACATCAAATGCGTCTGTATAAAAAGCATAAGCTTATAGAACTCTGCTTTATCTGCTTTGTGCACATGGGAAAAAAACCTGATTATATAACCTGTAAACATATATCAATAATAAATGCAGTGTCCTTGTTTTTATTTTGCTTTTTCTTATTCCAACAAATTTTATTTGCTAATATCAAACATGTTTTTTGGCATGGTTGTGTATTTGGTCATTACTTAATTGATCTAAATAACAATCATTATATATTACGGATTGCGTGCATAAAACATCAGTAAATGCAGCTAATTTTCTGTCCTCTAGGTGGTACTGTTATACAAAAAAATCATTTATTGTTGCACAGATTGTGAGCCGTCCAAGCAAGCAGTCTACTAGACAGTATTATTAGTTCCTTAGCAGTATCCATAGTGTACCCACAGATTACTAATCACTGATGATGCACAGCTGCTGTTCTCTGCTGTATATTTAATAACAATTCGGGTAATAAAATTAAACGAAAAAAACTAACCCTTTTGACAATTAATATGGGTATGTTCTTTAGGTAATAGAAAAAAAAATAGATAAAATCTTTTTAAAAGAATGTACACTTATCAATCTGTTCTATCCAGAACAACAGCAAATCTAATTTAAAGTGTATTCATGAGTACAAAATTGTACGGCACGCTGTGAAATGCAAATCCAAATCCAGGCTTGAAAAACTTGTCTTGTACTTGTTGGACCTTTTGAGCATTTTACTAAAATAGTTTCAGATCTGCTGATACAAACAAGTAATGTTTCAAAGTATGGCTTCGGGTCGGAGAGAAGGATTAGACACAACATATTATTTGTTCAGTTTTGGTGGATATTTAAATGCTTGATAATTTTTTTAGAGGGAATCACCTTAAACACTTACCTCTCTGAACCATTGTTAGTTTTACAGAGCATAAATTTGGCTGCACCCATATGGCTTTTCCACCTGGGACAGGCTGGAGCCGGTGCTGGTGTTTCAGCCAGTGCCCACCACTTATTCTGAACCAGCTTGTATTTGCACTGGCAGGAAGCAGAACCCGCTACATTACCGACATGTGACATAACAGAAATGCTTGTATCTCTTGTAATATATAAACTAGCACACTACTTGTGTTACTTTATAGTTGGACTTTTGTATTTTCTCATAGACCTGATGGTGACAAGAGCATTGGTCTCTTCTGTTGATCACTAATGAACGGACATTTAATTCTAATTTATCATTTTGCCATTTTTACTCCAACAGCTTTCAAAAATTATGCCTCTCAAACTAGACTCTGTGATAAAAGCAGTCTGTGCCACACAAAAATCGGAATTGGGTCACTTTATACCTGCAGTGTAAATGCAGCCATTTTGGTTTCCAAAAAGAATTCTTTCTTTCAACGAAAGAATGGTGGACAAGACAAAGACAATGTAAAACACATTCTGCGTTCTGCCTCACTATTGTAACGGACAATGTGCATAATATGGATGTGGCTGTACGAGAGGCAGGATTTGAACCGCACATCAAATGCTTCGCGCACACAATAATCCTCACTACACAGACTGGACTTGGTGTTGTGCGTGTCACTCGTTTGCTTAGCCGGGTGAGACATGTAGCTATTTTTTTCACCGGCGTTCAACAGATGTCGCGGTATTGATATCCAAGCAGAAGCTGCTACAACTGCCACCACAGAAATTAATAACAGACATGGCAAAACGTGTTCATGCTGTTAATTACCACATATAATTCATTAAAATATAAGTTTAATTTCATAAATTACAAGTTAATTTGAAAAAGTCTAGAAATCTCGTCTCCTCTCATGAACCCTGTCTCATCTTGTTTCATGGGATAACCCTTGTTGCTACCAATGTAAACACAACAGCTTAATTCTTCGACCAGACGGCTTTGGGTTGTTAAAACAATGTGACAATCTTATGAAAATCCTGTACATTTCAAAGCTTTCAGCTAAATCTTCTGTATGCATCAGTTTAGTCAGCAGTCTGTGGATGTGGCATTTAAGGATGAGACTATTGGTTCCCATTCTGGACCAGCAAGATTCTGGGGGCAGGTCGAAGCCAGAATTAGGGCACCGTGCCAGGACTATTTTTTTTTTTAGTTGACAAGCACAGCCTGGTTACTGTTTTGGCACTGGATCTGTTTGAAAAGTGGTACCAGCCAGTAGTTGACATGAACTATTATATAGATATTACAATATAAGTTTACCTCAAATTCAGTAACATCAAGGCACCCAGTACAGATGGTTGAAAGGCGATGGTCATGTGACGCTAATCATTCATGTTTAGCTTGAACCTTCTGAATGTGGCTTTGGTGAGAGATTCATAATAATTTGTAGAAAGTGTTTCCTCTGAAAGATGTGTGAGGATAGTGTGTTTAAATTTAATCTACTTCCTACACTGTGCACATGTACTGAGCTAAAAGTACAAACAGTTAAGACCAGTAGAGGCAGTAAAATTCCCCTCCGAAATCTATAATTAGACTACACTCGTTCATTTGGCAGTTATGACCGACCTAAACTATCATGATCTTCTGTTATTTTTGGGTTATCTAGTGTTAATAAAACAATTTAGTTCAGGTTTTTGAAAATACCTTTGTCTAAAAAGGATTTATAGATACTTTTAATTAAGGAGCAGCTCATCATTGTGTTATGTAGCAGAGTTACAGTAAGGGTAAAAATTAATTGCCGAAATTTCCTTGTTGTTATTTCCTTGTTCCTAGTTTTCAAAAACGTACATTTCTGGAGCTCATGTGACCAAATGCTTTAAAAAGTAAGAGAATCCTAGTGCCTAGCATTTTTATATGTGATTGGCCCCATATTAAATGTTAAGTTATTTTATGTTAAAATAGCTCTAATTATTTCAAAAATAGTTTTTCTATGTGTTTTTGTGGCAGCGGTAGTTTGCATGTTTTTTAACAACGTACATGTAGTCCACCTTTAGCAAGCACAAAATCATGATTATTATTTGTTCCCAGCAACTTTAACCATCAGCGACCTTTTAACGCTCTCTCAATTTAATTCTTTTAATTTTGGCAGCTGTCAGGTGAACCTTGTAAATCTGGTATTTTTACTTCGTTTATTTCGCTCTGCAGCCGTCTTTAAATTGAGCCAGCGAAAGGGCGGTATAGGACATGTGGGATGGGGGGTTTGTGCCAGGACGATTTACTGTGCCGCGCTTTAGCCATTAAAGTCCTGAGCTGGTTAATAGAGATGCGTAATCAGGCAGTGAAAACACCCTTGAAGGCTCTTGCTGGTGGAGGACACACTAGTGGCTTAGACTTCAATTTTTTCAAATGTTTTAGAAGTGCTGTTTTTGCATTTTGGGTTCCTTTCTTCTACATAATGTCATTCGTTTAAGCAGGAACTAATTATTTAGCTTTTTAGATGTTGTGTTGGACATTTAATACTTTTCTTTTGTAATTTTAAGCCACAGTTTGTTTTTTTTTCCTGGATATAGCATAACTGGTATCGCATCATCAAGCATCATTGTGTTTAATCTCACCACGCAGTGAGAATATGTGGCCATATTTTTATAAGCATGAGAATGAGGCGTGTGCCAGATCCACCTCCTTGGGGACCCACACCCCTCCTCCGGCTAGCCAAGAGACGCCGAGAAGCAAAGCTCTCCAAGGAGCTGTCGCGTGCCCAGCCTTCCTTCCCCCTACCAGTCCCCATCTGCTTCAGGCCATGATAAATACTGCTGTCTGAGCTTTGCTCATCAGGACCCTCCATCCCATAGGGCCACTCACTACACTGATAAGTGCTGTTATTGAAGGTAATTGAATAGAGAGTGGCCCTCTGGGACAGATAGGGCTCAAGCAACACAGATACTACTAATGCTTGCTGTTAAACAGTGGTGTGATAACATATGTCCTTTCTTGACAAATGTTTAGCAGTCCCAATCTTAATTTAGGATCATGTTTTATAAATATTGTCAGAACAGTGTAATGCTGTTTTTAAAAAATGTATAAGATAAAGAATACGGCAAAACTTGTTTTTAAGAGAGCAGTAGCGCTCATTTCCATAAGTAACAGGTCGGTTCTGATGCAATGTAATGAAATAGTATTCTAGCCAATGCAAGCGAAGGCTGAGGCGTATACATTCTTTAAAGCAAGCTAATACAATATTAATTTACCAAAGATATCTGAAATCTACAAAAAAAAAACCTACGTCCAACACTAAACAACAGTGCCTTTTAGCTGCTCTGCTATCAGAAGTGAGGCTGAAGGGTCACACCTGTTCAACACTAATAGCCCCCACTAATGCCCCACTCCTTCAGGTCAATCTTGGCTCTATTAAGTGCTCCGTAGCACTGTAATGATTGGACGGACGCTACAGCATCGTAGTAATGGGCTTCCATCAATCCATCAGAGACACCTGACCGCGGGGGCCAGCAGTTATGAAGTGTTGTCAGAATGACCGGCTGTGCCGGGTGAAAGCTCTTCTCAAACTATCCTCTCCCTCACTCTTCCTCCTTTGCGCTTTATTGTGTGGATAGCGAAAAGCAGAGCTGCATGTGCTGAATCTGACTGCACAGCCTCGCCTGAGTTCATCACGCTGATGCAAATCAGATTTAGTGACAAGAGAAAAGCAGGCCCAACCTTCTATAGTTCAATATTTTCTTTGAACCTTTTTAAATTTTGCTTCATACATAACGTACAGCCAATTTTAGCTGCTTAGCTGGTTCAGAAGAGAGGAGGAAGAAATGTGAGCAGCTCACTCTCCCTTCCTCTCTCCCTCCTCTGTCCTCCCCACTGCCTCCATCAACAGATCGGAAATGACACCTCATTTCCATAGGTGCATTAGGAATTCATTGGATTTTTTCTCCCAGCTAATCATAGTGTCTGTGCAAAAACCTTTTAAGGTTTTTAATGAATGAATTTTGACTGATTGCCTATTAATAAGGAGACCTCATGGACATGGATAGGGTGTGTGTGTGTGTGTGTGTGTGTGTGTGTGTGTGTGTGTGTGTGTGTGTGTGTGTGTGTGTGTGTGTGTGTGTGAGAGAAAGAAAGAAAAAGAGGGTGTGTGTCTGTGTGTACACGTGCCTGTGTGTAATGATTCGTGGTGTAGAGAACAGGCGGGAGGGGTGGGGAGCTCTAGGCTGGGACATTAAGAGGAAGCAGTGGCTCCCCTGGGAAATCACTCTCCATGTCTGCATCTTTAATATCCCTGTGAAGTATCAATAAGTGGGTAATTGAATTTTGAGCCCAAACATGAGCGTCAGGTGTATGTATTCCGAAGCGAGGGGACGTGGGCGTGGGTTAATGTGTATGCATGTGTGTAAAAGTGTGTCCGTATGTGTGTGTCCTCAGCGTCCTGCCTCGGTCTCTTGGGAATCAGGCAGTGAATATGGATGTTAAATCTATTAAATAAAGATTACGCCTCGTAATAGCCCAGTGGCAGTTTGAGATGTGCAACAGAGGTGCAATTGGTGTGTTTGACTCATAATTAAAGTGATTTGGGGCAGTCGGATCCAAACAAGGTTTTCAGCTCAGTCCAGGGACTCATTTTTTCCCTACTGGGTTAAAAAGGATCCATCTTGTTGCGATTGCAATCCTCGTATTTATCAGCCGCAGCTCTTAAGATGGACGAAAGGAGTATCCGTGTCACACCCAGCCGTTTATGTGGGCATCCTGCATTTGTATGTTTATTTTCCTCTCCGGATCTAGTTGTAAGTTATAGAGAAAAGTACTTACTGTATAAAATAAACATTGCTTTCTGTTGCATGATTGAATGGCCACGACTACTTTTAAAACACTATAATTCAAATATATAAAGTTAAATAATCAACTTAATTTGAAATTTGACTACTACTAACTTTTTAGTTACTGTGTTTAGATAGCCAAAGAGATCTATCCTGGCTATATTCACTAATAACAGCAGAAAGGGAAATACGCCTATGGATGTTGAAGCAAAGAAGTTGCTGATTAACTAAGTACAGAATTAGTAATTGACCTTTCTAATCAACTAAACAAATCTCTAACTCCTGCTAATCAGTATTGATTGTGTGTGTGTGTGTGTGCTCAGACTTGTGTGTGCTGCACTTGTGTATGGGCACATGCCAAAGGAAGAAGGTGGCTAGCTTGCAGGACCCCTCTTTTAATCTAACCCACTCAATGCAAATCATTTCCCTTCTGCTCTGATGTGACCAGAGGATAAATGAAAATCTAATTATTGAGTGGATCAGAGGGTTGCTCTCTAGTGGCAAGGTCTCCTGGGAGAGAGATGAGCCAGATAGGTTCCTATATTGTTTTGGACAGCAAATGAGTGAGACATTGTAAGGGTTTGAAAGACCTAGGGATAAAATTGTTAGTCTAGCGGTGATGAGGGGCCTTTCCTTATTTGCAAACCTTTCCAGAAACCACTGGCCCATTTAATGAGCCACTAGTGGGAATATCATGGACACAGTTATGGGATTAAGATACGCGGTACTAATACTAATCTCTACCAATTTGTCTATAAATTAGTTTATTACTATTTGCTAAAGTGGAATTGCTGTTATTCATATTTCTAATTGAACGTGTGTGTGTGTTCATGGATATTGGCCCAATTAAAACAGTGGCCAGAACAGGGTTGGTTCAAGTGGCTTGGGTAAGAGTGTGTTTGTTTTTAAAGATTATGCTAAAGTTGATTGAACTTCATACAAATATTTTTGCTTCAGTTAACTTTTAGGGCTGGTTCGATACCTCTTTTTAATGTCCGATCTTAATACTAATACCATAAACTTATTAGCTGATCGGTAACCATCTTTTTCTCCCTTTTAAACAATTAAACTTTTAACACGTGCCAGATGAATGCAAAATCAGAGGATCCAGTATTTTTTTTCTCAGTGTATAAATAAACCCTAACTTAAGCAAGTAATTAACTCTTTAATCTGACTGGTATAACTGACTAAAAGGACATGCCCAAAGCAAATTGCATGCTGTTCCTGAACCATTTGGAGTATATGCATGAACGTTCTGAAAAGGGACACTGGGCTTTGTTTTTAAACAGTTAAAATCACTATATATCTTACTGGTATTAGGTAAGAGAACTTGGAACACACTGACTCCAACATGTTTTGTAAAAACTTTAGGTGCTGAAAGGTATTATACTATGCATACTATAACGCAAAGGATAGACTTTAGTGCAGTCTAACAGTGAATGGGCTAATCCCGCTGTGGCCAGCACATTGGTCTGCTTACAAATGGGCTGTTGTTTCAAAAGAGGTATTAGGTTTGGAAGGCCTATGAACATTTCAAAGCTTTGTTTGCCCTTTTAAAAATTTTTATCAACAAAATAAAACTAAAAATGGTATCGCTAAAATGTGTTTTCAACTACCTAATATTTTATTCTGTGGATGTTAATGGAGATTAAGGTGTTTTGGGCTATATATTTTGGTAAATTCGCTGCCTGGACCTGTTGTTTTTGAAAGTACGGTATTCTAAGTTTTTTTTTTTATTTGTTTGTTTGATTCCAAAGAATCTAAGCTTTTAAAAGATTTGCGACATGTTTAACTTTAAGAAAGTTTTCCCTCTTTAAAAATTCCCACCCGCTGTTTTCGGCATCAGTTTAGGATTTGATAAGATCAGATTAAATTTCCCCAATGCCTACGATATCTGATCCAGTCATTTCGACTAGTATCTGTCTAATTCCGGATCAGTGCACCCCTAGTTCCTGATCCTAACCTTTTTTTTTAATATAAATTTCTGTCTCGTCCACAAAAAGCTTAATTCAAATGCTAAGATGTGCATAAATTTTGAAAATGTGCTTAAAAAGTATGTACAACTGAGTGGGATGAACTTTTATCTGATTCGAAAGAATGGCCATAACAGGCAATATGATGCACATCAAAAAAGTCATGAATTTTCTTTAACAGATTTTGCAATAACAAAAATGGCAGAAAGTGACTGGTATGTTTAAGTGGACAATGAAGTCCAAACATTTTCAAATGTAATGTATCAGAGAACTTAAGATCATTTCTTTGATGGAAATCATCAATAGAAGTCAAAAGAAAATTCAATTTGATTTGACTCGTTGTATGGTGCTTTATCCGAAAATGTTTTTTAATTCCAGTTTTGTGATTATATTTAATTTGCATCTTTGGATGGAAACATAGCTACTGTTCAGGAGTTATTTAACAGTTTTCTTTTTTTGTGTTTCTGCATTAGGTATTAAATCATTTAATCCTGCTTAATGAGTGTAAAAGTACCTTAACTGAATCTTAGGTCAGCTGTCATTTTAGATCCTACAGCATTGCCTCACTTTACTATATCCTCATCACTTTTGTAAACACTCTTTTTTTCCTTATTTAGCAGTAATAATTACTTTCTTTTTTTTTCCTTCTCGTTTTGATAGTTCCATTTACGGCTATAACCCTGCCTGACCAGGCTTGCATCTGATTGTTTTGTTGTGTGTTATTTGAAGAGACAGTACCAAGCAAAGTTAATCAGTCTGAATCCAATTACCATCATGTTTAACCCAGTGATTGACAACTGAGGGTGTAGCTACTGACACAATCGCCAGCATTATTATTACACGTGGGCCGGTTCATCTGAATGACAATTTATCGCACTCTGCTATTAGCAAGCGTGTGGGGAGTCCCGTCTACTCTCATCGCTGTGGTTCTGGGCATCAGTCCCTTAGTCGCTACAGTGCTCTTAAATCACTTTTGCCTTTAAGTTGGAGCATAAAGGTCATGTATCTGTATGTACAGTTGGCCATAACTAGAACGTTTACTCTATTTTAAATACTTATAACTAATAACTTGTTTTATTTAAAAATAGAATGTTTGTACGCTCTTATCGCCCCACCCCTTCCTAAACAGACGCTCTGGATAAGGGTGTAAATGACTGTCCTTCACATGTTTGAGCAAATACAAAGCCCATTTACATTTATTCATTCAGCAGATAATTTTATACAAAAGGGACCTACAAATGTGGAAATATAAGAAAAGAGATGTATCAAGCAAAGAATATTTAAATTCTTATATCAGTAGAATAGAAAATGTGTCAGTGTAAGTGCAAGATGTGTTTGTTTAGCTGTTAAATTTAGAGGTTAGATAAATGTTTGTGGAAGAGGTTAATGATAAAAAGTACTAATGATGGTCTATTTCTGATCTAATGGTGTGTACGTATGAAAGAGTTGCTAGCAGGTCTGCACAATATTATCGTTTTAGCATTTGTATTAGTCACAATACAGGATGTACAATGTAAAGTGCGGATTATACTTGTCTTCACCACATTTCAGAATACATAACATTTGTGGATTAAAGTTCAACAATGGAGTTTATCATTGCACATTGTTTTACAGTCTGTTACATTTTTAACATGTTAAATCACTCTAATATAATGAATTCTTTTCAAATACAGATATTCAATTCATCTGGTGCTGTTTTTTTTTTCATATTGCAATATATATATCTGCAAAAACAAAAATATAGCAATGTCGTTGTGCAGCCCTAGTTGCCAGAGCCTGCATCAGGAAAGCGATTTTTCCCTCAATGGCTGAGCTTACAGAAATAAGAGCATCATCTTACAATTCTTCATACCGTGAGCATCTCCTGAAACAGATAGTGTAAAGTGTTCTAATCACCTCAGTAATTTTGTGATTGTTTATATTCGATTTCATATGCTGCCCAATTGTTAAGAAATAAGGTAAAATGTAAATAAATAACTTCTATACGTCATGATGTATTTTATTTAGGCTTGGGGTGTACAGTCAGACACACAAGCATTAATAAATATATATATATATATATATATATATATATATATATATATATATATATATATATATATATATATATATATATATTAGATAGGTAAAGAAGTCTCCACTTTGCAGTTATAGGTGAAGGGGGGTCGTTTACATTATGTTGCCATTTAGTTTACAAAAGATTTTAATTTGTTCAATTTAATACAAAATGTTTTAATTTTTATATTTTTAGTTTGTGTCAGTGAAATTTGCACTAAAAATTGGTTCTTTATTTTGACTGCAACCGTTGGGCTGTTGATTCCCTCAGTGAATTAGAATCTAGAGTGCCACCTCTTTGTAAATACAATTATTTTGTGGGATCTTGCAAACCCTTATTATTACTATTATCTACAATAATCACTCATTAAAAAGGACAAGTCAATCTACTGCAGTGTTTCCTCTCACTCAGTAAAAAATGTAGTTAATAACTAGAAAAAAAAAATCTACAGTCATATACAGCAAAACTGGTGTGATCTTAAAAATACAGTGATATAACTTTTTTTTGGCACACCGGCCAGGACTAGATGGGGTAAAATAACACCCAATGAACAATTTGAATGCGTGAATGAATCTAAATCTGTCTAATGCTAATGCCCAGATCCTGTTTTCAGCTATTTTTGGAATAGTCTTTGGATTTAGGTACTGGTTTATTTGGCATAAACATTGTGTGTTCTGCTGATTATCAAGAAAATAGTGATTTGTGTATATTTTATTTAACAGTAAACTACATAGTCAACACTGCTGAAAGCACCATATCTCCTGTAATGTTAGTGTTTTATGATTATACTTATCCACTTCATAACGTATGTATGTGGAATACAAAATGATGTGTTCATACTTATAATGATGCTTATGGCTCAATAATTGCTACATATTGTTTGGTTGGTTTTTAAAGGTTTTAGATTATAACTGCCCACATCTCAACCGGTTGAGTCTACACGTCTTGCCGTATAGTGTACGCTCTATTAAAAAAAAACTTATCCTGTCCAAAAAGTGCTTTAGACCTCTGCATTCCAGTGAATCCAGCCCAGGCGTAAAGCCTCTGGATGATGATTATTACACAAACTACAGCAGGTGGAATTATCTCTGATGTTCAAACTGCTGTGTTAAGGAAGCTCTTTTTATTATGTTGTTTAAGAAAGAAAAATTATGCCATCTTCTTTGAGGTTATACGCTGTTAAAAAATGTTCTCTTTCATGTAATGTGCTCTGACTGACGTTTGTTTGCTAACCTCCTGTCTTCTGGTTTCTTTCCAGCCAGAGAAATGACGAGAGGGAAATTCCTCAACATTCTGGAGAGGCCGAAAAAATAAAACCCGAGAGAAGCTCGTTTGGACCTACAGTATCGGAGGATTTTGTAGCAAAATAACAGTGCCATAATCTATAACATGTAAAAGCTTAGCTGGATACCTTTATTTATATACAGAGTTACCAGTTTATTAGGAACATATGCAAGTTTCAGCTATTTTATCAGGCAAACCTACCATGTAGGTGCACTGTCTATAGGCAGACCATTAATACTAACATTTCTGATTTATTTACATGGACAGTTTTCAGCTGCCATTCAGTTGGGAATGGACTACAGTTAGACCACTGCTGTCGAGGTATCATAAAAATATTTTTTTAGCACAGCAGTGACCGTGAGTGTGTCGTAGTGTAATGCTGGTGTGTAAAAGGTGCAGAAGTGTTACTGAGGTTTTAAACATCTTTGTGTTGCTGCTGGGTTGTGAGATATTCCACCCGATGTAACTTTTCAGCTAAGTGGCCAGAAAAAAATAAAAATAAAATTTACAATCAATGCTACTCTGACTGATACTAGTACAAGAGCACACAGCATGTTAATGTTGCTGCCAAGCCAAACATCCATCGTTCTATTTACTCATCCATGGCTTTACAGTTGCTCATTACTATTGGTAAGTGAAGTTTAGCATCAGCTCCGATACAGTCACTAATTTCATACCTACAAAATGACCGTGTATGGTAGGTGCACCTAATAAAATAAAATGGCCAATAGGTAAAGCTAAAGGGTGAAAATTGATGCCAGTTCCTATAATATGTAAAAAAAATTCTTAATTAAAAGTTTTCGTTTGTATTTGCTTTATTTTTATTACCTGACTGACTTTCTTTACCCTTGTTTTATTTCCAGTTAACAATGTTTGTTAATAAACATAAAAAAAAATCTTTAATAAATAAATGAAAACATTATATATATCTGTTGTGACTTTTTCCTTGCTGGAATTCATTTACTTTTACTATTGAAATAGCAGAAAATACTAATAATAAATCGTCTCCTGACCTTCTGAATAAGTAACTAATAAAAGCAGGGCAGTTTAGGAGCACTGTCGAAACATTTTAACTGGGGCAATAACTTCATGCCTGTGCCGCTCTATAGACGCGTCCCATTAGGATCCACACTAGTGTGAGGCCGTTTCTTCTGTTTAATGTGAACTGGAAGTTTTGAGGCCCACTATAACAAAAACTCTGCTTAGAAATAATATTGCTCATTGTCGTCCATGTTAATGAGGTTTGACATAATTACTAGGGCCATTTCTTCTCTAATTAGCACACTTGCAGTGACAGTGGAGTGAGTGGTCTCACGGAAAAGGAAATCAGACAGGCGTGCTGAATGGGAAACAAAGACCCCCGCGGCCGGTGTAATTAGGTGAGACAATGGCCAGGGATGTTATTGGCTGTAGAAGGTTGGGGTCTTCTTGCTCCCTCCAACTTGAATGATTTTTTCGTCTTCTCCTTTTTAATACACCCAGATTGCATGCGATATAAACACAGCACCACCATCTCATGGGTGTCCTCTCAAAACCACCTGAAAATTACAGATGTTTTTGTACTTAGTTCCATAATTACATCACTTTTTACCTGACGTTACTTATATTTGCAATAAGCTTTTACAAACGAACGGTTGTATAATCTTTTTTTTTTGCTTTCTCATGAACTTAACCAGTCAACCAATCATGACAGCACAATGCTGAAAATCATGCAGGTCCAGGTCAAAAACTTTAGTTAATGTTTAGATAAAATTTGTATAAATAACCGAACAAAAGTGATCTGTGTATCTTATGGTTGTTTTAAATCGGTGAATATTTTAGAATCTGATCTAGAGTAAGTAATGATACAAACAACAAGCTGGTAGCAGCACCTGTAGCAAAAAGGTTTGGTGTGTTGTGACTTCTGAGTATTTTCTGCTCATTACAGTTATAAAGAGATGTTATCAGAATTATTTAAACTGCCACCACTGGAGAATCTTTTTGTTTCACACCATTCTGTGTAAAACTAGGGCTGCACAATATATTGAAATTTCACAGATGGGCATGTGGTGATATGTATATTGCAATGGTTTGCAAAAAATGAGTGGATTTAAAACCTAAAATAATAATGCAGCAGAAAAATAATAAACCAGAAAACATATGTTTGTTATATAAGTTTTTAAAAAATCATATTGAAAAATGCATTATTGTGTTAATAATGCATTTATTATTTGTTTGTTAATAATGCATTATTATCTCTGCATATTGTTAAATTACAAAAGATAACAATTCTCACAATTTGTATTATAAATAATTGAGCTGGTCTTTTTCAGTTTAGTCATTATGCAGTAAAGTTGAACATAAATTTATCTCACTTAACATTAATAGTATATCTACTGTTTCATGAAACATTAGATCATGAATATTTACCTCAAAGCCAGTTTTATTGGTAAAAATTGTACAACCCCCAAATTTAAGCAAGTTATATTTGTTTGCTTGTGATCATCCAGCTTCCTCTTGATCAGCTTCCAGAGGTTGTCAATATGGTACAGATACAGAGGTGTGGCTTGATGTTTTCTCGACACCTTGGTTGCCTGGCTCTGGCATGGAGAATTGTCCTGCTGGAACAACCAATCATCAGATTTAATTAAAATTGTCAGAGCAAAAGAAAGTAAGTTTTTATCCAGTACATGTAGTTTGCTTGATGTTTGCATTCTTTACAAAGATGGATGTTGCAGATGGATTCCAGTTTTGCCAAAGCACCACAGATTACTTGTAGGCCTTTCCAGATGTTCGGCTAAAAATGCTAACAATTGGACTGTAAATATGCTTCAGTTTGCTACGAACTAATTCTTTCTGTGACCTGTCCACATTGTGCACCTTATCTCAGCTGCCTTTTGCCATTTTTGTAGATTTCTTTCTGCCATCTTACTGTTGTTGAGTGCCAGCTTGACCTTGTTCCTATGGTCTGCTGTCTTTCAACATGTAAGGATGGAGGAAACCTGATCTCTGCATTTTTAGCATAATCAATAGTTATTGCAATTACATTTTTAGGACATTCCACCAGCACTGCTACCATCGATTACCACACCAGTGGCTTTTATTTGTTCTAGATGATTACCTAATCAGTACTTCATTAAGCAGAGTGAGGTGTGCATGTATATAAATCCATGCATTGTGATAACTGTATAATTGTATAGATAGTTAGTGTTTAGTGAGTGTAGCTTGCAGTCTCTGCTAGGGTTTTTTCATGCGTTTTTTCATTTTTTCAACGTAATTATTTTAAATAAATAAACATTCTGGTAAATTCATTGCTGCAAAACTAAGTATAATTTGCACTTGTTGAAACTGTTGGTCGTACTTGTTGATTTTAGTTTCACTGTCCCACCAGCAGATGCAGTGATCCATGTAAGTAAAGCACTGAGACACCACGCCAAGTCTTCACGGTTCACATAATGGCCCCCGGCACCAGAAGCCGGTTATCAACAGGGTGTTGTTCAGACAGCCGCCTTAAAACGGGACTTGCTTCCCACAGAGTGGTTGTCTCCTGTAGAGGGAAAGCCCAGAAGTCCCAGCAGAGTGACAAATCCGCTGCCCTGACCTCAATGAGCCCTGGTGCTCTGACAAATGTCAATCCAATGTGCCCTCAGGCCTTTAATTAGCTGTCAATTAGTGCAAATTAATCAACTCCTTGCCTAATTAAGCAATGCCGACAGGCAGCTTACCAAAACGCTATTGTGGAAGCACCATGAGAAAACTGGAAGTTGCAAGCTCTCTCTGTTTCGTGGGGTTATCCCATCCCTTACAGTACACACAGAGAAAAAGAGGAGTCTGGGTCTTTGCTAAGTATTTGGGTTTTTTCCCTATTTTCTCAGCGCGTGGTGTTTGCTACTTTCATATTTTCAGATGAGGCTGTATAGGCCAGTACCTCATGCCTATAATCATTTTAACATAAGGACACCCCTGTGTGCCTGTTTAATTAATTGTTAATTTTCAAACAATTTTTAGAATTTCAACTAGAAATAGATCTGTGTTTAAAGAGAAATCTGTTAAACAACCTCATTAAACACAGTGCAATATGTCTTTTTTCAGGCAACAGTGTATGAAAGTATTGAATAGAGGCTTTAAAACAATTCATCACTTCTAATAGTGAACCAAATGTAGACTAATGGCTCAGAGATCCAATCTCTCATTTAGATTGCCTGACATGAGCATATCATGTTCAAGCAATCTGTGTATAGGGGTTGGGCTAATGTAGTGCGCTGGCCCTAACCACAGCCCACATCAAGCTTGTTACCTTCTAGTGACCTTCCTCATGAGTGAACATTCCTCCCCTACTTTGAAAGAAAAATAGCTGTCAACTGTTTCCGAATATGCTCGTAAACATGATTGGTATGCGCTGCAGTGTGTGCTACTGCTGAGGATTATTCCAACATTCATGTGCTACACACAAGTCTCCATTTTGCTTGTCTTTTTTTCTATATTCCCAGCAAAGACTGGTGCACTTGTGAAATAGAAAGTACATTTTAACTATTGTCTCAGCATTTAAAGATTGGCCTTACACATGCTTCTTTGCATATGCAGCTAAAAAATAAACTTCACAAGCAGAACACTGAGAACAAAACTAACGAATTATACAACAGCTGTTTGCCTTTTAATCTGAAAGCCAACAGATCTTGTGGTCTTTGATAGGCTGCCCAATCTTCACGAATGACTGAACTAAATTTTTCCATAATCTGCATCTTAACCAGTCTGTCCTCTTATGCATGCAAATCAGGAAGCACCTATTTCCCAGCGTGGATTGTTTATTAAAAGCTCTAAGCCTTTTTCTCCCAGTGTACAATAAGCAGTAAAAGCCCAGTCCTGATTAGGTCAGAAAGGTGTCTGTAATTGACAGGAGCCCAGATGATCATATGACATCTCGACTAGATAATGTCATTATCTTATCAGTAACTCGTTGATTTCTTTATTAGACACAGTTAAATTCCTTTTTAAAAGATGTTAATTAGTTTCCTTAACCTGACAGATGAAATGTCTGTTTTAGGTATCTCCTGTTGTATCTCTTACATATTACACATAAAATATACTTTTCACATGTGATGTATGTTTTTTATATTCATGTAATTTATTTATGTTTAAATCATACTTTGTTTATGCATTGTAGTGTTTAGTTGGATTCACAGTTTTAGAGCCTGTCATGTCATATAAGTGGTAGCTCATTGGTTAAGTTTTTGGACTGCTAATTGGAAGATGTGGGTTTGATTGCCAGCACCATCAAGTTCCTACTGCTGGGCCCCTGAGCAAGGCCCTTAACCCCCAGTTGCTCAGTTCAGGACGTCTGTCAAATAGTGTAAATGTTCAAATCCCATAATCTCGACTGTATAATGCCTGATGTGAATCCTAGCCCAAAGATCTTTTTGACGGATTAGTTGACTTGTCTTAATGTTTATTTGTGCATTCTTTAGCCCATTATATTGGAACAAGTGGAGAAACCTGTCAGGAGTGATGTGTGACAGGAAAATATCAGCTAGAATCAAGGGGAAGATGAAGCAGAGCTGAAAATGTTGAGGTTGGACAGGATTAGGAACGAGTTCATCAGGGGGACGGCTCATGTTAGATGTTTTGAGGAAAAATTCAGGGAAGCCAGACTGAGGTGGTTTGGACATGTACAGAGGAGGGATAGTAATTATATTGGTAGGATGATGTTAGAAATGAAGCTACCAGGCAGAAGGCAAAGTGGAAGACCACAGAGAAGGTATATGGATGCGATAAACGAGGACATGAAGTTAGTGGGTGTGAGTGAAGAGGATTCAGAAAATAGGGTTAGGTGGAGACAGATGATGATTCGCTGTGGTGACCCCTAAAAGGGAAAAGCCCGAAAGGAAAAAAAAGCAGATATATATAAATATATATACATTAATTCATATGCTTACACCTCTTTTTTAATTACTTTAGAAATAAATGGCCACATCTTCTAATTATCCTGGCCACATGCCAGTAAAGACTTAGCATGCTCTGCTAATTGAATAATGTCCCATATGCTCAAAAATCACAGATTTTGTTTCCCTTTAAGCTGATTAGCTTTAGAAGTTTATACGTTATTACAGCTCAATTTAATTTGTAACTAATAAACAAGTCGAGCTTTCTGCTTACATCGCCAAACTATTACTCCATTCCGTTGTACAGATAAAATGTCGCGTTTTTTTCTGTTCACCTGCACGTGTCACTTTTATTAGGAGGGAAAAGCGACTGGGCGCCGATTCTCGCGGGATTTCACGCTATCCATGACTATACGCTCTGCCACGCGCCTCACGCGCTGCTCGTCCGCCGTCACACGAACCATGACATTTATTTATGCTTCAGCACATGGCACACTGATAAGATTCATGTTATCTCGGGCTCCATCAACGTCTCGCTGCTCATTTCCATAAATTATCTTCTAGTAATTATCTGGCCAGATGTCCAAATTGTTGCACAAATGATCTCCAAACGAAACAAATCTCACTGTAATTTGGTAATAGCTGATTAGACAGTGTGTGTGTGTGGGGGGGATAATAATAATAATAATAATAATAATAATAATAAGGATATATTTTTTAGTTTTATTTTAAACCTGTTGTGTCCGGTTTTGTGACTTTGTACCACCATCTGTAGGTTTGACCTCCATGAGTCGTTATCTGCTTATATTAGTTGATTATTGATGTTAGAGTTTTTAATTCATAAAGGATAAAAATGATTTATTATTACATAAAAATAGAGAGATTTATGTTGATCGTTTGTAATCACAAACCTCCGGTGATAAATATATTATTCTGTTGATATTCAGTAAGATAATATCCGCTTATCTGTTGAATCTGATCCCCTACCATAGGATAAGACACTTTAGTCCTTAGTCATTAGAAACACACTTAAAAATCGATATAGACAAATTCCTACCTCTTTTAATTGTTCTTTTGCCATCCTGAAGTATTGATAAATTAGGATGATGTCTTTATACTGTCGAAAAATTCCGGTTAATTGATGTAATGATAGCTGTATAACACAGGGAATGATAAGCCCTGCATAAGATTAGTCTTTAAAATAGATTTCATAATTCGTAATTTTAAATCCAGTGTATTCAAACCCCAAACGTTTAAAGCTTTTAATCGGCTCTAATAGCTTTAACAATCGCAAGTAAAAGGAAAAACCTCTGGAGTTCAAGCTGGCTTTGTTTTTGGGAAAAATGAATTCAGCAAACTGCTCCGAGCTCCGGAGCTGCTCTAATAAAGCAAAATTGAGACATTTCGAAAATCGGTACTAAAGGTCCATGATACAGTGTGTCAGGCATGTGTGGTCCCGTGTTGTTGAACAGGGTCTGAGTAGAATATCGACAGTGATTCCGTGGGTCTTTCTCTCTGGGTTTCATCAAAACTCTCTGACATTAAGACCCGGAGTAATTTCGTGGCGTCTTTATTAATTTGTCAAACACCAGACAAACTAGATTTCTGTCTCTTGTGTTATATCTGTATCTGTATATTCTTATTTATGCTTTAATTAACTAATTAATTAATTAACGTATACATACAAAATAGCAATCCAGCAATTGTTAAAGCTCAATCTGTGGCAGGTGTCCCTACAGTAAATCCTATAGTATCTGTCATATTAAACGATACATTAAATTTATTCATAATAATAATAATAATAATAATAATAATAATGGCTATTATTATTATTATATATAAATATTATTGTTATTAATAAATCTTCATTGTTATTGTTGCTGCTATTGTAATTAAGATTTTCAAAATAAAATAATGTTATTTGTCACGACTGAACACACTTGAGTATTTTCCTTCGATTCGTTTAAAATATAAACTACTTACACCCAAATAACATTTCGAACAGACAAAACAGCTCCTGATCGCGGGCGACTCGGGAAAATAGTGAGTGTGGTGCTCGCAGATGATTGGCTGTCGACTTCGGGCCCTTGTAGGGATGGACCTTTAGGATAAAAGGCGAATAACTGGGGGGGATCGCATATATTAGCACTGGTGGATTCCTGTGCACAAGGGAAGCGGGGGACTATCCTCAAAGCACCATGACGGGAAAGGACGGGGCTGTGATAGCGGAGAATTTAAACAAACCGAAATTAGCTGAAAACGGAGGGAACAGCAACCCGCACTTGTCAAAGACGATCACATCACACGCGCCCAGATGCACGGGCTTCGGCATCCAGGAGATTTTGGGGTTAAATAAGGAAGCGTCCTCGGCGCCTCGAAGCGCACTGGACTCAATCCCCGGGGGCGCGCACTTGTTGGCCGCGCGCTCAGTGCTTGGCCCCGCTGCAGTCGGGGTCGGTATGGGATTCATCGGCCCCGGGGGTATTCCGTCCTTCTACAGGCAGCCCTCGTTTCTGGAGGTCCTGTCAGACGCACAGAACGTCCATCTCCAACCTCTTAGTAAGACAGCACCTCAGGAGGCCGGACAGTCTGCCAGCTCAGGTACGAGTTTTACCACACACACACACACACACACACATCACGGGCCTACTGGGCTATTTGCTACAACCCGCTACTACAGATTTTTGGGGTTTTTTCTGAGTTCTAGCATCGTTTGACAGTGCCAGAGAGTCAATGACAAAATAACCATATTTACCTTCTCATGTTTTTTATTATTATTTTTATTATTATTATTATTATTATTGTTATTATTATTGTTGTTGTTATTATTATTGTTGTTGTTGTTATTATTGTTGTTAATATTATTATTATTATTATTATTATTAATAATAAAAATATTATTGTTATTATCATTGGTATTATTATTATTAGAGACCAGTAAGTGGCGGGTCGATGTCAGTTCGTATTTTAATTAGTGTAATTCTCCACCTCAGCAAGTCAGGATATAGACGAATTAATTTTGATCTAATTGATGTTGATAAGCTCAATAGTCCAGAAAAGCTCCGCTCTATAGAGACGCTTCTTCTAGAACTCCTAAACAATATGTTTCTGCATTTGATAGATTCTGATGATGTTTCTTCGAGTGAACGAAAAAACATCCAAATCTTCCCTGGGCCAAAGCAAGAAGCGAAAGAAGAGGCGACATAGGTAATTATCTGAGATTTATTATTTTACAGAAGCTTGAATATCTTAGATTTATCTATTAGTTTTGAATATTTACTGACGCTGATCAGAAATTTTAAAACAGGAAATATATAGTTATATTATCCTAAAAATAACTGATTGATAAATTCTAATAATTTAAATGTTAATAACATTATTATTATTATTATTATTATTATTATTATTATTATTATTATATTATTTTTATAATTAATACTATTATTATTATTATTTCTGTATAATCTACATTGTTTAGATTGAGCTAAATAGCGTTTCTATTTCAGTTTAAACTACAGCAAGCTATAAAGTGTTTTAATGAAGGTTATTATTTAAATGCTTCTTCAGAAAAGAATTAAATTTAAAGCTTTGTTTAATACTTTATAGAAAATGTTAAAAAATTTTGTTTTGCGTTAGCAGTATTATTAGAATAGTTTATGTCGAGTAACTGATCTTTTTTTCCAAAGGATAGAACACAGAGTTTAAACTAAACAAGCCACAATAAATATCTATTATTAATGTCGAAACTGTAACCAGTTTATTACGAGTAGCGCCAAAAAAAAAAGAAAAAACATTTTAACAATATTTAATAATTTTGTTTGTAGAGTTAAAAAAAATTACTAACAAGCATTTTAAGTCTGTTAGGACAACATAACACTAATTCCATTTTTGTTACCAAATTATTTTATAACAACGGTTTCCTAATAAGTTAGATAAGTTGTTAGATACTATTTCACTATAAAAACAACACGCTGTAATTTAGTGTAACCCGAATGAAGTATAATTCTGTAGATTATTATTCAGAAAAGCGCTTTGGAAATATTTGTAACTGCAGCTGAGACCTGACTGTTTCTTGTTCTATAGGACAATATTTACCTCGTATCAACTGGAGGAACTGGAAAAAGCGTTTAATGAAGCTCACTATCCTGATGTCTACGCCAGAGAGATGCTGGCTATGAAGACTGAACTACCAGAAGACAGAATACAGGTAATTTATTCTATATTTTAATGTATAATTATAGACCATTATGCGTTTTTCCGTCTAAACTGAGTTTATGTCATTCTGCAATTTTTGTGTAACAGAATACAAAAAAAATTCTTTTCTGTAAAGATAAAAAATTACATGTAATTTTAAACATAATAATAATAATAATAACAATAATAAAAATAACAATAGCTATTTTTTGTTGTTATTGTTATTATGTTATAATATATATTATTATTATTATTATTATTATTATGCTTTAAATTTGTTTCCTTAAACAAAAATAATTTGTCGACAATATTGTAGTTTTTTTAAATAGTGCATCTATCATCAATCTGTAATTTTAGGATGAAATCATTCTTGTTGATTATAACCACTGCACTATTCATGTCATTGCATTTAAACGCTAATCCCGGTTATAAACCCCGAAATCTTTGTTTTACGCATTTTCGTCTTAAATTGATTGTATGAGTCTAAAGCAGTAATAATTTTATTAAAAACCATTTGTTGGTTGAGAACGGGAGTAAAATGTTCTTATGTCATATGATAGCTTTGTCTAGGTTGTGATATGTGATATGTGAAATGTACATACCGCTAGTTAATTTGATTCGCGATGAATGTTTTTAATAACGGTACCTTTACTAAAAAAAAACAAATAAAATGTATACATTACTAACATAATAATTAATGTACGGTTGTGAAACGACTAATTTTAATTAAAGGCTTTTGCGTGTTGATCACTTCTATCAAAGTCAACAATTCTGCAATAGTGGTTGTTATTAGACCCTTTTGGGTTTTTTTTAATCTAGATAAAAAAAATAATTTAGCAGAAAATGCAAAGAGAAATGCGTAAATCGATGCAAAAATAACGAATAAAATTTCTTTGGCCTTCTACAAACAGATAGGTAATATATATATATATATATATATATATATATATATATATATATATATATATATATATATATATATATATATATATATATATATATATATATAGGCATACCTGTATTCTGCCCAATGTATCTATAATAAAAAAGTATCTCTAATAAAAATGCAGCTGTAATAGAGGGAGCTGAACTTTGAAAGCGTTATTACGGCGAGAGGCTGCTGAATTATTACCAGCATCGCCGAAGACATCCTCCTAAACCGACTGGTCGGTCGTGCAGAGGTTAAGATTTTTTTCTTTGCACTGGAAAAATGGTCGACCTCGTGTTATACCGTGTCTGTGTGCTTGCAGTAGAGCCTGTTTGCTGTCTATGCAGTGCGGAGGAAGCAGTAGCCACTGTCAGCCTCTCATTCTGGCTCCGCTTCAGGTCCATCAGGTGGACCTGTATCAATCAACACCTAACGACCCTTTAAAGCAAAGCTTGCCGTTTTGCCATGCAGTTTGGACACATAATTTCTCATCGGTTTCATGATGAACGTGAAACAATTTTGCTCTTGGAGTGAGAGCTCTAACGACCTAATCAAGCAATCAAGGCAGAAGGAGATTGCGGGGTGACCCGAGCCATCCATCTGCCGACGCGCCTTTTTAATCTCGGCCTCATTATGGCTCCTCTCGATGAATAAATAATTCGGAAATAAATAAATAAGAGCTGCTTGCAGTCCTAAGTAAGATTAACATCTAATTTTCTCATCTACTGTAATTAGTTAAATCAGACGAGCCCGTTAAGTTGTGAGGGGAGCGGAGGCGCAGCACGGGACGCCGCTGCTTCAGATGAAATAACTCCATTGAATTTATTAGTGCGGGTCAATGGCGCTGCTCCCCTGGGCGCTGCTCGTTTAATTTCCCGTGATATTTGCCCGCCTGTCCACCATCGATTGGGTCTGAAATTAACTTATTTTTCAATCAGCCTTGGCGTGCCCTAGGGGTCGCTTCTCCTCGCTGTCTCCGCCCGCTTTTCTTTGGCGCGTCCGATAACCAATTTCACTTGCATGAAATGAAAGCTGTCATCAGGGGCAGGTACAAAAAAATTCCGAAATGATTGGATCACTTCTTATCCAATGAGCCTATGTGAGGTTCCTAAAACTTGCCCCGCCCAGGATATGGATGTGGCCCGGAGGCGGGGCGACATATTTAATAAGCTCGTGAGAGGTAGAGTGGTGGACCTGGAGTAAGATACTCCACCATGCACGACAATGCGTCCGTATTATTATTATAGAGTGATATGGCCTGCTAATAATGTCCAGAAATCTAAACACGTTGAAGTGTTCAGTACATCCATACTGAAAAAGAGATGCATTTTAGAAATATATGAATTAATTTCAGAATCAGCAATGGCTTCTTAAAATCTGGTTGATAAGAGAAACTGATTAAAACTGGCTGTTTTTGCCATTCATCCATTTGTTCAGCCCATTCTTTCATCCATCCATCCATCCATCCATCCAACTTTCAGTTCAAACAATTTTAGTTTCCGGTGTGGGTTAACCTTCATATTTGCCCCATCAACAGGTCTGGTTTCAGAATCGCCGAGCCAAATGGAGAAAGCGGGAGAAGTGCTGGGGCCGCAGCAGTGTGATGGCTGAATATGGGCTGTATGGGGCTATGGTGCGTCACTCCATTCCCCTTCCAGAGTCTATACTGAAATCCGCGAAGGACGGAATCATGGATTCCTGTGCCCCTTGGTTACTAGGTATAAATATCCACTTTTAAAATACAGAAAATGTATTCGGCAACACATAAACTTTGAATCCACCGATAAATCTGTACATATAGTTTCTCTAAACACACATAGTTTCTCTAATGTTTTTAGACTAGACATTTTAGCAAAAAAAAAAAAAATTGACACGCAGGAAGTGACTTTATTATAAATATAGGAAATGTCACAAGCTTTGCTCTTTCGGGTTTTATTTTCACTTATATTTCTTTAATTTCACTAAACAAATTTTCTGATCAGAGTTGCAGTGGATCCACTAGGCAGAGGGCAGCAATATTAGTATTTTGTTAAAATGTATATGTTTTATATGTAATTTTATATGCCATTCTGTGTATTTTTTTTAACCCAATGCAATTTGTTTATACAGTATTAACTGCTTAAATCGCTCTAATTTAAAACATTTCTAAAATCATACTTATACAAAGACAAAGACATGAGTTATTAATTATTGTATTATTAAATCATTACATCCCAAATTTTCAGTGTGTTTGCATGCGCCAGATTAAAGAAATTCAGTGTGAGCAATTCAGCAGTGAGATTTTGGCAATATTGCAGTTAAACGTAATTTAAACACTATATTTATACTCATAATCGCATCAAGATTTATTACGATAACATACCTGTAGGTGGCATACATACATACATACATTTAATTGAAATATACAGGCATGGAAATACAGGCATATGTGCTTGTGATGTACATGAATGATGTCACATGCATGAATAATAGAAATATCATTTAAACTAGAGTGAAGAGCTTTAACATGTACCTGACATGATGTAAACATCATAATGTAATTAAACATCATTACTCTGATTACTGGATTTAATCGCATTATTAATGTTTCTGTTTTAGTAAAAATTACATGAAAATGTGAAACAATATCAGGATTTTGTGCTGTATTGCAAGAGTAAGGAGTTTGATGAGTTTAGCCACAAGTTTTTACTGCTCAGTTTGATGGCGAAAGTGCTGAGATGTCAAATATTTAAAGCAATCTTCTGCTCTAACATCTGTACTCTGCACCACTGGTTCTATTTGATCTCGCTGCTGTTCATAAACTATTATATTGTAAAAAATTACACATACAGAATTTTTAACAGTTAGCATAGTGTAGAAAATATTTGTAGCTCACCAAATCAAGGAAGCAAATATCGTCATTGAATAGAGGCTTTGCAATGTGCACAGTGAGATATATGCAGGCTAAAGTAATATTCCTATATTTATATATCCCCACTCAAATCAGATCAACAGATAAATCAGATAATCATTTAATTATTTCTTAGTCAAATAGGATCCAAGAACATATGCAGACAAATGCCAAAAATTTCTGTTGAAACCAGAAACATAAGAATGTAGGAGCAAAAAGGTCCAGTACACAGAAGCCCTCCAGCTTTAGCTTTTAAATCACTACTACACTAATGGTTTACCAGTTTACCAGCTAGTCTGTTGTCGTTTACCAGTTCAAATGTCTTTCCAATCCCCAGGCACTTCTCTAAATCCGAATCCCTCATCGTTCTTTGCAGGGATGCACAAAAAATCACTGGAGGCAGCGACAGGCACACCAAGCCAGAAGCCAGACATCCCTCAGCATCCAAACAATGCCGACGTTGACGACACCGATGCAGAGGACAGGAGGAGCGACTCGCCCATGTCTAAAGAGGAACTGAGGGAAAACAGCATTGCTGCTCTCAGGGCCAAAGCACAGGAGCACAGTGCAAAAGTGCTGGGGACAGCATCTAGCAAGAGACTCGAACATAAAACAAAGGAAGAAATAGAGGAGAAATCCGGGTTGGAACAGTTAGACTCCCAAGAAGAGAAAAACAGCTCGTAGATTTGCACTAATAACCTTCAACATTGTGTCTTTCTGTAGCCTTTCTTTAAACAAATCCTGATTATTTCCTCAGACAAACAGTGGATCACCTTTTACCTATCTACAGTAGCGCTGTTTTCCTCTTCTTACTTAGAGCTTCGCCTGTCACGTTTACATGTGTGTTAAAAAATACAGAAAGCATGACATGCTAATGATTATTTTTTAATCTACCTACCACTAAGTCTCTATAGTTCTATATACATTATATGCTAGTACAAGAAATTGCTAACTGGTCATGTTTGGTGGTACTAATGGTGATTTTCTCACAAAAATGTTCTTCAAATTCATTATACAAAATCTAAAATTTTTTATCCTTAATTTAAAAGAAAAGTCCAACATTCCTCATACAGCCTTTCTTTTTTTACAGGCACTTAGTGGTTGTATTAGAATGTAACGCTGTACATATTGTAAATAAAGATAGCTTGCTACAGTATTGTTTGAAGTACACTTTCATGTACTGTAGTCTTCTAATACGTGGGGTCATGTTCTGAGTAAACTATTGATTAGACTATTAAAAAATGTTGAAACATTGACTTATGCCTTTTGTACATGAGGATGGCGATGAAACAGAAAATCTTCCTTTTTAAAGATTCAGATGTATTTTTTAAAACCTGTAGAAAGTCTAAAATACAGCACTAAGAGAAAAACATTTATATTAAATGACTGCTTAATTACACCTGATCCACAACAATAAAATATATCAACAGTATGCTAAAAAAAACTCACCTAGCATGCAAAAAAAAAACCCTCTCTTAGCAGAATTTTTATTCAATGCAGCTGTTGTGAACAAATAGATAAAATGATACAAAATATCTTGTAGTAGTTGTGTTTTTCTTCTACAACCTTTTAGGTCTGATGAGCCCCTACCATCTATACCATCTACCGTCCCCGAGTGGCTGTGTGTGTCGTCGACTATAATCAGCCACATTCCTGAGGTCTTGATTTAGCTTGATTACATACAAGCAAGAGCATGAATGAAGCCCTGGATATGGTGCTTTCAGTGCTCATGGTTATGATGATATAATGACAATTTATTATTTCATCCTTTAAATGTTTTATTCCTCATAGAACCATGTAAATATGTAATTATTGTTTATTCCTCAGTAAAACATACTTTTATTAGTTGAAATGAGAATGTCTGTTTAATAGAGTCTGTTAACTCTCTCTCTCTCTCTCTCTCTCTCTCTCTCTCACACACACACACACACACACACACACACACACACACACACACGTACACACATGGGGGGAGCGGGGGGTGTGTGTGGCAGCTGATCTTATCCTGCCCTTATTATTGAAGGCTGTCAACAGATTATTGATACACACTGTTAATTGTGTCCTCATTTCATTTAATTTACTTAGTGTCCATGTAATTAATTAGTTGCCATCTGCAGTGATTAAGCCTGGCTTATAAAGTAACAAAATATCTCTATGCAATGTTTCAGCTGATTACTGTTTCTGCTGTATGATGGTGCAGGTTTGGCATCCACTTCATCGACTTAGGACATAAAAAAGGTGAGCATTTTTGGTGTAACAGTCCTTGAGGGTTAGCTATTGAAATGCAGTGCTGATGCAATCAGCATTTAGTGAAACCTGCAGCTATGTGGCACAACAGCTCCTTTATTTCATGCTGATTGTGTTTCAGCGATCTACCTGACGTCATCCTTTACTAAACAGCTATTACACCCTGCTATGTGTCTAGGCAGTGACTATCCCATTTAACCCTTGGGAGTTTTCAGGCTGGCTTATTTTTCAAACATCTACAATTAAACTTTAAACAAATTGGGAATTTACAGCTTATAAATAAACCCTCATGCCACTTTATTTTAAACCTTTACTTCAAGCTAAATTTTTGCTCACCTCTACTGGTAAAAATATAATTTCACCCTAAATATGTCAATATGTCAAGTGTGCACAGTAATTATTTTAAAACTATGGGTACTAAACCAGATTAGCCTGGAAGTCAGACTAGACAATCACCACGTAATTAAATACTTTTAATTTAAACATTTAAACGTTTCACTTCCCACACCTCTAGACTATCACTATGGAAAGGTATGGTAAATAAAATGTTCAAATGCAAACTATATTTTGCAGATGTTCACAGGATGCGACACATTTTCCTATGTCACAGTGCAAAGATTTGACTGACAGATTTTTATACTAGCTCACCTGTGGCCAAATACTGTAACTTATAATTTTGGTTAATATGACAAATCATGTGCAGGTAAAATGAGGCCATATGACTGCCATTAACGTGCACTTATTATATCTTGTGTGGAACATACTAGCAATGTCTCTCTAATCAGAAGAAGCTGACTCATCCAGGCAAGATGCTAATTTATGACAGATTGGCACACAAATAAATTTGATAATGGTGGTTCTGTGATTTTAAATCATTATGTGTCCTTTTATTCTAAGCCTTGTGGGCAAAGTATGCTTTCCATTGCCAATTTTTAGACAGAGGCGATTGTGTTAACCCAATCAAACAAAGTGGTCCTTTACGATTAGACAAGACAACAATTATCATAAAATTCAGAAAAGTAAAAAAGACAATTATTAAATATCGAGTACATAAGTGTCATTCCACGGTTATAAAATCTGCAATTCTTGTGCCAACTACTAGGACAGCAGACACACTAGTGATATCCATCAAAGACACATGCATCCTAGTTTACACAAAGTAAACTTAGAGATTCCTAAAACCCAAGGAGGCTATGTAGCTCACTTGGACAATCTTTAATTCATCTTTAAAGAGCATGCATATCAGTACAAGGTCCTCGCCTTAGGGCTGTCCCTGTCCCCGCATGTCTTTACGAAGCTAGCTGAGGCTGTCCTTGCCACCTTTCGGGAGACGGGCATATGCATCCTCAATTATCTCGAGAACATCACTTCAGCACTAGCTTCCCAGTCGGGTTCTAAGATGGGATAGGTATGGGGCCTTTCGGGCATACCTGAACCGCATTCAAAGCTTCAGACGCTCTGGTCAGTTCTTTGTCTGCTACGGAGGACAGCGGAAGGGGACATCGTCTTCAAGCAGAGATAGTGGAAGAGATCCTCAAGGCCTACCAGGCCGGGGTTTACCCTGTCCCCTGCATCAGTCCTGGCGAATTGGGGTCTCACTAGCATACATATGTGTAGAGCTGCAGATTTTGCTTATTCCCAATAAACCTCTGAGTATGGATTCCAACCTAAGTACGTCGTCATTACAACTGCTTTAATATTTGTCCAGTTACCTGATAAATTTAGTTCTAAACAGATTTGTTTCTGTAAAAGGACTTTAAGCTCTTCCATTCTCAGCAAGGTTTCTTTTGTAACATTGAAACTAATAACTTATGCTCTCAGGTGGATGCTGCTCTGTGTATATATTGTCTACTTTATCAGCTTGTTTGGGGAATTGCAACTTTATGGCTAACCCGCCCAAATCCCAAATACTGACCCTTTCATGTGGTAAACTGAGCATCTTTGTTATAGCAAGCATTGTTAAGTCTGATATAACGAAACCTTATTTTTCTTTCAATTCTAAGCAAAACAATTTTAAGCACAAGATAAAGATAATTTCCAAAGATAGTCCCTTCTTACGCTTTGATAACAGCCCCCAATCCAAACTTTCTAAGATGGGACATGTGACAAAACACATTTCACTGTGCTGTATTGTACACTATATGTGACGGGGGTTTTTTTTTATCACAAATGTGTTTTGTCACATGTCCCAGCTTAGAAAGTTAGGGTTAGAGTGAAGGGTCAGCCTTGATACAGCACGTCTGGAGCAGCGAAGGGGTTAGCTTAGCCGTGTTTACGAGCTCAGATGTGGTAGCTTGGCAGTGGTGGGGCTTGAACAAACCATATTTTCATTGACTGTGTTTTGTGTGCTTTAGAGGCCTTTTTTGTGCCAATAAAAATATATTTTTATTTATAATTGCTGTTTTTTTTATTGATTTATTCTTCTGTTATTGCAGTTGTTGTTATCACAGTTGTTACTATCATTATTTCTAATTTCATTGTTTAGAACATGCTGTATTTATGAGAGACACAGACCTATACCATTAACTCTAAAACAGCCATCAAAAATAAGAAGAAGAAAAAAAGTTCAGTCATTGAACAGCGAATGTAGTTTTTCAGCTTGAGAACAGAGAAAGACCATTCTAAAATCTACCAGCTAATTTTATTTGTCACATACATATTCATAGAGTACAACATGCAGTGAAATGTTTTTCTACAACTGTCCAACATGTGAACATGAAAGTAAAAGTGTGTAAAATAAAAAATAAATAAAATAAAATGGAAATAGATTCAATGAATTCAATGAAATAAAGTGACCGAGTGTGAACAAGTCTCTAAAGTGTCCTTGTGCAGGAATAGAAGTGTTTACAGTGCTGTGCCACTCCAGTGTTAAGTGTCAGTTGTGCAAATGTGCAGATAATTTGCAGAAAGAAGAAGAAACAGTCCTGGTATTAGGTGGGTTCAGTGTTTCCTGATTTATCCATGATTCCAAAGGTGTGGCAGCAGTTTGAGGAAAGTCTACAAATGATCATGGTGGTTAGATGTCAACATACTTTTGGCCAGAATAATGAAATGTTTACCATGAGAAATTCGGGTAGTGTAGTTTTAATTTTAAATCTGCCTTGTTAAAGGTAGATGTTAAATGACCAACCAGCACAGCATCAATGAAAGGTATTCTCTCTCTAGGGGGCTATTAGAGCATTGTGTGTAATTCAGCAAGAACGAAATGTATTTTATTATTTTTTGATTCCCAAACATATATAGATTAGTCTTAAAAACAGCTAGCCAATTGATTTAACGCTCTAGGTTCCTCCCGTGTGTGAAAAAAACACACCAAATAATTTCTGGAAGCATACCGCCATCTGCTGGCCACCACATTGTATAACAAGAGAAACTATTCGCTGAAAAATGTTAAGTAAATTTGAATCCAAATTCGAGAGGTTTTTTAACACATAACCTGCTTTAATTCGCTATATATAATAACAGCTGGAGTCTAAAGCTAATTTATACTGAATTATATGCAGCTGTGTCGTGTGTGTTTAACATAGAATGTGAAAACACAGGTGTCAGAAGTAAAATACTGCCACGTTAAAGATTCCGGAAACGGAAATGACGCAATTTGTTGTTACCCACCGTCCACCCCCTCGCCATTGTAGCATGGATGCGAGTGTCTATCGCCTAGCTACAGTTGCAAAGCTATACAGGATTAATTCATTTGCAGAAAAACACACGATTGCTCAGTTTTTGACTTGTGCACACTTTAAAACGTAAACTTTAACCGGCGGTGGCTTAGCGTTCTCCATTTGGGAGCTTTTAAGTGAACGCTTTGAGACGAGCTGTGCTGGCTGCCTCCATAATCAAAATGGCGGACAACGAAGATGAAAGCAATAATACGAACGGTACCGCTTTACCAGAGGGCAGCACTGTAACTGTGAGCGGATCGCCAACGAACGGATCGCCTTCCACTAGCACTCAAATCGAGGGTGAGAATGGAGATAGCAGTGTTAAAGTAGTGGTCAGTGCTGAAGGGGGCGGTGAACAAGGCCTGTCAGAGTTAGTAACCGTACACAGCGAACCAGGCGGCGATGCAAAATCTGCTGACGGATCGTCAGAGATGATCGGCCAAATTTTGGGCGGTGAAGTGCTAACGTCTTACGTGCACGCATCTGAGGACAACGCAGAGGACACCGTGGCCACAGAGTGTACGACAATCAGCGGCGATTTCCTGAGTGCTCTCGGGCCCGCAACCACCATCATTTACGTGCAGCCTGATGGGAGTTTTGTGGAGAGTTCTGGACTCTCAGTGGAGGAGCAGCAGCAGTTACTGGAGCAGCTGTCTAAACAGCACCTCGTACAGGTGACCGGAAACGAAGCGACTCGACTGATCGAACAAAGCCAGACACCGGCTTCTGCACCCAAACCTGCCCAGAGCGCCAAACCTGCCCAGAGCGCTAAACCCGCCGTCATCTCCAGCGTGGACGTGCAACAGGTTATAGATCACGTTAACAAGTCACAGGTGCGCGCGCAGACTGAGCAGAGCCGCTCTCACACCGTGACCCCTAAATTCTGCAGAGAAGCGTTCAACCTCAGACTCCCTCTTATATAAGTCTGGAGACAGGAAATGTCATTTCAGGACAGCTGACGACCACGTTACAGCCCCAGCCGTTTACAATCGTGCAGAACGCATCACAACAACTGCAGAGTGTCGCCAAACAGGTGGCGCTGCACCAATCACAGAACGGAGCACAACCCATTCAGCAAAAGGTAAGGAGAGGTGGAGGAACAAGACATCCGCCATAGTCATCAAAGGTCAAATCAGATCATTTTATTGTCACATCACCGCCAACACACATGTCGGGCTGAGAAAAACTCTTGGGTGCTGTGAAACATGGAGTGTAATCAGTCTCTGTCCTAAATACATAATCCGAATAGCAGTAAATGAAATCTGCAATCTGACTAGCAGTCTGGCATTACAGTAATGTACACGTGATTCATTATTTTACAGTAAATACAGTATGTTATAGAATAAAACAGAATGCTTTTATTGTGATTGTACAACAAAATTAAGGCTATTTACATTTTAGGCATTTGGCAGACACCCTTATTCATTTATCTCTCTATACAACTGAGTAATTGGGAGTTAAGGGCCTTTCTCAGGGGCCCAACAGTGACAACTTGGTGGTGCTGGGAATCAAAACATGATCCTCCAATTAGAGGTCCAATTAATCACTGCACTATCTTAAAAGCACACACAATATAAATATACCATGAACATAGATGATAAAGGAACCGAATTGAATGTAGATTTAAGCATATAATGTAAAGAATGTAAACAGATATAAATGTGCAAGTAGAGATGTAACAGATGTACAATAACAACAGATTAGAGATATGACATGTATAACGGATATACAGATATAACAGATAGCAAATTTAAACTCCCCTTTATGTTTTCCCACAGCCATGAAACATTTTACAGCCATGTAACTTTGTGTACAGTGGCAGAATCATGCTTCAATTCCAGTAGGAAATCCTTAATTTTCCTTTAAAGAAAGCCAACATATAAGAAAAACGGTCAGATTTGCCACATAATGTATGTTTACCACAAAAGATGGTTGTTGTGTAGTTGTACATACATTTTACATCTTAAATTCAGGGCTGTGAAGATGGGTAGAAGGGGTTTAGGATCATAAATTGGACATCGATATAGGTTTAAAACCAAGTCAGTGGGCAGAAGTAGCATAAATTATTATTTTTCAACATGAAAATCTGTTTAAATGTGCCAACAAATGATCTACACTACAAACCGGAAATAGAGCTGTGGTTTGTGTATTTTTGAATACACAACACAAATAAATAAATAACATATTCCAAGTGGGAATGGGCTTTTTAGAAATAGATGTAGAATTATATTGAATGGATATAACATTTTAATCAAGATTCTTGATGAAACTTGATTCTTAAATATTATTTCCTATTAGATTATGTTATACATTATATAGATTTTCCAGCAGTTCATTCTTGTCATCTGGTCTATGGATGTTCATGACATAAAATCCAACTTATGTCCATTTTACTTAAAGGGGGGATAAAGCAGCATTTAGTCTATAAATAGACATCACAATATTTTCCACCTGAAAGACAAAATATATTGTATCTCATATATGGACTTAAATGGACATAAATCAATAGTAGATGACTGTACTGTATGCTTTAGTTAGTGAAAAAGCACACTAATTCAACTGAAGGACACAAAATAGCAAATTACGAACATAAAAACAAGCACAGCCTCAATATCTTGAGCATAAATATGACTAATGTATGAAAACAAGACTAGTTTATTAGTTGAAATCTTTAAATATTTCCATCATAAAACAGCAGTCAAATCTAGGGCTGCACATTATATCATTTTAGCAAGAGTCACATTACAGGATGTGCAATGTCAAATCCCTGAGATGTGTGCACACCTGGTGGCCAACTACAAGAAACGTCCGACCTCTGTGATTGCTATCAAGGGTTTTGCCACCAAGTACGAAGTCTCATTTTGCAAAGGCGTCAAATACTTATCTCGCTCATTAACATGCAAAACAATTTATTTTAAGTAAGTTATTTATTTTTTTTTAGTTTTTCTGAATGTTTTTGTTGTTACTGATAATTTCGTTGTTGGCAAATGTACAAAATCAGCAGGGGAGTAAATAATTTTTCCCTCACTGTAAACTGTGTTATGCTGTTAACCCTAGATATGTCTGAATAGTTGTTTAGTGTGTTTTTTAGACTCTGTATGTAACGTAACATGTAGAGTTGTTTAGACACAATTTTGTGCATATAAGGTTTGTAAGTAATCCTTAGTTGGTAAAATACTATTTTTAAGGTATATGTATAGAAATTATGATGTGTCTCGTGTTACTCGACTGTATCGATTGTTTTTATGGCGGTGAGTCACAAACTTGGGTACAATTTACAAATGTCTCAAACTCCTTATGAAAAGTTGTTAGTCTCCTCATGTTTGCTGCCTAACTAAACCAGCAATCCTGAACCGGCATGTACTGTTACTGTTACTTATCCATTGATTTTATATATATATATTCCTTTTTCAATTTTAATCTGTCACAAAACTACTCTACATATTGTAGTTTATCGCTTTTACTGTGCATATTGTAACTCTGTGTATAATTACAATAACTTTCAAATATTTGTGTTGTATTTTCAGCTAGCTGAACCCATCCACATTCAAGTGCAGGCCCCACCAAAACAAGAAACCAAACAACGGCAGGCAGCTCCAATCACAATCCTCCAGCCGCAGAACCTGCCAGTAAGCCAATCCTTGGTAAAAGTCTCCAATGTAGGCACAGTCAGTACTCCTCAGATTATCCACATAACACCTGTACCTGGCCAGCAGCAATATTTCCTACAGAATCCAGGAGAACCTCCTATTCAACTTCTCCTTCAGAAACCAGCTCCTGTAGTTAGCAGCATTTCAGTTCCAATTGTGCATAAAGTCCAAGCTCCTGCCTCTTCCTCTAACTCCACCACTGTCGTAAAGAGTCCTGCAGCCAAGACAACCACGGTCTCCATTCATCCCACATTGATTTTAACCCCCTCCACTAGTGTTTCATCTACTACCACCAAGATATTAACTTCGCCCACTAAGACCACAACAGTGTTAACCAAGGTTTCAGGTCCAACTGTTGAAAAAGAGAAACCAAAAGCAAAGAACCGTCAGAAAAAGCCTTTAAAAATCCAGACACGCTCTGGTCGAGTATCCCGGCCACCAAAGCATAAGGTGAAGGACTACAAATTCATTAAAACTGAGGACCTGGCAGAGAGCCACCAGTCAGACTCTGATGACTACTCTGAGATCAGCGTGGAAGACGAAGAGGGCAACGAGGGCAAGAAAAAGTCGAATGTTGACGGTTTGTCGCTCCGCAGCAAAGCTTTTAAATGTGATACATGTGAGAAGTCCTACATAGGAATTGCTGGTTAAACAGACACTATAAACTCAATCCCACTCATGACAAAAGTCAGACGTCAAGTCCGGGTGCAAAGGAAGACTCTAAACCCACAGAAGAGATAATGGAGGCAGAAGAGGCTAAAACAAGTCCTGTAAAGGAAGCCACGACTCAAAAAGTAAAGATGTCACCTTTCTACATGTGCATATATACAGGAAATTTTCAGCTGCCACTGTTATCGCACATTAATCATCGTTTCTGCTAAAATGTAAACAGGTGCAAGCAGATTCTACAAGGCAGATCGTACCGAGGCGGCCAGGGAGACCCAAGGGGTCAGGGAAATCCAGTCTTCCCAAAAGACTTGGGCGGAAACCAAAGAGAGGAAGGCCGGGTCGGCCACCAAAACACCAAACAGCTCTTACTATGGAGCAGCAAGCACAGAGGAGGAGAAGTCGTCTCACTGAGGTAGTGCTCACTAAGCTAAAGTCTGTCAACATTTTACACATTGTTATAGCATTCCTCTTCTACAACCACACTTCATTTTTATTTTTTGAATAAAATCTATAAATTTACTAAAGTTTCCTTAAAACCATTGTTTTCAGTAGATATTTGGTAGTTGATGAATCTTTTGCAGTATAAGTGGAGTAGAAGGAATAGGCCAGCTCCAAACTTCTATGGATAAATTACAGGTTAAAATATTTAGCAGTGATAATTTGCATCCTCTCTCTCTCCAGTTTATACAGCAGTACGATGATGAGGACCTGATGGAGATTGTTCTTCCTCGTCTGGCTAAGGTCATGACCGTATGGGAATTTGTGCTAATGAAGGTAATAAATGATTACACTCAACACTTAGATTTTTTTGAGTGATACAAACATTCTTATCGAATTTCAGGTGTTTGTAAATGTGTTTGTGTTCTGTGAAGGACCGCGCAATATATCAAAAATCATCCTAATATTGCGATATGCATGCCACGATGGCTTGCGATTTGATGGTTCAAATAGTGATGTATGGTCAAAGTTTTAGGACGATGCGGATGGTAAAATATCTGTGTGCGTGTGCGTTGATGCAAGACTTTCAACATGCCACAAAGCGTTTGTAGTAAATTTACGAAATTTATTGCCAGAACGAAGAAGCAGTTTTATATCAGTTTTAAAAGCGATGACCAATGTGTAATATCTTGTTTTCTTTAACTAAAGGTAGAAAATGGCCATTTGTCCAAGCAGCAGTTTCCCAGTGTATACCATGAGTTTGAGCAACTCCACAGTCAGGTGAAGAAGATGGCACATGAGCACTTTAGTATTTCACCAGCTTCCCGAGCAGCTATAGAGGTCACCAATATGGATGTAAGTACGCAGTTATAAAAATCTTTAATTTTTATTAAATGTTTGGGTGTACTTTTAGTACATTTTGTGTAAGGATTTCAGTAGCTGGAAGGCCTACAGCGCCGTGCAGCTTAATAAAAATACCAGTATGCTTGTATTTAGAACTTGAATTGTATTTGCATGTACAGCACAAAAGACAGCTATTATTGTTTAAAAGTTACTTTATAAATAAAACTAATTCAGTATAAAATGTGAAAACAAACAAAAACAGCTTGTTACCTGCATTTGAACATATTTTTGTTACTAGCTAAATTCGAGTGATTTTTTTTTTTTAAGGTTTTAAAATCATTGGGTATCACTGATCCATCCAGTGCATTAACACCCCTAAAGTCCACTAATGGACAACAGTGTGCAACAAGAAATCAGGCTACAAAGACTCCACGGAATGTTGAGGTAAACATCTATTTTTACTTTCTCAAAAGGTTTTAGATATTGCAGTTAAATTTCATCACCGAATCATTATTTACATTTCTGGCAATTTGTCAGATGCTATTATTCAATGCGACTTACATTTATTTATTTTTGGAAATAAGGGCCTTAAGGTGGCACTGCCAATAATGCAACTAAAAGCTGTCGAGAACAACTGAACAGCACCACATTATCTCCCGTGCACACTATAGACCTGCGTGGTTCTCGGCGGGTCTTTATCCTAAACATGCTTATTTTTTAATAAAAATTTGCGATAGGTAATTGTTCTGAAAACAGCTAATTTTTAAGAGTAAAAATTGACCACACACGGCTGTTTGAAAAGTGTGCTGCTGAAAAGTTGTCTGAAAGTTCTGCTGACACTATGTCTTCTAGCAAGCAACAAAGAAAATTTTTTTAGAATAGTTTGCAGCTGTTACAGCATATGAAAAGACAGTACAAAAACAGCAAGAGATAAGACATAGAGCCTTTTAATGCAATGACAAGAGGGATTTAAAAACCTCATTCGAGCGCTGGATAGGACATATAAAGTTTCCTTTCGCATATATTTTAGCCGGGTTGTAATCCCACAGCTTTACACTGAATCTAGGAATAAAGTCGAGGCGGTATATTACACTATAACAACAGACCTGTGGTTAATCTGGACGACCGAACTATATCTTAGTTTCACTGTGTACTATATTAGTGCTGACTTTGTGCGGACTATTTAATGTGACCATAATCCTTAACCTCACTTACAAACTAATTCATGCAGTAGAAGTTACAGCTGGTCAGTAAGTGCTTTTGTTAAGATTTGTACACCAACAGGGATTAAATAATCGGCAGTGTGGTTAGTGCCACCAAGAAAAATATACAATTGGGTTCATAATTTATTAAGACAAGCTTGCAGAAGTCAGTAGAAAGCAGGGGTTTGTACTGGTTTCACCGAAAACAAACTGATGACTCTTATTTTAGCAGTCAAATAAATTGAGCGCCTAATCCTGTAACCTGTTGACTGTGTTCCCGGGCTGCTGCTTTGTCTACCTCTAAATTCTTGCAATTAAGAGTTATGTCCCTTTTTTAACAAGTATATTAGACATACAGTATCTAAGTTGTTTTTTGCCATTTACTCCTGTATTGAACCTGATTGATTGATCTGATTTATAGAATACCCAGATGTTGCCTCCAGCAAAAAGATTTAAAATGGAAAATTGTTGTAGCGAAAACAACGACTCTGAGGTTAATCAAAACGGTATTCAGAAGCCAGAGGTTAATGACGAATCCATGCTTCTGCGGGAGCCACAGGTTGTCCTAACCCGTCTAGAAAATATAACGGACACTGACGCAGACCCTGCCACAAGGACAGAAGAAGCAGCTATGGAAACAGGAGAAAGCCTTCCTGATCCTGAAGTTGGCAATCCTCAGGAGGACCCTGACGGAGAGCTGACGGAGGTTCTAAATAGCAGTGGGTGCGTAGACATTGCTGATCAGGTAAAACAGCTGGAAGAAGTGCTGAGCTCAGAAACAGTGGGCAAAGAGATCACGGCGAATGACGAAGGAAAAAACGGCAGGCCTTCAGAAATGGAGGGTTTGGAGGAGGCAGAAGCTTTGGGCGAATCGGTTGTCGAAGAGGTGGTGATGCAGTCGGCTGAGGCTAACGAAGAGACCTCGGTATTTATTCAAACGGCGGAGGGCCTCGTCCGAGATAGTGCTGAGGAACTTGCTTCTAAAGGAATAGTGATTGTCAACGGGCCTGATGGCAGCACAGTGCACATCGAGGCTCCAGAAGGAGTTCCCTTAGAGACTGTCCATGCTCTATTAGGCATTGAAACAGAGAGAAAGACTTGAGTTGAGGTCCAGCATCTGACACCTCTAAGACATTTGTCAGCCATTTCAAGATGATGCTATCAACAAGCTGTTTTTCCCCAAGGAACTTTTTATTGCAGATTTTTGTATATTTGTAAAAACAAAGTATTATTATTGTTTCAGATTTTGTTCAGTCTTTTGTTTAAAAAAAAAAAGCAGGCTTTTGGTCACATACACCTTATAACTACACGTCATTGCCAATATTGTGTGTCTTTATGTACTACAACCATGGAAGAACACACTCAGTAGCTAGTATACTGTATACTATGAAAAACATGTACAGTATGACAGTGTGATGTTCTTAAGGCTGATTTTAAATAGAAACTACCTTTCAGCGATGAGGAACTCTACTTGGTATGTGTGTTGGTTTAAAACCAATTACTGTTGAATTATGCTAGGGATTTTTTTGAGGGGAAAAAACAATTTAGTTGAGATATCAAGAGGAAAAACATGTCTTAAGTGTGTAAAAATCTAAGGTTAGCTATTTGTTCCATTGTTACATGTTAAATAGTCATTTGTCCTAGTTCTAGAGTTGTTTAAAAAGCACTATTTTATTACTTTTTATATAATCTTTGGACATACGTGTTTTTTCAAGTTCCACAACATTTGTATTATAAAAAGAAAACATACACAGATTACATTAAACCAATATTTGTGATTGAGCTTTTGGAATTAGATCATTGTATTATATACATCACCAACCTGCTAAAAAATCCACTTCTGTTCCTTAGACTATTTACTGGTGACCTCCTAGTTTACATGCAGTTCAGTCAATGTAACAGAGAAGCTGAAACCAATGAAAGATATTAATTCTAATATATCATAGGTGCGGTTTTGAATGTATTATATGGGCGATTTGAGTTAAAGTTTATACTAATTTTCAAACTCTTAAATTCAAGATTCAAAATGTCTGTCCATACTGCGGTAAAAAAACAAACACGCTATAAAACAATTGTACACTATCGACCAAAAAAAACGATTAGTTATATATACTACAAATTACTTAATACTGTCTTATGACTTTAATATAGCACATTTGAAGTAAACCCCATTTATTATTGCACACTTTAGGGCTGCAATGTGTGCTGACAGTGTATAACACAGTAGATATCATTACATTAATAAACGTTTGTGTATTAATATCTTAATATCTAAACTGAATTGTTAATCAAACACCAACACTGATTTCAGAAATTAGCAGCTTTTACAAAGAAACAGAATCACATTTAAGTGAAGCCTTGGAAACTGCTATTACCTGCCATCACCTATAGGGGACAGCAAAGAAAACAAAGAAGTAGCATTAAACGCCCACTTAGATGGCTAAGAATGTTCAGTTTGGAACATGTTCAAATGGAACAAAATGGCATAAGGTCAACAGAGTGACCTTATGAAGCCTTACGGGTTGTTAAAGAATACACAAGGAAAAAGCATCAATCAATGGTTTAGTTATTAATAAATGGTTATAAATGATCATTATATCAATCATAAAACCCATCTAAAATATATATTAAAATAAATACAAATATTTCTACCTATAGGACACCATTCTCAGAAAGTCATGGACAGGTTTGAAGAGAATAATATAAAAAGCAACATACAGTAAATAATCCAAACTTAATTTTTACATTTCAATTTCAGGTAATAAGACATTTACATAGAAACCTCAGGGGGGGCAATGATTCTGCCTGTGTAGATTAAGCTTTTTTACTTGTATCAGTGTTTTTAGGCACTTCATTCTGCATCATGTTGTTCCTGTGAATGTTTAAAAGTTGGATGGCGATGCACATCATCAAGGTATCCCTGAAAAAAATAATGTGCATTGAGTTTAAATCACTTTTCACTGCATGTGTGCCAGAAATCAGAAAATGTTACTAACTGCATACCTTTATACACACATTATACACACATTTACCATCCTGATTAAAAATCTTTTAAAAAGCTTTGGACAGCCTGAGCTGTAGGGGTAAACCTCTTTTCAATCTTAAACTTTAACTAATAACAGCTAACGACGCTGTATCTTAAACCCTTTTAATGCTTTGCTTAGAAATTCAGTAAAAGTTCTTTTATATTTTTATTAAGAATCCTACAACAGTATTTTCCTTTCAGAATAACTTCCAAACTGGTAATAACTGTAAATAAAAAGGCCCTGTGTAAAATTAGTGTTTTAGGTGTTTAATGTGCAGTAAATGGCATATGGGAGGAATTACCTCTTCGGTCTGTCAGTGAAGCTGCTCTAATGATGACTGGATTGTCCATGATTGACAGGAGTCTGTTCAGCTTTGTACCCACAACAGAGCCCGCCTTCCTCACCAGTTTGTCCAAACATGAGGCGTCCTTCATCATAAATCTGCCTCTGCCTCTTCAGCACACCGCCGCAGAGAAGAGGTCACGCGCCATAACAGTCTGTGAAATAATCCATGTGGTATAAACACATATACTATTTTTATTTTATTTAAATAACACAAATTGAAGATAACAGTGGAATTTAATTCATACATATTTAACTTTTTCTCAACTAGGAAAGCTTGTGTCTATCATCAGGTCTAGACATAAATCGTGTCTAGGAAACTATCAGTTGTGTCTAATTTTCAGCTTGGGAAAATGAATCAATATTTTATAACTGATTTAACACTTAACCAATAATTAATAATATATTCTGATTTAAAAACTCATAGATTAACACCATCAAACTACTCAAGATTTTTTTAATAAGGATTCAAATACATTTCTTTCAAATATAATTGTTAAATTAGGCATAATCATGTCATTCCATTAAAAATAGTTGGCTTTTGCTAAGTCTAAAGACTTAGTCTGAAGTCTGAAATACCATTTATGCCTCTTGCCAGTATGTCATTTAAAATATGCTTCTCTCTCGCTCAAGCCCCTCCTCTGCTCATGTGCTGGCTTGAGGCACATTTTTGCCTCAGGTGTGAGTAAAGAACCTTTACATACACTAAATGGTCTAAACTTCAAATGACTGAGCAGCACAGGCTTCAATTAACCGGGGGTGGGGGGTGGGGGTGTTTAGTGAAAGTGGTAGGGGAGTCTTTACTCTAACATTGTTCATTTTGAAGGCTATATTTGATGGTATATTTTTATGGATATACATTATGTAAACAAAAGCATTCCGACATTCAAATATTTTACCAGTAAAGAGATTTAAGGATGTTGTATTTTATATACATAGACATTAACACACACAGAGTTGGTCTGGCCTTTGCAACTATACCAGCTTCCACTCTATGAAATCAGCAAAGTGTTGGTGCCTTTTACACATCATGTGCCTTAGTCTTTGGTGATCCTGAACTGTGACTTGCTTGTTTTTACTTTAAAATGATATCACTTACTGTTGACTATGAAATATCTATAGCAGGGTTCAAGTTTGCAAAAGTGGCATCCTATCACAGTACCACACTTAAAGTTACTGATCAAGCCATTTTTTAAACAAACGTTTGTAAAAGCATCTGTGCCAATGAATAAATTTAATCATTTTTTCCATACCACACAATTTGGGCTGAGACAGATGCAAAACTTAAATAAACTGAAACAGGCAGTAATTTATTACACTGTTAAAGTAGATTGAAAGAAAAAGAAATATAAACTATATTATCATTACACAACTATAAGGCTTGTTATAATGTAGGTGTGAGTACAATGATTGTAGTGTATATATGAGAATTTGTGCTATATAGTAAAACACAGTGCGTTTGGGATTGTCTTCTGTGGCTGCCAAGGTACTACTACAAGGGACATGATGCAATCTGGAAGGTGGATGTGCCTTTTTTTGTGGATTACAATGTTTGTGTGTAACTATTAAAAAGCAAATAAGTATCATTACCACTCCTACTGTTGATATCTACCAGCAATGCACAGATGTATTTCACTTACCTACCTTTAAAAAAAAACCCCAACAATTTTATAGTTTAAATTTCTCTTCATCTCATTGATTCATTTCTGGTTATGTTTTTCTGGGCTAAAAACATGCTTCCAAATTGTTCTTAATTAATTGTATGTATGTGACTTTATAAAGTGCAGTACACAGATACTAGTTGATTTAAAGACATGATTTAAATCCACATTTTTCCTGGAGATGTGAGCCTAAATACAGTGTATAACAGTGTTTTCTACACTACAGATCAGCTTGTAATTTTTATAGTGTTCAAATACTGAGCAGAAATGTAGTACATCCTGTTCCTGGCAAGTTTATGTTATCATATGAAATGAAATGGAACATAATACCAGCATCCATTTCATAAACTCGGTGGAGCGTACTCTCTCACCTTCTCTCACATACTCTCACCTTCTCTCACGTACTCTCACCTTCTCTCACTTACTCTCTCACTTTCTCTCACACGTACTCTACTCTCACATGTACTCTCACACGTACTCTCACATGTACTCTCTCACATGTACTCTCTCTCACACTTCTACTCTCTCACTTTCTCTCACATACTCTCTCACTTTCTCTCACATACTCTCTCATACTCTCACTTTCTCTCACATCTCTACTCTCTCACTTTCTCTCACATACTCTCTCACGTACTCTCTCACGTTCTCTCTCACGTACTCTCTCACGTACTCTCTCACGTACTCTCTCATGTACTCTCTCACGTTCTCTCTCACATTCTGTCATGTACTCTCTCACGTTCTCTCTCACGTTCTGTCATGTTCTCTCTCACTTTTTCTCACATACTCTCACTTTCACATTCTCTCTCACGTTTTCTAATTTACTCTATCACTTTCTCTCACATACTCTCTCACATTCTCACGTTCTCTCTCACGTTCTCTCTCACGTACTCTCTCATGTTCTCTCTCACGTACTCTCTCACGTACTCTCTCACGTACTCTACTCTTTCACGTACTCTCTCATGTACTACTCTCTCATGTACTCTCTCATGTACTCTCTCATGTACTCTCACGTACTCTCTCATTTTTTTCTCACATACTCTCACTTTTTTCTCACGAACTCTCACTTTTTCTCAGGTACTCTCATTTTCTTTCAAGTACTCTTTCATGTACTTTCACTTTCTCTCAGCTACTCTCACTTTCTTTCACATACTCTCTCACTTTCTCTCACAGACACACACATACACACATAATGTTACTATTCTTTTAACACCTTTTAACAGGCAATTAATGAAATAGCCAAGTGATGTTATACAGCTTTAAGAAATGAAATACTTGTTCCTGTACTGGGTATCAGCCAAATGTTTCTACAAGGTCAAAGCAGTCAAATATTCCTATATCCTAACCTCGTACGAACATTCGGTTCTGAAAAATATAAATATATTAGTATGAAAATAAAAGGGAAAAAGAAAGAGAGAGAGAAAGAGAACGAACACACACACACACACACACACACCCAGAGTACAGCAGTGGTCAGGACGTGGCTGCTGATGAGCCGACAATTCCATTGAGGGTGGAGTGACCAAAACGCTGTGTGTGTGTGTGTGTGTGTGAGTGTGTGTGTGAGAGAGAGAGAGAGAGAGAGAGAGAGAGAGAGAGAGAGAGAACGGTGTGAATCATAGGCTCAGCTCTAAGCTCCATCACGGTAGCAATATAAACCTTACAGTGCTCTCCTGTCTCTCTGCGTTGTGGATGAAGAGTACAACAGGACAACACTTTAATAAACCAGAGGTAAGTCTTTATGCCTATTGTGTCTTTCATCGTGTTGTCGTAAAAAACCGAGTCGATTTATGCCGAAGTCGCTTTCCGAGATTAGTGGAGAAAGTGGAGCTATTTAGCAACTTTAAACCATGAAATATGCTGTTTCCTCCCGTTTTATAATTCCATTATACGAGTCCCGAGTGGAGGACTTAGAGCTGGGCGTTAGGAAATGGCATTATCATTTGGGACTGATTCACTATCCTGGGGACAAAAATAACAGAATTTTACCTGGAAAATGAAGCAGTGCTGCAGCTGTTACTCTCAGCGTGTATGTAAAACCCATTTCTGCCGATTTCATGCGTTTGGTGGTTTTCTCGGGATGTCTAATCTTGTAGGCTGGACCGTGTCTTATCTTATGTTAATGTTTAACAAAATGACAGCTCGATGTTTATTATCTGAACAGCGTCATCCCGATGGTAAGGGAACGCTGTGTACGTGTTCATGTAGGCTTGATACGAATCTACACATTCTTCACATCCAGGTCACGTGACCACTGTCTCCATTCTGGTTACCAGATCCCTGGCTTCCACGTTAGAAAACTGTTTTGTGATATGACGACACTTTAGATCAGTATTATATTTAAAATTTGAAAAATTTGACCTACTCATAATATTCATAATGTCTTTTTCTTTAATCAGAGGAGAGAAAATACAATTGTCCATTCATTACAGTCTAAAAACTCTCAGCTTGCTTGCCTAATGTCTGTAGCACTGTAGCAGGTCTTTGAGCTACTTTTGACTAAATCACTAAGTCCCTATCTCTGGCCCTCGCCCCTGCACTGCATGCCTAAATAAATCCCCCTGTTCCTAATGCACATATTCTTGGTTAAAATACAAGATATATGATCTATTAAATGTGAATGAGAACTGAGGTTTGCTGAAGGACTGGAAGACTAACCTGTAAGATATAAACATATACCTACTAAACACTTCAGAAACATCTGTACATCTGCAGTATTCATTTGAGGAACAAATCAGAACAAACATCAGAATTGTAAACAATGTGATCTTAGACCATTATTAATTATCCCTGGGGATTTTTATGCACAACAGTCTTTATAGTTTATTTACAATTGTGCAATAAAATAGAAACATCCAGTGAGTAACAGTTTTTCAGACAGAAACACATGGATATGAGTGAAACATATGATTAAACTGACAAAAAGGCGGAAATGGTAGCAATTCCCATCACCACCAACCCACTACTGCTGGGCCCCTGAGCAGGCAATTAATCTTTCAATGCAAGACGCTCTAAATAAAGATACCTGCCAAATGACAAACATGTAAATGCAATGCAAGCAACTGCTATGTAAGTTTATGGTAAAAGCATCCAGGAACGCACTGGCTGAGAAGATACAATAGCCTGTTGGGGAAATTTTATTGACTATGTGTATCTCTTCATGGCCACAAACTTTCGTTTATCTAAAAGATACTGCAAATTGTCCAAATGCTTGTTTCAGGAACTTGTCAGTGATTTCTGTGTTATTTAGTGGCTTTTCCAGTTAATTGATTTGGATTTATGGGAACTCTTTTCGGATGTAGTAGAACAGATGACTTAGGGCATGAAAAAGCAGGCATAGTGTTGCACAATCATGTTAACATGTACTGGGAATTTTTCCAACATGAAATCCATGTGATAAAGTACTGAGGCTGTTTTTGAAGAAAAAAAGGTAGCCAGTATCATTTCAGTGTTTCTAATAAACTGTTCAGGAAGTTGCTGATCTCTAGTCAGTTATTATATAGTGATCAGCTCTAAAAATCACTAATAAGTAGGATTAGTGTCACTGTGAACCTGTTTCCCATGTGATAATGTATGATATTGAGGATGATGAACATTCAGTAGTAATATTGGTATCAGGTCAGATTAGATATATTTTTTAGTCTAATTCATATGGTATGTGGACACATTAAAGCTCTTGCACTTCAGTATGACTTGACCTGGAGCCATTGCACCACTTACATAACAGAAACTTACTCAGCTACGTTTTTGTCTGAGGCCAGTATAGGGTGAGTATTATTGTTGTGAAAGAAAAAAAGGAAAAAACAAGACTGGTGCATGCCCAATAATGTCCCCTTTTCATTTTTTAAGGGAAATCTGTCATATAGCTATTTAATAACAGCTTATAGCATATAACAGCTATTTTTTAACAGCCCTATCTAGTATTCTAGAAATTTCCTATGGTCATGTTATTTGAGCAGAATATGCTTTTCCATTGAACATGAGCAACTCAACGACACGCACAGTCATAGAGCGGAATATCGAGGGGAGCGTCACACTGCGCAGTGAACGACAGCTAGAGGGAAAATGAAACCTGCACGAACACAGCCAGGCGGTGGGCGCGCCATGGCATGGAATATATTTTTAGCTCATATTTTAGCTGTTTTGCTTTTTAGAAATTTCAGTGCATACCTATAAAAAATTTCTAATTTTACACTAGCATTTCCGCACCCTTTTGTGTCCCCATAAGGGCCCCCACTGTTTTATCCTATCCTCTTTGTCAGCCACTCCATGTTCTCTGCTGTCCTCACTACCAGTCACTGCATAAACTCATTTCATTTACATAAAGTTTAACTTTTCTCAACTTTATGTCAATAGACAGTGGACACCATCAAGTCACCAGCAGTCACAGTCCAGAAAACTAAGGCAGAATTTAGCAATGGTCCACTACCACCCAGATTATATCAGTAAAATGCATGATTATACTGTATCACAATTAAACAAATGCAACGGGGCGTGTAGGCACACAAAAAATGCTAATACAAAAATAACTGCATGTGAAATATACAAGAAGGAGCCGGTAAAGCTGATGCGTACTGTGTACTAGCAGTAGGATTCATCATACTTATTTACTTTATCTGATGTGCTTTTCCGTGTGTGTGGTCATGAGCGAGGAAAGACTGACATTTGTTCTATAAGATTGTGCTATCAAAACAAGACATTCGTTTAATGAAAGTATGACAAACCACAATAATTTTCATTTTAACAGGACATTTTTTTGGACATGAATCATCATTTCTATTTTTATTTTTTATATTAACTCTTAAACAGCCAAAATAAAAAAAGGTTCAGTTTTTAAAAAAAGCGAATGGAGTTTTTCACTTTCCTGAAAACAGAAAAAGACAGTTCTTAAATTTACCTGCTAAATTGATATTGTAATGATATAAAATTACATAAAATTATGCAAAACAAAACATTTCCGGCTTAAAAAAACCGAAGTACATATATCACAAAATGTTAATATTTAGTTGTTTATAATAAAATATATATTCCTAGTTGTAACTCGACCCCCTAAACATGCAAGCATAGCTTTGTGCCTAAAATGCCTGTGCATAAATCTAGCCATGCTTAGAGTATATTATTGAGGGGAAGAACCTGTCAGGGTCACATGAGATAAAGTCAGAAAGGAGAAATATCATACCATAACTGTTGTTATAGTAACGAGTTTCCCTTTTCACCATTGTCCACTGTAACAAGGAAGCACTCAGCTGTACATGGAAATCCTAACATCCTGCAAAAAGGGTTAGAGCAAATAGGTGGTGCCTTTGGACTTTTAGTGTTTATCTTTCTACTGTTTGTAATTTTTTTTGTCTGGTCTGGTCAAAAGTTTTTCATATCTAATCTTACCAATAAGCTTAAATAAGTGATTAAAGAGAATTTAAATGCTCAGTGTTGTGTGCTTTTCTGTCAGTCCAGCTGATAAGAAATAATCTTAATACCTTTTGTTCAGTGATTTGGAGCAATTGCAAATTCATACCAGACCTGATTACTGCCTGACCGTGCTATTGTTTTAGTTTTATATTTAAATAACAGGCAACACCCAAACCTATCAGAACCAGAACTGAACGCATACACAGGATTAGAGCCCAGGGCATTGCTGGCAGTAACACTTTGCGTGGGCATCACCAAGCACTTACTGGCAGTAACAGGGAAGCCGACTGAACAAAAGTGCCAACTGGCAAGTGTCCATGTTTTCATAAGGGAAGAAAAATGCTTTTAACCCAGGCTTAGTTAAAAATGTAAAAATAAATGTTTGAAACACAGAAAGCAAAAATACGGTATGTATACAGTCCACTCCAGTACATATAAAGTCAATAATGCTGCATTAGTAGAAAAAGAACAGCAGGATGTTTGCCGACAAGCCTGACGGGACAATAATATTGGCAGTACCTAAAGCGATTAAAATGATTCTACCAATCAATTTGTTACCAACAATTTTCATGTTTTATGTCACATGTATTTTGCTATTAATAGCAAATAATCAAGTGTCTTAAAATAAAAGTAAATAAGGTTGTAAAATAAGAGTACAAATATTATATACAATAATGTAATTATTCATTAATTTATCTCCTATACCTGCTTATTTCCTAATTCGCTGTCAATGAAAAGGGCAAAAGGCAGGAGGGGTGCACCCAGTAGAGGTCACCAGTCCATCACGGGGCCACACACACTTACACTCACTTCTATTGGCAATTTAAAATCACCAATAAATCCAACATACATGTTTTTGGACTGTGGGAGGAAACCGGAGTACCCGAAGTAAACCCACGCAAGCACTCTATGAGATTCAATTTATAACATTAACTTAAGTCAATAAATGCTTCAGAAGTAATGTTTATTGTTTGTTTTTAAATATCAGGATTTACTAATACATTTTTTAAAAACTCAAGGTTAACTAATCTAGCTATGAGTATCAGTAAAACCAGTATCGGTTGATCTCGAGTAAAGACTTTGGCGTATTATTTGTGGTTGGATTAAACTGAAGACACAACAGGAGTGGTGATGATCGAGTTTCAGCTAGAATTGAATTTTAAACACGGTTGGCATTCCTTCTAACATACGTACCTTATTGTCCAGAGTAAATTTACTGGTAGAAAAGTGCCTGTATTTGCACTTGCTGGGCTTTTGTGTTCATGGCATGGCTTGTTCTAATTACTCAGCATTATATGTGCAGAATGTGCACCCTGTTCACTTGTTAGCCTGCTCTCTGCACCCACTTTCCTGCTTACGTCACATGCTTTTCAGCCAATTTCTCCTACTTTATAGTGATCTGCAATTTAAAAAAAAAAAAGAAGTTGTTTATTTGTGTTTTGGTTATTCGTATTTTGGTATATTTTAAGGCAAAAAGTAATTGTCATTAAGGTTTTGTACATTTAAGGTTAAGTTTTGCAGCCTGTAAAAAAACAGTGTTATGTTAATTTATTCAAAAGGCTTTTGCGTTCAGTACTCAGCTAGATTAGTGTCTGTATGGAGTTTCTGTAAATGTTTTCCTTGTGTCCATGTGGGTTTCCTTTGGGTTTACTGCTTCCTTCCGTCACTCAAAAACATGACAGTGTGATGATAAACTATGATATATTGAATGTGTGTGTGTGTGTGTTTTCAGACTACATTCCTGTCTCACACCACACACAGTGTTTCTGGAACTAGCTCTGGATCTATTACACCAATAGATAGAATATATCAGTTATAAATAAAAATAATACACTGCTCAAAAAATAAAGGGAACACTAAAATAACACATCCTAGCTCTGAATGAATGAAATATTCTTATTAAATACTTTGTTCTTTACATAGTTGAATGTGCTGACAACAAAATCACACAAAAATTATCAATGAAAATCAAATTTATTAACCCACGGAGGTCTGGATTTGGAGTCACACTCAAAATTGAAGTGGAAAACAACACACTACAGGCTGATCCAACTTTGATGTTATGTTCTTAAAACAAGTCAAAATGAGGCTCAGTAGTGTGTGTGGCCTCCACGTGCCCTCCCTACAATGCCTGGGCATGCTCCTGATGAGGTGGCGGATGGTCTCCTGAGGGATCTCCTCCCAGACCTGGACTAAAGCATCTGCCAACTCCTGGACAGTCTGTGGTGCAACGTAGTGTTGGTGGATGGAGCGAGACGTGATGTCCCAGATGTGCTCAGTTGGATTCAGGTCTGGGGAACGGGCGGGCCAGTCCATAGCATCCATGCCTTCATCTTGCAGGAACTGCTGACACACTCCAGCCACATGAGGGTCTAGCATTGTCTTGCATTAGGAGGAACCCAGGGGCAACCGCACCGGCATATGGTCTCACAAGGGGTCTGAGGATCTCATCTCGGTACCTAATGGCAGTCAGGTTACCTCTGGTACCATTACTGACCCACTGCCAAACCGGTCATGCTGAGGATGTTGCAGGCAGCAGAACGTTCTCCACGGTGTCTCCAGACTCTGTCACGTCTGTCACATGTGCTCAGTGTGAACCTGCTTTCATCTGTGAAGAGGGTGCCAGTGGCAAATTTGTCAATCTTGGTGTTCTCTGGCAAATGCCAAACGTCCTGCATGGTGTTGGGCTGTAAGCACAACCCCCGCCTGTGGACGTCGGAGCCTCATACCACCCTCATGGAGTCTGTTTCTGACCGTTTGAGCAGACACATGAACATTTGTGGCCTGCTGGAGGTCATTTTGCAGTCCAGTCTCCTGTTTTTCCTTGCACAAAGGCGGAGGTAGCGGTCCTGCTGCTGGGTTGTTGCCCTCCTACGGCCTCCTCCACGTCTCCTGATGTACCGGCCTGTCTCCTGGTAGCGCCTCCATGGACTGGACACTACGCTGACAGACACAGCAAAACCTTTCTTGCCACAGCTCGCATTGATGTGCCATCCTGGATGAACTGCACTACCTGAGCCACTTGTGTGGGTTTGTAGACTCCGTCTCATGCTACCACTAGAGTGAAAGCACCGCCAGCATTCAAAAGTGACCAAAACATCAGCCAGAAAGCATAGGAACTGAGACGTGTCTGTGGTCACCACCTGCAGAACCACTCCTTTATTGGGGGTGTCTTGCTAATTGCCTATAATTTCCACCTGTTGTCTATTCCATTTGCACAACAGCATGTGAAATTGATTGTCAATCAGTGTTGCTTCCTAAGTGGGCAGTTTGATTTCACAGAAGTGTGATTGACTTGGAGTTACATTGTGTTGTTTAAGTGTTCCCTTTATTTTTTTTGAGCAGTGTGTATATAAATATAATAATATAGATAGATAGATGGATAGATGGATAGATGGATAGATGGATAGATGGATGGATGGATGGATGGCAACATTTTTCCTGCATCCTGCCTATATATATAGAGATGGCAGGATGCTGGAAAAATTAATAGTAAAAATGTTGCAACTCTATCCGCTGGGTATTTACGTGACACATAATGTCTCTGACGCTTCTCACACTGGGGATACAAGTTAAACAGCACATGTAATTATCCACCTTTTTGCAGTAGTAAAAAAAAGCATACAGCAAAAACAAACAAATCAAGCACATGTTTTTGGACTTGACCAAACGAAGTAATAAAAAAATCCTCTTTTTTAATTGCTAGGCAGAATTGCTTTAGCAGCAGCAAAAAATCCAGCTGCAGTAGCATTAACTCTTCTGTAGTAATTTGTGCTAAAGAGCTCAGAGTTTCCAACTTTATAACATATCCTGCGTGACTGCATATTTCCCATAACAGTAAAATAATGTTTTTAGTTTTCCAAAATGAATATACGACAAAAAAACATTGATTTGTTGGAGACCAAATTTCATTGACTTCAACTTGAATCTCTAACAAGGATGAGAGTTATTTAAAAAGTTTAATATAAATCACGAACATATTTATTTATTTTAAGTGCCAATTAGGTTTCAGCTCACCAAATGTTCCACTGCTGACACAAATGAGGAACGATTAATAAAGATAAATTGTCTGTTGATGTGACGAACCAGATGCAGAGGGATTCATAATGCTGGTTAACACTTTAGCACAGTAGCAGAATCGAAACCAATATCGTAAACGACAAACAGGCAGAGGTCGATACGCAATAATCATCAATGAAAGTGACAAACAAATCCAAATCAGTAAAACGTATCTCAAACCAGAATAGCAATAAAACATACGAACACTCAGTAAGTAGACAGGCTAACAATACTTCGCAATGAGTAGCTGCTAGGGCTAGCTAAAATAGACGGCTTCCAGAAACATTGCATTCTGGGTAAATACCTGTGATTAAAAACTTAAGTTAAAGAGATGCTGTAAAATAAACTGAAAAATAAACTTCCAGCTTCCAATGTTTTTTGAGATACACCAATGTATTAGGCTTGGCTGTGGTTTACAGACACATGTTAAAGGTATGTATTTCTGGAAGCGGAATATATAGGCATTTAAAAAAACCCAAACAACTTTGACAAGGCCAAATTGTTCTAGCTCCAAAACAGCAGGTCTTTGAACTACAGGTGTGCAGGAGTAAGTACTTGATGAAAGAAGGGACAAACAACAAAAAAGTTGTGGGTTCCTACTTCCTTACTGGTGGCGTAAAAAGTTTAGCACGTCTGATCTAATCCCACATATGAGCTACATTAGCACAAATTAAGTGTAAAACAGTCTTATTTTTTGAATAATCTTGATTATTACATTATAATAGCTTACACGCCAACATGTTGTCAAGGCAGGTTTTAAAGAGAAGTTGTTTTATTTCTTGCGGCAACAAATCTGTCTTTTCTAAGAGGGGAATTTTTAAAGCTCTTCCTATTATTGTGTGTTTCACCTACTTCATGTTTTGGTCAGTTACCATATTGAAGATACTCAGATTTAAACAACATCAATATTTTGATGAAAGAAAGTTATTAGATGGTAAATGGCTCCTTTGTTGTGGACTGATGACCTCTCTTACCCATCCACATGCCATCTGGTTGTAGACCTCTAAACCTATAACCAGATGGCATGTGGATGGAAATAGAGCACCAATAACTTTATTAGAAATGGCAAAAAGAGACATGGATTTTGTCAAGATTTCTGCTCTGGAAATGATTTGTTATAACATTTGGCAGTGTTAATTTGTTAATTTGGGACTTATTTGTTACAGATTAGTACAGTTTAAAACACAACAACATGTAACCATTTTTAACTGCAATAAGCTCACAGAACCTGTGAGTTTCGTTCAGTTCATTAGCATAGTTTCCGTTCAATTCTTCCGGACATGAACACACTCTATAGACCTGTCATAAACACAGGGTTTTTTAAAAAACATACAGTAATACCTTTGTTACTGTTTAGATAGAATAAGGATCAAATTGATTTTTAGTAAGTTGTTTTGGTAAAACAGCTGAAATCGAGGGCTTTCAGCCTGGTTGTTTAGAGGTTTAAGCCCCAGCATCAAGCTGCCACTGTTGTGCCCTTGGGCAGGGCCCTCAACACTGTCCCTGCTATATAGGTGCTGTATCATGGCTGACCATGACTCCAGCTGGGATATGCCAAGAAACAAATATTATTGTGCTGCAATAAAATAAATTAATGTTTCTACGCTGTTTTAAACCCCAAAAGGGAACAGACCTCGACAGTATCTCAAGGCCAAGATACAGATATACTTATTTCCACCTAACTCTACGAACACTTTGCTATTATTTGATAGTAAAACCTGTCCTTTGCACAAGATAGAATTTTATAGTAGAATCTCCACTTCCTATTGAAGACACTCAACAATGGCAGTGACCTACACACAGGACACACTTCAAACATGGTAACCAAAACGCATTATTCGAGGGCTATTTTCAGATCAAAGCATAGTCCTTTTATAACAGGTTATGTCGAATGTAAAATCATCCAAGCAGGTACATTGTTTAAACCACAGATGTGGGAAGGGAACCTAATATCTAATTCAGGACAATATCATTAGGTACAGGTAAAGCCAGTACCTTAACCGCCAGCCTTTTTGTAAGTCCACCTAAAGTTTGTCAGAATGAGGTACATTTACATACTTTTATATAGATTTTTAAAGCTGCTTATTGTTTATGAATAAAATTTTAATGTTAAAGTTTGGCTGTAATAAGTCTCACCTGCTGGGTTGCAGGTACCAAGTGTTAATGAAATAGAAATAAAGTCATAAGGCATTTTTGTCTACTATCATCTGGCTTTTTTACCCTTTTTTACCTTTGCCTAACAAATATTCGGGATATAGGCGCCAACCAAAGTAATTATCAATTTTTTCTTCATATATAAGATTACTCTTGGAAACAAAACAAACACAACCATGACCTAAATAAAGTAATTTAAAAAGAATGTAGACATACCACATAGACATGCCATTGGCATGAAAGTTCCTGATAATTGTTAATTCTGGATTCTGTGCAAAAACATTAGAGCTAGGCCCAACTTGTCCAGAACAAATCAAGTAGAGGCAAGTAGAGAAAGGAGTTTGAGAAAGCAAGGCAGAATAAAAGAGGTAGATGGAACCGATAACTTAGTGGTGCAATCTTTCTCCCTGTTCACATGTTTCTGTCCTAAACATCATCTCATATACAGTACATATCAGTACTCAAGAGGTTTATTCTTTTCTGGGAGATTATTTGATCCTGTTCCAGTTTTGATGGTGTTTGTTTAGCTGCATTCTTGCATGGCTGGCATGTCCTAGGTTAACACTGGTTGAGTGTTGTATAAACCTATACATGTATTGTATAGATAAAAATCAGACGGATTCGAATCCTTCTAAATTACTGAATGAAGAGATCTAAAACTCACCAGTCATTTAAGTTTTTTGAGGCAGTAGGCATTTTCTCTCTCTCTCTCTCTCTCTCTCTCTCTCTCACACACACACACACATATACACACACCGGCTCCCTCTGCTATGAGTCTGATGGATCCACTGAATCCCACAGTTCAGATGAATCACTTTAATCTATGTTGTTGTTAACAAGATAACTTAGGACTCAACTGATTCGAGTAAATAAAAAGAGGGATTCGTGAATTCTGAGTTATGTAATGATTAGGGTTATTTAACCTGTATGAATTCAGATTTACTCATCTCTAATGTATTTAATCTCATGTTGTGGAAAAATGCATTTGTTAGTATGCAGTTGAGAAATCTTACCAAAGCCTCAACTATTAGATTAAAGCAAAGCAAAAGACTTGATATTTGCCTAGATTTGGACTGTTAGTTCTGAAATAACAGTTAGTATAAAATCTTCCCTAGCATTTAGAATAGCTTTATGCAATTAGTAGTGTGAAACGTGTTTGTATTGTGGGCTAAACGCCTTGTCATCTGCAGCTGCAGGGATTTGCAGGAGGAGTTGTTGAGTCACACTTCACTGGGCAAATATGCACAGCTGTCACTTTCTCCAATTGCACCACAGTTTAATCTTGTTTCCAAACAGCACTCAAATCAGGGGTGCTGCAGCCGTTTGATCTGTGGTGTACATCGTAACTTGCATCTAGTATAAGAAGAGATATTATTAACACTTAAATGACCCTTTTATATAATAGGGTCTCCACTGCGAACAAGCTGCTGGTAGTATTTCAGTCCACGACCTCTGAACCTGCATATTTTCTCACTGGATCAAAAGCCTAAGACAATGTGTTATTTTGAGTGCAAGTAATCATTACCAAATACCAATTTTATCCAATCACAGTGGTTTAAAAATGTGAAAATAAAAAAAAGGATATTAAAAGTCACTCTGATCAGTTGGATTTCACAGAATTTTTGGTAGATGTGTGTGTCTAGCTATCACCATGCCATGCTCCACTTCCCTCATAAAAATGGAAGCTGTCATGTTTACAACTGTGACAATAAGTGACAATGTAGATAAAGTCTAAACTCTGGATTTTCCGAACGATGTGAATTTTACAGCTTGAACGAAAAATCTATGATTTGTTTTTAGAAACATCCACTTCACATTTTTACACTCCTAAACATGGCGTGGAATGGAACAAACCATTGATGGATTGTTTTGCTTGTCAGTCAGATACCCTGCTTGGTAGTAAAATCTGCCATCAGTCTGAAGGTCTGGCTATAATCTACAAACTAGATTATAAATAACTAGGAATTATTGTTGACCAAGCATACGGTATAATCAGTGTAAAACGAGAAACAGAATAAACTATAAAACCAGAAGATTCCAGGGTTTACAAATATCCAAGGGCAATTTTTAATAATGTCTTTATTCATTAGAATTATCCTTAGAGTTTCGCTTCTTTGGAACTAAGGGGAAATGTTCCAGCATGACAATGCCAAGATTCAACAACCTATTAATTACATTCTTTGAATACTTTTGCTCATTTTTAGTCAATTATTAATTGTTGAAGTTAGTTTAATCTGTTTGTATCTTTTATTGTGTGTTTGTCAGTTTCTCCTTTATCATCATCTGAATCATCTTCATCATGTCACTGAAGTCAGACACAGTACAGCAGAAATGGGCAAACTGAAGAGTCACCTGGGCTCATCTCAGGACTCAGATTCGAGCACACAGGATGCCAACCTAGAGAATGCTGAACCCGAGCTATGCATCCGCCTGCTGCAGGTGCCCACCGTCGTCAACTACTCTGGCCTGAAAAAGCGACTGGAAGGCAGTGATCAGGCATGGATGGTACAGTTTCTTGAACTGTCTGGCCTTGACTTGCTGTTAGAGGCCCTGGATCGTCTTTCAGGTCGCGGCTGCTCGCGAATCACTGACGCGCTGCTCCAGCTCACCTGCGTCAACTGTGTTAAAGCTGTAATGAACTCATCCATAGGAATCCATTTTATCATGGAAAATGAGGGTTACGTGCGTAAGCTTTCACAAGGTACAACTTTTTATGTTTTTCATGTATATAAATTTCAGTTCGACTTTTGATAAACAAAACTGCAACAATATACAGTTCATGTGGGACATCAATCCGCGAAGTAAAATGAAAGGCAAAACCTAATTAAATCTTCATAAAATTTATCAGTAGGTTTTGCAGTGACTTTTTAAAATGAACCATTATGCAATAAAATAAAAAAATAATTTTATAGCAGGTGGCATAGTGGCACTGCGGGTAATGCCACTGCTTCACTTGGAGTTATTTATTGTGGTTTGACCCCTCCAGCTTTGGATACATCTAACATCATGGTGAAGAAGCAGGTGTTTGAGCTGCTGGCTGCTCTCAGCATGTTTGCTGCAGAAGGATACAGATTGGCTTTGGACTCTTTGGACCATTATAAGGCAAGTGTTTATTGTCAGCTTATACATGATTTATTTGGTTGCCAGTTTTTTCACGTTAAATGCACCTGAGGCGAAAAAACCCAACTTAAAATCAGAACTATGAATTATAGTCTTGAATTATAGTCCACTTTACTGCTTTACACTCATGAATTATAGTGAATGCTGATTTAAGGCAGTGGTGTCATTCAATTAAACACAAATGCCTGTGGGTGCATCTGAATATTAAAGGAAACCTTCGTTGATAATACACTGTATAGTTACAAAAAACACCTCTCCTTATGCAAATATGGAGCATCTTGGTCTGACTACGGGATTTGTTGTGTCTTTGCTGTGTCTCCTTTATCATGTATGAAATAATGCATATATCCATTGCTAGCTTTTATTTACAAATGGCAATTCTCCATCCAGGATTACAAATTTCAGTGATAAATCAAATACAAATTATGCATAAAAATTTTACCTTTATTAAAAAAGTTTAACTGCTTGACATAAGTTGCTTTAAAGAAATGCAGCTGGTGTCATTAGATATTTAGGAGAAAGCATGTGTTAGCCTTCACCCTACTTTTCTGGTAGCTATTGTATGATAGTAGCCACCAAAATTAGAGTTTAAAAAGCAGAACATTTCTTGAAAATTGTTAATCCTGGAACAATTCAGCATTCAAAGACTCATGAAGAAGACCTTTGTCTAAGTGCTCTGCATAATAACAGTGGGGTCCTATCTCTAAATGCTAATGAACAGTTTAGGCATAGACTGTGTGGATACAGAGGGCAGGAAGTAGAACATAGCTTTAGACGTTTTAAGAATATTCTAAAAATATGATCAATTAGATTACTTTTATGTTTATACTACAGTACAGTGCAAAACTTTTTACAATATACGATAAGTATTTCCTGCCAGCCCTAATATAAGGCAAACTATTTGAAGGAGTCTTCACATCTGGCATAAATCTTAACAGATGTTACAAATGGAAACAGGGCCATAATAATAACAAAATAGTCAAAGGGATCTAAATTAAGTTTGAAGGATAAAAATGGTAAATAGGTTACTCTGGGAGATTTCTGTAATTGTTTCTGATTAAAATGTGAATTAAAAATTAATCTCCCAGAGTGCCATTTTTGTCTAAAATAATTTTAAGTTACTTTAAGCTACTATTAAACTATTCCACGTGAAGACCCTGTAACATGTAATCATGTTGTATAATAGCTGTGTTGTTGTGATGATGTCAAATGACACATCCTGTCCTAAATCTGTGGAACATCTGCATTTATTTTTTCATTTATTGAAATTTTGGAGGAACCAATAAATGCATTATAAAACCAAATTGTAAATTTAAATATACATTTATATAGGGCCTAAAATAAAACCTTTTTGATAACTTCACTTTCCTAACATCATACCAAATTATACTATATCAAAAACTATATTTAAATTATAACTATATTTTAGCATTAAAGACCATAATCATACTTTTATTGGTTGCATGTGAGGTATTAAGCGTAATTTTTGTCTTACAGACTGTAAAGATGCAGCAGTACCGCTTCAGTGTGATCTTGAATGAACTGCAGAACACAGACAACGTGCACTACATGGTGACGCTGTTGAGCTTTATCAATGCACTAATTTTCAGCACTGAAGACCTGCGTCAAAGGGACAAAATGCGCAAAGAGTTTGTTGGTATGCAATAAACATGAGTACAGCTTTTTCTTTAAAAAATGAAATAAAATCCCTGTGATGAACTAGAAACTGGTCACCCTAAAGCATTCCCGTATATCGAGTTATCTGTATTAAGCACATCTCTAATGTATATTTACAGTAGAATTACAGTAGATCAGGCATGCAGTGACGTTACTCTGACACTGAGGACCAGCAAGGTGATTATCATCTGAAATGAGTGGCTTCTCGACCCATGGGCTGTTTCTGAGCATTCATAGTACTAATAGCAAAGTAATGACCTAGTTACCATGACCCCATGTGCACAGTCTATAAAATGCCCCTGATGTGTCATGTCTTTAGGCCATTCTCATCAATTTAATTTGCCCACAAGCCACTGTTTTTTTATTTAAATATTCCCCCACTTTATTATACATACACATTTTTTATATTTCACACATTTAGTAACAATCTCCTTAACACTTCATTTGACTATTTGACTGGGAAATGTTGACAGCTTAAAGGTCCCTGTTATTATCTGGGTTCATTAAACAGGCAGGTGGCCAACCTAGCTACTGGGTGGGTTGCAAAATTCTCAGAGCTGGTCCCACGGCCCATGGCCAGATAAAAATGGAAGGTTGCATTGTTCTCTGTAAAGTCTGTGCCAGATAAAATCTGTGGATTAGTGACCCACTGTGGCAAACCCTTAGGGGAGAAGCTGAAAATAAAATTTGACTGCTTTATGGAAAACATTAATATTTCTTCCTTTTAAGGGCGACGGTCATTATGCTGATCCCTTCTAGGGGTGACATTGTGCTTCATGGGCATGAAACTATGGCTGCATTTACACTGCACACCTTAATGTTTAGTTCCAACTTTGTGACTATATTCGTTTTGTTTTGACAACCCGCTTACGTCTTCTTCTGAAACTCCGATTTTTGCATTTACACTATACACGGCAAAACAACCCAAGGTAGACGTACTCACCCGAAAAGGAAGTAAAAATGGCGCGATATTCCGTGGATGGAATGGACGAAGATAAAATTATTAGTCAGTCTTTTGCACCATATTTAAAGGTCAGCAAAACAATGCTTTCTTTTGGTAATGGAAGAACGAAGAGAGCCCTTGTAGCCTGGCCAAATGTAGCCTTGATTGCTAAATTAAATGTAATTTTTTTTATAGTTAATATCAAAAAGTTAATATTTATTGCCGTTGATGTCCGCCTGAGTTGACGTCATGCTCCACCGTCGCTTATTCAATGACGTTCTATTCGCATTGACAGGTGAAAATCCGATCTGTCTGCTTACATGCCAGATGCTAATTCACATATCTGATTATTATCTGATTTATTTTCACTCATGAATGAGTCCTAAAACCGATCTAAAATATTGAAATTGTGCTGTCATATCCCATCTGTGAAACATTAGAGGTAAAAGTTGTGTGGCTTTGATACATGCAGTGTAAATGCGGCCTATAATAGATGTGGTTTCACTGTAAAGTTCAGACATATTTAGGTACTTTTTATTTTCTAACAAATGTGGACATGTCAAGATGACTTACTGACTGTAATCTGCTAGAATTTGCATCAAGACATTAAAATTAACATGCCTTATTTTTATGAAAACCCAGAGAATGATTGACGTCCAGATAGCTAATAATCGGCTAGGGCTTAATCTGCTGGAGTCCAAATCACACAATTACAAACGCAATAGATGCTAACTTAGCTTAGCAAAAAGCTAATAAAATTCTTACTAAAGCATCTGTTTGTTGTGTTAGGCTTGGATCTTCAATAGTTTTTAATAAAACATTTTATCAGGTTCGTTGCCGTGATTTGTGGAAACGTTATTAAAAATGGACATCTGAGTTAAACAGGTTTCTGTACTTCTGTTTATCAACTGATTTTTTTTTTATCCGTATGTAAAATATAGTGTATCCAGTATGCACTCTGTCCTAAAAGTAGAGTAATATGGAGCGCGATAACTCCGAAAACTAGTAACGTTGAATAGCAAGTAAAATCGCACTTTCACTTCCCTTAGCGTACTTTATTGACACGCTCCCTAGTAGGGTCCCTAATAGGGTAGCATGTGGTTTGAACCGTAGCCGTTCTTAGCGATTGGTTAATAAAGCTTTGCGCCTTAATTGCGCTCACCTTTATGTCCGTGCTAAATTCCGTCCAAAAGAGAAAAAAAAGCTTTCTGCTTTCTTTTGTTTATTGAAGTAAAGGAATGATTCTAAAGTCCAAACATCGTGAAATCCTTATTAAAAGTGATTTGCTCTTTTTTACATTTATTTATCAGGCTTGCAGCTGCTTGATCTCCTACCGAAGCTGAGGTATGTTTAATAATCGATTTATTTCATTTATTTCGTTACGGCATACACAGTTTCCTCCAAATATGACATTATCTCCAAACATTCATTCAGTAATTTTGTCTGTTTGTTTATTCTTTTGCCAGAGAGCAGGAGGATGAAGACTTGATCATCCAGTGTGAGGCGTTTGAGGAAGCCATGGCTGAGGATGAGGAGGAACTGTTAAGGCTTTATGGTGGCATTGATATGAGCAATCACCAGGAGGTCTTCATCACTCTGTTTAACAAAGTAGGTCTGATCAAAAGTCCCAGGAACCGATGCTTAATGTGAAACACAAGTGTTCATGCTAGTTTGTACATTCACAAACATGGTGGCGTAATATTTTGCCAAGTAGGATGTGATCCTGGATTTACATCCTTAGTTGATCTGTAATCATTTCAGTCAGCCAATCATAACCATCTGATGTCATCAGTGTGTGCCGACCGAACCCACCTCAAATCCATTTTAAAATATCTTTGATTATTTTTAACCAACCAAACTGAAAAAACTTCAACTGAGTAAATGCTGAAAACTAGGCAAAGGATAGTAAATAATTCACAAGGCTCCATGGAAACATTAGTAAATTTAGACTGTATTAATGATCCAAAATAAACATTCATTAATTAACGTCACTGAATCATAAACAATCACTAATGCACAACTGAATGCATCACAAGCCATATTTTATAACCATAAAGTGGAAAAATATATTCATGCTTGCACACCTAAATACATTTTACTGCTCACACACACACATGCACCTATTTTTGAAGGTGAGGGAAACAAAAGAATGTTAATCAAGGATCACAAACTACCTGGCAAAATTACGTCCACGAATGTTAACATGTTAAAACTGTGAAACGCCGCACAAAAATGCTGCTTGTTTTCTTTTGCCTGAACACAAGATATTCTGTTCTAAACCCTGTTTACTTTCACCAATGTTTTTTATGTAAAGCAAGAAGTAGTTGTCGCTAGTCCTTATCAAATAGTGTGCATCACGACTCGGAATCTGGTTTGTGTATTTTTTTTTTTTATTTTTATTTTTTTTTTTACTTTATCTGTACTCTGTAATCTGGTTGCAAGTAAATTTCTGCTTAATATTTTTTATTCCTGCAGGTAAGCAGCTCCCCTGCATCGTTACAGCTTCTGTCCATCCTACAGACTCTGCTGTTGTTAGGACCAGAGCGAGCTGACATCTGGCAGGCCCTGGAGGCTCTTACTAACCGTGCTGTCCTCCTGGCCCAGAACTGTGAGTCCTTTCTCTGTCTTAATCTCCCCAACATGCTTTCAAAGTCATTTGACAGTCTTTGGTTTGCAGTCTTGGATCCAGTAACTTTCAAAGGGTGTGACGCACAACCACTTCCTGACATTTATTTACAGTGAAAGATAAAATCTTTTATTTATTGTTAAGTTCCTTTAATCGACTATAATTAATGTGCCTTTCTTGCTCATTAGGGTAAATGTAAAATTTTATACCATACAAGTATTGTATTGTTATTTTAAGTTAAACTTGGTTAAAGAAATTATTACTAAAGAAATCTTTCAGTGATTATACTGTTTAGGGGTAATTTTTTGGACTAAAAGTACTAGGCTTTAATTCAGTATCATTTGCATACTTAAATATTGTTTAGTAATACCTCGAACATTCGCGAGGTTAAGTTTCAGAACCCATCGCCGATCAGGAGGAATCGCGAGTGTTTGGTACGGGTCACTAAAAATGTTAAAAACCCTAAAAATAACTTAAATCATGCTCCCAATTTTTCATTGAAAAGTTAGCTTAATACATCACCCTTAAAAACACTTATTCCACTCATACACTAGTGACAGTATGTACACAAAGCATCCAAGCTACAAGCCAATTAGCAGCGAGGAAAGCTGGTACCTTGCTGTTGGCTTCTTCCAACCCTTATAGCCAATAGTGTGTATTCATGGAGCTTTCGTCGTCGGCCAAACCCGATACAGTATCTATTTTCTATGAGCACTAGCGGAAAATTTAGAATTTTCGTGTTGAAATTACGTTAATATTTATTTACTATTACAAAATAATACAAAAAACGACAGTATTTTCTAATAATGATGTAACCATTGGCATTCCATAGGGAATAAACTTTGGGTATCGCATCTTGTAAAGGTAAAGTACAGTACAGTACTTTACATAGAAAGGAATTTTTCCATAGGAAAGTGAAGTTTTTTAACTGTTTTATTTTATGTCTTTAACTTCCCCCCAAAAGTCTCAAGGGTCCTCAAGGATTTTGCAAATTTCACAGATCTGTGAAAAAAATCATGAATTCAAACCCAGAAACATGAATAGATGAGGTATTAGATAGTGTGTAGAATTTACTTTACATTTAATCATTGTTGAAAGCTTTAGAATCCTGCTCTATGAAAAAAAAAAAAAAAAAAAGTTAAATTAAAGTAAAAAGTAGTGATAATAATTTCCTTAAATAACGGTATTACTAGGAAGTTGAATGGGTTAAGTAAACAAAATGAAATCTGCCACAGTCAATGAGGGTAGCTGACCTCGCAGTTTAATTCCCAAAATATTGTAGTGCTGAATTCAAGCGCAATAGTGCAGATAAACAGGACATGATGAGGACGCTTTTAAAAATGACTAATTACTGGCTTTATGCTGATATTTTACATTTGTTTTTATGTGGACATGGTGTTTAGTTTGACGTTGAGCCTAAAAGTAAGTTAAATAAAATGTATGAAATTATTGAAAGGTTAATTGTGTAATTTCTGGGTTTTAGTGGAAATGAAGTCCTGTGAGACGATCATGCAGCGGCTTGTTTTTTCCAAAGAACCTTCCACAGGTTCTCATTATGTAGATGCTCCACCTCTCAAAAAAGCAGAGAAAGCAGTTCAGACCGAGCTGAATGATTATGGGAAAGAATCTTCAAAGGAATAAACCTAAGGCTAATCAAACAACAACCATCAGCTCCACAGACGAGCTCTGTAGCAGCCAGGCTTCAACCCCTCCTCCTCCTCCTCCACCACCTCCACCTTTACCATGCACTGGTGCTGTTCCTCTTTCTCTTCCATCACCTTTACCAGGCCTGGCTGGTGTTGCTATGCTTCCTCCTCCCCCTCCACCGCCACCCTCAACAAGCATGGTAACACCAGGCATGGGTAATGTTGCTGTGCTTCCTCCTCCTCCTCCTCCTCCACCGCCACCCTTAACAAGCATGGGTGGTGTTCCTTCTCCTCCACCACCACCACCTTTACCTGGCTCCGGTGGTGCTGTTCCTCCACCTCCACCATTTTTACCTGGCATGGGTGTCCCGCCTCCTCCACCGTTAACCGGCATGGGAATACCCCCACCCCCTCCACCCTTTCCTGGGATGGTACCTGGGGGCCCCCCATTGCCACCTCCACTCCATGGCATTCCATGCCCCCCGTGCCCACCTCCTATGGGGGGAGATATAATAGTAGCCCACAATGTTCAGGTTCTGGGAAGATCTTACAGTATGCCAGCGAAGACTGGTCCATTTCCCACGCTTAGGATGAAGAAGCTTAACTGGCAGAAGCTGAACTCCAGAGCAGTCACTGGTCAGTGTGCCTTATTTGATTAAAGAGGTTGTTTATATTGTGTTTATTGACTAGCAACATGTTTTTAGTTAAAACTTAAGGCTGGTGTTGTTTCAGGTTTTTATTATTGTATTAAAAAGTGCTGTGAAAATGAGAAAATGTGTTCTTTACTGTCTTTTGTAGATGGTTGTAGTATTTGGGCCTCAAAACAAAAGGATTCTCTTTTGGAACCGGACTTTTCCAGCATCGAGCAGCTCTTCAGTCTCCCTGTAGCTGAACCCAAAGATAAAGGCCTGGCTGCTCCTGCAAAGAAAGAGCCCAAAGAAGTTAGTTTTGTTGTTTTGTTTTGTTTTGTTTTGGCTGAGTAGTTTGTGATAAATGAGCTCCTGATTGATTATATTTCTGTCTTGTAGATTTCCTTTATTGATCCCAAGAAGAATCTGAATCTGAATATCTTTCTTAAACAATTCAAATGGTAAGCTGACTAATGTAGACCGACTTTATTTCATTAATCATCAGGTCATCATGTCTGTTCTCTCACCTTTTTGACCAGCTCAAACGAGGAGTTTGTGGATATGGTTCGGCAAGGGGATCGTTCCAAGTTCGACGTTGAGGTCTTAAAACAGCTACTGAAGCTCCTTCCAGAGAAACATGAGGTTTGTCAGTTGCAACTGAATGTCATTTAGAAATGTAATAAAGTTTTATTCAGTTATCAGGAGTGTTTGCTTATTGCCTAGTTTCCCATTAGGCAATAAGAAATCCAGTTTGTTTTTCAAGACAAAAAATGAATATGGTCCGCCGAGCATGTTGAGGTGTACCATCATATAAAGTTTGTTAGAAAGAATGTGTTGACTTTATTTTTCTCCAGATTAGTTCCTGTCTTGCAAGGTAACTGGAATTAAAGCCTTTTCAGAAAATTCTATTCTATTATGAATCAGCTGTAATGTTATAGTGAATGCATTTTGTAGATGCTAGAAATCAATTCCTTATGGCCTTTGACCAGGTGATTGAAATGTGTGCAGTTTGAGGACTTGTGTTAAACAAGCTGACCCTGGAAAAAAAACTCAATTTAAGACTTTTCTATTGCCCAACATCAGCCCTCAACAGAGGGAATGGGCCTAGTGTATTCATTCGAAACCTTAGGAAATCAACCTGATTATGAACGATACAAACTTTCTTTAGTTCCTCTCGGATCAGAACACAGTATGACCCTCGCATGCATTTCTACTGAATGCTGAAAGACTGTAAAAGAAAAATGACTGTTAAGCTTTAACTAATAAACTGTCCTGCTTTTTAATTTTTACTTCAAATCTTCCAAAATGCCATGCCAGAAAAAATGTATCTTTGAATTATTAATACTAAAGTGAGTGAACCTGTGCAGTTGCTTTTTTTTACTGCATTTAATAATTATGGAATGTTGTTTTCACAATGATGTTGCTACAAAATAGACATAAATAACATGGCTTTGCAAAAACAATTCAATAATTAAATGACTGACTAATTGATTAATTAATTATTTGGTTAAAAATGATCAATATTATTGTATTTTTAAATAATTGATTGATTTACAGCCCTGTGTGTAAGTTATTTATTGGGATTCCCTTGTACATGCATACAGACAGGGACTTGGATAATCAGCAGTGTTAAACACCTCTGCTGTGGCTTATTTAGTCATTACATCTATTTTTCGTTGCAGATCGACAACCTGAACTCTTTTCAAGGAGAACGAGACAAGCTTGCAAATGTCGACCAGTTTTACCTGTCACTCCTCGCTGTTCCCTGGTAACCGCTCCCTTCATGCTTACTGCAATAATGAGCTGTAGATTTAGGACACACTGTAATAAAATAAAATCCATTAACGGTGACCCTTGGATTCACCTGACTTTAATTTCTGCCCACACATCACTGCTTTCTGTCTCTTTTTTTTTCAGCTATCAGCTGAGGATTGACTGCATGTTGCTGTGTGAGGAAACTGCGTCTGTGCTGGAGATTCTCAAACCTAAAGCACAGCTTGTGGACAAGGCTTGTACAAGTGAGTAAGCTGTATTGTTGCGTGGGCTAGGACTTTTGTATTTCTAATTAACTTTTTTCCCTAAAACGACTTTGGTTTTCGAAGCGCTGTTGTTTGTATAGTGCCGACTTGCTTAGTGTACTGATTATCTGCTGCACTCGGCTTATACTTGCTTGCTCAAGAATGTGTTTACAAAGCGTATTGCAAAAGTAGGTACATTCTTGATGGATTGCTGCACAGTGAAGTCATCAGTTTAAATACCATCTGTTGATGTAAAGGCCGATGTATAAACATGCTTGCTTAGTTTTATTAAATACGCAATTTTTTTCTTGACTTTTATGCTGAGCGGCACTGTTTTACTAATCCTGTAGCATGTTTTCTGGTGTCATGACTAAAGATAATGTTATATATATGATATGTTATGTGTTAGTATGCTACGAGAACGAGTCATACATCCTGTTACTTATTCTTGGGTGTTTCCTATGCAAACACCAGCACCATCGTAAAATCATGTTTATAAAATGTTGACCCTACACGTATCCACATTCGCATTGGATTCTTGTATGATGTTATGAGTGAAAGTCTAGTCTAGTAAAGTAAAGTAACTCAAATATTTAAATGTAATGGTAATGTTTAAGATTTTTTGAGCAGCTGTTGGTGTATGTCGCCCCCTGTAGGTCTCAGAGCGAGCACACTGCTGCCCAGTTTCTGTAGGTTAATCCTTCGAGTAGGAAACTTCCTCAACTATGTAAGTACAATTATACAGAAGTCTAAAACTCCTTAACTTGAAATTAAATGCAAATCTTCAATCCTTGTTTTGTTATGTAAACTATACCATTTTTTTCATTCCAATAAAATATTGATCTGGATCAGACACTAATGTATAAACAGTAATTATTATTATCATTATTATTATTTGCCAGGGAAGTCATACAGGAAATGCTGAAGGATTCAAGATTAGCTCCTTGCTAAAGCTGACCGAAACCAAAGCCAACAAAGGCCGTATCACTTTGTTACACCATATCCTTGAGGTACTTAAAAATGACCCAGCAATCTTTTGAGAATTCTGATCATGAATAGCTCATATTTTGGAGCATTTTTAAATAAATAGCTGTGACGAGAAGCCTTTAGATAAAGAAAATTATTTAAGATTAAAAATATTAATGAATTTATATGGTTAAGAATTGAAAAATATCTAAATATTTAAACGTATTTCTTGGTCCAGGAAGCAGAGTTGAATCACCCTGAGCTTCTAAGCCTTCCTGATGACATTGAAACCTGTGAAAAAGCAGCCGGGTGAATACACTGCAAACTGATTAACTGCAATAATCTGATTATTTCTCTCTGGTTTTCAGAAATGGTCGGAAATCAGTAATGATCTGCTCTAGATTATTAAATATAAAGTCAATTTAAACCCCTTTGTTTGCAAGCAACGGTTTGTGGTCTGCTTTTTGTCCCAGAATTAACCTCGATTGTGTTCAGGCTGAGGCAAATGCACTGTCCAAACGTTTAAGGGACACTGAGAAAAAAGTCTCTACATCAGTTCAGGATGTAAAAGACCAGTTTTTAAGTATTATCAAGGTAAGTAGTGTATTGTACACTAAACATTTACATAGTCAGTGATTTTAAATTTTTTTTTTTTTAAAGCCTGCCTTCACCAGTCAATTTGCTTTTAAATGTTGTTCCATAAAGAATGCATTAAACGAGTGTATATTGTAGTATTTGTGATATTCTGGTTAGTGGTATTTTATTTCTGAGAAATTATCGGTTGTGTAGTGTGACTGGTTACTCGGTTAAGCTTTTTTGATACTGATTTGAAATATTGTAAGTTTAGATCCCAAGACCACCAAGCTGCTATCAGCTGCTTAGTTGCATGTATGATTTTAATATATGTTGCCTTTCTATAAGTTTGTCTGCTAAATGACAAAACATTACAAAGATGTGTAAGACAAGGAAAAACGTTATTAACCCATAAGCTTAAGACCTTTCCAGATAATCATTTATCAGTATTTTCTATGTCATGTTATTGAGAAATTTAGTGTAGAATTCTCATAGACAGCAAACATTAGACACGATGCACTGTATCTGCTATGATGTGCTGAATTATGCCAGTAATGGCGATTAGTGAGTGATCTGTAAGATTACTGATACTGTCAGAAGGAAGTGGAATTACATTGTACGTGATATATGAAGGCATTAAGTTAAAATTTGTTAATTACTAATAACTGTAACATAACCGATTTTAACTTTTAACTGCAAAATAAATTCTAGTGACATACAGTAGGTTCTGTGTAGTCTTCCAGGAGTAATGCTTTTCTTGGGGTTTTATGCCTTGCACGTGTGTAGGAGAATCTTCGGGCATGTAAAGATTTGGAGGACTCGTTTGCTGAGATTGAAAAGCAGAAAGAAGATCTTGCTCTGTACCTGTGTGAGGATGCTGCTCAACTATCACTAGAGGAACTCTTTAGCACTATCAAGACCTTCCGAGGGCTTTTCCTTAAAGCACTAAAGGTCAGTTCTTTGGTCTTTTTTGTAGTTAATGATCATTTAAGAAGATGGGTGAAAAAATAGTTGTTGTTGAACCTTTCTGGTTGCTACTATTTCAGGATTGTTGTTTACTGTTGCACTTTGGACTAAAAATAGCCTGCACTCTTCTCCCATATTGACCTTCTGCTGGTTCTGTTTCGTTATTCCTTTAGGAGAACAAGATCCGCAAGGAGCAGGCTGCCAAAGCGGAGAAGAGGAAGAAGCAGCTGGCAGAGGAGGAGTCTAAGCGACAGAAAGGAGAGAACGGCAAGATCAGTACGTACATGCTAAACCTGGCAGGGCTTTCCTCATCTGTGACCTTTGAGATAACTGGGTTTCAGTGTCCTGGACAGAAATGCACACTAACTGCTAAGTTCAATTCTCCAATGCGTGAAACTGTTTTGTTTTCTTTTCTTTTTCTTATTAAAGCTTTTTAAACTATTTTGTATTAAACCTTTAGGTATAATATAGATTTATAAAGAGCACTAATTTGTACTTGTGTGGTAGCTTGAGCTCATGCATTGATTTAAGCTGAATAACTCTTAACAATGAAATACAATCAATTGAGTTTTTGTTTGTTTAATTTGTTAAACAAAGTTAAATGCTAAAACACTACGTTTATGTAAGTTGATGCTTCTGAGTTTTACACCAAGTGGTACAACAATTCATGTTTAAATATTTCCATTTAAAAGCATTTCTTCAACATAAGGTAATTTACTTGACAATTATTAATTTCATGAACACTGTAATACTGTGAGATGCAAAAATTAAATCAAAATGCACCAGTCTCACAAATTGTTTGCCCACCGTACATTTTCAAGCACAGTTGGTGAATCTAGTAAAACTTAAAGAAATCTCACTGGAAAAAAATAATTGGAGGGTCTTAGTCAGGATCGGGGGTAAAAGTGGAAGAAAAAAACAGTTGACTTTTTTTATTTATGACTCGGAATGATTTATCGACTGTGAATCTGTACAGAACATTGTTGTGTATGGAACATGGTTGGTCTGCATTATGTTGCATAAATACTGCCTTATAAATATAATAAAATATTAACAAGGAATTAAACTGTTAGTAGCGAGCTGCCATAGAATTTACTGTGGTAAGCATATAATGTAAACATATATGTTAATATACGATTTTAACAATAACACACTGACACGACTCAGGGGAACTAGATTAACACGCTAATGTACGATAAACATTTTAGGTGAGCTACAATCCTAACGACACTGAAACAACCGCAGAGCTTAAAACATTATGATAAAATGCAGCTATCTGTTATAAACGATGTACAAAGTAAACTTACTGCATCACAAACATTCTTTTGTACTCAAACACTCTACATATGAGAAAAATACTCAGCATCTCAGCACTTCGTGCAGCACACAGTATCACAAACACAAGAAACAAATGCACGTACTGTCAGTGACTTTTGCCTCTAGAGGTCGCTCCCGTCATGGATATAGGATTATATAATGATAACAAATAAATTGGTCGACCTCTACTAAATACAGAAAACAACATCCAAATGTATCTGCGTACATAGGGTTGCAATGCTATTAAAAAAATAAAGCAATGACTCCAGTTCAATATTTGCTTTATCTTTGCAGTCAGAAGAGGCGGTGTGCCTCAGGAGGATGGCTGCATCATTGACAACCTGTTGGCTGACATCAGAAAAGGTTTCCAGCTCAGAAAGACCAGGCCCAGGTGCGAAACGGAAAGTGCCCCTCTAGTGAAATGCATAGGGACACCGGTAAGACTCGGACCTCTCCGCAATGCCTCCGGTCCTGAAACTGCTTTCCCATTTCATCCACTCTAGTTTATGACATCTTGATGAATGGCAGTGATTTTGCCAGCTCTTACAGCGGGTTCTCCCTCTTATTTCCATGATAATCAGGGAGAGGAATTCAGGCTCATGGGGTACTAACGTCAGACGTGACTCGCAACCGTCTACCCAATCGATAGCCTGCAGCTGCTGCTTCATCTCCCTCTGCGTTGCATGTATTACACCACAGTTTAAAAGCTGCGCTCATATATAATAATCATTCAGTAATCGTTTAAGAAAACTAATGACATGCTGTCAGTTTCCTATAGCTTTGTCTGATGAACACTGGTATCTACTGAAGATAAATAAATGACACAACATTTTTTCCCCTTAATTTTGTAAACAGGTAGCCACAATCTAGTATTTACATGCAGAGAGTAAGTGGGTTTTTTTTGTTTTTGTTTTTATGTGGTAAATGTTTAGTTTGTCTCACATCTGGGCATCTATATTATTTAACATCAACTCCATTTAAGCTTCTTTGTTATATCAGAGATTACCTGCGTTTCATTTCCCAATGCAGTGTTCGGCTGATTTGACAGCATGTCATTACATTCAGTTAAAACAACTTGTTTTCTTTACATTATTTTAAATGTTTTTAAAGCAGTGAGAAAATCAATGCTAGGATAATAACAATGCTAAGCACTGAGCAAAAACTAACCACATCTGGCCAAATAGTCATTAACTGAAAAACAGGACATGAATGCAGAAATTTACACATGCCTGCAGCTTATTCCATATTCAGCCCACATACATTGTAAAAAATTGAAATTAAAATATCTTTTTCTATTTTCTATATACATTTCTATATAAAATGTCCTCTCACTTTTATCCTTTAGCACCAAGTCTCAAATGTGCAGAAGGAGAAGTCACGTCAGGTGTAACTCGGGACCTTCATCCTCCTCGGCCAGAGCAGACAAGCGCAGGAGAACCAGTCAACTCTTTTGCCACCAGCCCCCGAGGAGAAACAGCAGCCATAGTAACTGGCGATGAAGCTTCACACCAGCATCAAGAGACCCAACCAGGCCTCTCCACTGAAGACCATCTGTCTGACCATGTAGTTACACCAGTTACGCCTTCAGCAGAGCTTCATCCAGTTCGGGATTGCTTAAAAGATCACACGGAAGCACAAACTCTTCCACCTGAAATCTGTAGTGAGAGAAATTCCACAGCGACTCCACTAACAGAAAAGTGTCCATCAGACACAGTTATTACTCCAGTGCCCTCATCTCCCATAAACCAATTCCAAGTCAAAGATGACCAGGCTTCTATTAATACCACACTCAAAAACATGACGAACGAAAACTCTGGTGCTCAAACTGAATTGAATGTGAATGGAAACGGCATGGGGGCTGATGAACTAGTGGCCACAATAAAGGAACAGAATGTAAAGAGACACTCAAGCAAATCTCTAGTTGACTCGAGCAGCACCACTGAGTCAGTTGTTGCAGGTAACGGTAGAACCGATAGGCTGTGTGATCCCGCCGCACCTGACGGAGCGCATGCCGCGTATAGTTCTTCCCCATGTGATCCTCCTATCTCTCAGCCGAAATCACAAAAAGTCCTCCGAGGACGTAAAAAAAGCAATAAAGAAGGTAACCGGCGCATATGTTTGTATGTGTGTACGTGTGCTGTCTGAAATTTAAAGCAGTCAAACAAAATGTTTAAAAAAAAAAAAATAGTGTAGATAGTGGAGTGAAAAACCTGAAGCCAGGGCTAGTGGTCCTGTGTTTGTTTTTTTAATACATTTGTAATTAGTAAGTGTTTTTTTTAAATAATGAGACTTAATTTTAGATCAATAATACTAAAAAAAACCTTATTTACCGTGAGCTGGGTTTTATCAGAATGCAGCTATTAAGTCCTGAATGGCAGGTGTTTATCAGGACACAAGTAAACATCATTCAGTTCCGTGTCTTTCTCTCTTTGCTACTCTTAAAGATGAGGGTAACAGCGAGGGAGACGGTAAGCCTAAAAAGACCTGTGTGTTGCAGTAAGGTAGGTCACGTCGCAGGATGTGTAACTAACAGAGCTCAGAGGGAGAAAGTGTAGAACGCCGTCTACAATAACCAAATCTATGTGCTAGCCTCTGTTTTAACACCATTATCCTTCCTACATTATTTAACCTTCTGTTGTGTCTGTAATATTAAGGGTAATCAACTTGTTCTAACCTTTTCAAAGCCGCTCTGGACTTTTGCCTGCCGATATCTGAAGGAGCTGCAAGAGATAATGCACCAATTTCTGAGTACTGCACAATCTGCATTATTCAATCCAATCTAGTCTAACATTAGAATTATAATAAGTAATTGACTTAACTACACTAACAATTGATCAACCTCTGATTATATATTTTCACCACTGATTGTTTTAATTCTGTTAGCTAATGATGAAATAAAATCTGTCTGTCTGGGTGATGGGTGATTTTAAAATATGATTTTAAAACTGAATTCCAACAAACTCCGCTTATAAAATGTATACTATATGACCAAAAGTGTGTAGGCACCTTACTCACACTCCAGATACAATATTGGATGAACTTTGTTGTCTAGATGTCTCTATATGCTGTAGAGTCAAAATTCTCTTTCACTGAAACTAAAGGGCTTAAACACTGCTTCAGCATGACAATGCCCCTGTGCATGAAGCCCCTAAGCTCTATGTTGACATGGAGTGTTATAGCTGGAAGGGAGTAACTTGACTGTCCTGATCTCAACCCCAATGAATACCTTTGGGATGAACTGGAACACTGACTGAACCCCAGACCTCCTTACTCAACATTGGTGCCTAAACTTATAAATAATATTAAAATAAACCAATTAATGATTGTGGGTAAATGAAAAACTCCCCACAGTCACATTCATGATCTAGATAAAATCTTTTCCAGAAGTGCAAAGGTTATTATAGCAGTAAGAATGAGACTTAATCTGGAATAGAATGTTCAAAACCCACCATATAAATGTGGCGGTCAGGTGACCTAATACGTTTGTCCATATAGTGCGTGTCTAAGAAATCACAATGGTTTATTCCCGTTGATGAATTTTTTCCATGAATCTCTACAAAAATCCCCAATTTGTTTACATTCTGATCAAAGGATTGCAACTAATGAAATGTTAATTATGCTGATTTATTCTTGTTTAATTTTTTAACTATTTATTATTATTGCAGGGAGACCCAGGAAAGGAAAACTACGAGGGAAAAGATGAAGCTTTAATTGAATCTATTGTTAAATTTTAAAGCTCCCTTTAAAAGCTGTCACACACACAACACTCAGAACCCAAGGGCTGAGCACACCAAGCGGAATCAAAACATTATTGTGTGCCGACAGACTCGTGCTAATATTTCAAGCATGGTTTTTGTGGGGTTTTTTTGTTTCTTTGAAAATCATTTTTTTTTGCACTAAAAAAAGTTGTGGCCAAATTTTTTTAGTAATTTGTGCACAATATTATGATTAGACAAATCTTTGTTTACAAATATGTACAAATTTATTTGTGTACATCAGAATTGTGTTTACCAGTGATAGTATAAAATGGTCCAGTGTTCCAGATTGAATTGAAATTTTGCTTACAGTAATAGAAGTTCAACAGGGTGATTGTTTTGTATATGTTTAATAAAACAAAGTATTCTTTCATGTTGTCTTATAGCAATACAAGAGCCCAAAATTATAATCCTAAATGTGGGCTTTTTAGTTATTTTTGCCTTAAATCTCTTTTAATCTTGTATAAACCTGTCAAAAAATGGTTCTATATTCTATTTGGCTGTTTTAGTAATAATGTAAAAGTTATATATTTATGGTTGACAGCTTAGTGTATGATGTGAGCTAAAACAAACTAAGTTCGATCTGTTGCAAAGTGATTGTGGAAATAGATAGAGCAGTTGATAAATACAGCAGTTTGCAGTAGTTGGTGTAATTAAACTCTAATTATAACTAACAGAAAGCATCAGATATCCTAAGCTATAACAGTCGAGGTCCATTGCAAGGTTTTATTTAGGACTTTTTAAATTAATTTTAAAAGACAAAAAAAATCTACATTTAACTTTTAACTGTTTTGCTTTTAATTGATTTATAGGCCAACGCACAATAATTCAACACCAAATGATGTTGATTTGGACCAAATACATGTTGGTTCAATTTTAGTATAATAACTACGCACCTTTTATTGACAAGCTTTCATTAAATGCATATCAGCACTTGGGCCACACTTACTCTATTTTTATAATGGTTATTAAGATAAAGCTGCATTTCTGTATTTAGTTTTTTATTTTTTATGGTAAATGTAATAAATAAAGGTTGTCTTTATGAGACATAAGTGCTTATGCGCTGGACAGATTTCATCTTGATCCAAGAACTATAGTAGTGTATAAAAAGGTGTTTTTCTGAACCTGTGAAGCCTGTATTAGCCCTTGTAGGCATGTGCATAATTCACATAGTGATGTGTGTAAAGAATTATTCGAATAAATACTGCTCTTGTATAACCATAATTTCCTAACACACTGGCTATTCGTTGTCCTTTCAAAACCACAATTATATACATATTCAGTGTTTTATATGATTTAAGACTACATTGAAAGGAGACTGAACCCAGTACCACTAAGAGGGGTAAAAAAAATTTGGAAGCAGTGGAACCAAATTCTGTAAAAAAAAAAAAATTGGTATGTAATTTTCAAGGGCCTTAATAAACACCTTGATGGTTGTAGTGTTTATCATCCGGGCTGATTGCTCAGACAAGGACCGTGTGTATTACTCCATAGGGGGAAAAAACCGTCAGCTGCCTTGGTGATCAAAAGGCTGCTCTGTGTGCAATGAACTTTGTTTCTGATAAGAAATCCTGGATTGAGATGCAAGATCATTTGGGGCAAACGCGAATCCAGTACTGTCTTAGCAGCAGATAATGTGTATCAGGTCTAAGTAACAGTATTTAATGAAACATACTTCATCACTTTCAGGATCTTAGAGATTTCAAGCACAAAAAAGAGGATTTACAGTAATCTCATAGTGGACAGGTGAATTGGGGGTTACCGTTAAACAATTAACTATAGAAAGGATACATTGAAAATATATATATTATGCTGTCTACCGCAAGTCGCCACTAATGTAAATAACTTCATTGTACCAAATCAAAAAATCGCTAAGCGTGAAAATCGCAGTTTCCTGCCCTAAACGCCATTTTTTATTTCGTCCGCCTTAAACAGCGCAGGCCGGTCAGTGGGTCAGTGCGCATGCGCGCATCTCTCTCGCTCAGCGGCGCGCTCTGTGGTCAGACTCAGTTGTTGGTGCGCAGGCCAGTAAGTATGTCGTCGAGCCGCTCAGGGAACGACCACTACAACCCCATTAACCCCTCAGGAGGGGCAAAGCGACCCCGGGCAGAGTCGGGCAACAGAGTGACTGTGGTGCTTGGAGCGCAATGGGGAGACGAAGGCAAAGGAAAAGTTGTGGATTTGTTGGCTACGGAGTCTGATATCGTCTGCAGATGTCAGGTGAGTTTCTGTATATTTAAGGACATGCATCCAACTTTATGCAGAAAAAAACATGTGTAAAGTTCATATAGTTGTAGCAAATTATGTTAAATAGGTAATTCAGAAAAGTGACAATTTACCTCTTGTGTAGTCTTCAGTTATTTCAGTGTCTATGTCCATATATTACTTCGCTTGGATTAAGTGTATTTAACCTCAAAAACAAGTAGATTTAAATTATTTTGTAAATAATAATACCTGTATAAATAATTTGATTTTAACTACTCTTACATTATAGCTGTTAGTTTGTGAGTAAACTGCAGGAATATAACGCTCTCTAGCTATAATTCATATTATATTACAAAAAGAATCAGTGTTTGCTAAATCAATCTGTACCTAGAGGGATGAGAGAGATGTTTTATTTGAATAATTATTTAAATTATATTTGTGGAATTGTATATAGTAATACTAATGCTTTAGCATACTTATTTATGATCTACATCAGTATTTGGTATGTTAAACACAGTGATCATTTCTTGTGTTTATATTAATTGTGTTTGGATTTTGTTTCCTTCTAAAACAAGATGAACAGAAATGCTACACAGAGTCTTTTCCCCCCAAGTGTTACACTGTGTTTATCTGAAGTTCAGTCTGAAAATTTGTAACAGTGGTGTTCATAACCTCACTAAATGTCAGTAACAGGCCTGGGTGCAAACCTCTGACAAGTGAGGCTGGGTTACATTTGCAAGCTAGCTTTGACATGTGAGAAGGCCAAGTGCAGACTTATCCCAAAGCGGGAAACGAGTTGCTTCGGCAGAACAGTTAAAAAAATAGGCCAATAAATCGTAAGCTCTGGTTGGTGCAGTGGTGGGGGATGGGGTGGGTGCATTGGTTGCTACCCTTTTCCACTGGACCTGCTGCAGGTTTGGGAAAAGGGCAAAGGGCAGGTTAGGGTCAGCATAACATTTTCAGATGGGGAAAAAAATGAAATGCGATGGTTTGGTTATAATGGAAACTTGCGGTATATGCATGACATGAAAGTCATGTCTGTTTCATCCTGCAGGGAGGAAATAACGCAGGCCATACAGTGGTGGTCGAAGGGACAGAATATGACTTTCACCTCCTTCCCAGTGGTATCATAAGCACCAAATGTATATCTCTCATTGGTAAGTTGTTTACACAGAATAACCAAAGCTGTTGTATAATATTTCTACAGTGTGGGGATTTGTTTATAACACTCTGACTGTTAGGTAAGGACTAAAACCGGTTGTGCTGTTATATGAAAATAATCCATGCCACAGGATAGTGTGTAACACCCTTACAGCAAATGAAAACTGTCACTCTGAAGAGGATTATATGACTTTTTTTCAGCACAAGTTGTTTTTATTCCTCTTATATTGCAGCAAATTAGGACCTAACAATCTTTTGTTTGAATTTATTTGTACATTGTACATTTAATGTTACAGAACAGCGAAAATAAAAAGTTTTTGTTGTCAATTTATTCATGATCATATTTGAGATAATAACACAAACTCCTGTGGGATCATTTTTTAAAAGATCTGAAGAGATAATTTTGTAAAATATATTAAACATATACTTTAAATCCTTTTTAAGATTGATTTTTACGATTTCTGAAAGTCTGAAAGTCCATTGTTACTATATTTTGAATGAATCTATGCTTATTCATTGCGTGCTTATATAACATAGCTTGCTAATTGTGTTCCAGTATGTAATCTGTAATAGTAATGTTAATGTACAAAATAATTCACTGTATACTGTTACAGCCACGATAATACCAGACTGGAAGTAAAATTTAAGAAATGATTTAACATTTTTTTAAAAAGGTCTATGACTAATTATACATATATTATTATACACTATGATTAATTATAAATATATACAGTCAGTATGTTAAGTTGCCGCTGCCATATGTTAAAGCATTTATAAACAATTGTTTGTTTAATAGACTTTTTTCTTTAAGACTTAAGAAAACTAAGTTGATCTTAAAGACTCCCTGAAAGCTAAAAGGCTTTCTTTTGTTAAATAACAACACATTATGTCTATCTTTTTAAGATTAAATCATTTAAAACATTTACAATAAAATCGTCAACTATAAATCATAACTGACAAAAAATATTAAAATCTGTCAAAATGAGTGTGTATAAATTAACTAGCTATTTTTTCTGTTATACCCAGCTCTGTAGTCAGAGTTAGAAATGTTTTTACTTAGAAAGAATTTCGTTGGGCATCAAGAGCCATGTAAAAAAATAAAAGATCAAATTCTGTATGTATATAGATATATATATATCTGATTCATACTTCTAATTCTTCTAATAATTCTTTATCCACTCACAGGAAATGGTGTAGTCATTCATCTTCCAGGTCTTTTCGAGGAGATTGACAAAAATGAGAAGAAAGGTAAAGTACAACTACTTTAGTTTGTGATCCAATTAATACTCTAAGTGTTGTTTTAGGCACAAACACTAGATATTCTCCAACCAGAGTCTTGTTCAGATATGTCTGTGGAGCAGGTGGGATTTACCTGACCTGCTCTGCAGGAAGGCAAAGCCAAATTATTTTTATTCAGTTATGTTATTTCATATTTTTTGTTATTGAATAAATTACTATTGTCAGTTGTAGTATTGTCTCAGCTTTATGGGATTCTGTTTGTTCTGTCTTTTGTGGATAGGCTTGAAAGGATGGGAGAAAAGACTTGTCATCTCTGACAGAGCCCACATAGGTATACAATTTGTATGTTGCTTTTGAATTAAGTTTTAAACGGATTTACATTAATATTAAATTAAAACTCCCAGTGTGTGTCAAACTACTTCCTCCTCCACTCCTGACACATACGACATTGTCTCAGAAGCAAGCATGATGGAAAAAAAGATCTTACTTAGATAACTATTGTTTTGCAATATATTTCAATATATTGTATCGTGACTCATGTATCGTGATATGTATTGTATTGTGAGGCAGAATACACAGTCCTATTGGCTATGATCCTATACAGCAGTGGTCCCCAACCTTTTTTGTACGCGGGACCAGTTTCAAGCATGAAAACTTCTCCTTCGTAGTATTTAATCTAAATGCAATAATTCACTTTATATTAGGCAATTACAATAACAGGTAGGAATATTAGTATTTTCTTTTAAATGCAGCTTTCTTTTTGCTGTCAGTCTGTGACCCTTCTGCTGTCCCATCGTTTGCTCGTTCCTTCCTGAAATAATTGTATGTTTTGGCTCATTTTCTTTTAAGGGTCGCTTGTGTTGCTGAAGCGTAAAAAGTGTGCTAGACGGAAACAGTTTTTAACATAAGATCCGAATGAAATCCAAATGATCCATGGACCGGTACCAGTCTGCAGACGCCTGCTATACAGGTTGAATAGACTATTCAGATATTTTTGGCCATTTTGCCTTTTTTTATAGGACAGACAGAGATGAAATGGGAAAGATAGAGAGATAGGGGTGGGACCGGAAGGAACCCGAGTCGGAATCGGACCCGGGTCACCGAATTGCAACTGCGCATGTGGGTGCTTGGCGCCTTAGGTTTAATACTCTTTTAATTTACATCCTTTCACCTAAGTTGTGGTAAAGTAAAAAAAAAACGACAGATCAATCTTTTTACTAGTGTAAACTAAATCAATTGTTAAATTACAACGCAGTCATTTTTACAGTGTATATAAGTTGGGTTTTATTTATACCAACAGGAGAATATACACATGACTAACTAACACAACCTTATAACTACTACCTGCAATTACTTCTGCTTGCTAGTCAGCATGCTAGATAATAACTTTGTTTTTATATTATTTTATTTCATGATTTTACATGGATGTTTATTAATCTTCTTCCTCTGTTGCATGTGGCCAGTTTTTGATTTCCACCAAGCTGTAGATGGAATGCAAGAATTGCAAAGACAAGCACAGGAAGGCAAAAAGTAAGATGTGGTGATGTCATAAAATCAGTCTTTATCAAAGGACTTTAGAAAGTTTATGTATGTATCCTTGTGATTTGATTTTTTATAACAGCATAGGAACGACCAAGAAAGGCATCGGACCAACGTATGCATGCAAGGCGTCCCGAACTGGTCTGCGCATCTGTGACCTGCTAGCAGACTTTAAAGAGTTTTCCATTAGGTAATGTTCTAACTTATTTTAATTAGAAAGGTTGTGCTTGAAATTTACACTCATACTGATTTAAAATGTTCCATTTAAGGTTCAAAAACCTAGCACAGCAGTATCAGTCTATGTATCCAGCTCTTAAAGTGGACATTGAAGGTGAACTAAAAAAACTGAAGGCAAGTTTAACTGGAAAAAATATGGATTTATGTGATATTAACTGGAAGACAGTGATTCAGTAATCTAAACCTCAGTCTGTACATTTGTAGGATTATGCAGAGAGAATAAGACCCATGGTGAGGGACGGAGTGTATTTTATGTATGACGCTATTCATGGACCTATGAAGAAAATTCTTGTGGAAGGGGCAAATGCTGCCCTGCTAGACATCGACTTTGGTACAAACATCTCACATTCCACACATACATCAACATACTCACACGCCATTTGGACCGGGTCTGTCTGTGTTTTGTTTAGGAACCTATCCATTTGTAACCTCATCTAACTGCACCGTCGGTGGAGTGTGCACTGGCCTTGGCATTCCTCCAGCGAATATCGGAGATGTGTATGGAGTATCAAAAGCCTACACCACTAGAGTGGGCATTGGGGCTTTCCCAACAGAACAACTCAATGTAAGAGCTAATGTCTGCATCATTTACAGACTGGGTGTCAGCTGTCTTAAAATCTGTTTGCTATGATTAACACAGAGTAAAATTAACACACTTACTGGCTTCATTATTCATCGGTGGAGAAATGATAGCTCAATTGTTAAAGTGCTGATGGGAGAGAGAATAAGGTGAGGGACGAAGTGTATTTTATGTATGACGCTATTCATGGACCTATGGAGAAAATGACCCATGGTTCATGGGTTCTATTCCCAGCACCACCAAGCTCTGACTGCTGGGCCCACAAGCAAGACCCTTAACCCTCAAATGCTCAATTGGCTAAAAAATGAGATAAATGTAACTCAGTCTGGGAAAGGGCATTCCACACTCGAATTCTGATATTGGCCACATAAAAAAAACAAAACTGCGTGAACAGCCATACAAATAAATTAATTCTGACAGTGAGAGACAAAAATAACAAAAACATCCAGAAAAATGCATTTCAACAAAGTTATAGATTGATTTATATTTTAATGAGTAAAATAAGTATTTATCTTCTTCACAAAATAAGACTTAATACTTGGTGGCAAAAGCCTTGTTGGCAATCACAGAGGTCGGACGTTTCTTATTGGCCACCAAGTTTGCACACAGCTCAGGAGGAATTTTGTCCCACTCCTCTTTGCAGATCCTCTCAGAATCATAATGTGTCAAGGCTGACATACCATGTTTGATGTCGGGATGGTGTTCTTGTGGTCATAGGCGGCATTCCTCCTCTTTCAAACACACCGGGTTTAGTTGATGCCACTAAGCTCTATTTTGATCTCATCAGACCACAGCACTTTCACCCAGTTCTCCTCTCAATCATTCAGATAGTCATTGACAAACTTCAGACTGGCCTGTACATGTGCTTTTTTTTGAGCAGGTGGACTTTGCGGGTACTGCAGGGTTTTAAACCTTTATAGCGTAGTGTGTTACCAGTTGTTTTCTTGGTTACTATGGTCAAACTTAACAAGATCCTCCCATGTAGTTCTAGACTGATTACTCACCATTTTCATGGTCGTTCACATTCCACAAGATAAGATCTTGCATTGAGCTCCAGACCAGGAGAGATTGACAGTTTTTTTGCGTTTCTTCCATTTGTAAATAATCACACCAACCTTTCCACCAAGCTCCTCAATGATGGTCTTGTAGCTTATTCCAGCCTTGTGTAGGTCTACAGTCTTTTTCCTGACATTATTGGACAGCTCTTTGGTCTGAACCATGGTTGAGAGTTTAAAATCTGATTGAGTGATTGCCTCTGTGAACAGGTGTCTTTCATACAGGTAACGATCTGAAATTAGGAACCCTCTCCTTAAGAGAATCCCTTTAAGAGAGTGATCCTAATCTCAGCTTGTTACTTGTGTAAAAGACAACTGGAAGTCAGAAATATTGCTAATTGATAGGGGATCAAATACTTATTTCACTCATTAATATGCAAATAAAATTATGTTTTAAAAATGCATTTTTTTTTTTCACTATTATAATAAAACTACCATCAAAAGTATACACTGGATCAACTGGATCATTTATTTCTCAATGGACAAACATACAAAATTAGCAGGGGATCAAATAATTTCATATATATGCTCTAATTTCTTGCAATGGATGCATATAGTAGGCACCAGCAACATGTTTTACAGAAGACTGTCTACACATTTTTTAATAGGGTACCACCTCTCTTAGCATTTATATTTGTAGCATTTGGCAGAAACCCTTATTCAGAGCAAGTTACATTTTATTTTCATTTATACAACTGACCAATTAATGGCCTTGCTCAGGGGCCCAGCAGTGGTAACTGGTGGCACTGGGAATCAAACCTGGGTCTTCCAATTACCAGACCAACACCTTAACCAATAGACTACTACTTCCCAAGATTCTTAACAACAGCACAGAAATCACAAGTGTTGCCATCTCCAGTTCATACCATTAAAGTAACATTTACAGCAGCAACTGTTAGAACACTGAAACACCACAGAATATTATCTCTTTAAATATTCAGTAACAACCCTGAAACTAAAACATTTGCGACTTTCATTCATCACTGAGTGAAGAGATAATCCAACAGCATCAGCTGTTTGAGTGCTCTAATGACCATCACATGAACAAGAGACTACTTTGGGCCGTGCCTGGGTTTCAGTTTCAGAATGTGACAGCGGCCCACTTGCTAAGAGTTATTCATGTGCTTACTATAAATAAAATCAATAAATTGAAATGTTATTGCTTTAAATTTATTTGAACTGTAATAAACCTTAGAGTTGCAGTTATGTTGTTTAAAGATGCTGTTAGGTAATTGTTTTCTAAAAATGGAAAAAAAGCACATTTAAGAACAAGCAATGCATAAACACGTGCCTTAAGGCGCACGTTTCAGGGCTTAGTTAAGTACAATTACATAACATTTCCACTTGTTTTTAAATATGTCAGTAATATAACAAAATAATGTAATCTATGTAGACAGATTCCACAACTCCATTACGCTAATATAAATATCATGCTGGTCAAGAAAGAGCAGAGTGTGTTATGTACTGCAAGAAGTTATGTTATGAATGCCTTAGATATGTGATATGTGTGATATTTAAAGTAAGTAACACTGTTATTGTCAGTGACAGAAGCACTGATTTATTATTAAATTGAATTTGTTTAGATTTGATCAAATGCTATTCTCATTCAGGCTGTAGGAGAGCTGTTACAGACACGAGGTCATGAAGTTGGTGTTACAACAGGCAGAAAGAGACGCTGCGGGTGGCTGGACCTTGTCATTCTCAGATATGCTCATATGATTAACGGCTTTACTGCGTGAGTTGTTTAATACAGAATAAAAAAATGTAACAGACATTATGGATATAAATAAAGCTACTGCAAAATATATATTGTGTAAGCAAAGAGGATATGAGTTTTGTGTTTTTTTCTGCAGAATTGCTTTGACTAAACTGGACATTCTTGATGTGCTTGATGAGATTAAAGTGGGTATCGCCTACAAACTCAATGGCAAACGGATTCCTCATTTCCCAGGTAAAATCTGAAATATTATTGATCATCTAATAAATTAGCATATGCATAGGACATACACTCACTGTTGAACACCAGTAAACTTGCACATTTATGGACCTAGCCAATCCTTCTGCAGCAGTGTAATGCATAAAATCATGCAACTTAAAATTAGGGGCGTTTCAAATTACACATCAAAATAAATATATCTCTGTGTAGACCCTGTAGATCCTCCATAAACAGGATAGTTTTTTTGTGCTTGAATCCTACATACCAGAGGGTGACACAGGGCTGGATTTTCAAACGTTTTCTGTCCCTTTCCCACAAAAAAATCCTGTCCAATTTAAAGCCTTCTTCTCTTTTCATTTTACTGATACATTTTTGACATTGGCATACCAGCTTGGTGCATTACCACCGCCAACTGTTTATGTCCATTGTCAATTACATAAGCAGCTAAACCAATAGAAATAGGAGGAGAGCATAAAAAGACAGGGCAATAGAAACCCTTCTCTCTATCCTATCCATGGAAATGCACATTGCAGTTACCATAGTACAGCATCCAGATTATTTCTGCTATCCTGTACTGTCTGGCCAATGTGAGGCAATCAGCATGAGTAATAGAATCAAATTCCCGTCCCTGGCCTACACTGGGAATGCATCCAGAAACTCTCACAGTCTCAGATAGTGGATCCACTCTCATCAGTTCGTCTTGTTTGACCTGACAGTAAAAAAGTTCTGAGTGAAGTGAAAAGTGGTTAAAGCAATTATCAGAAATTTTTTAGATTAAATTAAGTGAGAAGGATGTTCAATGTCAAGTGGCAATTATATTTGACTGGCTTACAGTTCGGAACACATGATTTGTGAATTAAATGAAAGTTTAGCATTTTCACATTGTTTTAAGGTTTGGTACTGTGTAAACATTCCAAACAAGTTTAAAGCACTCGGGCACAAGAAACAAGAACTTTTGTAGCTTTAACAAAGATTAATTGTACTTAATTTATACAGTAAAGTCTATACAGTGTGATCTTATGTTTAATTATTTAATTAATGTATTTAAATCTCCATGAAAAAACCTAAATTACTGTTTTTCCATTTTTATTAATCAATGTTTATAATTTTTTATAATTACAGTTTAGGCAGATTCACCCCTAACATTCTAAAATAATAAATATATTGCAGAAAAACAAAATATTGCAATGTCAGTTTTCTGTCCAATATTGTGCAGCCATCGCAATTACAATTACTTCTGTATTTACTAGTTCTTGCATAATAACTCAATCACAAATACCTGCAAGTTCCTGATTTTTAGCCATAGATGATAAAAGGAATAAAGGTGAACACTAACACAAGCCAAAAGGCTTTTACTGAACTTTTATTATGAATCACATAGCAGAGCAGTGTGTTGTGGTTTTTATTTCTGGTTAGACTTGTATATAATTAACAGTCAATGTTTCTTCGTAATCATAATTTAAAAAGTTGTCCTACTGCTTTCCCCCTTAAACATGTTGGGTTTTTTTTGGACATGTAGCCAACATGGAGGTACTGCACAAGGTTGAAGTGGAGTATGAGACTTTGCCTGGTTGGAAAACAGATACTTCAGCAGCCAGAAAGTGGAATGATCTGCCCTCTAAAGCTCAGAACTACATCCGCTTTGTGGAGAATCACATCGGCGTTCCCAGTGAGTCTAAACACACTTACCATTGTATAAAGCATGTAAAGCTTTATGGTTTCTTTTAAAGCTCCCTGGTGATTTACCCCATGTTTTTATTTTTTTGCAGTTAAGTGGGTGGGCGTTGGCAAGTCCAGAGAATGCATGATACAGATGTTCTAGAGTGGTTGTCTTCCAGTGATGTCTGGAGTCCATCGACACACAAGAATTCACATTCACAGATTACAGTTTCTAGGTGGGATTTTGCCTCAATAGCTTTACACTGAAATGCTAATAATTGTGAATAATTTAATAAACAAGATCTGTCTCTAAACAAAAGGTTTATCAAGTGCAATTTCTTCCTCTTAATTAAAAATAATTCACGGAATAGTGTGTGTGTGTGTGTGCATGTGTGTGTGTTTGTTTAAATGCCTGGAGATGAATGCATTAATGTCCGTTGTGCTTTTTTTATCCTTGCAAGGTTCTTTTGTATCAGAAATAATGTTAATTGCTATGAAACATACATGCAAGTTGCAGGTACAATCTAAGGAATAAATTTCTTAACTGTTGCATAAAATAGTATTGTTATGAGAATATAGTGACTAGAGTGCTTTTTTTCTGGGGTTTTTTTTCGCTTCTTCTTAATCTTTCTTTCTCTTGAAGAAATGTTTCCGAGCTTTATTTCATGTCAGATAAATTTAGACAGGACAGCCGTCAAATCTGCTGCCAAAATAGATACAAACACGGGACATTCTGTTCCCCCATTCTATGCCAAGCTTCCATTAGCTGTTCTGGAACGGGACTAATAGTGGCAGTAAAACCCCAGACAAACATGAGACAGTCTGAAGATTAGGTGCAAAACAACAAACCAAGTGGAACTTTTTTGAATAAAAAAGAGACAAAAATGCAACAGAAAAACATTGTGTTGTCTGCCATCAAAGGTACCCTGCTCCGCAATTTCAACACATTTAGATGTAAATATCAAAGAATTAAAACTTTTAATTAATCAGAGACGTTTTAAATTTCTGCAATACAACAATTTTAAATGTCCTGAAAAAAAGTAGCCACTGGTCTACAAATGACAGCAGCTGATGACCAAAACATTATAAGATTTGTGAAGAAAAACCTCAGTCAGTGACATTACCAACAACCTGCTCAGGCCAGGCTATTACAAGCCACATAAAAAAACTTTCAATCATCTCATCTGCAGTAGAATTCCCTAAAAATACAGAGATGAGCCACAAATACTCAAAACGTGGACGAAAAAAAATCTGTTCTAAAACATATCATCTCATCATTCACACAGGCACAGTAAAAGTAGTGTCATGACTTGAGGCTTCTTCTGAAACAGGATTGTGTAATATATAATATAAGGAGAAGAATGAATCCAGAATGTTACAGAAACATTTTGTCTGCTAATTAAAAAAACAACAACTAAGAGGGACATGCAGCAGGACAATGACCTGCACCGCAAAGTAATTAGAATAATAAAAGTGGACCTGGCCAGGTTAATCAGCAGACCTTAACCAATCCAGGTATGCTTTTGTCCTCCTGAAAAGGGAAAAAAAAAACTTGAAACATACAATGACTAAAAAAAAAACTGCAGTAAAAACGAAAAAAAATCACCAAAAAAAGTTATGCAGCAGTTAAATGATGTTAGAGAAAATACAATCGAATATTATGTCAATTTATTTTGGAACAGTCTGTCTAGTTCTGTTACATCTAATTTTCTTTTTTTCAAATTCAACAGAAAACTTCAGTGTGCATAACTATTCACCCCCTTAAAGGCAGTACTTTGTGGAGCCATCTTTTGCACCTTTTTGCCCATTCCTCAAGGAAAAACTGCTCCAGCTCCTTCATGTTGGATGGTTTCCACTTGTAAACAGCAACCTTCAGCTTTGACTATTCTGTTTAACACATTTAAATGTTCTCTCCTAAACCACTTGAGTGTTGCTTTAGCAGTATGCTTCGAGTCATTGTCCTGCTGGAAGGTAAACACAGTCTCAAATCACAGGCAGACTGAAACAGGTTTTGCCCAAGAATATCCCTGTATTTAGCACCATCTATCTTTCTCTTGACTTGAATTAGTTTGCCAGTGCCTGCTGCTGAAAAACATCCACACAGCATGGTTCTGCCACCACCATGTTTCATTGTGGGGATAGGGTTTTTGGGGTGATAGGATGTGCCAGACTTAGCATTTTCCTTGGTGGGCTGAAACTCTAATTTTAGTCTTAACTGACCAGAGCACCTTCCTCCATACATTTGGGGAGTCGACCACATGTCTTTTGGCAAACTCACAACGTGCCTTCTTATTTTTAACACTAAGTAATGGCTTTTTTTTAGCCACTCTTTCATAAAGCCCAGCTCTATGGAGTGTACGGCTTATTGTGATACCATGCGCAGATACACCAGTCTCTGCTGTGAAACTCTGCAGCTCCTTCAGGGTTACCTTTGGTCTCTGTGCTGCCTCTCTAATTAATGCCCTCCTTGCCCGGTCTGTAAGTTTTGGTGTACGACCCTCTCTTGGCAGGTTTTTGTGGTACCATGTTCTTTTCATTTGATCATCAAACATTTGGAACTCAGCCCTGACTTTGTCCCTGACTTGTTTGGAGAGCTACTTGGTCTTTATGGATGTAATGCCTCTGCGGCCTTTTAGAAAAGGTGTGTTTATACTGACAGATTATGTGACACTCAGATTGCACACTGGTGGACTTAATTTTACTAATTATGTGACTTCTGAAGGTGATTGGTTTGCACGAGTACTTTTAAGAAGCTTCAAAGCAATTTTTAAAAATTCTTTTTTATATATTTCACCAACTTAGACTATTCTGTGCAGATCAATCACATAAAATTCAGATTAAAATAACAAGGAAAACACGAAAATAATCAGTGCAATTAAACCCCAAACAACATGCCCAGATGTGTCACCAGCACCACCACTGCAAAAACACTCACCACTGCATAAACACACTCAAATTGAATACAGTTCTTTTATTCTACATTTTCTCGTTTCTTTATAATATTTTCTCATGGAGCTCATCCATGCCAGTATTGCTCATTAGGAATAAAAATTGTTTTGATTTTAAGCTCAATTCTTCTGTAAACTAGAAATTTAAAATCTAAAAATGTAACCGAGGTGACGCTAGTGTGGTGGAAATTTTTACTTAATATAAAATAAAGACCTTCACATGAAGAAACGTCGAGGTGAGCAATAGGGAAAAATAAAAAGTTTAATTGCGTAATTGGTGTCTTTTACAGCACGCAGCAATGCTGTATGTCGAAAAGAGACGCCATTCACTCTGACCTCTTTCTTTATATATGGCTATGGAATGTATACGTGCATTATAGCATGTACTTAGAGATAGGGTTGACACCAGATGTTATTTATCAGCAGACAAAGAGCTTTCCTGTTCTGGACCCAAGCAATAAAATGAAACACATTCTTTAAGATACAACTAAAAACTGAACATAACCTAACCTAATTGTTGTTTTCACTTATACATGTTTTAATAAAAATCACAATTACACTTGAAAATTACAGGCAGGTGTTTTAAGGCAATTTGAAGCTAAACTCTTTAGGACACTGATCCTCCAGGAATCTGGTGACCCCTGCATTAGGGACTCTATTGAAACTTAAACAGATCAAAAAGGAGGACAAAACTCAGTTTCACATTCCGTTTAATTTGTTCTATTTCATTTAAAGAATCACAAATATTAATAAAAAATATTACTCAAAGATAAACTAAAATCATTTCTAAAATAATTTTTGAGTCCTATTTTAAAATAATCCAATAAGCAATAGGAGCTGCGGCTGTCTATTCCAGAAGTACAGATATAAATGCAAGTACATAAACCAACATCATTTTTGTTCATTACATACTGCAGTTACAATATGAATGCGGTTATTAATGAAGTAATTTTTTACCAAACTTTAACATCGGTGTTCGCAGCTGAATGATCTGATCTTGGATAAAGATTAATTACAGTAGGTTACAGTATGGAGAATTCGTTCCTCTCACACAACTTAATATCTGGTTTTAGTAAATTATAGACACGATTGAACTAAAATGAAAACAAAAACGAATTCTAAATTGGTGCCTAGTTTGCTACGTCATCTTATATTTGGTCCGCACGTCAGCCGCGCTCTGATACATCCTGGCTAATAATCTAGCCGCACATATGTAAGCATGTGCGCAGCTTTTACATACATAGCGGTGTATGAGCATTCCATACAGTCTGACAATGTACAGTATTTATATATAAAAACCGCCAAATGCTTTTCATAATGATTCATGTTTTGGGGGAATTAAAAAAAAAGAATTAAACAGAAAATAGATGTATTGAGACAAATAAAAACAAACAATAATAGTATTATTGATATCTGAAGTAATTTTATTTTGCCATAACTATTTATATAATATTTATATAATAATAATATTATTATATTATTATTATTATTATATAATAATATCAGCATAGAGATCACCTCAGAAAGATCTACTCTATGGTCCCACAAAATATCCAGAAATTTTACTGTCATTTTTTTATTAAGACTTGTTTAAAGTCAGCATAACACTTAGTATAAATGCATCAATGAATTTCATTCATTCATCTTCTATACCCGCTTATTCCCTAATTCGGGGTCACGGGGATCAGATAGAGTTGATCCCAGCCGTCTCTGAAAGGGCAGGAGGGGTGCAGCATGAATCTAAATCATTAATTGTTTAACCAAACTAGATCACTTCAGGAAGATCTATTTTATGATCCTACAAAATATCAAAATTTGATTGTGGAATTTTTTATTAAATCATCTTCAATATCATAAATTTGTCAAGAAATTTAGCAATAAGTTGCTTTTAAATTATATTGTAACAAACTCCACTGAGGCAAGACGTTGAGTCGAACCCAATTTGCAGTTTATTTACAAAGTGAGAATCATGGACATGGACATGGACATACTCACCACAGTGGTACAATGATAACATATATACACACATAAACATCACATAAACAAGAACATAAGCATTAACCAGGAACCTTAAATATAAATATTAAACATAAAAAACAAGAAACAAGAACCAAAGACATGAAACCCATTAACGTTACACATATAAAGACATTTCAAATTGTCACTCAAAAACCTCAGGTCACTTTTAACCGACCCACTTTATGCTCCTGTCTGTAAAATAAATCTGTAAAAAAGTATGTAAATATAAATATTTAAATATAAATATGTAAATATAAATCTATAAAAAAAATTGCTTTAGTAGCTCAAATGTGATGCTTTATAAAAGAAATGACTTTTAAAAAAAAATCTTAGTTAATCAATCCACCTAAGTTCACTTTAGAAAGATCAGATTTATGCTCCCACAAAAGATCAGACAATTTCACTGGCGAATGCCTTAATAATGCCTCTTCAAATTAATCAACTGGATCTCTACCCGTCGGATTCCGTTCCGTTCCCCTCATGTGTCTTAATGTAGGAAAGTTCCAGAATTTTGTCAAACTGATGCTGGGGAATCTCTATCTTTAAACAAGAAAGAATCAGCAACTTTTAAAGCACTACATCAACATGTCTCTTTATCAGGATGGGGGAACAGATTCCGACAGCTGATCCGCATGCTGTCAGATTCCGATCAAAGGATTCGGCTGTCTGTCAGTACCGCGCATTATGAAAACTATAGCAGGGGGCGGAGCTCTTTCTTACAAAGCCTTAAAGTTATGACTTCGAGAATCAGTGTCAGTGTTTAAGTCTAGGCTAAAAATGTATTTAATTAACCAAGCATTTTGTGAATATATTTGCCTTAGATAAAGGAGTAGATCTGGGGGACGTATGGATGTTGAGTATTATGGTGATCTGGTATGTTTAGATGCTGCCCCATTTTTATTGATCTCTCGGTTTGCTGATGATGAGAGTGACTGGTTGCTTTACATATCAGGAATTACATATATTATATTTCCCTCTGTTTCTCCTTTTAGTTATGATGTCATATTTAGTCTTGCTGGAGTCCATGCCTGCACCCTACACTAAGTGTACATCCACAAACACTATGACTGTAACTATACTTACCTGTTTGCGTTCTCTGGACCTGTCTAAGCCCTTCTGGCGACCCACCTCTGGTTGATGATTATGTCACATCACCATGGGGACTGGAGACGCTTCCACTCTGCCATGAACACACTCCAGCTGTTTTCTGAGAACCTGTTTCTAGAGTTGCTTACACACATAGTGTGACTGTATAATTCCTGCCATCTGTTTTTACCCAAATGAGGATGGGTTCTCTGTTCAGTCTGTTTTCTCTCAAAGTTTTTTCTATTAACATCTCAGGGAGTTTATCTATCTATCTATCTATCTATCTATCTATCTATCTATCTATCTATCTATCTATCTATCTATCTATCTATCTATCTATCTATCTATCTATCTATCTATCTGTCTGTCTGTCTGTCTGTCTGTCTGTCTGTCTGTCTGTCTGTCTGTCTGTCTGTCTGTCTATTTATCTACACATCAACTAGTTCCACAGATTTTTATAAAAATGTTTACTCAATTTCCTCCTCAAAATATTACTTAAATATTAAATTGTTAGTTGGCCAAACTTTTACAAGATTACAATATTGCCTGAATTTTGTGCTTATTAGTCCCAGTCATTAGCCATTCCGAATGTTGAAAATAACACTTCGCTTAACATTTTAAAAAACACATTTGGGTTTTTTAAATATTTGTTCTTATATTGACTTAATATAAAGTCTTTTTTACCAAGCCTAAGCGAAAATATTTTAGTATAACAATATTTTGCTATACCGTCATTTAATTAGTTGAATTTTACAGGGTAGCTATCTTCTTAACCCTCCCCCAAAATTGGGGTATGATTGGCAAAAACCGGGCCTGCCTACACATTTAAAGCAGATCTTCAGATTTAGAGCATCTCTTCCTAAAGTGAACTAAGTTGGTTTGATCCATTAACAATTTAAAATGTTTTTATAATGATTTTAATCAGATCATAATGCAATCATATTGAAATTAATGGTGACTTTAAAGATGAATTTTAAAAAAAGAAGAAATTTTAACATTTATTGTCTGTTTGTTTCTTATTTTATTCATTAGAATGTAAAAAGAAGGTGAAGACTTTGGACGTTAACTTTTTTGCGTTTAGTGCTGTTACCGATATGTATGTAAAAGCAGCGCCACAGGGATCTCTTCGCAAAGCGCAGCTGGCTTAAACGCAGTTAGTGTTAGAAGAGCTGAAATGACAAATAAACCGGGTCTAGAACCGCCCCTGTCTTCACCTGATGAAGTTTATCAATAATCATGATAAACTTTATCCTGCTCTGGAAAAATAAACGCTTTGTCAACTGGTTAGTGGCACAAGATCACGTGACTGCTCGTCTGCGGAACGGATACGCCCTCAAACTTCGTCAATAATGATTCCAATGACAGAACACACCATAATACCGGGATGTGATTATGACATTAAAGGGGTTGCTTAGTTACAGGTACACAGCAGCCTTTACCTGCTTTCTTCAGTACTACCCTTTTGGTATAGTCGCGTATAATCATATCACGATGGAGATGTTCAACTATATTTTGCCTTTAATGATTAAAAACTGGAAAACGAATCCAGACAGTGATGGACAGGACATTGTTGCAGGGAATGCAACGAAAAAACAAGAAGTTGTGGATGAAGTATCTGTTGGGAATATAGCCGAGGATGAGGCAACAGAGCTGAAAGACTCTAAAACAAAAAGAAAAGAAGACGAGGATGAAATTACAAAAAGAGAAGGTGTTGAGGACAAGGCTACAGAATGGAAAGCTTGTGAGGATAAAGCTACAGAACGAAAGGAAGATAAAGACAGAGCTACAGAATGGAAAGGCGTTGAGGATGGAGCTACAGAACGAAGAGATGTTGAAGATGGAGCTACAGAATGGAAAGGTGTTGAGGATGGAGCTACAGAATGGAGAGATGTTGAGGATGAAGCTACAGAACATAGAGATGTTGAAGATGGAGCTACAAAACAAAGAGATGTTGAAGATGGAGCTACAGAACTAAGAGATGTTGAAGATAGAGCTACAAAATGGAGAGGTGTTGAGGATGAAGCTACAGAACATAGAGATGTTGAATATGGAGCTACAGAAATAGGACATGTTGAGGATGGAGCTACAGAATGGAGAGATGTTGAAGAAGGAGGTACAGAATGGAAAGATGTTGAGGATGGAGCTACAGAATGGAGAGATGTTGAAGAAGGAGGTACAGAATGGAAAGATGTTGAGGATGGAGCTACAGAATGGAGAGATGTTGAAGATGGAGCTACAGAATGGAGAGATGTTGAGGATGGAGCTACAGAATCGAGAGATGTTGAGGATGGAGCTACAGAACATGAATGGAGAATCGAGAGATGTTGAGGATGGAGCTACAGAATCGAGAGATGTTGAAGATGGAGCTACAGAATGGAGCGATGTTGAGGATGGAGCTACAGAATGGAGAGATGTTGAGGATAGAGCTACAATATGGAGATATGTTGAGGATGGAACTACAGAATGGAGAGATGATGAGGATGGAATTTCAGAATGGAGTGATGTTGAAAATAAGGCTACAGAACGGAGAGATGTTGAAGATGGAGCTACAATATGGAGAGATGCTAAGGATGGAACTACAGAATGTAGAGATGATGAGGATGGAACTACAGAATGGAGAAATGTTGAGGTTGGAACTACAGATTGGAGAGATGTTAAGGATGGAGCTACAGAATGGAGAGATGTTCATGATGGAGCTACAGAACAGAGAAATGTTGAAAATGGAGCTGCAGAACAAAAAAATGTTAAAAATGGAGCTACAGAACGGACAGATGTTACAGAAGATTGGAAAGAAGTTAAGGATGGGGCTACAGAATGGAAAGAATTTAAAGATGAGTCTGTAGAAGAACTAAAAGTAGTTGGGGATGAAAATAAAAAATTAGAAAAATTTAAGGGCGATGGAACAAAATGCCAGGATGTTGCTGACGAAGAAGCGGTATTTGAGGAAGCTGTAAAAGATCCTGTGCACAAAATAGGACATCTCATATGCAAAAGAGTTACAGATAAGAACGGGACTAAAACCCGAAGGGGTCAGAGAGCATGGAAGCCGTTTAAGGCAGTTCTACAAGGAATGATTCTTTATTTGCAAAAAGACACTCACGATTTAAGCAAGACAGAAAATGGCATCAGAGTGCATCATGCCTTGGCATACTCTATAGATCACAAAAAAAGGCCACATGTGCTGTGCCTCAAAACTGCAGACCTGCGACTGTTTTACTTCCAGGCTGAGAGTGAGGAAGAGCAGGCATCATGGATTGCAACTTTAAACTCCATCGCAGGTTTTACCTGCCCCGAGGGCAATGCAACAGAATCTAAAAACAAAGCAGTCAAAGAAACAGAATGGAAAGTAGTTGGGGAAGTGGAGGAGGCCATGGGCATGGAACCTATTCACAAAATAGGATTTGTCATCTGCAAAAGAGTCACTGACAAAAATGAAACTAAAACCTGGAAACACCAAAGATCATGGAAGCCGTTCAGTGCAGTTCTACAAGGCATGATTCTTTACTTAAAAACAGACACACCTGACTTGAGCAAGACAGCCCATGGCATTAGAGTGCATCATGCTTTGGCGTACCCTATCGATTATAAAAAGAGACAACATGTACTGTGCCTAAGGACTGCAGACCGGAGACACTTTTTCTTTCAGGCTGAGAGTGAAGAAGAGCAGGCTTCGTGGATTGCAACCATCAACTGCATTGCCGCCTGTTACTCTGCTCCCCCACACATTCCTGTTTCACATGACAAGATGTCACATTGCCCACAGTTTCTACCCTCATTCAGCACCCACCTGTCTCTGGAGCAGCAGCTTGAGTGCTACACCTACCAGTTTCTAAAGGTTTCAAAACATTTATCTTACTATAACTCTTTGCCTTTTAAAGAAGGTACCCTGTCTGTAGGTTATATGCTGCAGGAGGTCAAGCGCTACGAAACATATGTGAGAGAATTACAGAAACTTGTTGCTGCCAAAGATGCCGGAGAAGGTTGCAGCGATTTGGAGATCGGTACCTTAAACTTCTACAAACAGGATAAAAGCAGATTTAATTTCATTGATTCACAAACTAAAGATCTTGCCTAAGTAAATAAATCGCTGGCGATAAAAAATTGTTTTGGATGAATAACACAAATGTATTAAGCTGTTTTTATTATTGTATTTCAAACATGTAGACTAACACGACGAGTATATTAACGTACAGATTTAAATAAAATGCAATCATTAAAGTTGCAAGCAAAGACAGATAGATAGATAGATAGATAGATAGATAGATAGATAGTGTTAATTAGCAACTGTTAATTAAAAATTTTAATCACATTACATGTTTTAGTTCAAGTAAACACCAACATCAGTGAATTATATGAACAACATGGCGACCTACATGTAATTTTAATTCAAAAGGCTTTTTACACAATTAGAAATAAGTTATTTAGCTAACTGTAATATTTCCCCTTAAAAAAGGCATAAAAAAGTCTGTTGGCTTTTTGGTACATTGTTATATTTCATTAGAGTAAGAAAAGGTCTAATATAATTTACCTTGGTTTGAAAACAGAATAAAAGTCTGTAGACGTTTAATATCCATTGTATAAACACTTTTTAATTATTTATTTAGTAACAACATACAAACCAGATCCAATTAAAACAAAGATAGCAGTATACTGAAATTATAAAGAAAAAGTAAGCAAATAAATACAGAATTAACAAACCATATACAAAGGGTAATCAAAGATAAAAACAATTACATAACAACTACATTAAATTATACAACATATTTTTTATTTATAATGCCTGAACTATCGTATTAAAGCATCTTATATTTCATGTGTTTAGTACGCTTTGAGTGTTGACCAAAGTATTCGCCGATCCGCCAGAGGGCGCTACTGATTATTTTCCACCAATGGGCTGGCAGAGAACAGTATTAAAGCGCCGAATGAGTTAGCGGGAAAAGAGGTGGCAGTAGCGGAGGGGGTTGTTTTTTTTTTTTAAATCTTCTTTCCGCTGTTCATGCTTGGTGTTTAGCTGTGTGTTTCGGTTTCTAGGTATTTTTACAGTTTTTTCCTTCAAAATGCCTAAGCGGTCGTGTCCTTTCGCTGAGTCGTTTTCTACACAGTATAAAATCCATGTTGGACAAAAGGAACTTAATCTGCACGGAGTTTTCGGAAACAAGTACAGACAGGAAGTTTACGGTAAGTGTTTTTTAATCTGCTGCCACACATTATTTACATGATCGCTGGCTGAAACCGGCATTTCAGTATGGTTTAGTTTGTTGTGGGTCACTGGACGTTTGTATCCTCTCACTGGTCTAACATTCTGAGGTTTTCATATACAGTTGTGTACAGTAGGCCGTCGTAAGTTCGTTATTTTTCCGTGCTTGTAATCATAGTCCCGCCTACTGGTTTCAGTTGGTCAAAGATGTAGACTGGTAAGTAAATCCACCAATCAATCGGCGAGCTGCTTTCTTACTTCCTAAAGCTGGACACGTGACTGTAGAAGTAGCCTACTTAATTGTTTTTTAAAAAAACCCTTCAATTAATGCAATGTTTGGCTTGACTTAATTTTACGTGACGTTTAACTTGCGTTAGTAGAGATTCTCGTTTAATTGAAGGTGCCCAGTTGTTGTACAATCAATATGTAAACATGTTGTATAATTTTACATTTACATAAAAGTAATGTACTTCATCTGGTTGGCTTTCCTTATGATGACCGTGACACAGACGGAGCACTTAAACAGTCTTATATTTGTAAAACACTGACATTTTTTACACGTATTGTACTTGTATAAGCCCTGAATACATAGCATGACTCCTATTTTTATTATTTTTTTTCCTCTACAGAAAAGACCAAGAACCTGCTGTTTAACGGGACCCGAGCAGTAATGGGGCGTCTCTGGAAGGCGGATTCGGAGGGAAAGTGCTCTGATGTGTGTAATCGAGGTGAAGCGTCTCCTGCAAATCAGATGCTGCTTCGAGGACAGACTCTGATTGGGCCTGATGGAAAACTTAAAAAAGCTGTGACTGTTTCAGGTAAAACTGGAGTCCAAGGCAGGCCTTGGCAGTTCCCAATCACCCTTTCTATCACACTTTCTCCAATCTTCTCTGCACTTACATTGGTGTAATATCTTGACCATTAATGCACGCTGTGTATAGAAAATGTTTTGTGACCCTTGCGTTAAAGCTGTATGATCTAATTACAGTATATGACCCACAATGTCTTAAGTGGCTTAAAAAAATCGTACTCAAACAAATGTTTATGCAAAAGTGTCATTTGCATTTTGTGAGGTTTAACTACAGGTATGTTTGTTTAAAACCCGCTTAGCACTTAGTCTACTATTTAAAAGGTTTTTTTTTTTTACTTTAGTCTGTTATACTTTAGTCATCTGAGGTCAATTTGGACAGTTTAGAAAGCCGGTTGCATTCAGGTGGGTATTTAATAATGATCACTGACCAAACTAAGGGGAAATTAGCTTTTGAAGTTATTTTGGGCAGTATGGCTAAACGATGAATCGCAATTGTGAATTGAAACGCTGCAATTAGCTAACTGCAGAAGGTTGCAATGTGTGATAAAAAGTCCCAGACCATATGTATGACTGCCCACTTTGAGTGATGGTCATACCAGCCGGGGATTATTATAAGATTATTTCTTAACTTAAAAGGTAATTTTCAAGAGTGAAAATGACTCTAGTATCAAGCAACAAAGTACAATTTCAGAATTGTTTTAACTGTTACAACATATAAAGACGCCAGGAGATGACTCGCACCATAACCCGCTACCTTGCCTTTTTAATGCATTGCCAAAAGATGGATTCAGAATCCTCATCTGCGTGCTGGATAAGAGCGATAAAATTCCCTCTTGCACATATTTTAGTCGTGTGTTGTGGCTGACGGATTATTTTAAGATGAAGCCATGTTAATGATCTCTTCAGACAGTGGGACTGCTCCAGCTGTGTGTGCCGTTTGTCAAAGGTCCTCAGGTGTGCGGACGGCATGCTCTTTGTGTGATCGCCCTGCGTGTCCCGCCTGCATGCAGCAGTGCAGCAACTGTTCCAGCCGCTGCTGCTCCGTCTGCACAATAACAGAGTAAGGCAACACCTGTTCATCCCTGAACCACTTTTCGCAAAGTGACGTGTTTGATTAGCATTTTTTCTTAAATTGCTGCAAGTGATTGTATTTTAATATTTAACGCTTTGCATGATGTCCCTGTCTCTCTCACTCTCTCTCCAGTTACACTGAGCGCTATGACAAAGTCCTCTGCTGTAGCTGCTCTTCATGAGATGGCTGTACAGACTGACTGGACACATTGTTGAATGAAAGGATTGAAACATGTTTGAATTTTGCCTGTAATAAACTTTAGCGCATTCCATACTGTAAATGAATTTTATAGCTTTTACACTCATCAGTGTGTGTGTACATATGTATTTTTATATTTCAATAAATACTTAAACAATTTGTTGTGGTTGAAAATGATGGTTGGTCTAAATTGGTTTTATTGCTCTAAATAAGTCTTTAGACGTTGCTTTTTGAATACAGCACATCTAACATTGTTTCTTATGCTAAAGATTCTGCAAGATGTAATTAAATTGTATTTACATTAAGAAACTCTGCAAGAAAATGAAACAAATTACAGCTTTCTTTTTAGAAAATGGCTTTTGTTGGTCCTTGAATAAGGTGCCAACTCCTGTTTGTCTATAGGATCCTTAATGTCAGTTGTCTTTGTCCTGAAGTGTGCCACAAGGTTCTGTGCTTGGCCCTCTGTTGTTTAGGCCGTATTTGCTTGCTCTTGCTTACGGCCCTTTATTGAATTCCTGTTGGTTTCGGCTATTATGATTGAGCCCTGCTTGGGCAGAAACCTGCTTGTATCTAGGCTATTATATGCACACTTCCCCGGCTGGTCTTTTGAGGTCTACTGCCTTAGACCTTTTAATTATTCCTGGAATTTAAAACAAACGGGTGATTAAATCTCTCACTCCCTTTATCATTTTACATTTATACATTTTGTAGAACCTTCAAAGAAAACATAGACAAAAGATTGCCTTGAATAAACCATATGGTTTGACCGTTATTGAATTTTACTGTAAAGCACTTGAACTGCTCTGTCACTGCTGAGCCGCTGAGCAAGACCTTTTACCTTCAACTTCTCATTTAGATAAAATGAGAGCAACATAAGTCAATCTGTATAAGGATGTCTGCCAAATGCTAGAAATGCAAATGTAAGTCCTCTGATTTGTTTAATGTGTTCCTTGTATTGCATACCAAATGATTGGCCTGATGGTGAAGAGAGGTTTTAATAGTGTAAAGAGTGTTTTAATAGGTTTAAAATAAGATACTGTTGATAAAAGCTGATGCTGTTGAATATTTAACACTATTTTGGGGCAGATTATTTGTTTTATTTAAGCTCCATGTGCTTTAGGTTGCAATAATCCTGTGTCTAACAGTATGATCTGATCTTAGACAGTCTGGTGCAAAGATCTCCAGTATGTTATGGTTTTCAGCAAAAATATAAAAAATTACCTAATTCACATTTTGTGTTAAAACAATGGAAAATTTCTTCTTTGCTGGTAGGGCGGAATTGCAACTTTGTGTACTTAGTTGTTTTGTAGTTGTGGTTTTTATTGGGTAGCAAATTTCACGGTCTGAGAATTCTGAGCGTTTAAGCGGAGCTACTTTTAAAACAATGTTTTAATGCCATGACTCTTACATCCTCTGGAGGGCAGCACTTGACTGGCATGTCAGGGTTGGTCTTTAACCCCTACACTGTGCTGAAACTAGTCGAGTTATTAGTTTTTCATTTATTTTAACTTTTTAGAAATCTTTTTTTCCCATGGGATCCTTTGGATTGTTTAGGCTTCTTAAGAGTTTTCTTTGAGAAAGCATGTCAGTTGTAAAGATCTTCATCAGTCAGTCATATCCGCAAACATAATTCTCCTGTTTCTCAGTTTATTTTAATCTCCAACCAGCTGTCCGAACAGGTCAGGGATAAAGTTGTGGAGAAGTTTAAAGCAGGATTAAGTTATAAAAAAATATCTTAAGCTTTGAACATCTCAGGGAGCACTGTTCAATCTGTCAGCCAAAAATGGGAAAACTATCCCAAAACTGCAAACCTACCAAGACATGGCCGTCCACCTAAACTGACAGGCCTATATGGTCACTCTGGAGAAGCTGCAGAAATCCACACCTCAGGTGGGAGAATCTGTCCACAGGACAACTATAAGTTGTGTACTCCACAAAAGGAGACACAGCAAACATGTGGAAGAAGGTGCTCTGGTCAGATGAGATGAAAGTGGAACTTTTTGGCCTAAATGCAAAGTGCTTTGTGTGGCAGAAAAGTAACACTGCTTATCACCCTAAACACACCATCCCCACTGTGAAACATGGTGGTGGACGCATCATGCTATGGGGATGCTTTTCTTCACCAAGGACAGGGAAGCCTGTCGGAGTTGATGGGAAGATGGATGGAACTACATATATTACATTAAATACTAAACTACATAAAATCTTAATAAAATACATCTAAGTTTGTGGCTGTAAGGTGACAAATGTGAAAAAATTAAGAGGTATGAATACTTTTTCAAGGCACTGTAAACTGTTGTAAATTCCTACTGCTCTACTATAGGCAAAGAAACAGAAGAAGGGATGAGCTACAGCGTATTGCCAAAAGTTTGTGGATACCTCATCATCAAATCTATATGTTGCGAAATATTTAAACACACACCGTTGTCTAAAATGTCTTTTTATGTTGTATCATTACTTTATTCCTTAACTGAATTTAAGAGACCCAAACATGACAATGGTCCTGTGCACAAAGCCAGACATGGTGTGTTATGAATGGAGTGGAAAAACGTAAGTGTTCAAAGTCCTCACCTAAACACTACTGAACACTTTTTGGATGAGCCTGAAAACACTGACTGCACCACAAACCTCCTTACCCGACGTTAGTGCCTGATGTTATTAATACTGTTATTAAATCTAAATGAACACATATCTCACATTCAAGCTGCACATTGTAGTGGAAGGTATCGCTAGAAGAGTGGAGCACAATCTAACTGCTAAATGGGGAGTAAATCTTGAATAAGATGTTTAAAATTACATCTGTTTGTGATATTTAGGTGTCCAAAACATTTGGCAATAAAGTGGATATTAAAGAAGTTGATTGGGATTTTTAAGCCAGAAGTATACTGGAATTGTGATGATATGGAAGAACAGTTATTACAGATAAGGAAATGTGAAATGTTAATGAGAATTATTTAAAAATGGACAGGAAATCCTAATATATCCATATATCTATTAGAGGAAAGTAAGAAAAGAAAATGCGTTATTATTTGAACATATATTATTTTTTATATTGGATATATTTTAAGAGCATAACAAAAAAGAAATGTGGCCCCCAGAAAACTAAATAGGTCTGTTGAGCTGAGAGTAATTCCAAGATATACTGTACACAAAGCTCAGTGTCCTGAGCACCGCTTGACTGGTCCCCCCATTCTATAAGATGTAAGGTACGTCGGACTCAAAACTTTTTTTTGTTCTGGCACCAAGATGGTGAAATGAACTTCCCATCAGTGCCAGAGCAGCCAAATCACTGGCTGTCTTCAGGAGGCGGTTGAAAAACCTTTCTCTTTCTTAAATACTTGGCATGCTATTTTTTTCTTACAGTGTTGTTCTTTTTCCAACACTCGAAAAATACTAAAACAATTTTTTGTAGGTCGCTCTAGATAATGTAATGGTAAATGCAGTTCAGATTACGAAATAAATTTCCTCTGCCTGTACAGTATTTAAGCAAGCAGACGTAGATCAGGTTTTCGTCCTCGTTCGTTCACACCTCCAAAGCAAGAGACTCCAAATGTCCCCCTCCCTGTGATTTCCTCAGGGTACTCTGCTTTTCTCCACCAGTCCGATGAGGTGCTCTATAATGATTGGCATCTATGAATTGTCTGCAGTGTGTGGATGTGTGTGATGTTGTTGCCTGCAGTAGATTGGTACTTTGTCTTCTGCCTCATACTTGGTGTTCTCTGCAATATACATGAGCTTGTGTTGGGTGAGTTGTACAGAAAATGGATAGATGCACAAGAAGATAAAGCACTATATTACCCCTTAAAGCCCCTTATATTTCACAGTTTTTCATGTTGCAGATGAAAATAAATTGGTTACATTTTTCAAAATGATAAAAATAATTTGTTATAAACAAACAAGAACAGATACCATATTTTATCGATTTTCAATTTTTATTAATCAGTTAACATTTTTTGTTCTGCTGGTTGAAAGTCTTCACATCCCGACAGCAATCATTAAGTTAAGCAGTATAAATGTATTTATATGTTTGTATATTCTGTGGAATGCGTAGGACCCATATTTGTTTGTTTAATCACAATGTTTTTCATTTCAGAACATTATGATAGGCTTTCCTATTAATCTAGCCACAGGGGTCACAAGCCAGTGACTTTAGTTCTAGTCCCAAGCCTGGATAAATAGAGAGGGTTGTGTCAGGAAGGGCATCTGACATAAAACTTTGAGGGTATCGTGAGTATTCCCAGAGGAGAGAGAGTAGTAATAGGTGCAGACTTTAATGGATATGTTAGTGAGGGAAACAAAGGTGATGAGGAAGTGTTGGGCAGGTTTGGCGACGCCTAAAAGGGAACAGCCGAAAGGAAAAGATGGTAGGCTTTTTTATTAGCATATGTGTTTGTTTACCCTGTTTGCGCAGACAGGATACGTCATCAACACGTTTACGTACTGCAGGGAATAAAGGCTGGATCAAAACAGAGTGAAAACCTGAATTAATATTGGTGTTGCGTTTCCATGCTGGAGTCGACTACAGGAGTCAAAGGGTCAGAAAGATGACACCATGGTTGCAATATTTCTTCTGGACTGGTCAGAATATGGTGTGATTGGATTTTGGTGTGTGTTTTGCTAGTTACGCAGCCTATGGCATTTGTGTATCTTTACGAATTAGTTCATTTTCTGCATTAGCAGGTACTATTTTAATGTTTGGTATTTTAACACTGTTACTAACTGCACTGTAAAGTCTTCTCACCGGTGAATGAACATTATGTATTGTAGTAATGTTGTCTCTGGCGGTTAAGTCTGTGCACATTCATGCGTTCAGGACGGCAAAAGTGGGACGTATGCTTTTTAGTGCTATCAGACCACATTTACCATTTCCTAAGATGACCTACTGCACCTTTAACTTTATTAATTAGCTTTGTTATGTTCTTGCAACTCTAGGTGTGAAGCATAATGCCTTCCCAGATGAGGTATCAATTCTTCAATATTTACACTGTAGATCGTAGTTGTAGATTTAAGATGTAAGTGAAGATTTATTTTAATAAAAAACATCAAAATTGTGGCCTAGCTTAATCTAAGAACAAAACAGCACAGTAACATAAGCAAGACAAGCACTGAGTGAAACACAGGGGTTTAAATACACAAATTAACGAGGGCAATCTAATTAGCTAAACACGTTGCACCCGAGAACTTTAGTTTAAGAACCAATGTCAGGACAGGGGTTAAAACAAAGCATTACTGACATGACAAAAAGAAATAAAGGACCCAAGGCAAATAGACGTTGTTGCCCTCTGGTGGGCCGACAGTGTAGTTTTCCTCAATCAATGAGACCTACCTAAAGCCAGTTCAGAAGCTGGTTTTGGAAGGAGAAAACCAACACAAACACAGAGAGAACATATGAGACTTCACATACACAGTAACCTGAGCTTGGGATTGACCCGGCGACCCTGGAGCTGTAATGTGTGCATGGTAACACTGCCAAGCAATGAGGTCAAAGCTCACAAAACACACACACCTTTTCTGATGAATATGCCTCCTGCTGTTGAGCTCTGTTGTCATGTAGCACTGCTGGGTACCTTAACTCTATACTTAGTTGATGATATAATCATCAGGGTGTGATAAACTAGAGTAATAAACATCCCCAAATGTAGAAACACAAAATAATTTTCTAAACAATTAGTTTATGCATGTGCAAACTCAACATCAACTATTTTTGGAACAAGTAAATTCAGAAAGCTTTATTACTATTTTGACCATATATGGCTAGTGCAGAAAAGTAAAATGACCATCCTCCAGGACTATGGTGCTCCAAAAAACAACACAGGGCTGTTGTTTTGTTCAGTTCCCACATATAAACCAGTTCCCCCATATGAACTAGTTTACTCATATGTACCAGTTTCTCTATATGTACCAGTTCCTTCATATGTACCAGTTCCCCCGCATGTACCAGTTCCCCCGTATGTACCAGTTCCTTCATATGTACCAGTTCCTTTATATGTACCAGTTCCCCCGTATGTTTCATTTTACCAGTTATTATGTACCAGTTCCCCCGTATGTACCAGTTCCTTCATATGTACCAGTTCCTTTATATGTACCAGTTCCCCCATATGTATCAGTTCCTTCATATGTACTAGTTCCCCAATATGTACCAGTTCCCCCCATATGTACCAGTTAGTTTAAAGGTACCAGTTCGTTTGTATGTATCAGTTCCCCCATATATACCAGTTCATTCATATGTACCATTTCCCCCATATGTACCATAGCTGTCCTCCTGTGTGAGTCACACTTGCTTGGGCTGCACATTTCCTTGTGGTTGGCACCAGTTGGTGTCTGCAGACAGACACTTATTTTCAGGCAGAGGAGCAGCTGGTACCAGTGCCGAGGCATCAATGTGGCCATATATGAAAAAATGTCTTGATACATATACAGACGTCACTCTCACTCATAAACTCTCAATTTTTAAGGCTCCAAATTAAACTTGGCCCTTAAAGAAGCGTTACCTGAAACACAGGCGACACTCGATATTTTTGGCATACATATATATATATATATACACACTGCGAATTTGCCAATCTTGGTGTTCTCTGGCAAATGCCAAACGTCCTGCACGGTGTTGGGCTGTAAGCACAACCCCCATCTGTGGACGTCGGGTCCTCATACCACTCTCATGGAGTCTGTTTCTGACCGTTTGAGCAGACACATGCACATTTGTGGCCTGCTGGAGGTCATTTTGCAGGGCTCTGGCAGTTCTCCTCCGGTTCCTCCTTGCACAAAGGCGGAGGTAGCGGTCCTGCTGCTGGGTTGTTGCCCTCCTACGGCCTCCTCCACGTCTCCTGATGTACTGGCGGCTGTCTCCTGGTAGCGCCTCCATGCTCTGGACACTACGCTGACAGACACAGAAAAAAAAGCAAACCTTCTTGCCACACAGCTCGCATTGATGTGCCATCCTGGATGAGCTGCACTACCTGAGCCACTTTGTGTGGGTTGTAGACTCCGTCTCATGCTACCACTAGAGTGAAAGCACCGCCAGCATTCAAAAGTGACCAAAACATCAGCCAGAAAGCATAGGAACTGAGAAGTGGTCTCTGGTCACCACCTGCAGAACCACTCCTTTATTGGGGGTGTCTTGCTAATTGCCTATAATTTCCACCTGTTGTCTATTCCATTTGCACAACAGCATGTGAAATTGATTGTCAGTCAGTGTTGCTTCCTAAGTGGGCAGTTTGGTTTCACAGAAGTGTGATTGATTTGGAGTTACATTGTGTTGTTTAAGTGTTCCCTTTATTTTTTGAGCAGTGTGTGTATATATATATATATATATAATATTTTTTTTTTTTTTTTTTTTTTTTTTTTTTTTTTTTTTGCCTGTGATTTTTACACGATTGTTATATTTTACTGGTAATTTTAAAAACTGAGTTTTCACATTATTGTTATGTGTTAATTTTACATCTGACTTATACAACCAATTTGTTTATTTTTTCACACATTAACTTCAAACGATTTTTTTTACTTTTACCTCGTTATTTTCAAATATAGTTTCATTTTCACATATTTATACAATGGCATGTTTTACTCAACAATATTTTTTTATTTTAAACAGGAATAGGATACAGAAAAAACTTTCATCGGGGACTGTTAAGGCTGCCTCTGATCTGGGCCTCAAACATTTGTTTCAGTGAACAAAATGAATATCAAAATACACAGTTGTGGTTAGTTGTTATATATCGCTGTTGGGATCTGAGTTGATGTCACGCACTGAATCCGATCTGAAAATACTGCATATGATTTATTATTGGTGTTTATTTTTATAAAGTACTTAAAAAAAAAGATTTTAATATGCATTTTATGTATTTGCATTTCTTCATTGAGGATTTCTTTTAAAAAGTCCAAACATCTTGTCTCGTGTCTTGTGAACCCAGTGCCTCGTGCCTCTTCTCGTCTCGTGGGATAAGTGTCTTGTCACACCCCCACTAAACACCAGGCATATTTAAAGAAGGAGAAGAACAAAATAATAAACATGGAGCTGGAGCTCTGGGTTTTGTGATTAAACTATAAACGTATATGAAAAAGTGAAGGAAGGGCATAAATAGTGGATATTAGGCCTTTACGCAGCAGGAATAAACAGAGAAAATTATTTATAATATTTACATCAGGAGCATTAGGAAAATTTGGTATTGAAGAGCTAATGAAGTGTCTTACTTGCAAATATTTGAAAAAGTGAGATTTGGATAGGTTTAACTTTACAGACAGCTGTTTAAACAATGCAAATCTGTGATTAGGAGAAAGATCTTTGCAAAGCTTGATGCCCTTACTGTACCATTCCTGAAACACTGAGGCGTATAAGGGAGGTCGGAAGAGATCGTTAGAGATGATAGGAATGGAACAAGAAAAATCCAAAAAACCACTGTACTTTCTGAACTGAGCCTATACTCTCAAGTTATGGCTAATAACTGCATTGGTGATTGATTTATTTGAGGGGATGAGCAGTGCAGATCCAAGAAGTGAAGAAACAGAGAGGAGAGTTTCTCTTCAATTCCACCCAGGCAGGTGATTAGGTTGGTTATGAAAATGTGCCAAAAAGATGACACATCGAATGTTTTTTGCCCAGTAGTAAAAACGCAAATTGGGTAGAGCTATGCTACCATCTCTTTCAGGTCTTTTAATTAGGGCTTTGTTTAATTGAGTATGCTCACCTTTCCAAAGGTAGCATGATATAATTAAATTGGAAAGAATATTCATTTTTTTAATGTTATTAATTCGGCCAACCAGAGACATAGACAAAGGTGACCAAGCCTCTTTTTGTTTGGTTCAGCAACCTACTAAAATTTTCTTCAAAAAGGTGGTTATTTTTTGCTTGTAATGTGCAACCACGATAGGTAAACTGATTTTCCACTATCTTGAACAATTCTGTTGTTAGTGCTGCACTATTTAGCAGAAAATGTTTGCTTTTGTGCAAATTCAACTTATAGCACAAAAAATAGCTGAACTCACTAAGCATTGACAGCAAAGGTGGCAGGGAGGTGATGAGATTTGATATAAAAAGTAGATCATCTGCATAAAGGAAGACTTTATGTTTTTCTCCCTGCCTCCAGATCCCAGATATATCTCTGTAAATATGGAATGCAATTTCAAGTGGCTCTATGGCAAGGTTAAAGAGCAGTGGGCTAAAAGGCCATCTCTGATGAGTGCCCCGCTGAAGGCTGAATGGTTAAGATTGCTAAGAGTTAGTTAGAACTGAAGCGATATAATAATCTAACCCAATAGATAAAACTAGGTCCAAAATTTAATTTTTCTAATACACTAAATAAATACTCCCATTCCACACATTTCAGCAGCCAAAGAAAGGATACACTCAGTGGTCCTCTCTGACATTGTGTACAAGATATCCATTAACCTTGCTTAAAAGAATGAGATAAAACCAAAGCTAGTTGTGGTGCAAGGAATGAGGAGAATGATTTTAAAACTTCTGCAGGGAACCTGTCAGGACCCGAAGACTTACCAGATTGCAATAATGCGACGGCTGAAATGATTTCCTTTTGTAATATGGGCTCTTCTAAGCTTAATCTAAAATCAGGGGACAGTATTGGGAGATTTAGTTGAGCCAAGAAGTTCTCCAGTCCTGTATGGTTCTCTGGGAATTCAGGGGTATATAATCAAGAGTAAAAATTCCTAAAAGCATCATTAATACAGGAGTGATCAGTAGTGAAGCTACCATCCTCCATTCGAATTATTGTAATGTGTTGCTGCGCTCCAAATCCTCTTAACTGATGAGCTAAGAGTTTCCCGGATTTGTCACCATGAATGTTAAATTTGCTCCTACTCTTAAATAACTGACGTTTAATTGCATGTGTTGAGATGAGTACAAATTTAGTTTGGATTTTTAAATAGAACATATTGTTAATCTATTTCTTTAATTTGGTCGGCTAATTCTTTCTGTTCTTTATATGCCTTCCTTTTCATATTAGCAGTGTATGAAATTATTTGTCTTCGAAATTTTTAAAATGTTTGAAATTATTAGGCTTTTACTGCATCCCAACTATCTACATGTGACACTTCAGATGTTTTATCTGATATTTAAAAAAAAACTATCTGGTCTTCTATAAATTTTATAAAATCATCATCTACCAATAATGATGAATAAAAGAGCTAATGTTTTTTAATTTGAGGGAGATCAGGGAGGTTTATAGACATAACAACTGGAGCATGATCCAATATTACAATGCTCAATTGATTATCTATAAGGAATTAATCAATTCTGAAAAAAGTGTAATGAACATGTAAGACAAAGAAATATTGTCTCTTTTTTGGATGGAGGAAGCACCATATTGTCAGAGATACCAAAGCTGCAAAGATAGGACTGAATTAGCATGGTAAATTTACTCACTGGTTTAGAACAGAGAGATGACCTGTCAAGTGATGGAACTAAACAGTAGTTAAAGTCTCCCTCTAGTATGAGAGAGAAGAGCTCAGATCTGGTAAAGCGAAAAAAAAAAAAAATGTTCAAAAAGGGAAACATCATCATAATTAGGAGCATATAAATTAGCCAACACTACACTAGTATTAAATTATTCCCTGAAACAGTGATATAACCACCATATATATCCGATTATGGTGCTCAAAAGTGAGGCTTGGGTTAATAAGAATTAAGACACCCCTAGGAAAGAGTGAAAGGAAGAGTGGTAGTGCTGCTGGTAGGCACGTATGGTGTTAAGTTGTACTTTCTTTCTTTTGACCAGATGGTTTAGTCCCTTAACATTCCAGCTCAGAAAGTTTAAAAAACTATTCATTCTCCTTGACAGAAGATGCAGGTGGGTAAACATAAATAATACTAAAAAAGCCAAGCATCAAGCCAAGTTCTAACCTAGTAGTACTGGCTTTGGAGATCCCACAATACCCCCCTCCAACACCACCAACACACACACACACACACACGCATACACATAAAACAAATCTTCCTGTCGCTCACCACACCATCTTCAGCTTCAATGCACAATTTACCTAGACTAACAATTAAATATATAAATAAAAAATCTCAACACTCCAATACTAAAATCTCTCAATGACGAGAGATAAAACCCAGACCTTTCCCACACTGTGTTGTAACAAAAAAAAAAGAAATGTAGTTTTGTTTTGAAAAAATAAAAATATAGCAGTTGTTTACGTAGTTTTTAGGCAGGCTATCGATGTATTTCTGGGCATTTTTCTACCGACCGTTGCCACTTCTTCTGTCCAGTGGAGAGAGGAATCCGGAGCCATGCTGGATACAGGAGAGAAGGGCTGGAGTCCACGGTTGTATAGCTCTGTCATAACTTCTCTGTACTTAGCTTTCTGACTTAAAACTTCGGGAGTGTAGTCTACCACGATACGAATCCCCTGACCGTGGTATTCCAGCTTTCCTCTCCGCCGTGCCTCCCAAATCAAAAGGTCTTTAATCTGTCACGGAGAATGTACACCGGGGTTTCTGTTCTGAAGTCGGGTTTGGATATAGGTATACAGGGTTGGAAGTGTTTCAGCCTCCCGAGCACCGCACAAAAAAATGTGAAAAGAATTTGGTAAGGAGTCCTCCTTCAGTGGATTCTGAAAGGCCCAGAATACGCAGATTTTGTCTCCTGCTCTGGCCTTCTAAGGCTACGACTTTGGCCGTTAAATTTCATTATTTTCCCAAAGATCGGAGCAGTTGTTTTCCAACTCGCTTACACACTGACTCAGGTCATCCGAGTTCTAAACAGGGTAAGCGTTGACCATGGTGTCCTCCACTTTGGCTTGAATTTGGGCTAGTTTAGTTTCCAGTTAACCAAACGAAGATTTAAATTCAGCAACTAACGCTGCACAGTGTTTATCCAACAGCACGGAGATAGCCTTGACTGTTAGAGCGGTCGCAGCGTCATCTTTTTTTCCTTCTCTACTTCTAGTAGCCATTAAAAGTCAAAAATATATGACCGTGGGGTAACGTATAAAAATATGATACCCTAATAGTCATTTTGACATGCAGGGATCAATAAAGGAGTGAAGATCTATCTAACACTTCTACTCCATGGTGGCTGGTGCTAACCGGACGTCCCACAATCGCATGTTTATTTGGGTTTTCCCCAATTAAATGTGCAATTTGAAATGTTATAATGCACAAATGTATTTTTACATGCATCACATATACAATCTTAGGTAAAGTATACTTTCTAAATCTATCAACATTTAAAACACAAAACACTTCTTAATAAGAGAATATGATGAATATGAAAAGCTGTTAATATAGTGTTAGTCTGACACACTGTAGTAAATAGTATGGCTGTATTTCCCACCTATTATCTCCCATCACACTGTGGCAGTCTCAGCTGTCTAAACATCGAATTAATAAATCAAGCATTTTAGGTATATAGGTATTTAAGTGTCTAATCAAGCATACATGTAATAAAGCATACTTGTATACTTGTAGGTATCTTTGGTTAGGGTTATGAAAATATTTTTGTTTTAAAAGTTAAAAGGCAAAGCAATTATGTGAATGAATTTAAAGTGGATGTATGCATTTAAGTTATTTTTAAACAATGTCTAAATGTTTTTTTCCCACTGCAGTTTGCCAGACCTGTATTGGAAAATATATCAGTGTTGGGGAATTCAACTGATATTTTTTGTCATATCATAATGTCAGTATTGTAGGGATGAATTATGAGCTAAGATTACTGTCTGTACAGAGTTTTAAATGTTCTTTTTGTGGGTTCCTTCCCATCTGCTTAAAATATGGTGGGAGGTTGAATGTCAATTATTCCTAACTTGTGTGTTTGTGTGACTGGTGCCCTGGTGGCATCTGTGGTTGTATTTTTCCTACACACCAAGTGTTCTCAGGATCCATAAGAATAATAAGAAATTTTCTAATGATTATAATATTTGGGAAGTACTGGGGAAGTGGTAGAGTAGCTCAGGGGAAGTGGTATTAAGCCACTCATTAAAAAAACACAACTTGATCCCAGAGACCTAGTTAATTACAGACCGATCTCAAACCTCCCATTTCTGTTTAAGATACTAGAAAAGGTATTATCATCACAATAAAATTTTTTTCTTAGAAAAAATATATATTTGTGAGGATTTCCAGTCAGAATTCAAATCCTTTCATAGTACTGAGACTGCTCTAATTAGCATTACAAATGACCATCAGCTGATAATGGTTGTCTCTCCCTATTAGTGCCATTGGACCTCAGTGCTGCGTTTGACACTGTCGACCACAACATTCTTTTAAATAGATTATAAAGCTTTGTTGGCATCAGCGGAAGTGCTTTAGCATGATTTAAATCTTACTAGCAGTGAATGAAGATGTATCATATCACTTGCAAGTAAAGTATGGAGTACCCCAAGGCTCAGTTCTAGGACCGTTACTTTTTACACTTTACATGTTACCCTTGGGAGATATCATTAGGAAACATCGTGTTAGCTTAGTTGATATAAAAAACTGGATAACAAATAATTTCTTATTGCTAAATCCTGAAAAAACAGAGGTGTTAATTATCGTCTCTGTTAACCCTTCATCGTTAGCTAAGAACTTAGGTGTGCTTTTTGACAGTAATCTTTCCTTTGAGATCCACATTTCCAGCATTTGTAAAAATGCATTTTATCATCTTAAAAATATACCTAAACTACGAACTTCGAGGTCAAAAGCAGAAATTTTAGTTCATGCGTTCATGACCTCAAGATTAGACTATTGTAACGCTTTACTGGGTGGTTGTTCTGCACGCCTAATAAACAAACTCCAGCTGATCCAAAACGCAGCAGCTAGAGTTCTTACTAGAAGCAGAAAATATGATCATATTTGCCCTGTTCTGTCAACACTGCACTGGCTTCCTATTAAATATCGAATAGATTTTAAAACCTTGATAATTACTTATAAAGCCCTGAATGGTTTAGCACCTCGGTACCTAAGTGAACTTCTATCCTATTATAGTTCTCCATGTCCGCTGCGCTCTCAAACTCTGACAATCTTATAATACCTAGAACAACAAAATCAACTGTAGTTGGAAGATCCTTTTCTTATCTAGCACTCAAACTTTGGAATAATTTACCCTGCACTATTTGGTGGGCGGAACACACTCTGTCAGTTTAAAACTAAATTAAAAGACACATCGCTTTAACCTAAACGGCCATCTGGACAAGACCACGGAAACTTTGCTGCAGTATGGAATAATCCACTGGATAGTTAAAAAACAAGGCAGATAAAAAAATCAAATCTAGGTGGTGTTTACCACCTGTACAGACGTTTGTTAAGTGTTGATGATCAAAAATCATCAAATCTTTTTATGGTTCTTTAAAGGTCTTAGCAATTCTATTCGAACAATTTTATAACAGGAAAAAAGGATTTAACATTTTTGTGGGAATAAAAGTAGAGACTTTGCTTACTCATGTCATTCCTGGGTTTTAACCTAACAACACTCCAACTGCAAGCGCACATTTGTTCATACAATACGACAGACAAACACATGGTGTGTCGGATTTTCTCTGTGACACATGCTATCCTTCTTAATTCCTCATCCACACTCCACTATCTAGCTAATGAAATACAAACCAAAACAAAAAAGCTGTGGAGAATTAAAGTGAAGGCAATTAGGCCACGCGTTACTGTCCATTACTCAACCCCCCGCTGCTTTGAAACCCCCATCCCTTATGTACTGTATATGGTGATGTTCCAGTTCAGTTGCCGGCCCTTTTGTGGGAGCCGCGCTGCAGCTGTTTGTGGCTTTCATCACAGCCTTGGAGTTTTTACTGAAAAAGGTCACACTTGTCACTTCCGAGATAGCTCCTCTTACCCTGTGCAGCATGCCATGGAGCCCTTAAGGCCCTGGGCCGCCTCACTGACTGCTGGATGGACTTAAGTCTGTGCGTGTGGCTTTGTATCCACTGTTAAATTACTGGCTGACCAGCTGTGCCCAGAGACACAGAGAGAAAGCGAGAGGCACGCCTGCCTCAGTGATGCGTATACTATAAATACGAGTTCGTTAAAGAAGTGACAGCTGTGCACTACTCAACTTTCGGCTTGAACGAGGTCACAACACACGGCAGATACACAACGGCTAACATCATATTTATGGTCATTTGGAGCTTGACTGACAATTAAGTCTGGTTTTGTGTAATTTCATAGATTCTAATTTTGATTGCTAATTCTGTGTAATAGTCAGTGTGTTGAAATCCGAATTGGCAGATAAAAATATTATGTGTAAAGAAATTTTATTGGGCATCTGCACACAGACAGATTTAATATAAATATATAATGTATTGTTATATTTTTTAAAGTAATTGCTAGATTATGTATGATACACTCAACTGGTCAATGTAAATTTTCCCATAGGTGAAGAATCCACCACACCTCTGACCAATATGAATCAGCTAGTGTGTGTGATGTTTGAACATGCTGTTTTAGATTTAGTCTCACTGTTAATTCTATAAATAGGATGGTGTGGGGGATGGGGTAATGTAGTGATTAAGGTGTTGGACTACTGATTGGAAGATCGGGGTTTAATTCCCAGCCCCACCAAGTAACCTCTGCCCTGAACTCCTATTTCTCAGTTGTATAAAAGAGATTAATGTAAGTCACCCTGGATAAGGGTGTCTTCCAATTGCTGTAAATGTATAATAACCTCCACATTTTGGAGTACAAGTATATTGCGTCATCAGATTGAGGATGCAAAAACAACACCTTGAACTCGTGGTGCATCTCTGTGTTAAATAATTTTAGCAGTGTATCTCGCCCCAGTTCTTATTAAAGTTTGAATCTTGTCAGGGGAGAACTCAGATCCAATCTCCATTTTCCCTGATTCTAAAACTACAAAATGATAAATCCCACCCTCTGATAGGTGCCACTATAATCAGATAATCAGTGTTATTTACGTCACCTATGTGCTGATTAATGTATGCTGGAATTGATACATTTATTGTTAAAAATATTGATGATGTAGTTCTTGGTTATGGGATTAAAGACTAATATTTATAATTCATGAATTCATGAGATCGATTATTGGAAGAATTAAGTTAACCCTGGGATTTATAACCTTTATGTTTGGGAAGGAGGATGTGTTGTATAAAAATGACTTACGTTCGTTAGGGTAAAACAAAAAAGCATGAAAAAACATTTGACAGCATGCCTAGGCTTTGACAGTGTATGGGTCACTTTCCTGCATGCACTCTTTGTTTGCAGCTCAGAGTGTGTGTATGCCTGTTGTGTGTGTATATGTGTGTGTGCGCGTCTGCTGTGTGTTTTTAGGAGCATTGCTTCTTTTCAAGTGTGACCACCTGTCTTTTGTTGTGAGGTAAATAAATAAATAAATGTGGCCAGGCACCAGCTGTCCCTGGCAGTGCGTTCAGAGGTCAAGGTCTCCCACCGCTGGCCTCACGAGGTGAAGATGTCCAAGTTTTCAACTTCAAGTTCCCTTCCAAAGACTTCCCAATGCCTAGGGAATACATGCAAATAGGCAAACTCTGGTTAAATGGAAATTACATGAGCATTTTGATCAGTGTGAGGGCAAAAACACAACTAATTAAGTCAAAAGGATGCAAGATAAGGCTTGAATACATAAATAACGTAAGTCAGTGTAAGTCTATGGGTTCTTTTTTTTGCTTAAAGTTAATTTGATTATCTGTGAAGGCATTCATTCATTAAGGTCATTTGTACATTCTAGTAAAAGAAAGGTTAAGTGAGTTGAAAAACATTCTGCATGCAATTTAGCTGTATAATTAATGACTTATTTTAATGCTTGGTTTACTATTTCAATGTGTACAATAATATGTTTTCTACTTTAGCTTAATTGCAGCTACTCTATTTAGACAAAAGTATTATGTAATTATTATATACAATACAGCTGTGTTTTTGATCATCCTATTCCTGATTTAGTTTCAATCCTCCTCTTCCTCCTAAAAAAAAAACAGCCACACTTTTTGAAATGTTTTTAGCTTGATGGTGGCGTGTGACTGTGGAGATTCACTCATTCATGTTATAAGTGAGACCAGGCACTTACGTTGAGTGAGGCGTTTGAGGTGAAGTTGGTGTTATAGTTTATCTCAAAGGTGTTCAGTATAGTTTAATGCAAGGGCTCTGTGCAGGACACCCAAGTTTTCCATTCTCACCAGAACACACATACCTTCATGCAGTTCATGGGTATTGTGCACAGGGGGGACTTCATGCTGGAAGGTAAATGTGATTTTGCCAAGTAGAATGTGATCGTGGATTACCATCTTATCTCGATCCTGAATCAAAATTTTAATCAACCAATCATAACCATCTGATGTCATCAGTGTGTGCCTTTTGTGTGTGTTTCCTTTTTTTGACAACAAACAAATTACTTAAGTGAAAGTAGCATAATTTAATTGTAAAATAGAAAAAAAAATAGAAAAAAATAGAAACATACAGTACTCAAGTAATGTAATAAAAGTATTTGTAATTAGTTACTTCTCAATACTGGTCCTTTAGAAAAGTTATTATTCTAGAGCCATCTATGAGTTGTAGAAGACCTTCCCGAATGCTCCAACACCCTTATTTACAGTCTACCGGCAAACCGCTACAGTCAGGTGCTGCTTTGGTTTGGCCACATCAGACTGGTTTATAGTCAGAACATAGAAACCACAAAAGACAATACTACTACTATCTGCAGACAAAGGGCTTAGTGCAATAAGGCCTGGCATCCTCAGGAGGAAGTAAGTGTGTTTAAAAAGTTTGTGTGCACTTGAATGTGCGTGAGTGTGTGTGTGTGTGGGGGGGGGGGTGTCGTATATCCATGCCACTGGATTTTTTTAGATACGCTGCAAAAGAATAATTAAGAGCCTGTTTAGTAAGAAATGACCACTCGGTTTTTAAATTAGATATGCATTTTCATCTCTGTGGTTCTCCTGATTGTTTGTTTGTTAGCATGCGAATAATCCATAAGGTTATTTTTTACTAAGAAATAAGTTATTATGCTTTGTAAGATATGTGCTGGTTTACAGCGTGACGCATAATAATAGCAAAAGCTTGAATGTGAAATTATTGTAACTCTTTCAAAGCATAATCAGGAGACATATGCAGAAATTGACACACTCCCCCTCCCTAACTGCCTACAGCTATAGGACTTTAGAAACTGACTTGCTATGTCAGTGTAAGCATGTTAAAAAATAAATTCTATTTTTGTTTAAATACTAAGGTTTTTTATTTTTAATCAAAGTGGATATTTTTAGTCAGATTTATGTTACAATCTTACATAGCATTTGAAGCTAAATAAACCTTACCAGTTATCATTGCTTTTAACTTTCCACAGCTGTGAAAAACATGTTTGATGCTGAGGGTAAAAAAGAACAGTACTTAATGTGTAATATAATGTATACATTAGCACTTCAACAGCTGATGTGATTAAAAAACAAAAACCTGGAGAAATCCTTCTTGACATTAAGTCCTTGAAAAGAGTCTTTTGGTCTTATCAGTAAGATATATATATATATAGATAGATATATATAGATAGATAGATAGATAGATAGATAGATAGATAGATAGGTAGACAGACAGACAGATATATAGACACACAGACAGACACATAGATAGATAGATAGATAGATAGATAGATAGATAGATAGACAGACAGACAGATTATTAGTGCTAACAGTACTGGCAGGTATGTAATAGTGTAATAGTAGTGGTAGGGGCCCAACCTCATATTCTTTTATAGGGCCCAACATTTTTAGCAACTTACCTGAGACAGATAGAGAGTTAATAATATTATGAGAAATGACTTCAACACACACAGTTATAACATAAAAGTTTCTATTTAATCTATATGTAATCGTAATTCGAAAGTCCTAGCTCAAGATTGTCACTTTTTCCACAGCACACACAGGTACACGTCAAAAGCGGCAAATAAAAAGCACAAACAAATTCCAAGTTGTAACATAACAGCGTTAATCTGTCGAAAAAAATAACACCACGTTTTTTTAAACAGATTGTCACCTACATTCACTAGAACACTAACATCAAAGCATCTGTTTCCTAGAAAATATATGTTTCTTATAAAAACAAAATTATATTAAATCTAATGGCACTTCTACAAAATCTATTAAAATGTTCTCAGTTTAGTAGCATCTTTTATTACTTAAGTCAAACTCAGTAAAATATTTGCACAGAAAAGAAATCAATAAATAACTCTTATGATTATACAGTTTCACAGTCTGAACCTTAGAAGACAATATTCCAGTAGTAATGCTTACATACACACTTTTGCTTAAAAAAGCAGGTGCCTTTAGTAATGGCTCAATTTTTGAAATCAAAGCACATGTTAAAGAACTATTACTGATGCTTGCATTAACCATGATTATGCGCCTGTAATTAAATATTGGCTCACCTATAATAACATGTCTGCATTCGAACAGGAAGTTACTTTAAATGCGATACCTGTGTCCTATACAGTACAGCCTAATATTACTTTTTTGTGATATAAAAAACACAATGTGACCATCTTGTGTTTTCTTTCAGTAACAGCTTGTGCAGAATAAATGATTACAAGCCCACAATAATGCCCAATAATGAATTTGCTGTTTGGATTAATGTGTGTCAACAAGGCACATACTGTGTAAATCAAGTCAATGCATATTACTTCCATAGATGAATTTCAGTGGATTCTTCTCGAAACACACTTGTCAACTTAAGCACCTACATTTAGTCAGTATTAGCTGCATTAAATAAACTTTCTGGAAAAAAGACCTATTGTCCAGTTTCCTAATTACACCTTTCTCTGAAAACGTTCAGCATTCAGAATTGTTCGTTTTTACTTGACGCATTTCCAGTGTTTCACAAAGAATTTAACTGGAGACCCTTAAAGATACACAGCTTAGAAAAACTTACAAACATTGAAATTCGCCTTTTAAACAGCTGCCTAACAAATGTGCAACAAAAAAAGAAATGGTTTCCATGTTGTTCTGCAGAAGATATATATCTTGCTAAACAGCACTGGCGACAGAAATCTATGTTCAAACCACTTGTAACAGTGTTTGTAACCCTTCTAGTAGTTTAGAGATTTTTTTCTAAAATGTACGACTCTGTCTGTTAGTCTTGATGATGGTGTGCTCTAAATCGGCTACATCTGTTACAGGTTTTAAACCAAACCAAGGGAAGACTTTCACTTGAAAAGTCACGAGAGCTGAGAAATTGCAGATCGTTGTCAAGACAAGGAAGATAAATAAAATGCACAATAATATGTACAATAAATATACAGTTAGAAATAGCAGCCTAAAGAATATCAGTGTTGTTGATATGTACAGTCAATGTATGCACAAAGCAAGTGCGTCTTATTGTTCAGATAAGTCAACTCGTGACAGACAGTGATTAAAGATGGCTTATCTATACAAGTGAAATGATAAACCAAAATATACAGCAACTGATTATACAAGCGATTCATTCAGTGTAGCCAAAACAGTACCCATAGCACATATTAGGACCTAACACAACTGTCTATACTTCAGATGTTTACAGTAAACCCCTCACCCAACATAACTAATAAATAATTCTAATCAAGTTTTCTCAGGAAAAATGAAGCAGAATTACATGGACTTTTAGTGCCTTGTTGTTGTTATAACTAAAAAAAATACTAAACTTGAAAGTGTTAACAAAAACGACTAACAAAAATGTTAGGTCATTTAAGTAAAAATGATGCAAAGGCTTCTACATTCATGTTCCACCAGAGTCTAATTGTTAGTGTTTCCAGTTCAACAGGAATAATAAAGACCCAGCAAAAGAAGTAAAATTCTAGCTAATCAATTAAAAAGATTCATTTTATATTAGTTTTGTATTTGCACAACATTTGCAAATAGTAATTTTATTACTTTTTTTTCCCAAATCCAGAGATAGCGCGTGACCCTGTTTCCCCAGAAGTAACAGACAAATTATTGATCTCTATTTCTCTGCTGTTCCGCATTCAGCAATTACAATTTATAAAATAAAAAAAGAAATAAAAAAATCTGTTAATTATAAAATGATTAAATTCATTTGCAAATATAACTTAACCTTTGTTTTAATCTCTTACTTCAATAAAATGCTTCATTCATTCTGTAAAATTTAAATAATTTAAAATGTGTACTATTGTTGACATGAACTTCAGAAGAGACGCCACCAGTGACTGACCAAGTGCATCAGAAACCTTCACTTCACACTTTAGTCCTACACTCTGCAGAAAATACAGTACAATACTGGGTCCAGTTCGTACTCGTAGTGGAGTGCATAGTAATCAAAACCCACTGTGGCTTAGGGTTTAAAGGAAGAAAGCGTGTGCTTATCCGATAGAGAGGGTCTTGACGAGGGCGCAGTGGAACTTGCGGATATGTCGGTACAGGTCTCCTGACTGTGTAAAGCGCCGCTCGCACCATTTGCAGGCGTGAGGTTTTTCTCACGTGTGTGCACCACGGCATGTCTACTCAGGTTGTGCGAGTACTGGAAGCTCTTGCCACACGTGCCACAGGGTGTAGGGCTTCTCGCCCGAGTGTGTGCGCTCGTGCCGCTTTAACGTGTATGCACATGAGAAGGTCTTGCCACACTGAGCACAGGTGGGCACCGAGGCGTCTGGCGAGAGCTTTGTACGTGCGCCCTCTCGCTCACGAAAGTGCGAGCTCAGGTGCGGCTGCAGAGCGTGCGGTGTTGGGAATGCCTTGCTGCATAGTGGGCACACACACACTGGAACAGTGCCTGTTGGCGGCAGGAGTGCAGTGATGTCCGTAGAGGCCAACTCATCGTCCTCTTCCTCCTCACTTCTTCCTCGAGCCTCCTCGCTCCCCTCTCGGCTGTGGCTACGTGCCCTTTGTGCCACTAAAACCCCCACCCTTTCTACCATCCCCTCAACCTCTTCATCAGCGTCCAACCCCACCTCCTCCTCCTCATCTTCCATCATCAGGTGCTCCTCCGGGGGCAGCAGAGTGCCATTTTTGCCTCGAAAGAGGGCATCGAACCCTGTCATGGGCACACTATTCCCAAAGCTGGCACCCCCACCCTCCTCTTTTACTGACAGCGTGCCTTGTTCGTCTCGAGCGTGCATCTCTATGCCCTGCTGCTGCCTGTCGAGGGCCAGCTGTCCCACATCTCTGCCCGACAGCGCCTTCAAAGACAAGTCCAGTGCACTGTCCGTGTCATAGGGCGCCCGGGACCTTTGGGACGCACCGCTGACGTCCACAGTCGTTTTTCCAGCTGTTCGCACACGGGCCTCGGCCTCCGTTGACACATAATTGACACCTACAAGGTCCAAAGACCCACCGAGGTGACCGTTAGCCTTCTGCCTTGCCAGGCCTATCGCAATCTGTGATGTCATCCATGTCCATGTCATCTGCCATTTGGCCTCTCAGGGGGATTTTGCAGGGTTCTATCAATCTGTCAGGCAAGATCTCCCTGTCCAAGCAGCTTAAACTTACACTGTCAACAAGTTTCTCTTCCAGACAGGACAACTCCTTTTCTTTCAGTCTTCCTTTGCATACTTTAACAATGTCATACATATGTAGGTAACTGGCAGCAGCCAAAATGTCCTCCACTGGCAGCGTGCTAAACTCCAGCTTTCCTTCATACATGAACTCGAGGAGCAGACTGAACGCTGGTGCCGTCACAATGTCGCTGTTCAGTCGCACCACATCATGGGTGTCCAGCTGGTCCCGGTAGAAAAGGTGGAAGTACATGCTACACGAAGCCAACACAGCCCGGTGGGCACGGAACCGTGCTACGCCGACCAACACCGTGCAGTCGCACAGGAAGCCCTGGTGACGCTGCTGACTGAGGCACTGCAGCAAGTGGCGGCTATGGTCTGGGAACTCCATGTTTCTCTCATAACCTAACAGAAAAAACAGGAAACCGGATGTTGAATAAACAGGGCGAGGCGTTCAAATAAAGGTGACAAAACAGGCTTAGCAAAGCGTTAGGACCAGAGACCACTGGACACAAAACAGGAGGAAAAGCATACAACAGATTTAAAGGACAAAACAATGGAAATGGGAAAGACCGGTTTTAAATACAGCAGAACATTCAGGCAAAAAGTACGGAAATCAGTGTGAAATGATTTTTTAAATATATAATTATTAAAAAGAATGAAAACTTAAAGGTATATACGTATAAACACAACGCACACGTCTTCTAAATGTAAAACAAATGTTTCAGCTCTAGATCCGAAAGTCACTGTGTTTTATTTCAGTCATTTATAGTTATTGCCTTACCTTGTGGGCGACGCATAGAGAAGTCACTCTTGACTGCGCGCACCGCACAACCGCGTATAAACCCCAACGCAAACGCAAAAATATTGCGTGCAAGGAAGAGCTCGCACTTCACGTCCGAGCAAAACAAGCGAGTGGGTGAACTGGTGGCCCTGTTCGCTAATTATCCCGCAAGCTGTGGAATCAGCTGCTCTGACATCAGCGCCGTGCAAACGCTAACCTCCAGCTGTGCTCGCGTTTACGCCATATGTTACCGGAATCCGGCAATAGAGGAAAAATCACGCTTCATATACCAAACTTCGTGTGTGTGTGTGTGTGTGTGTGTGTGTGTGTGTGTGTGTGTGTCGCACAGCGCTGACAACGACGATATAGCACTCGGACAGGATCGCAGTCACTAATCTGTGCTAGTGAAAAACTTTTAGAGAAAGTAGAAAACAACTTTAACTAAAGTTCGTCGCTTTGTTGTTAGAAGAAATATTAATTGACACAGATTTCATGGCGGATGAAACGTTTAAATGATGTATGAGGATCATAAAAATACCATGTGATAAATAAAAGGTCGCATAGCTGCACGGTGTGTGTGTGTGAGTGTGTTGGAGCCTTTAACGCCGAAGCAAGTCCACAACTGCACTGCGCGGAGGTAGTGAGCGAGGTAGCGAATACAAATACACACACACACACACACACACACAAACACACAAACTTTACACCTTCCTGTTTTCGAGCCTGACACAGTACTTACAGTTTCTCGACGCTTCTCTTGCTTCCTCAGATGTTCTGCCGTCTTTTCATGATGTGTGGCCAGATGTCGACGTCTCTCGGTGCTGCTTTCTCGACTTCTCGGTTGTTGAGCTGCTCTCTCTCTCTCTCTCTCTCTCTCTCTCTCTCTCTCTCTCTCTCTCTCTCATCTCCTCTCTCTCTCCTCTCTCTCTCTCTCTCTCCATCTCTCTCTCTCCTCTCCTCCTCTCTCTCCTCTCTCTCTCTCTCTCTCTCTGTTAGATCGCTAAATGCTGCAGTCTCGCGATAACGAGAGAAGAAGCGTTGTGCTGTATTTCTGCTTCACCTCACACCGCGGCAGCAAGTCTCCAAACACATACACACACACACACACACACACACAGCTGCGCCAATGTGTCCTTGTCTTCTATTACTCATTCTTTAATTCAACACACACTTTAAACAATTGTGTAGATAATTCGGTCATTAATAAAAACAGTTTATACAAAAATTACCCTTATTTCTAAACTAACCGCCGCCCTAACAGGAAAAAAAATAATTAATTGTCACCAAGGTGCAACTTTTTTTAAGTAAACATTTTAAAGTGTTTTTGGTGTTACAATAAAACCCAGATAACAAATCTATGTTCTGAAAACGTTTTTCAAAGTTCTCTTTTGGGAAAATTTGAAATATGGGAAAAAGTCCAGTTTGCTGTTGGCAAACACATTTTTAATGATTTTTTAGTGTTGTTAACATGTTTTGAATAAAGATTTTGAGAAGATTTATCAAGTAGGAATAACATCCCAAGAACATCCCAAGAACGTATATTACCTATTAATAACAATATATGAACATTCCAGAAATGTTATTTTAGGAATGTTTTTTGTTCTAACATTTGAAAAACCTTTAAAGAATGTCAGTGAGAGCTGTGGGAACATGGGATAGGACACTCTATCTAAAACAGTAGCATTTTTATTATTCTTATTCATTTTCATTTAAAATTTCATCACTTTTGACATTTTAGGAAAACTATACAGACTTCCACACACCCCTGCATTTTGCCTTTTGGGCAGCATTTCAACAGTCAGTTCAAAAGTAGGAGAATGAAAAAATGTGTACAAAACAAATCTGAGCGACTTTGAAAATGTTCAAAACTTGGCTAGACGACTGGGTCAGAACACTCCAAAACAGCAAGTCTTTTGAGATGTTGGGATGTCTGGTATGCAGTGGTTACTAGCCAAATGTGATCCAAGGAAGGACAACCAGTAAACCAACGACAAGGTCACGGTTGCCCAAGGCTCAATATTGTGTGTAGGAAGCGAGGGCCAGCCCAGCTGGGCCGATCCCACAGAAGAGCTTCTATCACACAAATGGCTGAAAAAGTTCATTTTGGCTATGGTGCATTACATCACGGTGCCCATGCTGACTGCTATTCCATGCAAAAAAACTCATATGTAAAGACACCAAGGAACCAACCTATAATAATTTCTAATAGCATGGCCCTATTCAGCACAATCATTTGCAACCACTTAAAAAAATTCATAATTTGAAAAACATGACAAAAAGTTCAAGGTGTTGACTTGGCATCCAAATTCCTTAGACATTATGCATCTCTGGTATGTGCTGGACAAACAAGTCTGACCCAAGAAGACCCACCCTGCAACTTACAAGTCTTAGAGGATCGGCCTGGTACTAGACACCACAGCATACCTCAGTCCAAATGGCTTTTAGTTAATTGGTTGGGACCTAAGAGAGTTTATAAGACCCCTTTATTCTAGCAATCATTCTAAGATACTGTACATATTATTATGAATGTCAAACTTCACCCTATCCCATGAAAGTACATCACATTAGTCACAGATGTATTGGAGGTCTTGGATATCTCTGTTTGGGTCTTGGTAGAAGAAGGATTTGTAGTTTTTTAAGGGTTAAGGTCCTTGCTCAGGGGCCCAGCAGTGACAGATACCTTCTTAAAAACTACGAGGGTTTAAATTCAGCCTTATTTAGTGTTGGTTACTAGCAGGGATGTGGTTAAAACATATTTACATAATTATTACATTAGTTTACATAACCTAATTACTTCAGTCTTGTAGCCTCGTGTTGCTATAAAAGCAGAAGTCTCAGATCTTTATCAGGCATTAAGTACAAACTCCGAAATGATCGTGACAACGGTGAGCTTTAAATACAAAAAGAGAATAGCGTATTAGTAATCTTGGCAGCTAATATGTTTTTCTTGCTTTGTATTAAAAGCTCACAGTTGTTGTCAAGTTGTGACAGTGTGTTCAATGTTGCATGTAATTGTTTTTGTACAGTTTAAGACAGACATCTGAGTTGTTTAAACTCTTCTGCTGCACAAACAAAGCTAACCTCATCAGCAGCATATAGTTAGATATGAATTAAAAAATCTACAGCATTGAACCATCTCCCTGATCTACCTGACCTACAACCAGGTGCCTCCATCCAGTAATTACTGAACGAAGCCTTGCATAAAAATCCCCGCGATCCCAATTCAGCACATTTCAGTGCGAGACGTATCCTCACACAGACCACTTCAACAAAAACTGAGTGGCAACTTAAACAAACCCAAGAGCCTTAAATTAAGAGCAGTTTCTTTTCTAGAGAAAATCAAATGCCCTCTTAGAGGTGGCTGTAGACCTTTAGCGGTTAAAAACCTGCCTAATCAGTTTTTAATGCTCCAAATTGTAGCTATTCCATCAAATGACTTAAGGAAAATGCATTCCACTCTTTTCAGTAGTTTTAAGTGTATAATTAGAGGCCTTTGGAAACAGTTCCCGCCTCCTTCTCTGTACATTGTTATAAGTTTGTGTGTGTGTGTGGCTGGGATCTCATGAAGGGTGGTGGGGGATAATCCTGATCAGAGTTGGAATGCTTTGGCTCTGACTCACCTCACAGCGATGCTAATGTTGTCACACAACACACACACACACACACACACAAAACAGCTCGTATTTTTTGTACGTAGAAACAAATAGCTTACTTGATACATAGGTAATAATGCACAACCATATTATTTTGTAATTCAACTGACTTTGCTTTTAATGACAAAATTATTTGGTTATCCAAGAAAGATCCGCTAACGGGAGCGTTCACAGTTGTCACCCTTTGTTCCCACTCTCTGCGGTGGAAAGTCAATCCTATCTACCAAACCACAAAATGAGTCAAAGATCCACTGATCCAGTATGTGGGAATTAAATTCTCAGTTTTGGCCACATTACTTTTCCTATATGAATGTTTGACTTAGAAAGGTCAGTAACATTAGTAATACTTTGATGTCTCAAATATAGCATATGTTTGAAAATTTCCACTAAATGCACATATATTAAAAAATGAAAATGAGAGCCATGTGTGAATGCTTTATGAGCCATTTGAATATCAATGAGGTCATTGGCAATCATCCACACACTTGGACTTTTGGATTTTATTCATATGTACCATGCATTGTACGAAAATCTTTGGCTCATTTAACACAGGCCACAGATAAAAACTTAAGCATTTGATTGAAATTTGGCTGTGCGTTTATACATTTATTTATTTGTTTATTCTTTTGACCCTTCATATTGTTGTTAAGGCATGTAGTGAAGAAGCAAACTTGAAGGTGCAGCTGCTGAGCTTGTGCCCTCCACAACTGCTTGGGTCACCTTTGGCCCGGGTCCCAGCTGTCAAACGCTTTGAAAAGCCCATTTGCAGCTTCTCTCTGGGGTGCTGGGAGCGTTTTACTTGCACACTGACTGGAGATCAGTTGTGCTACTCCTTTTACACAGAACAGGGTTCTGATTACTTATTTCATGCAGTATGAAAGGATTCATAGCCCTGGGGAAGCGGTGGATATTAGGTACCAGTTCTGACACTGCTCCAGTGAATTCCTTAAAGAGTTTGTACTATCTTTAAACAATGAATCTATTTTCGAGTAAATATTTTTAATATATGATACGTGTGGATATAATTTATACCTTTTTTTTTTATTTTTTTTTTTTTTTTTTACAAATTTAAGATACTAATTATCCAGCAAGCATTGTTAATGTAGTGAATATATACTACTGTAGCCAGTGCTCTGAGAAAGCCTGTTACGGAAACAGAGAATCTGTTGACTCCGCTAGCGAAATCATCTATGTCCTGTTTGTATAGCAGGCTGATCAGCATTGGTGTAATGATTTCCTGAGGACGATGTTGTTCTATGAGATGTAAATGAAGTCCCTGATTTTCCCAACCGGAGAGAGGGAGGTTGATTGTGTTTCGCTGGGGTGTGTGTTTATGGGTGAAACAAAGCAGTTGTTGTGCACCCTGGGACCGGAGCTCCCGAGAGAGCCAGCGACTACGAGAGGTTCTCACAGAAGGGAGAGACAGAGAGCTTCCAGGAGGCTTACTCTTTCACTTTGCACTCATCAATGGCACCCCCCACCCCGACCCTTCTCTTCACTCGGACAATAGCTGCGCATTCCTTTGCAGACCTTTGCTCAGCCTAGCCAGAGCTTCACCATCTCATTCATTTCCAGTTCCAGCAAACAGGACATTAGATGCTCCTCACACTCACGGTCTCACAGGCAGCATCTGTGTGCTACTGAATGTCCTAATATATTCAGGAAATACAAAGGCAAGGGTAACATAATGTACAATGTGGATTAAAAAATTGGGTTATAATGTTCACATGTAGGATTTGATCCAAGCATGATAATAATACCCAATTATTTTAGGTTTTTTTAAACATTTTTTTCCACCTTGTTTTTTTTATTAATTTTGTTACAACTGAGGACAAAGTATCAAATTATATAGCATTACATAGTGTAATTTTCCAACCCTTATATTTATCAAAAAGAAAAATAACATTTAAAATAATAACGAATTATAAAGTAAAGAAATATTTAAATACAGAAATAGAAGAAAAATGACATTATATTTATTATTATATATATATCTATATATATATATATATATATATATATATATATATATATATATATATATATATATATAAAATAAGAGAAAATAATGAATAAATATAAATAAGATAAATAAGATGTGGTACGTTGGGTTTCAAATCACATTCAACGTTACAAAGTATTCCACTTTATGTGTTTATTTACAAATTGCCTAAAAGTGGCCACATCTTTTTAAAAAACCTCTGATTGCCTATGTTTTTCAAGAGCAGAATGATCAGACATTTACTTGCATCTTTAAAGTTTTTTCCATGCTAAAGCATTAACGCGTTCAGCTTGTAAACTTATAACTAATTGCTGGAAGGTCATACTGTCTTTATATAAGTTTTTTTTTTACCATACATAATCATTTCATCTGACAATTTGTAAACCCTTTATCATTTATTTAAGGTATAAAATAGCTATAGCTCCATATTGGTGTGAGGGATGAGATGAATACTGTCTATCTATTCCAAAAAGAAAAATGTCTCGACATTGTTTTAAAGGAGGTTTACAGAATCATGTCAAAAAAAAAAAAAATTAAACATTTACTAAAACACTCAATTTGATTAATATTTATAAATTAAGAGTGTGTATGGCACTTGAACCCCTCCTCCATCGTTTAGGAGGTAGAGGAGAGACAGATGTAGCCTAGATTGTTTGTTATTTCATATAAACCTGGTAAAGACTTTTTTGAGGTTAGAAAGGAAAGTATCAGGTAGTGGAAAAGAAATAGATTGAAAAAGGTATAGCAAATGAGGGAAATAGGCTTTGTGCTCTATTTGGCCAGAGATTTCATAACCTCTTTCAGTAAGGGATCATAGTTAGAGGGGACTATTGTGCCTATGTGAAGCATGATTTTAATCCCTAAATAGTTGAAACCTTCTGATTCATTGGTAAAATGTAAACAATTCAAGGGCGGTTTCTCTCTTTTAATCATTTAATAATAACAGGATACTTTTATTATACGCTTTATGTCCAAGCCTCTTCTAATAGTCATGGCCAGGGGTTCAATTGCAAACAAAAACAATAATGGGGTAGCGAGCTTTTCATTCATCTATTTAAAAAATGTAGGGTAATGCTTCACATCTATATTTTTTAAATTTAGCTTATGAAAAATATATAACTTGCCAAACAATATTATCTATGTCTGAACAAGCTATTTTATATAACCCGGCACAAAGTATATTTATCTTGTCGAGATAAGTCAATTAAAATTACATTTTTGAGCTAAACAAAAACATATAGAATTAAGCAAAAGAAAACTCTTATTTAACTATTTATTGTTTTCCAAAATCAGTCAAAATCAATATAGATTTAATCAAAAATATTTTCATTTTTGAGAATACAACTCAGTAGAAATCATTTGTTTTCATTAATTCATTCATCTTCTATAATTCGTGTTATGGGGTCACAGGGATCTGCTGAAGCCTATCCCAGCCGTCTTTAAAGGAAAAAAGGCAGACGGGTACACCCTGGACAGGTCGCAAGCCCATCACAGGGCCACACACACACACTTACTCCCTTGGGCAATTTAGAATAATTACCATGTTACTTACTATTTAATCTCATTCAAAATCTAATAAAAAAAAAAATTACAATAATTTTTATTACATCAATATTTATTAATGTATCATACATTACTTTCACACAATCACAATGTCAGTACTTAAGTGTCAGATTTGTAACTTCTAATCACTGTATTTCATGATGCTAAAAATAAAATCAATGTGTAAAAAGTCAAATGTGGAGAAAGGTGGTATTTGTAGATGCTTCGGAAGAGCATTTCATGCTTTGCACAAGTGATGCCTTTTATAATGTTGATTATTGAGTCTTTAATGTTCTAGCAATTCAGATCTTCTAGTACATCAATAGCCACACTGCTTGCATCGCCACATCCATCGGTTAACCATGAATCGTCTGTCCCCATTAAATAAACAAAAACAAAACTCCCACTAAAAAAGTCCTCTAAAAAGTGTATGCATCTGAGCCATCCACCTTCTTCGGTAGTTTGATCATCCTTATATTTAATGATCACCTGCAATCTTCCAGATGCTGAATCTGGTTGGTTAATGTCTCAATGTCTGCTTCAAGCCTTCTGTTGTAGTGTAGTAACGTCCTCTTCTGTTTGCAGTATTCTCTCCTCAGCCTCACTGATTCTCTTCTAATGTGACACCAGCTCTGTGTTTAGACCATTAATAACTTTAAGCATATCAGAGGATTGCCTAGCCATGTTGACTGGATGGCTGAGAGGATTAAGTTTGTGGAGTTGTTCTCGTTAGTATTGCTAGCTGCTAACTTGCCTTTTTGTTCCATGATGTCTGAGCCAGTCTGTGGCTGAGATGTTTTCTGTGGCATGATCATTTGCAGGGTTGTTTAATTAATTAATTTTTTACCTCATATGGGTATGTTTTGGTCATTGTAAAGGATTCATTTTCTGTAAAGTTAGCTTCAGCTCTAATTAAAATCTAATGGCGATAGATTAAATTTTCTCAATCATTATCATCTTATCCACATATAGATGGTGCAGAATACAGTGAAACAAAACAATGCTCATCCAGTTTGTTTTATGCTATTATGCAGAATAATAAGGTGCCTTGAAAAAGTATCCTACCCCTTAAAGTGTTTCACATTTTGTCACCTTACAGCCACGAACTCATATTTCTTTGAGATTTTATGTAATAGAACAAAACAAGTAGCACATAAATGTAAAGTGGAACAGAAATTATACATGGTTTTCAAAATTTTAAGCAAATTACAATCTGAAAAGTGTGGCATGCATTTGTATGTACTCTGATACCCCTGTACTCTGATACCCCTAAATAAAATCCAGTGCAATCAATTGCCTTCAGAGGTCACTTATCTAGTTAATAGAGTCCACCTGTGGGTAATTTAGTCTCAGTATAAACTCCTGTTCTGTGAAGGCCTCAGTGGTTTGTTAAAGAACACCAGTGAACAAACAGTATCATGAAGACCAAGGAACTTACCAGACAGGTCAGGGATGAAGTTATAGAAAAGTGTAAAGCAGGGTTATATAAAAAAATATCCCAAGCTTTAAACATCTCAAGAAAAATGGAAAAAGTATCTCACAGCTGCAAACCTACCAAGACACGGCCGTCCACCTAAACTGACTAAGCAAGGAGAGCACTGGTCAGAGAAGCAACCAAGAGGCCCATGGTCACTCTGGAGGAGCTGCAGAAATCCACAGCTCAGGTGGGAAAATCTGTCCACAGGACAACTGTAAATCATGCATTCCACAAATGTACAGCAGGGACAGGGAGCTTGTGGGTAGATAGATGGAGCTAAATACAGGGAAATCCTGGAAAAAACCTGTTAAAGGCTGCAAAAGACTTGAGACTGGGAATGAGATTCACCTTCCAGCAAGATTAAACATACAGCCAGAGCTACAAAGGAATGGTTTGGATCAAAGAATATTCTTTGATCTGTTTGGTGTAAGAATCGTCTAGACCTAAATCCCATTGAGCATCTGTGAAAGGCTTCAAAATTTCTGTTAAGACTTAAAAATGGCTGAGCTTGAGCTATTTCACAAAGAAGAATTGGGGAAAATGTGCAAAGTTGGTAGAGACAAACCCCAAAAGACTTGCAGCTGTAATTGCAGCGAAAGGTGGCTCTACAAAGTATTGACACAGGGTGGACTAAATACAAATGCACACCGTTCAGATTTTTATTTGCTTAAAATGTTATAAACCGTAAAGCATGTTTCTGCTACCTTGTGTTGCTCTATTACATAAAATAAAATACATTTAAGTTGGCTGTAAGGTGACAAAATGTGAAAAAGTTCAAGGAGTATGAATAATTTTTCAAGGCACTGTACCATTATCCTTATATTCATATAATTTTTTATTATCCAACCAAGCAGTTAGTGGTTAAAGGCCTTGCTCAGGAGCCCACACATGGAAGCTTGCTGATGCTTAGGTTTGAACCGGCTTGCTCATTAGGGAAAACTTTTATACTGTTACTGCTTTCTGTATAAAGCTGCTTTGGGACAACGTCTATTGTTAAAGACCAACGCTCACCTTGAAATCAGTTTGAGGGGAAAAATTTAGGTCAAACTAAATTGCTGATGTAATATAGTGGGTTTTTCGCCCTGCTAGTGTAAGCGTGAGCCAATTTGGAATGACCACCTTGGACTGGCCACATTAAAAAAGTGGTACATGAACCCATGTAAGGGCACACAGAACCAATTACACAACACAGTACCTCATATAGGATATGTGGACAAACAAGTGAATGATAAACCAATTAGTACACAGTTTTGTAGTTAGAGCAGAGCCCATAAATATACTATGAAAGTGACAAATGCGACTGATGACAAATGCGCACATTACCTTCCTCAAGAAGGTCTGGACAGCATAGCAGTTTTTAATGGCATCTGACTGACACAAATCAAAATCACAATTCATTTGTTTAACACATGAAAAAGTTATTGTCACCACAAAAACAGACTGGCATACAGACTTGTTTATATTAATTCATGCAAATTAATGAGACCATATTCACATCATTGGAAAAGCCCAGAGTTCAGCTGATTAGTGCTCATTGTCACAGTTGTGAACACTACAAATTTTTCTCTTTCATAGGTGAAGTAGAGAATTACAATAGCTTTGTTTCCAGACGGATTGTTAAAAAATGCAGCACACGTCTCCCAAAGATTCTGTTGAATCCTAGTTTCCGTGACATATACATCAGAAGTTTCAGACAGTGAGTTTGGGCATCTGAGGCTAAAACTTTTGTCATAATCCTTATTTACATGATACATTTCTGACCTTGGAAATGCAGCCATGTGTAACTGTAACACATGAACCATGAGCACAACAGCAAACCAGAAAATGCAGCAGAAATTCCGAAAACAAACAAAGCCTTGTGTCAGTGATATAAACCAGTGTAGTCACCGCAAGAAAACCTCCAGGCTTTTTTAATTTAAAGTAAAACAGAAATTTGACTCATCTCTGTCCCTACCTTTATTGTGATTTATCAACCAAGAAAATTTATACACAAGTGCTCAAGTGAGCACGTCCCTTTTCAAAACAACCTTTTCTAACATAGCACAAACAAATATTTTGCGTAAGAGTCTATCAACTTAATTTTTGCTATTATTAGTCTGGATCTACCAAATGTATTGGTTGTTTTAACTACTGTTTTTGATGGGCTCATTCCATTCTTCTTCCTTTTTTTTCCATTCCTTTATTGAATTAGAATGATGCTTAAATTGTTTCTTATGCTGAAAGGTGAAACTTTTTATCATTTTCAGCTTTCAAAAAAGAGGACTGTAGTTTTTGTGTCTAAAATAAATTGGATGTATCTACAATTATAACTTCCCCCATGATGACTTAAGTCCCAGTCTGAGTTGAATAGTAGCAACTAACATTACATGATACTACCACCACCATGCTTACCATGTATTTGTTTTTTTTTTGAGGTGATGAACTGTCCACAATCGTTTTATAATTATGTCACGTGTTTGAACTTAGTCTCATTACACCGGAATACATTTGCTAAATTATTTGACAAATTTAAAAGGCGTGCTTGGATTTTTTGGTGAAAAAAAGGGCTTTATCTAGCCACCGTTCCCTCCACGCAGAGAACGAATATGAGAAAATGCTGTCAAATGCAGGTTGTGACCCAAAACTTGCCAGACATCCCTGCAGCTCCTTTAACGTTGCTGCAGGTCTTGTGGCAGTATACATGATCAATTCTTGTCTGTTTGCCAGTTTTGGAGGTATATCCTCTTCTCTTGATGTCACTGTGATGCAATGTTTTCTTCACTTAACTTGTTAACAGTGTTCCAAAAAGCATTTAGTTCAGATAAAATTTCGTTGCCTATGTGCAATGACAATCAAGTTAAATCTAATGTTGTGTTATCACACTTTTCTTAATTCTTAAAACTTCAAAGTGAATGGTGACTGAAAAATAAAGTACTGAATGATAAGACTACTTAAGTAAAGTTATTAGTTACTTTGGATCTGAGAAGTCTTATGATACAGTTTAGTCCAGAATGGCACTGATTAATGCCTGCTCTGCTACTGGTAAGTAAGAATTTTCCACTAAATGATTGAAAAAAGTGTAATAAATGACTTAACTACATCAGCTGCTTTGGATGTTTTATTTATGACCTGGCTGATAATGTGTTCTCAAACACACTGGGAAACAAATTGTGATAAAGGATTAATGCTTATTTAAAAAAAATAAATATCTATTCTGGGCTTTACTTTATGAATGCTTTTCATAGTTTTGAACTACAACTTCACCAATTTGATTCCCCTAATCCGCTGGTGGTGGCCTTAATCTCCCGGCCTCCTAAACCTGCAAACAATTTCACTGAAGAATTTGCAGGCCTTCTAAGTGAACTTTTTATGGAATATAATATTCTTATGATTTAATTAAATATCCACATTTGTTGTAGATCTACCTTTTGTCCAATCATTAAACCTGGCTGAATCATCAGTTCTTATCCAATGGGTGTCTGTCCATACTCACATCTAGGATCATATGCTAGACCTGTTTTGTCACATAATTTGTTTATTTTTGTTCGGATTTGTACTATTTCTAACCTCATTGTCTCTGATCATATGCCTTTTATTTTTACTGTCCCGATCCATGCTTGGTTTGATAAACCTCATGGTACTGTCAAAACATCTCACACATTTAATGCTATTACTATCAATAACTTTGAACAATAATGCAGAGAATGTTACCCTGTTGATCTGTTGACCCATGAATAAGTTAGACTTGTCTTTATATTTTAGACTTTGCCTCCTCTTTGAAACCCCCCAAAAATATGCCAAACCTATACGCTGGTTAAAAAATCTGTGCTACCTCTTGCCTACTCTACAAAAATTGTTGCTTAACTAACACCTACTGTTTACTTATTTGACATCATTTTCTTTCATAGTTTTAAAAAACATTCTGAGAACTTTTAGTACCAAGCCGTCTGGCTATTGTTAACAATTTAAGTTAGTTTGGGGACCATACCAGTTGATCTCAAACCCGCACTGGTACTTTCATCTTTCAAAAAGCCAAATCTTAACCTGCTGCTAACCTCCCATTGAGGGCAGACATCGGAAATAACAATTTACAAATACTTTGTTGCTGTACTTAAGTTGTTTTTTTTTGGTATCAGTATTTTACATCACTATTTGTATATCATAAATCGAATTTGTACATTATAAGTCGAATGGCATCGACACTAGTTTGTCTGTTCTTTGTTATTCCAAACTCACCAAGCACTCCATTCTGTCACTGATGGAGTTTTGGTTTCTTCCCGCTGTCGCCTCTGGCTTGCTTAGTTGGGGACTCTTAATTTAGATATCAATTACATTGAGTGTGTTAGTGAGCGTTTAATATTGTCTTTTCTGATGTGATTCTGAACCAATCTGAATTGTTAAAAGCCCTATCTAAATAAAGGTGATTTGACTATTCATTTTTTTGACAACTTTTTAGCTTTACTCATTACAGTTTCACACAAATATTTGTACTTTCTACTTATTACCTTTTTTAAACCAATCTGGTTACTTTAGTTTAATCTGTTTGTTGGCATGATTGATATTATCTCTTTTGATTTTGCAATTTTCACATCTTCTTTAACCCATTAGTTTACTTTTGTTATCGCTCAACTTTTTCATTGCAGTTTTCCTGGCTATCACCGTAAACATAGGCTAGTTTATGAAGCTAACAACGAGCAAGGCAGTCAGGAAGAAGTTAACAAAAATGGCTAATGGGGGCAATAAGACAAAGGAAGTTAGCGATGTAAACATGACTAAAAACAGAGACATTCCTGATCAGCCATGGCCATATAGAAGGGAGATGTTCAAATTGTCGGCTCCAAGAAGAATTTCTCATGAATGCGCTGCAAATTGTGTCAACCTAAAAACACGAGGTGCTGGCTTACAAGAATTTGCCATATATTTTAAGAAAGCACATACAGGTAAATTAATATTATTTAATTAATTAATTATTGTTTTCTTTTTTTTGTCCTGAGCCAATTCAATGCTTTCAGTAATAATAGTCTATTTTTTATGTTTCTCAGTAATGTTAGTCGTTATCTGATTAACTATAGTGCAGCACATGTGTTTGTTAACGATACTTAATTAATTAGTGAACATTAGTTAACTTTACATTTGTTAATAACTAGTTATACTTGTAAGGTTACTATAAATACTATAATAATTTTACTATCGGTTCACCATCAGAATGTTTATTTTTTATTAAACTGTAATGCAATTCTGGTCACTGGTTTACTTTCTATAGCTAAGTTACTTTTCACTTAAGTACATGTTCATGTTCATAATTCTACATAAGTACTTCTACTGTTACCAGAGTCATTTTAAACATGAGTATCTGTATTTCTATTTGAATAAAAGGCCGTGTGTACTTTTACAATCTCCAATGGGAGGACCCGCAGAAATCAATACTTGCTCCAACACTTTTCTCTCTGTATATGGAAAATATTATAATCTAGATGTCATCAACCTTTTTTAACCGTAATGCAAAGAAAACAGGAATTATACTTTTTGGTCCACCTAGTGGCAATATCTTACATCCCAGCAAAACCCTTGTTAAAAACTTACTTATGATCTGATTAACTTTCTAACCTAAACTTTGAGAGAGTAATTAATGTATTTATATCATCACATTTGGATTACTGTAACTCACTGTATTGTGGAATCAATGCTATCACCTTGGCTTGTTTCCAGTTGGTCCAAAATGCATCAGCAAGACTCTCAATGGATAAAGGTAACTTCACCCATATCACTCCTGTCCTGGCTTCTCTGCATTGGCTGCCTGTGCAGTTTAGAGTGTAGTTTAAAATTCTTGTTTTTGTTTTTATGAATTTAAGCAACTTAAGCTCATTCATATTTCGACTGCTTTGAATGTGAATTTGATGACGAGTCCTGGTTCTACTGAACTACTTAAATTTGCTATATTTTTAAAATGTATTTCTAAAATCTTATTTATTTACTTTATGTTTTACTTACTACTTAATTTTTTTATTGCTGTAAAGCACATTGGTCATCTGCTGCTGTTCCAAACGGTGCTATAAACAGTATAAACACTAAACAGCTTTACTAAGGCAGCTTTGAAACACCAAGGCTACATAATGTCAGTCCTTTTCTCCTTCTTTAGTGTCTCACCTAGTGTACAACTCATCATATGCCTTCAGCTTGGCCTTAGCCACTTTCAGCACATAACCACCTAACATTCACAATCAGCTCTTCAATTTCTCATCCCCTTGACTGACACTCTTTTACCTCCAGAACATTCTTTACAAACTCCTTATTCAGGATCACCACCATGACAAATCAACGTGAATCCTGATCCAATACTACGAGCCTTGCTACCCTTTCACCCAGTCTCCTGTACACAAAATATATATACCTTCCTTCTCTCAATCATATCCATCAGCTCTCTACCTTTCCCTGTCATTGTCCCAACATTCAGTGTCCCTTATTTCAGTCCAACATTCTTGTCCTTTCAGTCCTTTCCTCCTCTTTTTCTGTCTATTAACGCATTCTCCTCCTATCCTCCTTTGACCAACAGTAGCTCTATTTCCGCCAGGACCCTGTAGGTCAACGGTGCCGGTGGTGATCGTTGTTAACCCGGGCCTCTGCGGAGTTTGTCTATCAGGTGTGGGGAAGTGGTAGCACAGTTGGACTGCTAATTGATTAGATTCCCAGCACAACCAAGTTACTACTGATGGGCCCCCAAGCAAAAACCAAACACTTGATAAAACATTTACATTCTAATTATTCACCAGCAAATCTACAAAAATCACATGCAATTGCATTTAACTGCCATCACATAACTTTAAAACAGCCAATCAGAGTGGGGGTAGAAGGCTTGATTTTTCAGTCATTCAGACTGTAGATTTGTTTACACGTTTAGTTGAATTTACTAAATTTTTTATAGTAATGCACTAAATCCTAAATACTTTAAGTATGTTTCAATTTGGCCCGCGCTGTGCATTACCGGGTTAAGACTCCAGCACCCACATGTGCAGTTGCGCTCCGGCGACTCGGGTTTGATTCTGGGTTGGGTCCCTTCCGGTCCCACCCCTCTCTCTCTCTCTCTCTCTCTCCCATTTCATCCCTGTCTGCCCTATAAATAAAGGCAAAACGTCCCGAAAAATGTTTAGTATAAAAAAAGTATGTATCAATTAAACTGTTTAATTAGAAATGAAATCTGAGCTAACAGTGCATTTGCCCTACAATAGTTTAAGCAGCTATGAATTTCACTGAAAGGACAGCCTGTATTGTTCCTGGTAGTTTGAACTAATCTGTCCATGTTTATCCAAAGGTGTTTCAACCTACTGAACTGTTACTCACTCACTGATGTCACCATGTTTTTTTGCACCATTCTATATAAACAGATAGACTGTTGTATGCAAAAATTCCAGAAGATCATCATATTCTGGAATAAATACAACAGCCCATCTGGTACCTTTAGCTATGATACAATTAAAGTCCCAGAGATTACACTTTTTCTCCTTTTTTATGTTTAAACTCCTGACCTAAAAGTCACTTAAAGCAAATTAGCATTACATTTTAGACCCCTGGGAAAGTGTTATCTGTTCTCATTTCCCTGTTCCAACCTGGAAAAAACTTTCCATTCACACAACCCATTATATGCAGTCTTAGAATTAAAAAACATCCCAGCCTTGTTTGGGGATTTTCCAGCTTTTACACACTGGCTTTTTTCAGTCAGACTTTTGTTACAGTTTATTCTATTAAATAAATCTGACCTGCCTGTTTGTTTGCTTTTTTGATTGACACTACATTTCTTTATAGGCTGCAACTTACGTTTCAAACTTTGCTCAAACACAAATTTTGGTGGGACATTTTTGGGACAATGGTAGCTCAGATTGTTAAGTCTCTGGAATGTTGATCAGAAGATCAGGGTTCAAGCCCCACCTCTGCCATATTAACTCTGATGATCATTCTTTCTGCTCTGGGACAATGAATCATGGATGACTTTGTGCTCTGACCCCAACATCCTAACTTGAGGTGTAAGAAGAGAATTTCACTAATGTATATGTGATAAAAAAAAGACTATACTTTTGTGTTTGTGTTTCCTAAATTGGTTATTATCTACTTTCTCCATTTGTGTCCTAGGGGTTTTCAGAGACATGCATTGTAAAACTGCTTGGTGTGTATGTGATGCCATGCTATGAGTTGGCTCCGAGCTCTCCCTGACCCTCTGTACAAAGTCTACAGAAAATGGTTAGATGGATAAATGTATTAAAGGAACAACAAAATGAGTCCCATAAAAACACAGTTTGACAAGGGAAAATCAACCTGTACATATCCCTGACCTCAACTTTACACTGAATAGCTGTTGTCCTAGAATTTATTGGAAAGTAGTCCCAGAAAAGTAAATTAATTATAACAGCGAAGCAGGACTACATTTGAAATAGGATGTTTAAAATACACATGTAGAAGTTGAAGTCACCAACATTATCTTTCATGTTCTTGACACTACACCAGGCAAGCACAGGAACAGATTTACACAAATTCCTGACATTTCTGTTTATGTTTCTTATATCATATCATATCATATCATATTATATAGAATAGAATAAAAAACTTAATTGTCACTGTTAGAAACAACGAATCAGTTTAGCAGCGCTTGGGCCATCAGGTAATTCTATCAAACAACTGCAATATGTTCAAACTGTGCAGCTTACTTGATCACCCACAAAAGAAAGACTGACCACATTACTCCTATCCTCCATCACCTTCACTGGCTTCCGTTTTTTTGCACATACACTTCAAGATACTAACTCTCACTTATAAAGCTCTCTATTTTCTTGGTCCTGCATATTTTTTTGACCTCCTTCTGCCCTATCTTTCTGTCCGTTCCTTAAGATCCTCTAGTGAGGGATTCTTAGTTTTGTCTGGTGACTATGGGAGCCAGGTCATTCAGTGTTGCGGCCCCCAGAATGTAAAATGCTCTTCCCCAAAACATTCGACAAGCATCCTCCGTTTAAATTGTTATTTATTTATTTATTTATTAGGTTTTATTAATGTATTTACTTTCTCAGTTAAGCAGGTAACAAACAGTTTTTTGTTAACAACGCATTATTGGGACCCCACTTCCTGCCAGTGCGTAAGGCTCATAGCATCAATAAGGACACCTCTCAGCCTGCACATAGACTGTTTTCTCTCTTACCCTCAGGAAAAAGGTTTAGGTGCCTTAAAGCCAAGAGCAGTATAGTTTTTACCGCACAGTAATCTCCTTGGTAAACTCATCTTTACTAACCCCCTACATGGTAAAATTCCCCACACACACACTGATAAACCCATCAGTACTGTAACATATCTCTGTATACAACCCCTGTACATTCATTTGTATACTCTGTATATAGACTGTGTATAATAATATGTCTATTCATCTAGTTATGTGTATATGTAAACTCTCTGCGTATTCATTCAGTTGCAAATTAATTCATTTGTTTATACTAATTCTTATACTGGGTATTTATCTATATATAGTTTTTGTATATTTGATCAAGCTGTACATTTACAGAGATTTCTGCATATCTATTTATATCCTGTTTTATCTGTAAATTTACACTTATTCCGGACAATCACTTATATTTTCTCTGCACACAACCCATCCTTTATATCATGTCATGTCATATCATATCATATATCATATCATATCATATCATATCATATGTAACATATATCATATATAACATATTATATATCATATCACATATATCACATATCATATATCAATCTTCAGATAAACAAATAGTTTATTTTTTACAACAGACTTAAAACAGACTTATTAATTCAAGCAAAACGCATGTGTTTGGGTACAAAAGAGCAAAAAAGTAAATTCTCAATATTTTGCATAATAAATGAAAGCATATGACTTCTTGTCAATTCATCAAAAGTTCAAAACATTATTCCATCATGTGAGCAGTAACAAAAAGTTCAGGAATATATATAAGGTGAAAAGTTTTATTGTGAAAGAGGTTGGTTTTCAGTTTGGATATTACACATTTCTATAAAATAAATGCTGTTTAAATCTTCTTCTGTGTAATACTATCTCTTCCCAGTAGGGCTGGACAAGAATTAAATATCAATATATATCACAATAGAACTTTTTTCAATAACGGTGATATGATTTTTGAACACATTTCCGATTTTTCGATATACATTCTTCAGTGCATCTGGGCATGCACAACCGTAAGAAAGAACATAACACAATTGGCTACTTTGCATAGTGTACAAACTCAAGATCATAGCGTGAAGCCATAAATTTGTAATAAAGATAATGCCTTCTTTTATCCATGCAGCGCCTTATAATTTTATAAAACAGACGGTGCTCTTATTGTGTAGCTTTCCGGCTTTGTTACTAATTAACTTTGATATAAAGGAAGAATTCCCCAAATGTGCATGTTTTACTACGCCAAAACACACACATGCACTGCTTTTAAGGAAAATATCTGTATGTGACACTATTCGTATACACGTAGATTCGGTCTATTTCAGTGCCAGTGATTAATAAAGTCTAAACACAAATAAGCTAAATACAAATAAAAGGCGAACATTAATTTATTTGTACCGTTTTTACAAATTAGTTAAACCTAAGTTGTATAGTTTTGGCATATTAGTTTTTCAGATGTTTGTAGGTACAGACATCCATTAGCAGTTTTCCTAAGGCTTTTCTAATATTTATATCAATATCAGTATTTTATTGTATTGACCGAAATTAAGAACTATATTGTGATATATAATCTGACTTCCCAGTAAACCTTTTTGACTGTACACTTTGTAACAGTTTTGTGCCGTACATTAAGCAAAAATGTAGAACATGCATGAATTTTGTGTACAATCTCCAGCGTCATGGAATAAAAATAACAAAACATTTTATACACGACTCACACGATGACAAAACACTTTCTACTTTGGTGCTATTGGCCAGTTTTCTGACACAATAACTAGCTATTAAAACATTAATTAAATATTTAATTACTATTTTCTCAGGTGTTTTAGTAAACAGTTGCAATATCTATGTTTCGAAAAATGTGCCAAAGCGATTGAAAAAATTGTATATTCATTTATATTATTTAAAATTTATGATTTCGACCTTTACTGCATTATACCTCCTTTTTAGTTTCATTCATATGTTCATTAAAATGAAACACAATAAAATTAATTAAAAGTTTATATATTCGTTTTGAGTTCTGGTTACTGACTGTGTGGAGTTTCTCTGGACAGTTTTTCTCTAAGTGTGAATATGTGTGTGTGTTTGTATGTGCTGTGTGTGTGTGTGTGTGTGGTGTGGTGGTGTGTGTGTTATCATTTATCACAATCCTTCCATTAGGTACTTAATTAAAGTAAAAATGTTTAAGGGCATTTGGAAGACTCTTTTATTCAGAGCGTCTTACATTTATCCCCTTTATTTAACTAAACAATTGGGGGTTAAGGGTCTTGCTCGGGGGGCCAGCAGTGGCAACTTGATTGTGCTTGATTGTGGCAGTCCAACACCTTCTTTCAATTACAGAACACACAGCATTGTCAAAGCAGCACACCACTTCAAACTAATTATTACAATATTTTGTGCTATTTGTTTTTTTTTTCTGCTTAGGCAGGTGTGTGTGTGGTGTGTGTGTGTGTGTAAGAGGAAAAGGTGGGGGGTTTCTGTCCTAGCTGTTGTGGTTACCTGTAATTTAAGTGAGATAACAGCTTTGCTACTGTATATCCGGTAAGAAATTTGATCTCAATGTTGTAGCTACAGTTTCTGTTTACATCGTGAATCATCATGGTAACGGTGCTAAAAATCAAATAGGTAGTGAGTATATATTTTTTTTGTGGACAAAATAGGAGCATTTTGAGTTCAGCTCAGGTTTATAACAATAACATGTAAAAACACTGTGAACGCTACATGTACAGCCCAAAGCTACAATTTGCTTAATTTATTGACTGTTATATCATGTTTGTTAGAATGTAATTACATTTTATAAGTCTATATGTCAATTCATTTATAATAATATTTTATTAAATAATAATAAATGGGATAGATTTGACAGAATTTTACAATTTTTTTTTAATGTTTTCAACCTTTTGATTTACCCTTTAGGTGTCATCCAAGCAAGTCACAAACCACCTAAAAAATAGAGTTTGTCCCGCAAAAGGATTACTAGCACAATGCAGTGTGGCATGCCATCAACTTTTATACCTAATATTAGGAAATCTGATATAATAATTCTATTATCAGATAAATTACATTAAACTATATGTTACAGAAGCTGAATTGGTTTATAATTAGAACTATAACTAAAACTTTATCCTCTAATACCTTCTCTCTCTCTCTTTTTCTCTTTCTTTCTCTCTCTCTCTTTGTCTCTTTTTCTGTCAAGCTATACATGCTGTTCCCAAACTCCCAGTGTTTCTGGCTAATTCATCCTGTTGTCCTTCTTCTGGGTGGAATCTCATTGCTTGGAGGTGCCCACTGCTGGATGGACAAATGTGGACAGACAAACAGTGAGTCTAAGCTTTTGTTGCCACTGCCATTGGTGCCCATCTTTATTTTATGGCTTTGGTAGGAAGAATTAGTGTTAAACCTATAATGAACTTAGACACTTTTTTAATTTATAAGTTGCTCTAATGTTGCTGTTGGGAACATGTGTGTTCATAGTATGCATGCTTTAAAATCAAGGCAAAAGTAATAGGTTCGGAATTGGTTACACAACTTTTACTAATATTCGTTAAAAGTCTAAATGTTAGATGATCTTGAAAGAAAACATTCCTATAGAACAATGCTCTTGTAATGTCATTACAGTGTTATTCGTACTTGAATGTCAAGAGATAGCAACACTATAAAATAACGTTTTACCAACATTAAGCAAAATAGACATTTTCACATTTTTGAAACATTGCTAAAAACCAAAACAGAATGTTTAAATAAACTAAAACCAATAATTTGTTAGTTGGGTAGTACTGAAGTGTTCCAATTTGCACACAGCTGTAGACATTTCAAATCCACTGAAGCCGCATTTACCCTACATCTATTAAGTGACCCATCACGATTTTTTTCCACTGTGTACAGATGGGATATGACCCACAGTCGCGTAAGCAGTAAAAAATCACAGCGATTCTGATATTTTCAGATCGGCTTCAGGGCTCATTTTTATGTGGAAATAAATAGGATATACATTGGATACTTGCATTAGCAACTGCCATGTAAGCAGGCAGATTGGATTTTAACCTGTCAATGTAAGTCGAAAGACAGACGGTGGCACATGACGTCCTATATAGCTAGGTGCAACTGTGTATTTTGATATTTATTCAATCTGTTCACTTAATTGACGTCTGTTTAGTCTGTACACAAACTGACCGGAAAAGGAATCAAGAATTAATGGACGAAAATGAAATTTTTATTCAGTATTTTGCTTCACATCATATTTAATGTAGGCAAAACAATGCTCTCTATATGTAGTAAAAAAAGAGGGGAGCCCTAATTACAGATTACAGCCCGAGCAAATGTAGCATTGATCGATAATTATTTTTTTTTAGTGCATTAATTTAAAAAAGAACTTTAACACACTAAACAGGCTTAAAGTAAGAAAATAATAATAATATATAACAATATAATATATAAATAATATATATAAAGTTGTTGATGTCCATTTGAATTGACGTCATGCTCCACCGTCTCATTCAATGACGTTCGGCTCACATTGACAGGTGAAAATCCAATCTGTCTGCTTACATGGCAGAGACTAATGAAGGTATTCAATTCATATCCGATTTATTTAGAGAAAAAAATCGGAATTGGGTGACTTTATACAACAAAATCAGAGTTAGGCATTAACATGTGCAGTGGAAATGCAACTTAAGCGCACATGGTGATATATGTGCGGCGGTACGGAACGGGTCGGCACTAGGACCGTGGTGTGCTGTTAGTGGCAGCAGCCCTGCAGAGGCAGAGCCGTTTGGGAGGCGTAGTGGAGCAAAGGCAAAAGGGGAGCGGGGTAAATGAAAACACTTTACCTGGCCTTTTTCCGTGGGATTTAGCAGCCAGCGAAAATCGCTTGACGCCACCCAGGGCAATGTTCCGGAGACATTTTTAACCTTTCGTCGAGGTAAGATTCCATTTAGCTTGTTTTGTAGGTGAAGCGGTGGATAGTTCATGTGAAAGAGAATCTCTCATGGTGCGTGTAGGATGCGGTAATTCTCTCTCTCTCTCTCTCTCCACACACACACACACACACAGCTGCTGTTCAGGCCTTTAACTGCTTTTTATTTGTTACTATTAAGCAAAATACAGAAAAAAGACACATCATTTAAATATGTAGCGTGAACGCAATTTGGTATATAATAAAAACAACCAGTACGTGTGTAAACAGGAACAGAGAGAGAGAGAGAGAGAGAGAGTGTGTGTGTGTGTGTGTGTGTGTGTGTGTGTGTGTGTGTGTGTGTGTGTGAGAGAGAGGCTAAACCCAACCTGAGGGCTGTATTGATCTGTCATTTCGCTACTTTGTGTCTGCTCGCTGGCCGCCGCGTGGACGGTTATGGCCTACTACTTTTTGTTCCTCCACAGACTGTTAACATGTCTGAGTCCATTTTCTTTAAAACTGACTGAAAAGTTACTGAGATGTTTTTCCTCTGGTTATCTGCTGGGGCTTTTTTTCTGGTCGGGCAACACCCGTGAGAAGAAGTAGATATTTAAATTGATTTATTGTCCATCCCTCTCTCTCTCTCTCTCTCTCTCTCTCGGTATATATTATATATGTATATATGTATATATGATATCTATATGTGTATAATGTATGTATATATATGTGAATATAGATATATATATATATATATATATATGTGTATATATATATGTGTATATATATATGTTATATATATATTATATGTATGGGTATATATATGTGTTATATATATATGTGTATATATATGTATATATATCTCTATGTGTAATATATATATATATGTGTGTATATATAATGGGTGTATATATATATGTGTGTATATATATATAGTATATTGTTTGTATATATATGTGTGTATATATATATGTGTGTGTGTGTATATATATTTGTGTATTATATGTGTGTATATATATATCGTATATATATATTATAATATAATATATATCTATCTTCTATATATATATATATATATATATTATATATATATATATATATATATAATATATATAGAGAGGAGAGATATATATATATATATATATATGTGTGAGGAGATAGATATATATAATATATAGTATATATATATATAATATATATATATATATATATATATATATATATATATATATATATATAATATATATATAGAGAGAGAGAGATATATATATATATATATATGTATATATATGTGTGTCTGTGTATATATATGTGTATATATATGTATGTGTATACACACACACCCCTTTATGGTCGTTTCCCTTTTGACAGTATTTTTAGACATAATCTAATCATATTCCTTTTTCCTATTTTCAGGGTCTATTATTCCGCTCTTCAGCTTAAACTAAAACTAAACTAAATCTCAAACTAAATCTTTTTTCCTTCGATGGAAGATAACTATTCAAAAGCCTTTTTTATTCAGTGAAGATGCTGTGGTATTTTCCCCTCCTGCACTCGCTGTTCTTTCTTCGTGTCCATTAAGATGTGAAAGGTCTCCAAGTTCCTCGGGTCCTGTTGACGCAAATGTGCAGTCAGTGACATGCAGAATCCCAGGAATGCTGCCTGGAATCAGCTCACACACAGTTGAGGTTATTGTGTGTGTTGGTGCTGGTTAGGGTAGACATGCCTCAGGAGTCAGGCCTTAACATCACCAAGAAAAAGGTTGTCATATGACAGCCTTTTATCAGTTTGGAGCTTTTTTGGTATGGAAGAACATTTTAAAATCTGCTGATTTGACTTTGGATTTCCTTTAAAGTACGTCTGGTTGTGAGATGAGCTCTGTGATCTTAGAACTGACAGACAACAACAAAATTACAACCAACTTTTGTCTGGATGATTGTGGTTTTAATTTCCAGCACCACCAAGCAGCTACTGGCCCCTCAGCAAGGCTCCTAAGCCATAGTTAAGGGGCCCTGCTAAATGGCAGAAATTGAAACCTAAAATCCACCAATAGCACGACAGCTTTAGTAGGATCACATCAAACACAAGGTTTATTGAGAATATGGACATGTTCTTTAATCACATTTCTATCAGTAGAGAGTCTTATTATAACATGGAGATTAGGTAGTCAAACAGTCTTTTACAGAATTCAACCAAGGTTTTACCAACCTCCTGTTATACATTGTGGTAAATAAATTGTGTGTAATAAACTAAGAAGGTAACTGAAATTGTATACTTCCTACCACATAGTATGAGGAAAACGTACGCGAGACGAGTAGTATGTCAGAATTTATAGTATACGTAAAACCGTAGACAAAAAGTTCCCGGCTGACCCAGAACATCTGCCTGGAATCTGAAGTCTGCATACAGTAGACATTTTACTGTACTATGAGAGGTCTTCTCTTATTATCGAAAATAGCAGTAAGTGGGGAAGCAGAACTTTTTAAGTAATTAGATATCATGTGACTGTGAACATGGCAAATGTAATTCGTTTTAATTTCATTCATAATTATAGTCTATAGATCCAGTTTTATACCATGGCGGAAAAATGTTCTAATTACAAAGTAGCTGATAAAAATGGTATGCGATTATAGCCACTGTCGCGATGTTCCTGGTTAAACCTGATGATCTCATAAGTGAATGTTTTTCATAGCTGACTAATGTTCGCGGTCCGGCCCTGTTCCTTAGAACTGAGGGTGCTAAGTGTATCCCGTAATATAAATATAAATTCCACCCTTCACTATCTTTTTTTTTTTTTTTTTTTTTTTTTTTTGTAAAGATGTCCAATTTTAAGTACGTAATGGCTCAATCTCCTCCTTTCATTTGTGAGCAGCACTGAGAGTACACCGAAAATGAAATAATGAGGTTTTATAGCCAAAAGCAAAGGCTCTGCAAGCTAGAGCATGCCACGGGTTATTACACACGCACTTAAATCCCATTGACCTTTTGAGAGGTCACGTCACGTCTGCGCATCATAAAATATTTAGGCGATGCCTCCTTTGAATCTGAATCATGTTTCTTTTTATAAGAAATAGTCCAGCGTGCTTGATCATCAGACTCTGTTGTGTTTTAGATATTTTTTTCTGTTCTTCAAGTGGTTGATGAGACGGTGATGAGTTGATGGTGGGAGCGTGCTTACCTGTGTGTGTCTGTGTGTGTGTGTGTGTGTGTGTGTGTGCACTTTGGAGCGTAACACTGTTGTGCAGTGAGGAGAGTTAAAATTGTGTGTAAAGTCAAACATGACATGCTGTCAAAACATGAGTTTGTTTAATAGAAAACAGTTCAGACTAGGGGTGGGGAAAAACAGATTCATTAATGCATTGCGATTCTTAAAAATTCAGAATGAATTAATTATTAATTGAAATTAGATCGTGACAGTCCTGGTATGCGCATGCGCAAGCAAGAAGCGAAATAAATATTTTGCATTGATAGATGCAAGTACCTATTCTGGCGATTTCGCTTAATTTGGACATCGCTGGACAAACTAAGGCCTGCAACATCATTTAAAATCAACTGTGTGGTGTCTTTGGATTTGGAGGACAAAGTTGTTGTTTATAAGAGTCATATTGTGTGCAAAGTTTGTGGCACAAAATGTAAAAAAAATCTGAAACACGACTAACGTGGAGAAACATGTTATGTGATTTCACTTTGAGCTGTGGAAACAGACTTCTCTTCTGGCTGTGTCCACTACCAGTTTCACTGAAACAACCCTCGAGCAAGTGGCAAAGCTTCCACCGGATTTCTGAAAAGGCGAAGCAAATTACTCAGTCGGTGGCGGGTTTTATTGCCAAGGATTTGTGCCCGCAATCTGTCATAGATAACCCTCAGTTTCATACACCATTGCAGGTGCTTGAGCCAAGGTACAGTTTGTACGGCGTTATTTAAGTGTTCTTCATAATTGTTGGATAGACTTGAGGTTTCGAAGTTTTATTTGAAGCTTGTTTGTTTATGAACAATTTATGAAACCAAATCGTCTTTTTTAAAAGGGATTATATTGGCATACAGAAATTCCAACTATAAACAAAAAGCATTTTTTAAATTCTGATTAACATGTAAAGGTGTAAACATGTATTTACACAGCAGATTTATTAGAAAAAAAGTGTAGATTAAGAATCGATTTGGAATCAGATAGTGACTCCCAGAATTCAGATCAGCTTGTAAAATACCTAAAGATTCCCACCCCTAGTTCAGACCTGTTCTATAGGAAAAGTCACACCTCTGTTGTTATCTGGCACAATATAGAATATAAAATTGAATAAAATTTATATGACCTTCAAGGGGATGCATTGGGTGATAGGCCGCCTGTACAGGATGTGTGTTGTAGTTCAGTGCTTAAGGACCTTAGAGTTCAGTTCCCGTGACCACCAAGCTGTCATTGCTGGGCCCTTAAGAAAGGCCCTTATCCCCCAACTGCTAAGGTGGGTAAATAAAATGAAATTTAGAAATGTGTGATGTGTGACTGATTAAATGAGAAGATCTTTCTTGGGCAGTTACAGAAATTGGCAACCGAAAAAATTAAACTAAATCTTTGATATATGTGAGCTTCTTTTCTTACTCACCAGTTTTCTTTAGTGTTGAGTATTATATTAAAAAGGAAATCTGTTCTGCACAGACTAGAGAAAACAAATGTTGGACTTGGTATCAGTATCAGTCTTTAAAAGTATCAGACTGAGGTGAGCAGATAGAAGGACTGAAACGCTGCATCGCTCTGTTTATGTAAAAAAACTAAACAAGAGGCAAATCATTCTGGAACCATTACCAGTAGTTAATCCACGTTTAAGGGAAATCTGTGAGAGAACAGACCACGTTAATAAAAAAGAGAAACTGAATACATTTATTTTTAAATCCTGAATGATTTTTTTTAGTCTAAAGATTTACATTCCCAGTTTGTTTAATGGATTTTTCCACTTTAATACGCTGTAGTTCTAGTGGTATTCTAACTTCAGTGTTTCCCCGATATGATTCATCTGTCACTACTTTAGCACGTTGCAGTTGTAATGACTCATTTCTGCCTTGAAAGTTCTTGTTGTAGTGATGGGTAAAAAAACTGTTCCACCAGGACGAGGTTTAATCTGAGCCATGAGGCACCGATTTAAATAGAACGGGGCCGACTCGTACAGGCTGAGCTGGAATGATGAATGATTCAGAGGTGGTGGTGCTGGTGGTGGTGATGGGGGGGGTTTAAGAGGCTCTGAGCTGAGAATGTCATTGGGTGGAGGCCTCAAAGCTGCCATAGACCATGTGACCCCGAGTCAGGGTATTGAGTTCATTCAGTTGCTGCTGCTGGCTGGCTGCCAGTTATGCAGGCATTTAGCTGTTTGTAATGCAGAGGCCGCTGTGTTTAACGGTAGCACATTGTTTGGGTTTTAGGCCTATTGCACCTCTGTAACTTGCTTTCTGTTTCTGTTAATTTGCCCCAGATAAAGTACTGAAGTACATACTATATTTGAGTTAGTACATACTTTTGACTGTTACTTAAATTCTATCTAGTATAATTGTGGGTTATATGAATAAAATTCAGACGTACTACATCCGCCATGTTGATGTTGTCAGGTGATGTACATCGTCACAAAATATTAAAGTATATAATGATAAACATGTGCAAAAAGCAGTAAAATAGACAAGCGTATGCATGTCCACGATAATGGCTAGACGCTGAGGCAGAGCATCTCCAAAACAGAAGTACCTAAAAAAAGTGGCTAATTCATGAAGACTTATTTCGCATTACAGACTTAAGGATCTGCTCGCTGCTAACGCTTGGTCTCAGATACCACAGCCACACTCAAAGATCTTGTGGGGTCTGTGCTTAAACAGGACATTTGGCAGCACAAGCCAATCCACACAGCATTAGACAGATGGTTTTGATATTATGATTGACGGTGTTATGTATATATTTTAGTCGGGCAGCAGCAAAACTGTGGGTGTATCCCAGATGCTAGTGTCTTAATAAAAGTTTCTATTTTTAATTTAACAACTTGCATACATAAATAGCTCCTAGCTATTGATTATCATAGGTGCTTGATGATAAAAATAAAGTTAGTTGTTGCAATAATTACTTTTTCTGTAGTACTTGTATAAAGAAGTATGAGAGTAGGGCTGAAACACTTAGCGACTTATTGAAAGTCAACATCTTCTCTTATTAGTTTTGTTATCCAATGGTGGTTTTCTTTCATAAAGACCTAATGGTGGTTTAACCA